>OX376699.1:1056430-1656430 GCA_947389925.1 Coelopa pilipes
GAACAAAAGCAAAGAGGAAAGAGGAACAAATCAAAAGAATCGAAAGGAACGCAGAAAGAAAGAAAAACAATACAAAAACAACAACAACTACCACATGACCAACGACGACGACGACGACGACGGCGACTACAAAACTAGGTATCATAAAATAAAGTAAACAATACAACAACAGCAACAACAGGAACGTCCAGAACCGAATTTCGAGAAAAACCGAAACCAATAGTAATAACAAAAACAACAAACACCCGAACCGACCCGACCCGACACGATCCGAAACGAACCGAATCGACCCGAGAATGGAAGACCTTCACCGAGACTAGTGGAGGAGGCGAAACAGAGAAAGAGAAAGGGAGAGCGGGAGTGGGAAGGGAAGACCCAGAGCAACATCCATCCATCAATCAATGTTGTTCACAATGATCGGCAGATGAAGATGAAGAACAGCAATAACAAGCAGAACAAGAAGGAGAAGAAGTTGGAATTGTTTGCGGTCGGTTTTTGTTCCAGTCGAGGATTGAGGGAGAGTCAGAGGAGGAGTAGAGGGGAGAGGAGAGGGAGGGGGTCAGCCCTCATCTCTGATCGGATCACCTTGAGTCGGAGGCCTCCTCAAAGGTTTTTGGAGGAACCGGTGAATCCTCCAGATACTCCGTAATCCTAGATATTTTCCTTCCCTCCCCTCACTCACTCGGAGATCCCCTTGAGTGCTTCCTTCCTTCCGTTCGCGGCCTCCTGCTCTTCGTCGAACCCACACTCCAGTCCCCCTTCCTCGTCCGTGGTGCCTGCACCGTCGGACGCCTTTCAAAACAATCCCCGTTGGCCCCGCCGATTCCTCTTCGCCCGTCGATTCGCGTCTTATCGCCTTCCTACGATTTCCATCGTTCCTCCGTCTTCGCCGACTGCGACGCCTTCTCCGTCTTCTCCTCCTCTCCACGCCATGTCCTTGCCCACTCGTCAGTCCAGTCGGCGGTTGCCTTTAAAGCGGAGATCGCACGTACAAAGCCACAGAGACAAAGTTTTTTCCCGTCTCCTGCTCGGTCGCTTTGTTTGGCGGTTTTTGTATTCGCCGTCGCCGTCGCCATCGGCCTCGCCCTCGTCCTCACCTTCCTCCACCTTCTGATTCGCCACGCCGCCACGTTATTCTCCTTCCTCTCTCTGTCTCTGCCCCTCTTCGTTCTCGTCCTCGTCGCCGTCGTCGCCATCGTCGTCTTTCAAGTCTTCGCATCTCCGCGAAAGCTACGTTGAATTGCACAATATTTTACGATCGCGCAACAACAACAAAAACAATAACAAACAAGAATAACAACAATATCGAGAAGCGACTAAAACAACAACAACATCGCGACTCCTTGAAACCGGATCGAGCCGACTCAAGTCAACTCGACTCGACTCCGACTCGACCCGAGCCACGACCGTCGCCGCTCAGCCCGAGACGAGATGGAACGGAACGGGGTGGGGAGGAGTGGCGGGAGAGTATTGGAGGGGAGGGGGGTCTGTCTTGGATCTTGCGGCGGTTCGCCGAAAAATACAAAAGCAACAAAGACAGCAACAGCAGCAGCAACAACAACAACAACAGCAATACTACAACAACAACAATGCAAAGGCATAAATAAATGCAGAAGCTACAAGCTAACAGCTTTTCGACCGACTCCGGCTCCATCTCCATCTCCGGCTCCAGCTCCGAGTCGACTCCGCCGACGTCGGCGACTTTGGCCGCAACTTTAAAGAAAGAGCGCTGAACCGCGACCACGCAAAGGACGCAAAGGAGTGGCGGCGAAGAAAGGGAAGCAGAAGGAGGAGGAGGCGGCGGCCACACAACAGCCGCAACTGCGATTGCGAAACGGAAGAAGATGGGGGAAGAAGCTGGGAAGCGAGAGGCGGAGGATTCGATCGATCGCACGAAGCCGCCACCGCTCGTCCGAGGCTGGTGACGACGGCTGAGTGTGGATGGTGGAGAGTGATGGGGAAGAGGGAGAAGGCGAAGGGGCCGCTGCGTCCGAAGCCCACATGGACGGCTGGTCGTTTCTCTTCCGCAATCGCATCAAAGTCGTTCGGTTGGTCGCTGGCCGTCGGTCCGGCTCCAGGGGCCGCAGCACGCGGCGACGCCACTGACATTGTTGTTGGCAGTGGAGAGCCGGGCAGCCGCAGAAGACTTCGAGAACTAACGAGAACTTCTCGCTGTCAATCGAGCCTAGTAGGAGAAGGACGGCGAGAAGCGAAGTCTGCTAAAGACAGAGAGAGAGCACGAGATCTGGTCTGAGCGCGAGATCGGAACCACCTTCGCCCCGTCCTCAGCCGCCTTCTTTTCCCATCGCATCCCATAAACCTCTCCCTCTCTCTCTCTATCCGTCCCTCCCAAATCTGCCCTCTCCACGACGGCTCGCGAGTTTACGATCTTTTAACAGCGGCTTCTTGCGTGGCGGCTCGAAGGCGAGCAGCCGTCTTTGAACCTAGTTTTTCCTCTTCATCTGCCGTCTCATTTTTCTCCACCTTCTCCCCCCCACCCCTCTTCAGTCATCCTCCTCGGCACCTCTTGTTGTCTTCCTCTTTGTTTTCTTTCGCTTTCGTGTTTTCGAACCGCAGCCACACGCTCTGTTATTATTTCTCCCTCTCTTTCTCTCTCTCTCTCCATCGCCCTCGCGATCACTTGCTCTCTGCGTCTTCTCCGCCTTCGTCTTTCGCGTCGATTTCTTCGACTCGGTCGACGTCGTGTTGCTCTTGCCTTTAGCCTTTGTTGTTCTTTCCCGACTTTGTTTTTGTTTATATTTCATTTACCTTGGGTACGTGTTGGGCTGTTGTTATTATTGTTGTTGTTGTTCCTTGCACGTCTAAGGTTCCTCGTTGTCTTCCTCCTCTGCCCCGTCTCCATCTTCTTCTTCTTCTCCTCCTCGTCGCCGTCTTTGGTCGGCTCGGTTTCGGCCTTTGTTTTACTGCCTTCAATTTTTTATTCCGCTCTCCGTTGTTGGCTGCACTGCAACAGGTAACAACAACTACTGCAACAACAACAACAGCAGGAACAGCAGCCACACAAATTGTTTTCAAAAATATCTCTGCTGGAGCTGAGTGTTTTGTCGGTGTTGCTGTTGCTATTTCTGTGGCATCTGCAAGCAATTAGTGATCGTTTGAAGCATCGTAAATAGGCCTCCGAATGACGAGGTCCCCCCATCCATCCAGCCATCCGTGCGTCCGTCCTTCCATCTGTCTGTCAATGGAACGATGTATCGAGTCGTTTCTGGGAAAACTCAAATTCGAGAAGGTCGGATTCGGCCGCCCGACCTTAAAGGACGAGGCCACACCTTGCGACTCCGATCCGATGCGGCCGAAGAAGATTGAGAACGATCGCGTCAATTGCCGGCGATCCTGCGAGGCCTAATTGAGTAATTAAGCCCGGCCTGCACGATCGCAATCTCTCTTTCCCTCCATCCCTGTCTCTCTTCCGGGAATTCAGCAGGGCTCCTCGCAGAGTCTCGTAAACCATATCTTGTCGCTTCCCGGTACGCGACTCGATGCGGGTCGTCCCAGGGGATCGTAAAAAGATACCGTGCCGATAACAAGCCCGAGCCTAATTGAGCCGCTTCAAGTACGGAGCTCGAGAGGCCTTCGACTGGCCCCGTAGCCCACAACGTGAGCGGAGTCCCTCGAGGCCCGCGCACTTCGGACTACGGAGGGACTTCGAGTCGTCCGCGATGGCGAGCAATAGAAGTCGCGCCGATCGCAATGACTATCGATCGAGGCCCGGCTCTGGCTGCGACTGGGGCTTGAAAAAATTAGCCACAACCTTCAAAGAGAAAAACAACTGCGAACCGAGCAACAACAACTCCAAAGCACGGCCAAATTATTCGACGTGGATGAAGATGGAGCTGGAGCTGGAGGTAGAGATGAAGATGGAGAGGACCACGATAATGACGAGAGCAATGGTGGGGCCGTTGATTCCGATGCTGATGCTGATGTTGATGTTGACGGCGATGATGACGTCGATTCCACTTAACTATTATCTTCGGAGAGAAAACAAAAGACGGAAAACAAACGAGAACTGGCGACGCAGGCGCGGACGAGGGCGAAGGAAGAAACGAAAAATAATAATTTAACGATAGTCTGTGAAATTCATCGACGAGCGACACATGGCGGCCGCCAACAAAACCCAAATACTCGGGCCGAAAGAGAGGCAGACGGACGGACGGACGGACAGACAGAATGAAGGACAGACAGACACTTAGGCAGAGAGGCTAGAGGACAGGCAGACGGACAGTTGGACGGACGGATGGTTAAAGACTCGCCGAGCCAACGTAATGGTTCCGCAGAAACGAAGGAGAGACAAGAGCATTATAACAACAATAACAGCGGCAACAAAAACGAAATCATTATATAGCCGCTTGCAACAGTGCCGCCAACATCGCAGCAACAACAACAACAACAACAACAACAATCACAGCAGCAGCCGGACAGACAGAGAACGAGACGATGGCAGCAAACGAACAGAGGACCGACAAAGCGACCGCGCTCCATGCAGTCAGCCGTTCCATTGCTTCCCAATCGGCGATCGCCGCTGCGCCATCCATTCATCTGTCCGTCCCTCAGTCAGTCAGTCAGCCATTCAGTCCGTCCATCCATCCATCTGCCCATCCATCTATCCATCGGCCGAGCTAGCGCACGACTAACGAACAGTCATTTGGTTCGATTTGGAAGCGACGACGCCGCAGGACGGCTGTCGGAGCTCCGCTGATGGGGCGAGGAGGATTGCAGCAGGGGATCGGGGGGCGGCAGCCGACGGCTGGCGGCCGACAAAGCCTCGTCGACGTTGATCACGCGGCCTTTGAGCCCCGACCGTCGCCGGCAGCCGGCGGCGGACGCCGATCCGGGGCCCAGTCGACGTCGCCGAGGGGCCCGCATCGGTTGACTGGTCGCTCCGCCGTGACATGGCAGGCGACCGACATCGTCCACGTCGTCGTCGGCCAAGTCCACATCGCCAGCTCTCTGCGCCAGCAGCGGCGAAATCGAGCTCCCGCAAACGATATTCATTTCATCCACATTTTTAAGCCTCGAAAACCTGACGAGCGGCCAGGGCAAAAAACGTCCCATCCAGAGCCACAGCACCGGGCTTAGAATGGTCGATTGTCATCGGATGTCAACCGATGCTACAACAACAACAACACTAACAACATGTTGCTCCTTTGGGTTCGTGGTTTTATGCTTCTTCTCGTCATTATCAGCAAAATGACTTTTTTCTCCATCAAATGTAGAAATTCCAAGATTTCAGCGGTTGATATTTTTTGTGCATGTCCATACTGTTGCTGTTGTTGGTCTTTTTGCCGGTGAAACCGATCCTCGTCAGACGAAGGCAGCTGGAAGTTGTCCCTGCCTCGATTCGATCTCTGAGATTTCTCAAGGGTGCTTTGCAGGATTCAGTCCCTAATTCCCCACTCGAGTGCTCGGGTTCCTTCCGTCCATTTCCGCTGTGCAATTCCGAATCTTCATCTTCTCTTCGCTCTCCCTCTCTCGCTGCATTTGCATCTGCTCGCATTAGAGCCCGATTGCCCCATGCATCCGCAGAACTTGCCCGTTCTCTTATCCGGTTCTGCCTCCGTATCCTGGCCAGCTCTGCACACGAACAGAAACAAACCCAGCAGCAGCAGCCACATCATCAGCGACAGCCAGATTCCCATCGCAACGACGCTCCTTCGACTGCCTGACAAATAATTAACGACATAATGCGACAACTCGGCCCGCGTCCGTTATTTTAATACAGCTTCATCGTCGTCGGCGGAGTCGTCGCCAGTGCCAGCGCCATCCAGTGGACCGTCCAGTGAGCCCGGAGCGCCGTCTCTCGGCGCGGCAATGGATGAGGAATTACAGGCCATTGCATTTCCATTACCGCAGCGACGGACGGACGGACGGACTGACAGACTGATGGCCGAACGGTCGGTCCCACTGTAGGGGCCCCAGTGTCGGAGGCCGTGGAATAAAAATGTCCGATTGTGCGAGAGCCACTCGGGCGATCAATTAAGAGCGATTGGAAAACCATGTCGGCCCGGCGTCCGTTCCGCGTCTGAGCCGGCGTCGCGTCCACATCCTCCACAGACACAGGCACAGGCAAAGCCACATCCAGTTCCAGATCCGAGTCCGGGCTCGCGCTAGGCACGCCTGCGATGCGTCGCCACTTAATGCGTCCGGGGATGAATGGAATGGAGTGGTCGAGCGGTCGAGTGGAGCCGCCGGCTGGGGTGCGGGGGGCGTCGGGTTTATTCATCTATCTATCTATCCTTCTCCGTTTTTCAGTTTTACATTTTCCGTAATTCCTCGCGCCGAGTCCACTGTTGTTTTTGTATTTAATGCCTCCGCCGAGCGCCGGCCGCCGGCCGCCGACTGATAAGCGAGACGCCACCGGCTCTGGCACGTCCAACGAATGCGCTTCCCGTCTGTGGGTCCGGCCGTCCGTTTGTCTGTCGGTCCGTCCGTCCGTCTGTCCACCCGTGTGCCGTTCTTATCAGGAGTTCCTAGTCGGGCATTCGCCGGTCATTAGTGTGGACAACAGCCGCCGTAGTCGCCGTCGGCGTAGGTTCTTTCATTCATGCGGAGGCACAGGGTGCTTCCTCTTCCGCAGCCGCTGTCGCAGCCAGTTGTCGATGACCCCATTCCCGCGGAAACCCCTTCCTCAGCACCCTTCCTCCCTGTGACTGCGTTCGCCTCGCTCGCCAAGTGCTAAACGCCATTCGCTTTATTTCTAATTTCATTTCGCAGCCGTCTTGGTTACCGCATTTTTCTGAGTTGCTGCCATTTCAATTGATGTAATGGTCGTTTACCAATTGTCGCTGATGTTGGCATTGTTGTTGTAGTGGTCGTAATTGTAGTTGTTGTTGCTGTCGTTGCTTGGACAGGCGACCGCGCTCGCCTGCTCTTTAAAAGCCCACCGAAAGGCTCTTTAATTGCCGACCACTTAAGCACACTTCCAGCCCCACTTGTGCTCGCTCTCTTTCACTCACGTACGTCCTTCCCTCTCTTGTTCTCTCTTGCCCTCTCTGCCCCTCGCCAAACAAACTCAAGCCTTTCCTCCTCCTCTGGTCGTCGTCGTCGTCGCCGTCGCCGTCGCCGTCGCCATTGTCGCAGTCGTCGCTATCTGCAATTTATTGAATGAATTTCTAAATAAACAAAATCGTTGAAGTCGCCGGCAAACGCGAATCACAAACGCAACAACAACAACAACAACCAACATAACAACAACCAAAAACAAAATGTATAGAAAAGAAAAAAAGTTGTTAAGAATTTCTCTTTTATCTTCGATGTTTTTATTTCTGGCTCGTATCGTTTGATGTCGTCATTTTTTCACCTCGCCGGCGACGGACGACGAACAACGGACCCACCGGCCAAAGTGGGGATAACAACAACAACAACAAAAGCGACGACGACGGTTGGCGGCGACGTCGGTGACCGCCAGACACTCGAGCATTTTTAAGTGGCTTTTAATTGATAACAAAAACGAAATAGAAATAATAACAATAGAGGAAATAGAGGAGAATAGAGGAGCCAAAGAGGACGAGGGCCCAGGAGGGAAGGAGGAAGAGGAGGCGGCAAAAGTGTCACTTTGTTGATATCGTTGTTGTTGCCGCTGTCGAGGGATTTGGGGACGGTGCGTCTGCCCAGTCTGGTCACATGTCGGGGCGCGCGCATCCACCGCAATTATTCCCACGGCGACAAGGGCAACGCCAGCGTCAACGTCAACGGCGACAACTGCGACAATGACGACGATGTCGGCGAATTATTTTCAATTTAAGCGCCCCGACTGCCCACCGCCCCTCGGCGACTGGGCTGCGGCGCAGCGAAGCGGAAGTGAGAGCGCGGTGGGCGTCCGGTGTTGCCACACTCTGTGCCGATGCCGATTGTGCGGATTGTGCGACCGGGTGTCGGGCTGTGTGCGTGTGTGTTTGTGGTGCCGAGGCGCCGACTCGCGTCCCCGTCCCCGCTCGCAACGCCATCGCCATAGCCATTGCCGGCGATGTGGGAGTCTTTGTCGGCACCGATGACATTCTGCTTTCGGCTCTTCGTCCCACTGTCGGCTGCACGCGGCGGGCGATTTCTTTGTTCGGCCGCGTTTTTAATGTTTTATCGCGGACGCATTCGACAGACACAGCGATAAATAAATAAATATAATATGTAAATAATGAACGATTGAGAGCGAATTAAATGTAAATAAAACATGTATTTATTGCGAATTTCAATTGAGATGGGATTTTTCTGTCCGAAGATACGTGAGGGGATTTTCGCAGAAGGAAAAACGGCTGAAAACGGAAAACATTTTTTGCCCGGATTTGTATTCCACTCCAGGGCCATCTGTCATCGCTCCCGCCCTCTCCTTCTCTCTTCCCTTTTTCTCTTCCTCTTTCTCTTCCCCACGCGCCCACTTAAAATGTATTACCTTTAACTTCCCGAAAAAAATCTCTTCATAAAATGCCAAAGTTTCGCCATCAATCGGGGGGGAAAAATCGCCCCTCGTAGCAGGCAGTGTTGCATTTTGTCGGGAGATCACAATAACAAAGCGATGACAAATTCTAATTTCTGAAAAACTGCCCAAACACGCCCATAAAACGACGAAGAGCACGAAAAGATTCCAAGGGGTGACCCCGACACCGTCAAAAACAACAACGACGGAACAACAACAGCAATAGGAGTGAGACAAGAGCTACAGCGATAGCAACAACATCATCTTCATAGCCAAGCCGTGGAGCATTTTGATTAATGGCCCGGCGATTGACAGCTGTATCAGAGCGACGCCATCATTAAATTTATGTCAGCGATAAAATTCAATACACGACTTCATCTCGTTCTCCACGGCGGTCGGGGGACGTCGCGATCGATTGGGGTTCTTCCTAGAAAACGTCCGTCGGCAACAAAGTCCGCAGAGGCGGCCATTGGAAGATGGCCCGCGGCCGGAGTGGCCATGACGAGGCCACGAAACGAGGCATAAATTATGGAATTTTTTCGTTCGCCCGCCCTCGGTTGTTGCTGTAATTGGGGGTTCGCCCTCCCTCTCCCTCTCCCTCTCGAAAAGCACCCAACGACAATGGTTAACAACACTTGGCCCCACAGTGCTTCCTTTCACCGGCGAAAAGCGAGAAACCCAGTGAACAAAGGCGGAAGCAACCAGTGTGAGAGAGTGCAGAGAGCGACAGAGAGGGAGAGAGAGCGCGTAAAAATGTTGCATAAATTAAAATTATGAAATGAAGTGCCTTTTAGTTGATTTTAATGGTGCTCGATCCCGCTGTTCCTGTTTTTAAAATTGGGCTTCGCTGTTTCTGTCGTTATGATTGTTTTTGTTGGTGTCCATACTTTACCGTCAAATACGCCCACCAACAACACCCCATCACCAGCAGATTCGCAGCCGCCCCTCCGTTGTTGCCGGAAGTTTGTCGCGCCCTTTTCCCCTACAGCAAAACATTCATCGCTGCTTCCTCATCCTCCTCCTCGGCTCACTCGCATTCTTCTGCTCTTCTTTCGCTGCCGTGGTATTTGCTCATGCTTTCTTCTCCCCCCCCCCCTACTTTATCTCACTCCTCCATCTCCTTCGACCCCTGGGAACTTGAGGGAAAGGAAGCGCAAATTATGGAAACTTTATTATATAATAAACATCCGCTTATGCCTTTGAACTATGCGCGAGTCCCGCCCTCGTGCTCTCCCTCTCCCACAGCTTCCCGTCGTCCCTTAGATACTCCTCCTCCTCCTCTTTGCACCTTGGTCCCTCCCTCCGATATCGCCGGGTTCCCGCGGCCTGAACCTCAGGTTAAAGCTGTTAGTTTCATCCTTCCGTGGGTGTGGTTGAGCGAGAGGAGGCTGAGGGAGGGACCCACAAGGGCAGGAGAGGGTCCAAATAAGGCCTCGTTATAAAAACGTTGAAATATTCGCTGCTTCGTTTTCGTTTTCATTTCCATTTCCCTCCCATTCTCCGCACTTTATTGTTATAATCTTCGGACGTGGCGCCACATCCCGCCGACGGAGGGTCCCCAGCCCCCACCCTCCTTCCACGCACTGCCCTCGCCATCTACACCTTCCGCGGCCCTGCCTCGTCCCCTTAATATATGTAGGTCGGCGTTAATAACGGGACTTTTATTGCCCCGCAAGCGGATCCCCGAGTACCAGTTGCTCATCGGGCACTTGGAGAGCGGGAGGGAGTGAGAGTGAGTCAGGGAGGGGTGTCGGGCCATAAGGAACCCTCCGAATGGAATCCCAATGAGAGCCTCCGCCATAAACGGCTTCGACGGTGGGTCGCTTAAACGACAACAACAACAACAACAATATCATCACTACCACCAAGACGAAGAAAATCCCACCAAATGCCCCAAAAAATCCCCTCCTCGAAGTTCAAAAGCCGCTGAAATCCCTTAAATTTTGATCTAAAGTCCCTTTCGCCAACCACCACAATAACAATAACAAGAACGAAAACAAGGCCACCAACCGGGTGGAGGGAGAGGGGGAGAAGAGGAAAATGCTCCAATTAGGAGAACCGCAAACTACGTCTAACGACCCCGCCCATCAGTTACGCCGCCACCAACGCCACCGAGCACCGAGGGACCCTCGCCAAAGGGAGGCCATCGTGCGGAGCTTCTGCAAATGGCTCGTGGTGCACTCGAGGCGAGGGGTGGGCGGTTCGTGGCGTGGCATCAGCCCCACGCACCCTCGTTCAAAGTTTGCGCGATTAAAATTAATAAAAACTGAGCCGCAGAGGAATGTGTCTATGGTGGAGTCACGAGCGCCAGAGGTACGACGGGGCGTGGCGTGGCGCGAGGGCTGCCAGGACGGGGCAAAAACGCATAAAATTTAATTACGTTGACGCTTCTGGCGCAGATCCTGCGCAGGGACCACGTCGGGGCGCCACGCCGTTCCATGGCGCCGGCCCGGCCACTTCGGTGACCCTTTTTCTCGCGCCGTGGCTTTGTGTCAACTTGGGCTTTGTTGTTGTTGGCATTCTCCTTCTTCTTGTTGCTGTAGTTGGCGGCGTTGCCAACCGTTGAATGCGTTGCGTGAATGAATGCGAACCAAGGCGAGCCGAGCCAAGTCGAGTCGCGTTGGGTCGAAGGCCTGATGCAAATTGGCAGATATCGCTTTCTGTGGCCTCCCCACCTCCATCTCCTCCGCCACCCTCCTGATTCTATTCATTTATGCAAAGGGATCCGTTTCCAACCCCTACCGCCCCTCGCCCTCGCCGATCCCCACGCCAACGACAACAAATCACTTCCCTTCACTGACTGACAACGTGAGCGAGGCGGACGCCGTCAGAGCGAGAGGGAAAACCACCTGCCGTACACTGAACTAGAAGAAGACCGAGGAGAGGTTGAAGAATTTCAGGAATTTCACTTTCGAGAACCGCAGATTTCGCCTCGTACAAAAACACAAACAAGCAACAACAACAACAACTCAAAGCAGCTGCTTGTTACACGCATTTCACGAGGGCGGGCGAGCGGGGGCCGGGTTTGGGGAAAGAATCAAAGTCGACGGCGTGTTTGAGATGCGAGCCGAGTTCTTCTTTTTTCCTCCCTCCGGCCCCATCCCTCCCTGTTTCTGTCTTTATCGGCGTGCTTCATTTGCCTCCGCCGTCGTCATTTGTTCAGGACGATGAGACGCCGGCGACTGCTGCTGCTTCCTCTTATTCTTGGGCTTAAATATGACATCCTTGCAGCATTTTTGATAAAGTTTTGTCCCGCCGTCTCCTTCGCTCGTCCTTCTTCTCCACCGTCAGCTTCGTCTTCTTCTTCGTCGTCTTGTGGGAAATTTGCATTTTTACCCCCGTTTAAATCCCGCATTCGTTTGATAAATTGTTGTTACGTTGATGTTGTTGTGGTTAGATATTCCTTGTTACTTTTGTTGTTGCCACTGTTGACTTATCACTGGCAAAAGTTTTTAACAAATTTCCCTGAGTAACGCCTACAACAACAACAATAACAAATACTCTTACACCAATAAAACCATCAACGAAATTTGAAATCTCCCCAATTTGCCCTTTATTAAGTGGTTGGCAACACTCGGTGCGGATAACTGTGGAGGCTGTGGGGCCTGACCGTCCCGTCAGACACCCCGCATGCCTCGGACCCCATTCGAGATCGTCATGCTGGCTGGAGACGAGGTGGCCACCTTTTTCCATTTTCTTCGGGATCAATTTTTAATTCAAGGAAAGTAAAACTTTTCTCTTAGTTCTCCCGGTTCCCCCCGCCACTCTCTCTCTCTCTCTCTCTCTCTGTGTGTGTTTTCCGGGGTGGGCAACAGCTGCTGGCACTGGTGATCAATCAAATTTATAAAGTTTTATTGACAGCTGTCAAAGTGCTGAGTAACAAGCATAATAAATGCTATCTCTCTCCCTCCTTCCTCTGTTTGCCGATCCTTCGGCCTGCCTTTCCCTCTGTCCATCACTCACTCACGCACTTGGTCGCTCGGTCAATATGTATCGCTGAGCTGAACGAAATTTATCATTCTCTATTTGTTTTTTCACACTCCCGAGGAAGAGAGAAATGGGGCCTTTTCGAGTGTAAGGGAGACGGAATGAGAGTTTGAGTTTGGTATTGACAGCTCGCGATGAAATGTCACTCGAATTTATGGCAATTGAAAACGTCGCCATCGCCATCGCCATCATCATCGCCGTCGTCGTCTGCGACAACGAGTGACAAAAATAATTGCATTACTCGAATAAATGTTTATTGTGATCGGAACGATACAAATAACCATAACAATAATAACAGCAACAACAACTGATGCCCATATATCGAAACTGTTATCGGCACAAATTGCTCGTTTTATCGAAACTTTAAACAAATAGCCGTGAAACATGATTAATTGGCGCCATCGCCTCGAATTTACAGCCCTCATCTGCAGGCCCAGCGACCCTGGAAACGTCCAGGGCGACCACGGCCAGGGTTGTCGCGTAATTTATAGGAGTCCATGCAGATGGCAGTTTTTCACATTTTTCAGAACATCGCATTTTACCCCTCCCGCCATCGGATTGATGAATTACTTCCATCGACTCTGATTGAAATCTGCCCTCGTCCCCAGCCACAGCTTGGCAGGACTACGAATGTTTCCTATTTCGACTCCTCCCTGTTGCTTCTACGCTCGGCTGAGCCTGCAGTTTCCGACTATCTCTCTTCTGCTGATCCCCTATCTGTTGACCTAGCTCCCTTGTTCCCCCACGCCGTTCAGACGGAGGCAACACTTTCTTCCCTATCATAGTCGTCTGTGGCGCAACAAACAGCCAGCATCCTCTGTTTTGACCACAGCAACAACAAACACGAAAAACACAAAAAACAAAAATAAAAAACAAAACAAATAGGAGAAGGGAAAAAAGTGCATAAATCATGACAATTTATGAAACATGACAAAAATTTATTACAAATGCGGCAATAACTTTTATTATCGCTCTAGTGGACGACTGCTTTATCACTGAGGGCTCCCTTTATTTTGTTGTTCTTGTTGTCGTTGGGGCTCTTGTAATTGTTGTTGGGTAGTTGTTATTGTTGGGGTTGTCACTTTTATTATTATTATTATTGTTGTTGTTAACATGGAGACAATTGCAGAGGGCGCTTAAATAATTTTCATTTTCATTTTCATTTTGAGTCGTTGTTGTTGGTTTTGTTTCGTTCTTGTCTCGTTTTCGATTCACGTCTCGTTTGGCTTTGTTTTATTTCACATTTTTGTGATTTCATTGGGGTTTCCTATTTGTTGTTGGTTTTGAATTTGATGCTGTTGCTGTGTTCGTTGTAGTTGTTTTTTATGTAGCTGAAATTATTAATCGCAGCAACAATAAAAATAAAAATAAAAGGCAAATATCATCAGCATAAATTGTTGCAGCCAATGAGGCGTTTCTTAAGCACCCCCGCCCCGACCTGGCCCAAAACGAACCGACCCGAACCTTAACGCCCTCCCTGGTGGCGTTAACGAGGCGCGCGCTTTTATTAACCGAGTGCCATAAAAATAACGGTTATTATTAGAGCGCGCTGATTACTCGCAGGGCTGCCACCGAGGCTTCAATGGCGAAACGTGCCAGGGCCGGGGATGAGGCCGTGTTTTCCAAAGCAATCGACAATCAGCAATCGACAACAATATGCCGCCATGTTACAGGAGATCCGGGCGAAGGAAGGAGAAGAGGGAAAGCGGAAGTCGATGGGATCAATATCGACAGAGAGAGGGCGAGAGTCGCCGGGATTTCATTAATAAATACAGTGATAACCTCGGCTCTCGGGCAAGACTTCGATTTATCATCGTGGTTCGGTCGCCTTCCTCCGCATCACCCTGTGGTGGCCTCAATGGAACCCTCGCTCTGTCGCATCGCGCCGAGAGATTCCCATTATTTCCCTCACAGTTCCAGGAAACCCTGCCCTGCTCTGCCCTTCCCTTTCATTCCTTCTCTCCATCCACCCTGCGGCATCGGCAAAGGTCCGACCGATCCGATCCGATCGGGATCGCGGCTGCGAGGGCCCGGTGCCGATTCAAAGAAAAACCCGCCGCCGACGACCGAATGACGGTGGGTGGGAAAGAGAGCGAGCATTCGTCGGTTGTAAATTATTCTTAAGCCCCTTTGTTGATTATTCAGATTTCCCCGATTTCTCTCTTCGACAGCATTTTCATTCAAATTTCTCTCCCCGAATTTTCTCCGTCCTCTTCCTCCGTTGTTTGATTATTTTCTTGGAAATCTGATTTGTTGATCGTAAATTTGAGGATCGTCTCGGTCTCTGTTTTTCCTTTTCGTCTCTTTCTCCCTCTCTCTATCTCTCTCTATCCACGGCTCTTTGTCGTGAGTCGCAACGAAGGCGGGAGGGAAATCGAGGAATTTACATAAGTTTTAAATTTCTATTCATCATATTTTTACGCACAAAACAGTTGTTTCGAGGAAAGTGTTAATTTGTGGAAGCCGTCGATATCCCTTTTTTACGATCTTAATGCGATCGTTTCTGTGTCTCGGATCGCTTCTGGGAATGTTGAGCTTGTCGAGCATCGTGTAGTTAGAAATCCCCTTAAAGTTTTCCCGACGACTCCGACTCCGATGGAGAGGGTTCCGCAGTTGACTTCGTTATAGCTCCAGTCGCCATTTTTAATGAAGAGCGCGGCACCCATCGACACCATCATCGGTGTTATCGGCGTCCTCATCGTCCTCACCATCGCCGACGTTGTCACTGTTGGTTTTTTCCGACGAGCGAAGTTTGTTTCAAATTAAAACTGTTTTCAAACATTTCACTTCCGCCAACACCGTCGCCGACCATGCTTCCCGACCCGGTCGCCGGCCCCCGGCAACTGGCAGCCACACCTGGCGCATCCGCAGCCGCAGCCGCTCCCGTGCATCATTAAAATCCGCGTCCGTGGGTTTTTCATCCTCGGCTTGCGGAGGATGCGATAGAGAGAGACGAGCGAAAAAAGTGCGCGATTCCGTTGAATTTTGACATCAAATTATGCTTCGCGGCAACAAAAACAACGACAACAAAAAGAAGTTGCAATAACAACAACAACAGCTGGAACATCATCTACAAAAAAGAGCAACAACAACAACAAAAACGACTTTGTGGCATTTCGTTGCCGCTTTTTAGCCGGCAATTACGCCAGTTTTGCCACCAACAAGTTTCTCTGCCCTCCTCATCCTCCTCGCCGTCCTCCCCATCTCTCTGGCCACTCCCTGCCTGCACTCGGCTCCGTCCCCGTGGATTCACCGCTTTCTGGCGATTTCTCGCCTCGCCCTTGCATCTCGCTCCGAACCGCAGCCCATCCTCAGCGCGGCTCAGCTCGACCCGACTTGGCTCGGCCGCGATTGCAGCTCTCGTAGCAAATACACACAGGCGGCCGCGCGACGTCGTCCATCGGCCGTCGATCTGGCAGCGCCGTGGAGTCGATGCGCGGCTTCGGCCGTCATTACAAAAGCCTCATAATGGACGGCCGGCGAGTGTAATTTTCTCGCCCCTGTAATTCGGCGGCGCGGGCCGTCCGGCGTCCTACTTGGAATTCGATAGCGATCGCTCCTCCTGATGCTAGTGGTTGTTCTTGTTGTTTTCGTTGTTGCTGCTGTTGCTGTTGTTGTTGTTGTAGCGGCAACTCAGTTTTTATTGCCGCAGAAGTCGTTCGAATTGAGCGGGATTTTTGTAGCGCTTTTCGATGGGCGGGTCACTGCGATTCCGCCTCCGCCCCCTTCAACCGCCGTTCCTTCCGCTTTTCAGTCGGTCGATTTTTTCCGAATGGCGTTGCCAGCCTGAACCGCTTTTTAAATGCCTCGCAATTTATTTTTCGGCGAAAAACACGCGCTCGTTGGCAACACTTTCCCCCTGACAGTTCGGGTAGCTGTTGCCCGCTCTTCTTCTTACTTCACCTTATCCTGCAGTTGTCGTGGTCTCTGTTGTTATTGTTGTTGCCAAATGTTGCTAATTAAATGGAGCAACCATTGTTGTTGTAGTGTTTACTGTTGTTTTTGCATTACGTGTACAACTCAGCTATTTAATTAATACCATTTGTTTGTTGTTATCTTTGCTATTGTTGTTGTTGCTGCAGCTGGAGAGCGAGGCCAAAACATTCGTTCGCCTGGCAACGCTGCCACTCAGTGGTAGTCCAACTGAGTAGTTGGCAACGTGAGCATTTAATTAAAAGACCACAGAATTCTGTGGTTTTTGCTGCTGTTGCTTGCAGCGTGGTATTTTTTTTGTTGTTGTTGAGATTGTTATTGTATTATGATTTTTATTGTTTTTGTGACTCACTTCCTCTTTATTCTCGACTTCCGCTGGCTCTTCTTCCCACACCTCCTCTTCCCCTAGCACAAAACTCTATAATTGAAAAGAAACCCCAAGTAAACAGTTGGACTAAATCTCGTTTTTCTCTCTCGCTCTCTTTCCAGGTATGTCGAGGCGTAAAATTCTCATCTAAGAACAATAAAGAAAAGAGTGAGTCAAATAGGTCGAAGGTGGAGGAGGAAAACATGCTTCCGAGTAAGGGCTAATTTAAAATTAAAAGTAGGGATTGTGCGGAATGCAAATAATATCTTCGTACCGGAAGAACCGGAAGCAAACGCCAGATTAGGGATTCTAGAACATGAGTACTGTAAATATTAATAGAAATTCGAAAAACACTATATCCCAATTAAGGCTAGAATATAGAGTGGGAATGATTCCCAGTAATGTGGGAAATGAGGAGCAAGAAAATCCAGGAAGATCGCCTCCATCGAACGATTTAATCCCAGCGCGGTCTCCGCGGTCACATCGCGCTCACCCCAACCCCCGTCCCCGCTCTGAGTGAACGAGCCCCAGTGGCGAATCCCCGTCGCCGCTGGGTCCCCTCGTAATCCCGTTGCCATAACTCAGGGGAATTGGCGTGTTTTGACGTTCGGAATGAATCATAAAATCGCGAATACAAATTGTGGCAACATTTCTTGCGGCTGCCGCCGGTTGTTGTAGTTCTTGTTCTTGTTGTTGGTCGGCTGTGCGGCTGCTGATGTTGCTGTTTTTGGTTCCGTTAAACACGCACCCGAAACCGGATGGCGAAAATCACTGCAATCGTCGGTCCGCGGAGTCGGTGGAGCCGTCAGCGACGCTTTGATTTGTTGGCGATTTAAATTAAAGCGGCAGAGTTGCCAACAGTCGCCGTCGTGGCCACCGTCGCAGCGAAGGTGAGCCGACGATTGAATTGCCGTTGTTGTTGTTATTGCTTGTGTTGTCGTGTAACTCATGGCGGGACGGTGGGGGACGGAGGAATGCGTTTCTTCCTGCTGAGGCTCTGGACGGGGCCGCGAAATGCGATCATCATGTTCAAGTTACGGCATCTGAGGCAAAAAACAAGACATAAATTGTCCCCTTCCGCTCTCCCTGGGAGTGGCCATCACTTCACCCCCATCCCTCTTATTTCACGTCAGACATGGGGAAAATAATGGAAAATAATACTCGGCCATTTCCTATCGGGAAAAACCACACCGACGCACGACCACAGACGAGAATGCAACAATGACACAGTGACAGTCGGAACTCGTATTTTGACAGCTGTCAGATAAACGTTTCTCCCGCGTCAAACTCGAGCCGCCGGACCGCCGGGCCACCGGAAGCAGGAACAAAGCGACCAAAACCGACGCACGACGACCCACGGGATGACGGGACCACGGATGAGCGACGTGAAGTGTCTGATAAATCATCAAATTTAAGCCCATTCATCGGAAATTCCCTTCCGTCCCGCTCCGCCACCTGCGGTCGAGTGACAAACGAAATGTGCCGCACCTGCGAGGGCGGGGCAGGAACCACAGGAACACTAAAGGGAAGCTCGCTGGTGAGACACACCTGCAGGAGACCCGACAGGAAACGAGGAGAATTTTGGAAATTCCATCGAGGACACTCTTCCTCCATCGACATTTTCTAGATCTTCTGATCAGGAGATATAATATTTTTCCCTCTCTCTTCGCCTGCTGGTTACGGAGGGTTTACATGAGGGTTTCCTTTGTCTAGGTTGACGCTGATGCCGCAACAGCAGGAGCAACAACACCGGACGCATGTTTCGGTAGAAGAAAGATGAACTGGGCCGTAACCAGGGATGTCACGGTGAGTGATGAGAACGGATTCCTCACGCTGAGGGATTGAGTGTTCTTGTTGTTGTTGTTCGTGTTCGAATGGAAACCTCAATACATGTGGCGTGAAGTACAACAACGACCATAGTTCTAGCGGCTACAACAACAACAATAGAAACATCAACGACATCCACAACAAATACCGAACCGATAACCCAAAAATTATGCTAGGAGATTTCGCATGGCGACGAAGAAGAAGACTCAACAGGCCACAAGGAGACAACGCATGTCCTGGAATGTCCTGCATGATAAAACACACACTCTGAGAGAGAGACAAGAGACCACAAAGCGAACCTCACACGACGCTCCCTTGGACTCCGATCGAATCCCAGCTCATTAGTTGCCAAGCGGCGAGGACGAGGGTCCTGATTCTGCTGGAGGGTTTTTGGAAGCCTCTGTCCGTCCGCCCGTCCGTCTCCGTCACTCTGCACGCCTTCGTCTCTGTCGTTGTCGCTATCGTCTGTCAGCTGCCGTCTGTCGTTATGATGTGTCATATTCTAGGAACGCGGCAGGCAACGAAACCAGCCTAGCGACGAGCGACGGGCTCGGTCGGGCTCGGAGGCGGGTCGGTCGCTCTCGGAGCCTGCCAATTAGTGGTCGCATCTTGAAGAGGATCTTTGTGCGGCAGTGGTTGTTGTTGTTGCAGCAGCAGCTGTCGTTAGTGAATACTTTCGGGTTCCACTGCGTGCCGATGGAAAAGGTGGTGGTGGGGGAATGCGGAGGAAGCGGCGAGGGTTGTCTGTGAGTCACGAGGTGGCAACGAGGACCGACGACCGTCGTCGAAAGAGCCAGAGAGGCAGAAGAGGGTGGGGACGGTGCGAGCATCGTGTGTGGCCTGGTTCGTGGGTCTCGTCGTGAAACCCCGGGAGCCATTCAACGAAGAGACGATCGCAAGCGTTGCCACCCAGGCGTCAGGGCGCCATCGGCAACGACGACAGCGACGACTCGTTGACATTTGGCCACAGTCGAAGTGTCAAACTAGTGACACTTGCGGCTGTCAAATAAAGTCAAATGAGTTTCAGGCAAGGGCGGTGGCAAGAAACGCCCGCAGCAGCAACGGCGATGTTAGCAACAACAATGAATTGGTCGCAAAGCAACTACAACTACTGACACCAACAACAACAACACCCAACAACATCAACAACATCAATTGACAGCAAACAAAGTTTTAGAAGCAATTTAACATTCAAAACACAAATGCAAACAATTTGCGATGGAGGGAAAGAGAGAGAAGGACACACAGAGACAGAAATAGAGACAGGGACAACAACTTTATTTGCATGCGAAACTCTTTTAACAAAAAAGAAAAAGCACACCAACATCAATAACAACAATGAAAACGAAAACGGCAACAAAACAAAACACTTCATCGACACAAGTCTGCAGAGATGTCAGCGAGCTGTCAGATGCCAAAGTGCGCCAGAGCGACATCCGAGCAAGGCGACAGACGAAGACAGATTAACGACTGACAGTCGATCGGGCCGTCGACAGACGACTGAGGATTAGGGCCAGCTTACCGCGGAATCGCCGAAGTAAGAGGAAGCCTCTCCGCGAATATCGATTACTTTCCCCTGACCTACAATCGTTTTGTCCCTCTCTTTCTGTCTCTCTTCAGCGGCAGCTCTTCCTCGGGTAAGGCCTTCGTGGATGCGGCCTTTCCGGAAATCCGCATGGGTTTCTATTTCTTCGTTTGTCCGTCGGTCGTCGGTCGTCGGTTTTTCTGTTCTTTTCGGTCTTTTCTTTGGCTCGTTTTTTAGATAGATTTCAACTGCTCTCACGAGTGTTGTTGGCGGTGTTCATTGCGTTGAGAAGTCAAGCTGTTGTTATTGATGGCCGTAGCAATGTGTAGGCTCTTCACAACAACAACCAGCAACACTTTTCAATAATCTTTTCAATTTACGACCGAAGTTGGCTGCCATTTAGCAGGCATTTTTCATAGTTTACTCCGCTCCACCGTGAGCTCGGATGGTCGACCGGGGTTGGGAGGAGAGTGTGACAGTGATGGATGGCCGCCGAGCGTAATTTATTATATTTTAAAGCGTTAACACTTCGACGACGTAGGTCGGCGGCGTCGGCGGCGTCATGTGAGTTATTTGTTCGCTCGCTCTATGAATGCGAATAGAAAATTAAGATGATGGAGCGAAGGCCCAAACGAGACCCGCAGAGCGGCGCAAAGAAGTCGCAGCGCAAGACGATGGCGACGAAGATAAACAACAACAAGGAGCGATATGAATATTAAATTAGAGAAGCCAGGGGTGGGGGAGCAGGAGAAGCTTCGGAAAGCATTGTGAGAACGGTGGAAACCTCGTGGACGACGGCGGTCGCACGATGCGATGGGTCCTGAACCGAATCGACTCCCATTAAAAGGGTTATTTTTGCGCTCGGTAGGTTTTCACTTTAATTTTCCCTTTTGACCTGAGTTGCCCGCAAATGCCCCAGTCGAAGCCCCCGAAATGGGGGCGAAAAGTGGTTGGCAACGCGGCGTCATTTGAGTGCGATTGGCGGGGCGTGAAACAACACTTAACGGTACATAATGTCAGCTGCAAAAACAATGTGCCGCACACTACACCAGAAACAACAACATCGGGAGCTCTGCTGTTTGACATTTTTAGTGCCTTCCAAACTGTTGCGTTGCCAACCGAACGCTTTGGAAATTGCGAAAATCAATGTTGCATGAAATCTGTTTGAGTGAAAGAAATGGGCTTAGAGAGAGGGAGGGGGAGAGAGACAGAGTGCAGATTCATGGCATGCTTGTTCTTCATTGGCCCGAGGGTAGGAGTCGATCAGACACACACACACACACATACACATGCTTAGAATTGCACACTCACATACGATGATCGCGCTGGCAGCAACATCACAACAACAAAACAGCAACAGCTGTGACATGCGTTAAAGTGGTGTGGCAGGACCAACAACAACATCCACCATCGAAAAAATTGTCTGCAACATTTTTGCATTTGAAATCTAGCAGCAGCAGCAGCAGCGACAACAACACCAACGAATGCCGGCGTGCCCCAAAAATAACCCGTGACACTGACAGCTCGCCCGCACTGACATTTGTTGTTGTATTTGTTGCCGGTTTTCCCATTACAACATGGCGCATTTCTGCTGGGAAATGTTGCAATTTCTGTATTTTTTCTATTACTCTGTTCTTGTTGTTTTGTTTTCTTTTCTGCGGTTGCGAGTGTCATGTTGGTCTATTATATTTGCCGTTGTTGTTGCAGTCGTTTTTACTGTTGCTATTGTCGTGGCTGGTGCTGTCGGCATTGCGTCGGACGTGCGAGCTGCCGGAGCAACAGGATTAGGAGCGAGCGAACGAGCAGCGCCATTGTCGTTTCCGCCATTTTGTTCTCTTGTTTGCTCCGGCTATCCACGGCTCTCCTCCCGTCCGCGCCCGTGGCCCACTGCGGCCCCTGCTCAGCTCGGTTCAGCTGAGCTTTGCTTTGTTTTGGTTTGGTGTTCGCTCCGAGGTGAAATATTAAAAGTTAAAACGTGCGCGTCCTTCGCATCGGGCGCTTTGCACGCGGCCCCGCGTTCTCGCCACGTCCCCACCGCCACTTGCTCCAGTTTATTGCACTTTCGGGTTCATTATTTATAACTCCATTGTTGTAGGAGTCGTTGTTGGCTTTGCGGTTTGGAGAAACAATTGGAAGAGTTTTAGAATTTCCGCTCTCGGTTTGGCTTGCGGACAGAGCTGCCACCTGGGCTCGGTTTGTTTCCAGCTTTATTCGGTGCGGCGCCAAAGGGCTTTTTTGCTCATTCTCTTCTTCCTCTCTCCCCCTCTCTGGTTTCACTTTTGCTGCAGAATATTAATAATAGCAAAGGTTGCTTTTGAATGATTTTCCATTCTGCACAACCGCGCGTCATCAGCCAGGCGGCGGTCGTGTCACCGGCAGGATCTGTCTCTCACCCGCACCCCGCCCGGACCTCGGCAGGCCGCTTCATCGATTCGACTCTAGACAAGAACGACAACAACAACCACAACGGCGATGGCGACGGCCAACTTCGTTTGGGCCACCCCAGACGGGGCGAAACTTTCGGCTCCGGCTCATAATTATTGCAATTAGAAAACACTCCGGCAGAGGACCAGGGTTGCCAAAGGGTTTCCGACCGGATGGAAAATACATTTCTTGAAGCACGGCTCCAGTCAAGGCCTTGGATTACTATCAATCGGTTGGAGGAGTTTCATGTTTTCTAGTTAAAAAATATCTATTCTGAATTTCAAAAGGAATCCTTGATGAAGTATTTCTGGGCAAAGGTTGCACGAAACGCAAATCCTTACAGTGAAATCTGAACTCGAGTCATAATCCCAACATTCCAGAGGAAATAATGAAATATTTAAGTGAGCCCAAGGGGTGGCAACACTGCCCTAGAGTTCAACTGTTCTCCCTCCACTCCAATGCATCCACACACAAAAACACACACACTCACTATTGCTCCTAGACATGCACGAGGACGATTGGAGGAAAGTACAAAAAGCCAAAGGCAATTAACTGTAACGTTGCCATAACAAATTCATGCATCGGGGACGCCCCGCCCTGCTCCGCCCCGACTCTGCATCGGCGTCACCAGCGACACCACCGACCCTGCCACGCCCAGACCCGCTCCTCCCACTCTCGGGCGGGCACTTAAAACTTAAAATAACATTTCGAAAAACTCAATTCTCAATGCATTCCCTTCGGTTGGAGTCAAGAGCCTGGAGTCTGGACTCCTCGGTGGCAGCCCGAGCTGGAGCCAGGCCCAGAGACCAGGAACCGAGTCCCAGCCCTGGCGAGGCCACGCTTGGGCAGCAACTACAACGATCTTGCGAATCGTTGTCGGCAGCCGATGGACACGGAAGGGGAGGAGAGCAAGATGAGGCGGGGATTGGAGTGGAGATGGGGATGGGGATGGGGATGTGGATGTGGAAGTGGAAGCTGCAGGTCGGGCGATAATGCATTTAGATGTTGGCAACATTGGAAATTGCTCGCCCAATAGAGCGATAAAACGATACCTTCGATAGTCTCCCCGGGTTCGAGAGCCACATCCGGCTGCAATCGCAATCGCCGAGAGCCGCCAACCGGGCGAATGACGTGCGGGTCTCGGAAGGAAACGGAGGAACAGAGAAGGTTGAAAAACAGTGAAGGAAAGAAGAGAAAAACATAGGATGTCGATGTCCGGAGTGGCCTGAGTGCAAAATTGTTCACATTCCACTTCCTCCGGGCGAGCGGGTGGGAGGAAACTTTCGAGAACTTAATTACAACGGCTTTTAGAGGGACGGCTTCCATAAGGTGCACGAGCGGAACCGAGCGACATCGCCCGACCTCCGGCCTCGCGCCCGGCAGACTAATGGAAGCCAGTCCCTCTCCCCGACGACCCCAGTTGGAGTGAGAAATTAGGATTTAACATGGCCAACCTGCTGCTATTCGGAAGCGGGTTCCAATCGGTTGTTTTCCGGTTTTTTGCGAAAATGTTCCCCTTGCGATGGCTCTTGTCTCCACATATAGATGTGCAATAAATGTAGTTTACGACCTCGGTGCATCGAGTCTGCATTTGGGTCAGTTGAGTCGGTAGGAGAACATCGCGGATTTTCCACATTCACTCGGCCCACGGGGATTTCGCACCCTACCCTGCTTCGATCCGATGCGGGGACCTCCAGTTGGTCTTGTTCCGGTCGTGCTCGCGGCGGATCCACTGCCAGGTCGAGGGAGGCAATCGAGTTCTTCCAGACGATATCATTATTTTATTATTGGCTGAGAATTTCTTTCCACACGAAACTTGCTCCGCAATTGTTCTTTTAGTGCTTTCCGCCATTGTTTTCTCCTTCGCTTCCTCCCTGACTCCCTCGCTCTCTTTGGGTTTCATGCCCGATACCAAAGCCCTCCCCCATTCCGTCCACCGCCACTTGAGTTCGCCGCTCAGTCACTTGGGTTTTCCTTTGACATGGTGTGAAAATAAGTGAACGACATTTTTTGTTCCTCGCCCTCTCGCTTCGTTCTCGCTTCTTCGACAGGATCAGAAGGATATGATTGCGCTCTCTTTGTGTGTGTGTGTGTGTGTGCTCCTCTGTCGCCTGCGCTCCTCCTCTCACCGCATCCGGTGTTTTCGCTCTCGATTCGCACGCAAACCCGACGTCCTGAAAAGCCATGAGTGTTTAACTAAATGGAAAAAACTCGGCTTTCAACGTTGACAAACAAGCCGGAGAGAGCGAGAGAGAGAGAGAGAGAGAGAGAGGGCGCATGAGAGAATGAGAGGGATAGAGGAGGGAGTGAAAGGGACTGCGGATTGTGTGCGCTTTCAATCGCATCGAATGCTGATTACGATGGTGTGAAAATTGCTTTTTCTTCTCTTTTGACTGCTGAGTGGGTCTCGGCTTGTTATTGTTTTCATTTCGGATTGTTGTTTTTGCTATTGCTATTGTTCTTGTTGCTCTTGATGTTTTTGCTTTCGGTCGTTATTATTGCAGTTGATGCTGCTATTGTTATTGTTGTTGCAGTTGTTGTTCACGGCACTTACGTCAGGGTGGACTCACGTTCGACGTGAGACTGTTGCCATTACCACGCCTCCCTCGCTCCTTGTCCACCCCTCCGGCGACCGTTCTGAAAGTTAAACAACGGAGCCATTGATTAAAGCATTCGAAGTCATTAATTAAATCCCTCTTCCGGGCGTCCACCGCGGCTTCTGCCACAATGGCCGCCATCAGATCGACCGCAATTACGTTTAATTGTTAACCGAAGTGCCGCCATCTTGGTGGAACAGGGGAGGGGGAGCTTCCACCTCACCACATTCCGGTAATCGGCAATTGCCGAAAGACTTCGACTTCGACTTTGTCTCCACAACTCTTCGTCATTACTTTTATTTGCCTCCTTTACTCTATTTCCGTTTCCTCCGCTACCGGCACCGTTTCCTTAGCCACGGCAACAGCCATTAGAAGTGGAATCGGAAGCATCCGATGGGCGGCGGGTGCGAGAAAAAGTCAAACAATGCCAAACTTTAACAATGCGAAATGTGGGTCAGCTTCCTGTCATCCCCCGCCCGGGCGCCGGTCCTTCGCCTTCGCCCCCTTCGCTGCCTTTTTACCACCTCCAACTTCGCCTCCGCTCTCGGCTCTACCTCCGTCTGTCTACCCCGACTCGCCGGCAGCATCTTCTCCAAAGCTCCTGGCTCAACAAGCTCCGGCGACCTGGTGCCACGCCCGATGGAACCAATTACGGCCCAGGTCTGGCAGCGAAGGGAGGGCGAACCGACAGACAGACAAAGAGACAGACAGACAGATGGGCGGGGAAGGACAGAAGGTAGATAGGGCTGATAGACATTCATTTGGCTGCCGAGGAAGCGAGAGGCGATCGGCGAGGGCGCCAACAGCTGTCGGGGCAACAAAATGAAAATAAATTCGGAAGACAGCGAGAGCAGTAGCAACTCGAACAACGCCGGGAACAACAAGACAACAACAACAGCAGCTACGAACGACAGGGTGAACAAAAACAACAAAACAGAGACCAACAATAACAAGAACGTGGGCAACAATAATAACAATAGAAGCAACAACAACGAGCGTTATTGTTATGCTGCAAAACGACGGCAAACATCGCTGAAATGTATGTATTTTCAATATGGCGCTCGTCTCACTTCCGCCCTCGCCTCCGTCTTCACCTCCGCCTCCTCACCCCCGTCACCATCCAGCCCTCTCCCTCCTCGCCTCCTCCTGGGCCCTAATCGAATTTCCACGCGTCCTCGGCATGCTTTGCCTCCAAATTGGACCGGGAT
Source organism: Coelopa pilipes (assembly GCA_947389925.1). Lineage (NCBI taxonomy): Eukaryota > Metazoa > Arthropoda > Insecta > Diptera > Coelopidae > Coelopa > Coelopa pilipes. The sequence goes on from OX376699.1 coordinate 1,082,727, forward strand.
CCGGCAACATATTGAAAACTCATCTGGAGCGGAAGGAGCCCGAGCACCGGGCCATGAGGGGTGAAGGACGGGCGGGGCGGCTGTGGCAAAACAAAAAATAGCAGTCGAAAACAAAAGACACACACACACGCACGCACGTGGGCAGCGAAGAAGCGGAGCAAACGGGAGGGAGAGAAAACGAATTCAAAACAAACGTGCTCCGAATCCACGATTGAGGATTAATTCTTTATTTCCAGATTTTCATTTAGGCATCGATACGAGGGACGGACGGACGACGGGCGGGGCATGACTAAGAGGGAGCGAAGATAGTGCGAGGGAGATAGCGCGTTGGTGCGGAGAGACTCTCGGAGCATCCTTTATGGCGTTCGATCGCAATAATCATGCGGGAAGCGATTTAATGGCGGCTAATGTGGGGCATTAGTTAAGCGTGTGTGTGTGAGGGAGGAAGTATGCGTTCGTGTTGTTAGCACAAGGATTAAATGGAGCAGAGAAGGATGCTTCGGCAAAGAGATCCCCAGCTTCAGCTGCTGGTCCTGCTCTCGACTTCAAGAGCAGCTCCTTGGGCGAAGACTTTCGAAGTTTCTGATGCCGGAATTGTTTCGACTATTATCGTCGCTACTGGTATTCCCTTTGAGAGATTAGAAACACGCACAGAGAACAAAGGATTCCCGGCTCCAAGGAGTATTCAAATGCAGACTCGTTATCCCGAGAACCCAGAAGCAGGACCAGAGAGCACAGAGGTTCGGTTTCTCAAAGCGACTGCGAAATTCCAATAAAAACATTTTTATTTTCGTCCTCTCTCTCCCCAACTACCTCTCGTTAAGATCGGGGTTAAGTCGGGCGTTGCCAACGACGTTAAGCTGCACTCCGAGTTGAGTCGAGTTGCCAACTACATTTGACAACCACAAGAGCGCACTCGAGCTGCCAAACGTCGGGAGTCCTCCTGAGTGAGTGACGGCTTCATTGTGTCATTTGGAGCGCTCGAGAGGTTTTGCCTGCATCCACCCCTCGTCCCCCTTAGCTCCTCTCTGGTCTCCCCTCGAGTGGTTGAAACGATGTCCCAGAGAGAGAGAGAGAGAGAAGGATGCGATTTTCACGCACAAAAGTCTCCTGGATCTGTCGTTAACATGCGTCCTTTGTGCAACAACAACAACAACAGTAATAAAAACAACATCATCAACATCATCCAACAACAAAAACAACAACAACAACAACCACAAGAGCAGCAGTAATAACAGCAACAACCACTGGGCAAAAGCCCGAAATAATACAAAATACGAAGCCATTGTTTGACATTTAAGCTCTCGATGATGTCGTCTTTGATAATGTTGTTGTTGTTATTGTTGTTGTCTTCGCTGTTATATTCTCTTATTGCTTTTGTTGTTCTTATGTCTATTGTTGATTCATACATTGCTTTTGTTGTTGTCGTGCCTACTCCTGTATTCAAGCTTATGTATGCGTGTTTTCGAGCCTTCACTTCTGCAATACAATAGACCCTACAACAACAGGAACAACAACAACGGCATCTTCTCCTACGAGGTCTCGCCTGAGGAGGAGAGATTGAACGATAGGAGGCGTAGGAGGGAGTACGAGCGGGACGGCGATACCCAGGGTCGCAATGAAAGTCCAATTAAATTGGGAAAATTTCACACGTACGCCATTTGTATTCATTCAACGCCATGATTTCCACAATTGGATTTCCACAACGGTGCCATCTCTTCTCATTTCCTCCCCCACCCCTTGCCCTCGATCTCGGCCCGTCCCGAAATCCACGTCTAGCTCGGTGTTGTGTCGCCTCCATCTGCTTGTTGTCCCATCTCTTTGGGCTCCATCTATTTTCGTCACAGCCAACAGTTAATAACCGAGCTCCCTCCATCGTTCCTCATCGGCCCCTCGGAGCGGCGGCCTCGGCCCCAGAGCAGCTGCTCTGGATCCACTCCTCGGGCCACGTCTGGCCACAGCCGGCGCATTGACATGCAGGGCTTTGTTTATAGCATTATTCGGGGCATCACGTGACCAACACGATGCCCATTGTGCTCCCCCTCCCCGTTCTGCCATCCCCGACATGGCTCCGACGACTCCGACGGCTTTGATGTCTACTGTCAGACACCGAAATTGGAATTAATGGCGATTTTTGCTGCCATTTCACCTCGTTTTGTCGCTCTCCAAGTGGCAGCTGGACAGCGGCTGGGGAGGGTCGGTCGAAGGACGATGGGCGAAGGGCGAAAGGTGGAAAAGGCTGCCAGGCAGAGGGTTGGGGTGAGGAGCAGGGACCTTGATTGTGAAGGATGCGGGAATTTGCCGAATAGACTTCTCTAGTCTTCAACACAACTCCCTGAGACGTTGTTCTTGATTCTTTGAATCTTCACGTTTTTACAAATTTCTTAATCAATTTCTTCTTCATCTTGCAGGTATGTTCCATCGCCAGGACATCGGAAGGGCGTCGAGTCGCAGTTCAGTGAGAGTTGACGACGACGTCGTCGGTAGGAAAGGGTGGGTGGTGGTGGAGGATGCTGGAGTCTAGACGGGCTTCAATTAAATTAACCGCGACGAGTGGAGCTCGGGTGGTAACCGAAGAAGAAGACAAATAAGAGTAAACGGTGTTAATTGAGGCGGTGAAGGGGGGCGACAAGGAGGAAAAAAGAAAGAAGAAGGATCTGTTCTAAGAGGAGTCGACAAAGCTACTCTCGAATAGGACGACTCAGTGAGACGGCCTCAATGAGAGTGTCAAGACGAGAACGATGTAGAGAAGTGAGACAGATGAAGAGAGCATGGGGCAATGAAGAGAATAAACTGGAAGCGGGAGGAAAATGAATTAGAGATGAGAAGGGCAGAGAAAGCCGAGAAAGGGGAGTTCGAGAGAAGGAAATTGGAGGGAAAACGGAGACAACTCAAACAAGAAATACTGAATTTAGAGGAATAAATACTTTGAGTAGGAAAGGGAATCAGGGGAGTGGAAGGAGCAGACAAGAGGGAAATTGCAGTAAATGCTTAGGTTACGTCAAATGGAGACGACCCGGAGGATTGCGATGCGCCACAGGGAGTTTCATCCGGCAACGCTGTGGATTTTCCTCGAGCTCCGAAGAAATGGATTCGGCGTTTCCAAAATATTTACGACGTCGAACCAGCGGGGGGTGGAACCAGTCGGGGGAAGGAAGGCTGCGGAAAGGAGAACCCGCAACATTGAGGAAACTTTTCAACCCCATGTGCGTCCGTCCTTCACGCGTCCCCCTTCCCTTCACACCCTCCACATTAAACGCCGATTCAGGGCCGAGTTCTCGTAATTAAAGCGAAACTGCAGCCCCTTGGGGTGGCAACGCCGACCGCACCCGCACCCCGCCGCCAGCGACACAAAGGAAAAGCTACAGTAATCGCATTAGACGAAGGTGACCAAATCGATTTTAACTTTTGCGTTAACTGCCGCGCCCCTCCACCCCAGGGCCAGTGGCGGCGGCGGCGGCGGCGAACGTCAGATGTCAGCCGAACCACGGCGAGTTGTCGCGTGACACTTGCAGCAACCACTGTCTACAGCGACAAGAACAATAACAACAACCCCTCGTCCCGCCCGAGGGCTGCGTTTAAGTGCCAAAAGAAACGCAGTTGGTGCAAGGATTCGACGCAAGGATTTCATGGCCGCGGGACTCACCCTCTTCCCATCTCCCTCTCTCACAACCTCTCCCCACTTGCTCGCTCTCTCTCGCCTAGACTCTGGGCCACCAGCCCGAAGGGTTGCTTCCGCCATCCGTCGACGTCGTGGTCGTGGTCGTCGTCCGGGAAAAGCGCAACGAAGTGTTAACAACAACAGCAGCAACAACAATGACGATGACGACGTTGACGACGGCGACTAAACGGCACGCCGCTGCCCTTCCGCCCTTCACCCACTTCGCCATCGCCAACGCCATCCACTTCCGTCGCTTCGTGCAACTGTCGAAATTTTTCATTTTTATCATGGCGACCGACGGCTGCTGCAGCCGGAAATCTGGCAGGACCGGCGCCCACCGTCAGCTGCTGCGGGGCTCACGTGGTCGGCTGGCGTGTCGACCGGGTCGGCGGGGTGCTGCAGAGGGCGGGGGTCGTGCGTTCGTCGCCGGCTGAGCCACCCTCGGGGAAGTCGGTGACTGATCGCAGAACGTGGTCGAGGCGAGGACGGCGTTTGGCACGAGGTGGAAGAGGTGGAGAAGGGATCAAGGAAAGAGGAGAAGGAGGAGAGGAAGGAACGGGAGCAGGACGTGGCGAACGAATCGCTCGTGGCTGCACGACTTCCCACTTTCGGGCCCGAGGCTTTCTTTGTTTCTCCGAATGAGATTCTTCTCGATGGTGGATGTTGTAATGGGTGTTGCTATTGTTGTTGTACCCATTGTCGCCGCGGGCGAGCGGCAACTCTTGGGCACGTCCGCGCGTCCGGGTGTCGCCGGAAGCCCAGGGTTGCCGTCGCTGGAACCGGGCGCGGAACTTCGACTCCTTTGTTTTGGATATTTCTCCGAGGTCTGCAAAATATCCCTTCCTATACCATCCCCGGGAACAACAAAAACAACAAGACAAAAATATCCCTCACTCAGGAATTGGAGAGCAAATGACGAGACTTTGTGTGGAAAATTGATTTCTTTCTTCGCTCGGTTTCCATTGAAACTCCTTCGGTTCGATGTTTGCCAAACACTTCGCCGACAGTCGCCAGTCGATGGAAGGTCCATCCACGGACGTCGGGCTGCTCGACCGCCGACCCACTTCTTCGCCCGCCGCCCTCAAAGCAAACGGAGAAATCCGAATGCACACACTTGAGGAGAAATTCAATCAACTCTGAATGGAACGAATGCACATGGACGTGGCTTCGTCCCCTCCCCTCACCGCAACCTCTCTCCCCCTCTCGTTTGCACCCACTTACAAAGACGCATGGCTGACGGAGACTGAGGGGCTGAGGGCGTGAGGCGGACACACGTATTAAATGCACGAACTTAAAGGGCTTTTATCGAGTTAAAATCTTTTTCTATTAAAAAGTTTCGTTCCTGCGCCGCTTTCCGAAAGAGGATCAAAGTTCGGCGAAAAGGGTCGAGTGGAGCGAACGACCGAGAGAAGGAGAGAGCGGCAGAGCGAGGCAGAGTTCAGTTCGTCTTCGTTTGTGATCCTTGTTGTTGTGTCGTCTCTTCGTGTTTGTTGCCTGCCCCGAGAACGAAATTCTCCAAAGCGAAGGCGAACACTTTCGTCCATTCTTTGCCATTATCCTCAGTCCTGCTCCCTCTCGCTACTATCTTCTTCCCCCTGTTTGCCCCTACCTCTACTGGGTCCTTCCAATTCCTCTTTCTCCGTTTCCCCGCCGCTCTCGAGTTCTTTTTCATCCGCATTTTTCAATTCCTCGTTTTTGTCTCCTTCACTTGATCCCGATTTACCCACTTTTTCGTCGCTTGCTGGCTCGCTCGGAAGTCGACCTGACCGGGTCGAGCCCAGTTGGCCCCGATTACGGTACGGGCGGCAGTCGTAGGGGACGAATGCGGTCTTTGTGGGCCGGCGTATGGATTTTTAATGACTTCTCGTGGAGTCGAGGGCGCGGATAAAGGGGAGCCCGGAGGATGAGAGACGAGGAGTGAATTAATTGGGAGTGAGAGGTGGCTGTAGAAGAAGGTTGGTCTCTCGCCATTGAGCGCAAATCTGTGGATCTTTGCCCAAACTTCCCGCGAGATGTCCTCGGAAACGTCTTTCGAAATGTCCCGCAAAACGTCCCCAGGAAATCCACGCAAATGTGAGTTTAGTGGGAAGTAAAATGACGGCTCGTAAAACCCCGACAACACCAACGTCAACTGATGACGTCGCATTCTCGCCCTCTCGCCTCCCCGCTCCACGCGAAAATAAAACCTCGTCATTCCGACGCGGAGAAGAAGAGAAATAGAAGTTCTAAAATAGGGAGGGAGTTGAGTTGAGAAGTTGGAACAACAAATGAGCAAAAAAACAAACGCCTCGGGATGTCGAGCTCTGCTTGTTGTTGCTCTAAAAATAATGCAACAATCATGGTTTCTATTTTTGAAAAAATGACAGCAACAATAACAACAGGAATTACAACGACAATAACAACCGCTGAAAAAACAACAACAAAAACTACATCATTGTAATACATAATATGAAAACTCGATGAACAAGAGGGAAAACGCACGCTGCACGCTGCAGTTGAATTTATGTTTGCCCTTTATATGTACATAAAAACAACAAGAACAAGGACAACAACAAGAAGAAGAAGAAAAATTGTGGTTCACCGTTCCGAAGTTGTGGTTGTTACTGATGTTGTTGCTGTTGTTGTTTCTGTTGTTTGTTGCTCTTGTTGTTGGCGTTGTCTGCGGGCGCATTTGTCGGTCCGCCAACAACATTCCCTACCGACTCCCCCCGCCCCTCGCCGCCGGCCGTAAGGTCGTCATGGGCTCCCCTCTCGCTCCCTCCATCTCGCCCAGTGGCGTTTTTACTACGCGCCCCAAAGGACGTCGTCAACCGAGCCCCGCCCCGTCGTCAGCGTCAGCGCCTCGTGCGCGCCCCTTCTGCAAAACGTGCTCTCCGCATGCCATGTGCTTGAGTGTGTGTGTGGGTGTGTGTGTGACTGAGTGACGGACGCCTGGTGGTGTGTGAGTGAAAGAGAGAGAGGGAGGGAGAGAGGTTGTTTGTCGCCTGAACTGGGTCAAGTTTTGCTGCAAAGCGCGTCGAGCGAGCGCTTGTTTACAAAACGGCATTCTCTGCCACATCCCCTGGCCGCCGTCGCCTCGTCACGCCACGCCTCATCCCGTTCCGTCCCCGTGCCACGTCATCAAGTCCCCAACGACCCTCGACTCGCCGACGTCCTCCATCGTCAGTCATCGTCTCCGTCAGCGCACGTTCCTTTCAGTTGATCTGCAGAATTGAAAATCCATTAGAGCGGGAAGTATTCCACTATACCCCCCTCTCTCTCTCTCTCACACTCTCTCTCTCCTTTCCTCTCTCGCCCATGCTCCATGTCGACCCCCGCCCGGCATGCAATTCATTCATTCGCTCCAACGGCCCCAACAACGGCGAAAATTTATGCAAAGACGAAGCGAGACTGGGAGAGACAGAGACAGCACTAGAACAACAGCGAGTGAGAAAGAGAGAGGGGGAGCGTGATGAACAGATGAAACGGAAAAATATGTCAAAATTTTATGCACGGCGTCGGAGTTATTTCTGGAACTGGATGGGGATTTTAAATAAAATGCAAATTTCTTGTATCGAGGGCAGTGGTCGAGTCGACGACGGAGGGGCCGAGTGCGTATAGAGAGGGGGATGGGATTTGGTCGGTAGTTTCGAGGGTTGGGCGGAAGTTTGATGTGTGCGGTTGGAATTCTTGAACTCATGCTGGTGAGAGACAATTCATTGGCAAACGTGCTGCCACCCAGTAAGAAGGGAAATCCCTCAAAAATCCCATAAAACTCGCACAACAATTTGTCCGTAATTCCGTTGAAACCACTTCATGGGATTTCTTGAATTTAGTTTGACAGAAAATGTTCAGGAAAATGTTGAAAGAATATTTAAAATATCAAAATCGATATTTCCAACTTGGAAATCCTGTGGGAATTTCGAGATGGAAAACTGTTCACAGAAAATGTCGCTGCATTTCATTTGCCGTGGAGCCGAGGAATTTCCCCCCTCTCTGGACCCCTTCGCCACCGTCTCCACGATGGATTGCGAAAAATATTTACTTCATTCTGATGTTGCTGCAAAAATGCGCCCAACCCCCATGGACGTCCCCATCGCCGACTGCAAATGACAACTCGCACAGTGGGCGCGCTTGGTGGGGCGGGTGGAGCAGAAGGAATTTTATTATTTGCATATTTTTCAAACGAACGAACGACGACGACGGCGACAAATTTGAGGTTAGGAAGAATGCTTCACGACGGATTGAGGCGAGTTGGCAATACTGGTCGGCGCTGAAGGGGCGGAGAAAAAGAGCGAGAGAGATGGATGATGAGAACAGTCGAGGGAAGCGGGATGCGAGCGAAATTTATTTGCGGACATTTTTTCGCCCGTCTGTGGCGAATTCATTTCGATGCTCGATTCAACAAAACAAAGCAACTACTGCTACTACAATAGTAAAAAAAAGGAGAACAACAACAACAATTGCAACAATTCTTTAGGATTACAACAATAGCAGCAACAACAACAATTGCCAACTGAAGCATTTCCTCATCTCGATCCACCAACAACTCCAATCAGCTTCATAACTTTAGTCTTATTGTGATTTTGGTTTTTGTTGTAATTGTTGTTCTTGTACTTGCTGTTATTATTGTTGTGCTCATAGTAGTTCCTATTTTTGTTGTTGCAATAACAATTCGATCGAAATGAAATAAAATTTCAATTGTTGTTACGATTGGCCAACGGTCGGCCGGGGACCGCCGACAACAACAACAGTAACAGCAACAACAACCACAACAACTAAAACGATTCCCAGTTCACCGTTAGCAGCTCCCACAAATTCCCCCAGCCCTCCGACTTCCCCTCTCTTCCCTCCAGCCGAAATTCAACTTTGGTTGCCCTGCTCGAGTTTCTCGTGCCGGACCATATTTTCCCATTTTCGGCCAAATCATCGACTTCGGCTCCTGCGTCCTGCGCCTTCGTCCTTTGTCGTCGTCATCGGCTCTTCTGCTTCGTTTTCTCGCTCCTCCCCACCCACCATCGATTCGACTCGTCTCGGCGGAAACTTCAACTTCATCTTTTCGCAATTTTCTCCTCCTCTTCGTCTTCGAATTCTTATTAAATTTTTGCGGCTTCCCTTTCCCTCATGTTGTTATTTTTGTGCTATTGCTATTGTTGTTATGGTTGCTATTGTTGTTGCGGGTGCTGTTGTTGCTGCAATTGTGGTTGTGATTTTGTCATTACAGCGAATGTCGGCATCCGAGCCAAGCCCGAGTGTCCATTGTTGGCCTCGTGCTTGCCCAGTGGATCGTGAGGGACAGGGACGAGGTCTCCTTAACAATTTCCCTCGCTTCGCTGGTTGCAGCGATGGTTTTGAAAAATCACTGCAACAACAATGTGCCGGGTGGGAGCGGCAGCCACCTCAGCTGAGGCGACGGAAGCAGCGACGCAGACGCCGGCCGAGCGCAAACAAACGCTGCTCGGGAGACCGCGTGACCGGCGGTAAGAAAAGCAGCTGATGCCACCAACAGCCAACAACATCAACAGCAGCAGCAGCAGCTCCAACATTGAGGTTTAGCAATTTTGTTGCTAGTTAATCAATGAACGGGAGGAGGAGAACGAGAGGAAAAGGAAGAGGGCAGAGAGTGCGAGGAGATGGTCTACGGGAATTCACTATTTAAATGATAGCTGGAAGAATGACTTCTCGTTCATCCTCAAGTGGCAGAAGCAGAGAGAGGGAGCTGAGGAGAAACGAGAGGAGAAAGAGCGATAGGGAGGAACTCGAGAGGACATCGGAGCAGGTGGTCAAGGCTTCGGTTCCTCGGGTTGATTTGCGGCTTCGTCTTCCTCATCGCGTCCTTCTTCTTGGCCGCGATAAGAAATTCATTCAGAGAAAACACGATTCAACGTCGTGTTCGCGTTGATCCGAAGGAGGCAGGCGGAGGCTCGCGTCGACCTGGTTGAGGATGAAGGAGCGGAGGGCAGAGAAAAAGAGAAAGAGAGAATTGTCAAGAGGACGACGGAGCGAAGGATGATCAGAAGGAGATGGAGAGAAATGAGTCTCATTTGGGAGGGTGGGCCGCAAGGACGAGGTTGGCTCCATGAAGGACGAAGTTTCCTGGGGACGACATTTCTCCGAAGCAGGTGCAGCAGGAGAGCAGAGGGAGGGCGACATGAGAAGATGGAGGAGGAGCGAAGATGAAAATTGGAGGACGGAAGAGGGAACGACTGAGGATGATGTGACAGGAAGGACTCGGAGCCTCCTCCGGGACGTAGCTATCGACGTCGCCGCAGGGGCGCCTGGGGACGCCCCGAGGGACGGGGCGACGACGGCTCCTTTTTGACACTTCATTTGCGGCTCTTAATGGAGTTTGTTGAGGGTTTTAATTGAATTTGTTTTGCAATCAATTTCCGACCACGACGAGACAACAACAAAGAGGGTTGACAACTCGGGAGCGAGGGAGAAACCGAACCAATTATGACGGCTGAAGAAAGGAAGATGCGAAGATGCGAAATTAGGTGGAACAAATCGTTGGCGAAAAAAGGGAGCGACAAGAAACGGTCGAAGAAAAGTGCTGAAATGTTTTCAATTGGATTTCAAGCATCTGCTCATTTGTCTTCTTCTTTTCACTACTCATCCTGCCTTCCTCCTCCGCCCGCTCTTCCCTCCCCGCTCCCCGATCGAAGGTGTGCAAAGTGCACCAAACAAATAAATTAAATAAAAGAAAGAACTCGAGCAACACAGATTATAGTCGACAACAACACCCAAACAGCAGAAAGGAGCGACGACAACTCCACCGACATTGGTGCAATAAAAGCAACAAGAACAAAATGGAACAACAATAGAGCCGAGTCAGCGATTGACTTAAGTCCACGGCTACCGAATTCCGTCCCGGGCTGACTCGAGCCGAGGGCAGACGGGACAGGTGGGCGGAAGAAGAACAAGCTGCGTTGGAAGACAAAGTTTAAGAGTTCCAACACACACACAGACTCACTCGAGAGACCTTTGGAGGAGGGAGAGGGACGCGAGGCTCTGCCAGCCGGGCTTTCGAGACGCCTAAAAGTCGGTGCAGCAGACGTCCAACACCAATAGCAACAACAACAACAGCAATTGTCCAAAGTTGACTTTTCAGAAATTCTCGGTGCACTCTGTTGTTATTGATATGGTGCTGTTTGTTGTTGTTGGCAGCATAAAAACATACGAACAAAAATATTCTGCTGTTGCTCGTGCTGCAGCCACTGCAGGTTGGTGTTGCTGTTGTTGTTGTTATTGCTGGCATCAGACAAAATTGTCCAAAAGAGAAGACGAAGACGAAGAAGGCGACGACGGTGCAGAAAAATAATAATAAGAAGAGGAAGGCAGCGAACAAGAAGCAGAACAAAACATCATTGAACGAAGTTTTCTTTTTAGGCTGCGCGCAAACATGGCAAAAGTGGGTTTGTTGTTGGGTTTATCGTTGTTGTTGTTGCTGCTGTTGTTATTGCTGCTGTCATTACGATTGTTTATGTCGTTGTTGGCGTTGTTGTCGCCAAGTCGTTGCCTCCAATCGGCGGACAATAAAAGAACGACTGCATTCCGATGCGATGCGTCGCGTTGCGCCGACTGATAAAAAGCGGCACGTGTCGCTTTCTTTCGCCCTGCCTCCATTCTTCTCCCTCTCAATCTCCCCCCACTCTCCCTCGAACTCTTTTCGGTTGTCCGACATTTCGGAACTTGGAGGGAACTCGCTGGTAACTCCTCGTTTTGATGCGATGGCCTAGAGAGCGACGAGGAATGAGGGCGAAGGAATGGGGGATGGAGGGGGTTCTCGAAAGCTCTCCGGCGACGAGTGCCATCAATAACCGTTAGGGACGACTCCGCTCGCATAACGGTTTCCGCGCTTTAATGGCGGTCTCCGAACGTAAATTCAATTTCCCGCCGCCGAAGCGCCGGAATGGAAGTGGCTGCAGCTTAAAGCTCCGGCGGCCAGAACTTCCACAATAAATAAAGCGGGAGGGAACGCGGGAGTGCGAGAAAGGGATAGAGGAGGCAAGAGGGAGAAGGAGAAACGGAGAAAAGTGAATAGTGAAAACTACGAAAAATGCGAGCAAACTTTAAAACAACGGAAAGCGTGATGTAATAAAAGTTCAGAGTTCAGAATGAGGATGTTGGAGAAAACTTGTGGAGCCAGCACTGGTCGCATTCAATTCCCCCAACCCCCCTCCGTCGGTCCGCCCCACCGTGCAGCGGTCGCAAACACATCGCCTAAACAAACAGGTCCTGCCGCGGACCAAATCAGGCGCCATTTTATTTATTATTAAAATTTATGTGGCAACGCCGCGAGCGTACATCCTTGTAAATGCGCGTGTGCCCGAGCGTCGGTCTGAGTGCCTCGTTGGTGATGGTGTGTGCGTTTGTGTTCATGTTCGTGTTTGCTGAACGCACAACTTTGTTTGCATTGCGCGGATCTCCAGAGGCTTCATTCAATTTATGCAATGACATTCCTGCTGTCAAAAGCTGTCCGTTCCACGCTCGCCCCCGCTACCGCCCTCTCTCTCTCTCTCTCTGGGTTCTCGCTCGCGCTGGCCGCTCTCGTGGAAAATTAATCTGAATTTTTAATGCAATAAAATTGTTTGCGAAACGCATTCGGGAAATACGAAATCGCGTTGCCACCAGCCCGCAGCTCGCACCTCGCACAATGGCCATTTATGACTGGCGCCGCTTTCTTCCTCTTCTTCCTCCCTCTCCTTCTTCCTCCCGCACCCTCGGAAACGCCCTGTGCCTCCGACCCACCGCCCAACGAGCCGTGAGTTTAACTACAGTCGACTGCGGGCGAAGCGTCGATGCGTAGAAGACGATGATGACGTCGGCTGCTCTTGCTGGCGATGATGCTGATGCTGATGCCGATGCTAACGACGTTGCCAACACGATGATGCACGACATGAAGTATTCGCAAAAACGAAACGGACAAAGGGCGGGACGGCCAGGGCGGTTCGGTGCGAAAATAAAACTCCGTGCGATTTCATTGAGCAAAAATCGCACGAAATGAAATGGAAATGAAATTAAATATGCTTTTCCAATTGACGCCGCCGTCGTTGCCTCCACCGCTCCCACACACACACAGGTTCATCCAAACACACATTCAGACAGAGACAGACAGTCAGAGAGAGAGAGCGAGAGCGACAGCGGGATCTCTTCACGCGTGGTGTCCCAGTGGGAAACGGCGGCACCGCTGATGAAGTCCCAGGGATGCAGCGCGTCAATCAGACCTGACAGGGCGGCAGCAGCCTGTCGGAATTAGCATTTTGATTACCTCTCACAGGGGATCCAGCGACGACTTCATTAACGACGGACGGCATCTGCGGGAGCTGCGTCCGCCGGGATTGGGCCTGGCGTCGGCGGACCCAGTCGGGCATCGAGGCGAGGGGCCCTCAATTGAATTCGATCGATTCGCACCGGCGCTCAATTAATTTGCCGAATTCGCACGAGCGAGTCCCACCCAAGGCGAGCGAAAACCCGGTGCGTAGTCCTCAAAGACAGCTCTGGAACACCTCTTGGATCCCTCCTACGTCCCCACCGCCGTCGGATCCCTCGACCAGACGGCCGGCTGCCTGCCGGACGTTTCCTACCAGGTCACGTCTCCCTTGCCGCGAACCGACAGAGGCGTCAGCGACTCAATTTTCTCTCCTTTATCCGCCCGTCCGTCTATGCGTCCGTGTCTGCCTTTCGGCTGTCCGTCGGCGAAATGCTATTTCAATTTCGCCAAACACATCGTGCTTCGGGCGGAGCTGCCGGATCGAAATTTAATATGGATTCGCTGTAATTACAACAACGGCGAGGCAGATAGAAATTCGATTAAATATTCAAAATATGTCGCTCCCTCCGTCTGTCTGTCCGTTTGTGTGACATGACGTCTGCCTGTTGGCCAAACGTCGACCAGTTGAATGTGCGACAAGAACTTCATTTACATGTGAATGGATATCTCTCCCTTGTGAGATTTCTACGTCCCTCCCGTCCAGTCCGTTTCCTTCCTTCCATCCTTTGCTGCAATTAAGGGGAAACATGCTTAAAATATGAGTGCACTTAGCTCCCTCTCGCTCTCCCTACTGTCCTCTCGCTCCGTCTGTCGGTCGGTCGCTCTCGCTCTCCTCTTTGTCAAGTTGTCAGCACAAGTGTCGAGTGTTGCAAACATTTATTTTTCTTAACAACTCATTACTTCTGAATGTCGGAAATTTTGCAATTTCGCTCCCGTTACACTTAATTGCTTTGAGTGTCTTTGTCTGCCTTGTCCTGTCTCTCTTTCACTCACTATTTCGCCCAACCAAGCGTCTGTTAGACTTCACACAAAGTGCACTTTGGTCGCCTGATTGCGCTCTTGAGCGAATTAGTAGTAGTCGACATAGGCGAAAAGTAGCACGAGTGCAGAAAGTAGTTAAAATCACGTTATTCTCTACGGCTCTCGCACTTTGTGCTATTTTCTTTGGCTCAGCTCAGCAACCTTTGTGCGGCTCATCAACTACTGTTCTGTTCTACTCCTTGGCCTAATTCCCTTCTCTCTGCTCCTCTGCAATATGTGGCTGATTACTACTTGGCTCGGCGGCCTTTGGGACATGTGCACTTGATCGAGTCGACCGACTGTGCCCTAATTTGACAGCTCCATCGGAGAAGTCGCTCCACTTGACGCCGACAACCCGACGACTGTCAAGTGCATATGAAAAACACTTGGAACAGCTGACGATTCGTCTCAAGTGGAATTTTCATTCGACCGTGGGCTCGTGACTGCTCCCGAATGCCCCAAAAAGTTCTCCGTGTGAATTCGAGGAATTTTCTAAATAAATAGAATTCCTTCAGACGTTCGCTCGAATTTCGCTCCTGCCTGTTGCGATTTTAGTTTCAGTGCTGGGAAATTTCGCGCTAATTTTAGTTGTTGTTGGCAATGTTAGAAGTCAGATTCTCGACGCGTGACTGGCGCGTTGAAAATCGTGAAATTTCACTTCTAGGCTTCGTTGTTGATGAGGTTGGTAAGAGGAGGTGATGGAGGGAATATTGCGAAATGAGCGAGCGCGGCTACTGCAACAGAGTGCTGCCAGACTCTTCGACGTTTGACGAGTGTACGTGAAGCGATTCACATGATAATTAAGACAGCGTGTCAAGGTAGAGTCGAAATAGGGTGAGAGAAAAAAATGAGTTGTTTTCGAAATCTTCGACAAACTCGACAAAATAATCAACTCCAACATATTTTTGGCTCATCTCTCGATGGGCTTGGCGTTGAAATTGAAAGCAGAAAGAAGGAAAGAAACTTCTCATGTCTGTCGACGGGAGGACGTGACTCTTTTGTGTAGTTGTCTGTCGTTCTGTCCGTTCGCCTCGGCGGAGCCGACCTCGTCTCTCGCCCCGTCCACCGCCCGCCGAACGCTGCGCAAATCAAAACAAAATGCGGCGTCGCTCCCGGCAGCCCCGTCCCCTCCGGGCCACGTCCACCCAGGCCGATCGTCCGCGAGTGTTTATTTTCTTTGATATTTTGTTGTTTTCCGCACTCGTCTTGCTTTTCTTCGAACATGGGTCTTCGGCCCCTCTTCCCAACGGACCCAACCACTCGAAAACAAAAACAATGGCGAATTTAAAGCAATTTCCTCTCGAAAACAAAACTGTGACTTTGATCTTCAAATTGTTTTCGCTCCTCTTCCTCCTCACCCCGTTGACGGGGATCCAGTGCCAAGGACGCCGTTCGTTTTTTCAATATTTATTTAATTACATTTAGTTTGCGTCGCCCTCCCCCCTCAACACGCGGGGCCCGAGAACCAGGGCAACAGTTGGCGCCCGTCGCCCGTAGAGCCGGATCGTGACTCTAGCAGAGGCAGAGCTGCCTCCTCGGGCCAACGTACGAACGGACACGTAGAGCTGCCGATTCACTTTCCTCCATCCACGTGGAGGGAATTTCGTTCTCTCTCTTCTTGTAGCGACTTTTTCCGTACCTCCTCTTAATGTGCCCGCCCTCCACACGGCCTTAGTTCATTACTTCTCTCCCTATCTCCTTCGTCGTTGTCGTCGTCCTCTCTTCCACTCGCCCTGGATTCATTTTTCACGCCTTCCCGTCGCCTCCGTCCTTCGGAATTAACTTCGCCCGACGCATTTTAATAAAAACGCCTGTGAATAAAAACTTTTCTCTATGCATTATTAATAAGCTGTCAAATTCGCTCGCGAGAGGTCGCTGCTGCGCTACGCATCTTCACCGCCGCCAGCGTCGCCGTTGGCTCTGCGACGCTCCTTCGCCCAGACGGCGTGGCAAACGTGACAGAAATATATTTTTTAGGAGACAAAAGATCCCCACAACAAGAAGCAGCAACAGCAGCTTTACGAGAGGCGACGCCGGCAACAACAGCAAGCCAAGGGGACGTGTGAATTAAGCGCGAAGTTCAAAGGGAGCAGAGGGCGGGAGACAGAGAGAGGAGACTGAGCGAGGGTTGGGGGAAAATCCATGAAGCTCGTCGCTGGCGGCGGTGATGATGACGACGATGCCGAAGACCCCAAGATAGAGGTGGGGCGATGTGCGACTTTTTACGACATCAAAAACAAAGGGAGCCAAAACAAAAGATGGCGGAAAATTATGACAGCAAATAGTTTATGTTTAGGCGGCGTGAGCGGGGGCGGGGGTTTGGGGGTGATCAACAGTTCTTCGGATTTATCACTCGTGGGCGTGTGTTAAAATAAATTACAGTGTTGCCAACGTGGCGTTTTACTTTGTGAAAAATGCGGCGAATTAATAAAAGTCGTAGGATTTTCTTTGATATCGCAGCAAATGGCGAAATCCTCAGAAATGAAAGAGATTTATTTTTTGGAATTTTAATTTTCTGTTCTGTTCTTCCCCCAAGACAAAAAAAAGAACACAAAAATCTGATACTAAAAGCTTTCCGAGTTTTTATGTACATATATCTCTAGCTGCTTTTGATTTATTTTTATGGATTTTTTCAAAATCTTTCATGTTCTTCTTCACGCGTTTATGATGATGTACATTTTTTTATTGTCGCTGGTTTCTCTTAAAACCTACAGTTTTTATATATATATATTTTTGTGTCAAACACATGTCTAATTCTTCGCCGTCTTCTGTCTCTTTGCAGGTAATAAAAAAAACACGTCAAAGTCTTGTCAACGCCACGAAAAACGAAACAACGAACATCACAATAATCAAGGTAACGACGGCGTCTTGTGGGAATTTACATTTCTACATCGTAAATTTACATCGCGCCACCCGAGGGACAGGGGCCAGAGGCCGGGCCGGGGACCGTGGAGAATGTCATGAAAAATGTAAAAATGTGAAAAAACATCAGCAAAGCCGAGAAAATTATAAAAAAATATGTAAAATTCCAAAACCCCGGAAAACGAGTTCTTTTCGGCCGCCGATTTCGTCACCTGTTGCCGCCTTTGTCGCTGTCGGCCGACGTGGCGACCTCGACGACAGCGATAACGACAACCGGTTCCTGCCCCGGGTCGCAACGCCAGAGTCCTCGACGTGGAAAGTCTGAGTTCATCAGCAGCCCATAGCTTTCTTGTTGCGGGAGTTTTCCCTGCCTCGCCTTTGTCTGCCTTTCCACCGACCCCCTCCCGCCACTTGGCGTCTTAAGTGGAAACGGAGAAGCTCCGGCTTGGCTTTCATCTTCTTCTTCCCACGGCCACAGCGAGAGGCGGCAACATCAAAACAGAGATCAAACAATTTTGCGACTAATGAAAATTCACGAACAACAAAGTCAAAAACAACATTAGCGAAAACGAAAACAATGAAAGACAAAGAAGGTCTCTGTATCTTTGGGAACGAAGTGATTTTTTTTGCTGTTGCTGTTGTTGCTGCTACTTCCAAAGAAATTAAAACGCCAAAAGTTTTGCCCAACAACAACAATATCGAAATCTCCCGCCATGAGCTAAAAGTTCCCATGGAGTTTGCCGCCCGCTCCGCAACGAAGTTTTTCGCGAAAATCTGGCCACGCCCCTCTCATCTGCCATGCGTGCCGTGCCGTTGTCTCTTTTCCCGGCCTCATTCCCTCCCTCCTGTGCTCGAGCTCGTGTTTTTCTCAGTGCAAGAAGTGCAGTTTTTTGCCTACTCTCGAGTGGAAGCTGGAAACCCATTTGCTGCTTGATGGGTTCCGCCGTCGTTGTTGCGTTTTGTTGTTGTTGTTTCTGTCGCTGTCGAGAATAAAAGCAACGATATGCAGACTTGAGAGCTTTCGATTGTTCTCCACCGCGCTCCTACTCCCTGCTCCTCAGCGTTTTTACCTCTTCATTTTTCCAACTCATTTTTCGCCCCATTCTGGAGCCTCTCCCTCTCCCCATCCGTGCCGCTGGGTTTTGTTCTTTTGCGTTTTCGCATTGTCAGCATCTGTTTAATGGGAGTTCTTGCGGAATTTTAATTAGCGCCCTGCAGTTGCTCCGTCACGCTGACCCAGATCCGCGGGGAGCCCCCAGCTGATCATTAGGCTTTCGAGGGGGCGGCAGGACAAGGACAAAGAGTTAAAGAACGAACTTTAAATTGAAGATGAGAATTACCGATGGAGAAATTGAAATTCAGTCGCTCCTCGCAGTCTCGAGTTATTGCGATGGAACCGGCGCACAATGGAAGCTCCAGCCTCGGCTCCGGCCCAAGAGTAGAAGCCACTGCTAATGGAAATTAATTTCGATTCCATTCGACTGCCTGTCGTTTGTCTGTCTGTCGGCTCGCTCCTCTGTCTGTCTATCTGCTCACACTGATCGCGCCAAGGTTCTGCATGTTTGAAAGCTCTGCTTAGATTCACCCCGGACGGACGAGTGGCGCCAAGATAAGGCGGCAGCGCGTCTCACCTTGGCAGGGGCCAAGGGGGCCATGGGGCAGGACGGTGAGTGGGACCGGGTGCGAGGTGTTGGAGTCGGAGCCGAAGCCGAAGCAAGCGCCACAGAATCATTTGCTTAATTGATGTCGATCGCATGTCGAAGGCACTCGCAGAAGAGCGAATAACTGAGTGAATCAGAGAGAGAGAAAGATAGAGGGAGAGGCGGCTGGGGGAAGCGAGAAGAGGACAGAGGACTGCCAGGCTTTCATTAAGCTTTCATTGCGAGATGAGACGCGCTGCGATGCGATGCGATGAGAGGCTTCTTTCCGACAAATGGACCAACAGCAATAATGCATTCAGCGATAGTTGAACCCCCGGCCGCCTCCCCGCGCCATGGGCTGCAAATCGAAAGCTCTCTATCGAGGCTTGCGAGAGACGCCCAAACTCGACACTCAAGGCGAAAGCAAATATAATTGAAAGGCTTTACGGCGACCACACGCGGGGAGGCGCAGGGACCTGGCATAACCAGGAAGGTCTTGAGTGCCACATCGAGGGCACGTGCAAATGAATCATTGATGCGATGGCCAGGATGTGATGCGAGGCGAGGCGATGCAAAGCGATGTCTCGCCAGGCTCGTTGGGCTCGGATGAGCGATGGCGATGCCGATGTTGCTGATGATGACGATGATTCTGACTGTGATGATGACGACGATGCCCTGGCCCGGGGAGCCCTAGGAGGGTCCTCTAAGTGATTGCAATGCGATGTGCGGCCGCTCCGGGTGGGACTGGAAGGGGAACTTCGTTTCCGGCTCCGTTTCGGAGGTGACTCGCCGCCCACTTCCGCCGGCGTCGCGTCGTCCCCCGCCCAGTCTCGCATTTCACTACAAACGACTTATAAACAGACAAGAGAGAGAGAGAGAAATAGAGAGTGTCAGTGGGGAGTGATGGAGTGGGGAGAGAGAAGACGTCGACGGTGAGCATAAATTTTAATATTTCATTGAGCGCCAACGAATTTATGAGTGTTTTGGAAAATTTGCATAATTAATTGGCACTTGAGTGGTTTTTATCGACCCGGCGATCGGATTTCATTTCGATAAATTATGTTGGACATGTGCGGGCTCGTCCAGTCGTCGTCGTCGTTGTTGTTGTTGTGGTTTCAACAACGTTTCTTCATTTCCCTCCATGGGCGGGACGTGATCGCAAAGTCGGACCAAGCGCTGAAATCGGAGTCGCTACGGCTCCCACCCTGTGCCGCCCGCGGCCGATGTGGCAACACTCGGGCAGCGCCGAATTTCCCGTCCGTCGACAGCAGGGGGGCCCGAAAGGAGGGGACGAAGTGACGGCTCCCCCGAAGAGACCCTCGGCGCATGTTCGGCTGTCGAGGGCTGTCATGTAAACGACTTCTTCAACTGTCAACTCGAAATCGCGCCGAAATCGAGTGACAGCATCGACAACTGTCTTGTTGTTGACTTGATTATTTTTTTACTTTTTTGTTGTCTCTTGTGAACGACAATAAATTTTAATTGCTTTCTAATGATTTTTATTGAAAACCACGCAAGGAAATCGAAGCAATTACGAAACGTTTTTGACAACCGCTCCCAACACGGGTTTCGGCGACGCTGGCTACACCTTAAACAGGTGTGTTGCCATTGTCTTTATTGTCTGTACTGCTATTGTCGTTGGGACTCTCCCGCCCTCTTCGCCATGGGAACGCGGCATCGACTTCGACATCTGGCGGTGATTTCAAGAATTCGAAGAAAGAGATCGAAGTATACAGATAAGTGACAGAGAGAGCGATAGAGTGGAAGGTGTGGACTAGGGTTTGTCGAGGCTTCCACAGAGCAGCTTGTGGATCTACAACAACACACAACAGCACATCGGATCGATTGTTTCCGGAACTTAAATAAAAACGTTCCTCCCAAGAGCAACAGAGAGAGAGAGAGAGAGGGAGGGAGGGAGGCTTTCGTCGACTTTGATTCGAAGCTAAGTTATTCGGGGTTTTTGTAATTGTTATTTTCAGCATTTTTGTTATAAAAGTTGTTTCAATTTGTTTTCTTTTCTCACTTCTCGGCTCTCACGTGAAATAAAATCACTCTCTCTTAGTCTCTCTCTCCGTCCCTCTGTCACTCATCGAGATTTTGATGAACTAAAACAATGGCAAAAACTCGTTGAAATTTAATATTTAATGCCTTCAGCGACAACAACAACAACAACAACACCACCGTCAAAGGCTTTTAATGTTCAAATACACTGCTGTTGTTTCTGCTATTGTTGTTGTTGTTGCTATCGGCGGCATCTCAAAATCGAAAGATTGAAGAACAACAAAAACAGAAGAAAATAAACAAAAACGCACAAAAGTACCAAGGAAAAAAAGCAAAAAACCAACGGCAAAATATCTTTCGCGAAAATCTTTTGTGCCAACAGCTGTTATCGGGGAACCCTTTGAAGACCCCGCGCTGAATTCCGGTAGCACTGAGGACGGACGGACGGACGCATGGATGGACGGACGACGACTAATTCTTCGGCGCTGCTCGTTTCGTCAATAAAACACTTAAAATTGCCGACGAAAAACACTTTGAACAACTCTCATCGCCTCGGCCGATCGACGATAAGACGAAAGCAATTTCTAATTGAGGAGGAAGACGAAGAAATACACGAAAATTGAGAGGCCTAATACAACAACAACAATAGCAGTGGCAACAATAGCGATAACAAAGACAACAACAACAACAATGACAATAACAGTAACAACAACAACAACGACGACCAGAAACGAGACGAGACGAAACGAAATCGCTCGTAATTAGGTAGCAATAATGGTGACAACAACAACGCCAACGACAACAGTAACAAGTGCTGGGGAACCACGAACGTCATCCCGAACGAGGAGTCAAAGTCCCTCAGTTGGCCCCTGTTCAAGTGGTGCCACCTGACTCGTTTATGGCCCAGTTCGTCAGCCGTAAAAACCGAGCGCCATCGTCCGTCCGTCCGCGATTTGCATAGAAATTCACGAGCAGAGCGTGAAGTGAGAGAAAATTCAGCGTTTGGCAACGCGAGCCAAACACACTCGGCGGAGAGATCGGGGAAAAAAAACTATTCTAACATTTCATTCGAAGTTTTCCAAGGTGATCTCCGGTCGCCCTGTATGCCTAACCCAGTTTCTCTCTCACTCATATTCATTCTCTATCTCTCTCTCTCTCTCTCTGTCTCTCTTTCGCTCACACCCCTCTCGGCATTGGGTGTTGCTCAATACGCCTTCTTGTTCGAGAAATTAACATTTTCGACTGATTTTACTGCTGGTTTTATTAGAATACCAATGAAAATAGCAACAACATCGACTAAAACAATATTATTCATAAAACAACAGCAACAACAACAACGGGACCTCCAATAACCAATAACCACTACCACTACAATGCCAATTACAATAAACACAAAGCCCAAAACTAAAAACACATCGTTGAAATATGAAACAAAACGTTTTTAGTCAATAACCGAGCAATAAAAATGCAAATACTCACCCCAAGACCCTCCCGCCTGCCGGGGAGCTTACAATAACAACAACAACAACAAATAGAAAAGGCCGCCACATTAATTTGTTGATTAGTAATTCAGCCGCTCAACAACCGACGGCGTTTGTGTGGCGCGAATCGTACTTTAAACTTTCAATTCCCCGATCGAGTTTTCTCCACTCCCCACCTTGGTTGAGTCTCCGCTCGATGCTGGTGTTGTTGATGCCCCCGTGCCGTGCGACCCCGCTCAACGCGCTCACGTGGTTGGTGGCCGCGAAGCCCCCCCGACTGGGGCGGCAAGTTTTGCATTTTGCTTTCATGTCCAAGCAAGCGCGCCGCCTCGCGGTGTTACAGCGAAGATCAAGCGCTCGGCTCGGCTCTGGTCGGTCTCGTCTGGTCTCGTCCGGCCCCCCGAGCCCGCTCCGTCGTCCCACTCCATCATCGCGATCATTCCAACCGGTCTCATTTCGGTCCGTCCCGCCGTCCGTCCGTCCGTCTGTCGGTCGGCTGTGGAAATCGTGCTGTGCACTGCTTTGTATGGAACTGGTTTTCGGCGCTGGCCTTTTTCCGCTTGGTCGTCGTAGTCGTCGTCGTCGTTGTTGTTGTTGATGTTGTTGTTGTTGTTGTTGTTGTTGTTGCTGTTACCGTCATTACTTCAGTGGTTGTTGTTTTGAATATTCATACTGCTCGGAACGAATGGAAATTAATTGCAATCGCCTCCCATACCGATTACCAGTAAAGCCGGTACACAAGTAAACGCCGCTGAATTGGATTAAGCACTTCACTGATGTGAGCAGATCTGCACGATACGAGATCCTTAGGCGATTGGCAATGCAGCCAGCAATTAGTTTGTTCAGCTCACCACCACTTGCTAGCCCAATTTTCGTCAGCAGGTGGTTGCGAGCCAGTGGAGAATACGGTGTCGAAATTGAGCTAGAAATTGTATTATTCAACAAAAATTAGTGCATTCGGCGCCCCATTCGCTGACTGGATTTCGTTCAGCCAATGATTCTTTGAACTTGTTTTGAGTGATGCTAGATTCAGCTAGAAATTGTACTCATTCCGCCGATCGAGACAATCAGTTTCCAGCCCAGTGACCTTAACTTTAGTCGCTCGCTCTTCGGCGGATCTGCCCGCAAATTGTGTCACCATCCAGCCAGCGAGTCATCCAGCAGTGATTCAGCAAGTCCATCAACCTCGTCCAGCCGCAAACTTTTCAGCCGCCGACTGCGGTTGAGCCGACTGTTGGCGGCTCGCCTTTGAGCCGCCTCTCGGAGTGCGGCCTGAACAAAGCGGGCAAAAAGCAGATCAAAAACTTCGACTACAAAAAGGCGTTAATTTTTTGCTCTTGAAGCCGCGTCGGGCAACGAACAGCGGTTGGCGGCGTCGGCCTACCTTCATTTAGGCCTTAATTCACTCCGCCATGTGGCCGTCTCAGTTGGTATCGGCTCTGTGTTGTTATTGTGGTTGTTGTCTTTGTTGGCTTTTAATCTCTTAAACGCCGTATTTGTATTCGTTGCTTCGTGCTTTTGGCCGCCTGCCTGTGGCCCACGCTGCTGGGTCGTCCAAGGCTTTTATTGTTGTTTGTTTCTTCATCTTCTCCTTCATCTACTTCGTGGCGGTGATTGTTGGTTGTTGTTTTTGTCGACGTTGTTGTTAATGTAAACTTCATTAAAACCATTTATGTTCTCGTCGGGCCTCGCTTCCCTCGACCTGAACCAACTCCGCGGTCCGCCCGTCCATCGGTTGGTTCCGATCGCATCGGATCGGATCGGCAGGGATCGCGTCGGATCTGAACAAATCGTTCCATTAGTCGGCGAAGTCGGATGAAATAATTAACTTTTATCTAAATGGATTTTAAATCACTCAGCACTCGGCCGAGTGTGCTGAGTGTGTGGAAAACCCGGCGACCGAAGCAAA
Organism: Coelopa pilipes; assembly: GCA_947389925.1. Classification (NCBI taxonomy): domain Eukaryota; kingdom Metazoa; phylum Arthropoda; class Insecta; order Diptera; family Coelopidae; genus Coelopa; species Coelopa pilipes. Next base: position 1,106,554 of record OX376699.1, read on the forward strand.
GGTTAAAGGCGCAAACGACGGGGGGTGGGGATCGAGACGAGGCGAGGGGAGCGGTGGGCGAAAGTTAATTAAAATTTTGACAGCGCCAGTAATTAAAAAACTTTAATTTTCCTCCGATATTAATTATTCAGCATTCGCTGCAATGACTCGCAAACTGTGCCGGGGTCGAGTTCTCTCTCCCTCACCCTCTTCCCACTCACCACGCCTCTTCACTCTCACCCAATTTCCCACTCCACTCACTCACGAAGAATGAAAAAAAACTAGGTTTTATCTTCTCGCGAGACAATTAAATGTCAATCGTGATGGTTGTTGTTTTTGTTGTAAGGCTGATAAAACGTCATTCTTCGCTCACTCTGACGCAACGACAAACAACAACAACAATAACACGCCGACCGCCGTCTGGCTCTTTGTTTTCATTTCGTTTATCATGTGATAAGATATGAATTCGAAATTGAGAATTCTTTCGGCGGAAGGTTTGTCTTTTTGTCGTTTTTGTTGTGCCCGAGTAAAATCCTGAAATATCCCCATCATCCCCTCGCCTCCCACTCGCCCCTGAAACGCGATAAACCAGCGAACCACAAGAACAACATTAGCAACTGTTGCTAGCGTCTTCAGCCGTGCTGTTGTTGCTCCGGCTGTTGTCGCGGGCGTAATTAATTGGGCCGCACTGTGAAATCGCGTGTCCAAAGCGCATTACGACGCCCTCCACTCGCCTCGATCCGCGGAAAGGGACCGCGGGGGCGGCAGCAACAACAATGGGTTGTCGAGCAATATGTCAGCGATGTCACTGTGTGAATTGCTGTTATTGTGGGTTTTTATTGTTGTTGGTGGGGTCATTAATTTAATGCCCGCCACCGACAACGACGCCGGCGGCGGCTGCTTTTTCATTAAACTGCAGATCGCCTCGAGTCGCGGCGCTGTTTGAAGCGCGGCCCGCCGAGTGCCGGGGCTGCATCGCGTCAAATAAAGTAGTAGACGGCGAAAGTTGGCGATTTCGGGGCGAGTCGGGACGACATTGATTGAGTGCGATGACTCGGCGGTGCGGGCGAATAAACGATCGTCTGGCAACACCCGGAGCGCCGCGGCAATCGTTCTTAATTAAGCATGCATTCCCCAAGATCCCTCCCTTCAATCCAGTTTGGCGCAATTGATTAAATCTAATGGCATTTCTTCTCTCCTTGCAGTTCAAGAATGCACCACCGACTCCGAGGAGCTGATGTACCACCAGGTGCGGGCACCCTCGTCTTGCAGCGCGCCGCCCGACCTGCTGCTCGTGAGCGACCGCGAGAACAACATTCCGCTCAAGACGCCGTCGCCCTCGCCCTCGCCGGTGGTCAACATCATCACGACGGCGGCGGCCACGGCCTGCGCGGCCGCCAGTGGCAGCGGCCAGAAGCACCAGCACGCGAGCCACCCCCACCAACAACATCTGCAGCCGCAGCATCAGCATCAGCCACACCCACATCAGCAACAGCACAGCTCGGGAGCCAAGGAGCTGTTCAACAAAAACGCCCACAACTCGAAGATGTCGAGTGGTAGAAACGGCGGCAAATTCATCAACCTGCAGGCGTCGACGGGCAACCATCACAGCCATCAGCAGACCGAGGCCGGGCAGCAGCAGCAGCAGCAGCACCAGAGCCGGCACCACGCCAAGGAGGAGCGGATACACCTAGAGGTGAGTCTGAAATGTCAGGCAGGGATTTCGGTTTCCGACGGCATCACCCGCGACGACATCGAATTGACATTTGGAAATGTCGGGGAGCGGATCTAATTTCGTAGTTAATGAGAAATCGTGTCGAAGCAACTCGGCAAATCCAATTTGCGACGACCACGCCGACAACAACAATTGCCTGAGCATTTAAATGGGCCGCAACAACAATAAAAGGCGAAACGCGAGGTAACGAAAAAAGAATGTCGGCGAGGGGAAATGAGAAAGAATCCAATAAAATTAGTGGACGGAAACGGAAGCGCGAGCGGAAACGGCGGCTTGTGTTCGCGACCTGCCACTGCCCGCTCTCTGGGGTGCGTAGTAAAATATGTGGCTCGTTTAGGAGCCATTCCGTTGCCTGCGATAATCTTCTGGAATTAACAATTATTCCAGCGAACGGCGTCGTTCGCCATACCTGACGTCTTCCCCCATGCCTCTCACTCTTCACACTCCCCCATGCCTCTCACTCTTCTTCGAAGGTGCGACGAAGTCTGTTCCCGGGTCCCGCCCTCCAGCTGGATGCCTCACGCACACTCTCGATGGAGACATCTTTTCTTTAAGTGCTTGCCTAAAAATTGGCACATGAAGTTCCTGGGGACGCCGGAGCGAGGGGAGCGAGGGGAAGGAGGAGGAGCTGAAGAAAGACAGGACGTCGTCGCAACGGAGCGTCGCACATAAAAGATATCCCAGGAAACTGCTTACAAGGCGTTTCCGCTAAGCCACCATATCGTAATCGTGTCGTAATCTCTGGGGCACGGAGTTGCCACCTTTAGCCGAACAGGGCGGCGGCGGCGGCGTATCCAAAGGATTTCGCCTCCACATCGAAGGATCGCCGGGACCGATTCGGCAGCTTCCCTCCCCGAATATCGAGAATTCCGTGTCGAAATATTCCAAAATTTTATTATAATGATACACAATTGCGAAGAACAAGCCCCGTTCTTCTCGCCCTCCACCACTTCGCCCGTCTTCCTCGATAAGCCCCGGGTGGCAGCCCTGCTGGAGCCCGCATCCGTGACCCGCCGAGCAGTTTAAATATTTAATGGAGCGTTTAATGCCCTGCTGCAGCCTTGCTCCAGCGACCCCGCCGAGGCAGGCGGACGGAACGAGGTGCCCGCCCATAAAACCCGTTCAATACGTTACGTCGTCTCACGTCAAGAGCGCATCACGCATCGTCGATACGTTGCCTCGAGTTTTATTTTATTTATTTTCCTAGCGCCGCACTTTCCACGGACGGCCCTCAAACGACCCGACGACCGCTGGCGCCCCGGGAACCCCCTTTACCGGGCACCATCGACAAGTGGAGGGTTTTGTTTTCGCTGCGTTTTTCAATTAAACGCAGCACAGCAGAGTTGAAGAGTTGGAAACCGACCCACTCTGTCGGGGCGCCATTAAAAACATCTCCTCGCACGTCCACGCCCGACCGCTGCGGCCTGTTGCTCGTCATAACTCCGTTGCCGGTCGGCAGGTGGCGCTGTTAGCGCTCGCCCTCGAGTGCTCATCTCGCCCGTTTTATGCATCTCGACGGCCCTCGGCCGGCGCGTCGTTGCCGGCACCCGGTCGAGTGTCTCTAGCGCCTCGCCAGGCCCTTGAACGCGCTCTAATGACCCGATTTTCCCAGGTCACCCTGCGCCCCTCGCCACCCCTCGCTGAGTCAGCTGCTGGTGGAGGAGTTTTTACGACCGGCGACTGCCGATGAGGCGAAATAAAGGGCTGGAGAACCCTTCGCCATGGACCCGGGATCGTTACTGGGACGGTCCTTAAAGTGTCCTCTCGATTTCTGGTCTCCTGGTCCTCGTCCACTTCGATCTATAATTAATTGCTTCACGCTCTGCCTTCCTGGCCATCAATTACTTTATGGCCGTCATCTCCGTTGCTGTCCCCGTTCCTGCCGCCCGGTCCACGCCCTCGTCCAGCCGTACACGAAGGCCGTCCAACCACCCGCTGGTCATCTGTGGGCGGCGGGCCGAGATGGAGGCGCCGCATGTGGGCCTGATTTTCGGACGGTCCGAAGTGGGTGTCCGGCAGTTGAAATTGTTCTTTTAATTGTTGTTATTGTTACTGCTAAAATTATCATTGTTGTTGTTTGTTTGTTTTCGAAAACATTTTTGCAGCGCGCCGCGGGGTCCGGCCGTCGATCGGCCCATTTGTCGAATTGAAAGAAAACAAAGCGAGTTCATCAGCAAAGCAAAAGAAAAACAACCTAACGAAAACAACAGCATGCAACAACAAAGCTAGGAAAAGCAACAACACCACAACACAAACAAAATAAGAGAAACGATACAATGAAATGAAATAAAATAAAATAAAATAGGAAAAGAGTCGAATCAACTTCGAGACAAACGACGTCAAACCGAATGCAAGAAATCACTGGGTGGGTTTTTTGGTCTTGGTCGGAACGTCTTCCATTTTGACGTCAATTTCGGACGCCAGTGATAAGCGAGTCCGCTCTTTGGGGCTGACCAGCGGGGGCCGATGTGGAGACTGATGGGGGGCCGCGCAAATAGACCGCGTGCTGCTGGCGGAGATTAAAAATGTGCTCCTTGGAGCTGGAGCTGGTGGACGCAGGAGGTCGCCGCCGTCCATAAAGTACACAATGTATGAGTTGTTCGCGCTGGCCTCCCCTTGGGCTTTCCCAAAAACATATATATATAATTATAGATATGTGTGTCTGTTTCCGAAGTAATTTCGTGCTCGTGGTCACCCTGGGGGTCTTCGGGAGAATAGAACTCCGGGCCGGGAAGACAAACACAACATAAAATCAGGGATTTATTCGGACTCTAAACAATTAGAGCGCTTCCTCCCAACATCTCCGTCGCTGCCATCGATGAGCAGGAGGCGGGCCGAGGGAACTCGAACTCGAAGTACCAGAAGGACTCGCATGTGGGAGGGCGGCAGGACAAACACATAATCATCGGGTTTTGCTTGAGTTCTAAATAAACAATCAGCGTCCTGATTGACCCGAATTCCACTCACGACCCCCGGAGCTCCACGGCCCGCTCTCTCGCTCTCAAGGGCCCCGGTGGCCGCGATCACCCCCAGCCACCGCTTGTCGACAAGCACACATACACTCGAACAAAGCAAAAGCATCCCCTTTGCATTCGCACAATCGAGGCGAAAATTTTCCCTCGCATCGCGGAAGGAGTGAAACGAAAATTAAATTAAAAATTATTAGAGCGTGAAATGAGAGCGCATTCCTCACACCCGCCCTGCATCCCTCCCCCACTCTATCTCTCTCTCTCTCTCTCTCACTCCCACACATTTCTGACGGCTGTTGTTGTTGTCTCTTGCAGGAATTCACTTGCGACGTCTCAGTGGAGGGCGGCAAATCGTCGCAGCCTCTGCAGTTCTCCTTCACGTTCTACGACCTGGACGGGCACCACGGGAAAATCACCAAGGACGACATCGTCGGCATCGTGTACACCATCTACGAGTCGATCGGGAAGTCCGTCGTCGTCCCGCACTGCGGCAGCAAGACGATCAACGTCCGGCTGACGGTCAGTCCCGAGGGCAAGTCGAAGGCGGCGTCTTCGGCGACGGCATCCAACAAGCTGAAGAAGATGCAGCTGGAGGGCGGGAAGACCGCGGGCCACGCCGCCTCCACAGCCGCGGTCGCCGCCGCCGCCGCAGCCAACCAGGGCCTCGGGCACTCGCGCCGCCAGCACCGCTACCGGCCGCGCAAGCTGATCAAGTCCGACGACGAGGACGACGACAGCACCAGCGAAAAGGACCTCCAGCTGACGGCGATGGCAGCGGCCGCCGCCTCCGCGACCGCCGCGAAGTCGAAGTCGCACGCCGGCAAGTACAACAACAGAATGAAACTAGAGCAGCAACAACAGCACGGAGCCGCAGCTGCGGGAAACTGCTGCCAATCGGCGGAGAACAACCGAAACCTGGAGAACCACATGGACGCGTCGGCGGAGCACAACCTGTACGCGAACGTGGCCCCGAAACGCAGCGATGGCCACGGGGACGAGTGCCGCCGATGCACGGCGACGACGACTACGACGCCGGTGTCCGCGGCGCCTGCCGGAACGACGGGCGCGCAGCGGACGAGCGACATGTACTTGAAGCAGGCCTCGACGCGCGTCAAGATGCTGCGGAAAGCGCGCAAACAGAAGGTAAATCCAGAAACAAACCATTGGGGGTTGGGGTTGGGGTTGAGCAGTTTCAACGGGTGGGGCGGGCGAAGGACGAGCCCCTGAAATTCATTCAGTTTCAATTCGGTTGACCTCATTTTTAAACTGATTTTGGTTCAATTAAATTTTGTTCAATTAATACTTGTTGAATTTATTTTAGTTGTTTGGGTTTTCCTTATTTTCGATTTGTTTGCGATTTCGTACTTAATTTGTTTCTTGTTTTCTCTTCATTTCATTTGCCCCATCATCACCACGCCTCACCCCACACAGTACCAGGACCACTGTCTCGAGACTCGCCAGCGCAGCCTCTCGGTGGGCAGCGAAGCGTGCTGGAAGAGTCGCCACTCGAAAAGCTCCCCCCACCACCTGCTGGACGCCCTGTCGCCGACGACCTCGGCGGTTGGGGGTCAGCAGCACGGACCGGCCGCCGAAGACACGGTCGACGGGGTGCAGCTGAGGGGCGGCCACAGGCCCGCCGGCCCCCGCCCGACGACGACGACCGCGGCGGTAAATCGCAGCTCCGCCGAGTGCTGGAACACGGCGCTCAACCGCAACGACCTGATCAGCATCATCCGCGAGAGCATGGAGAAGAATCGACTGTGTTTTCAACTGAACGGGTAAGCATGGAGCATGACAACAACAACAACCACACACGAACACATCCTACCAACGCCACACAATACGTACCCGAGCTGAATCCATTCACTCTTATTTTCCCATTTTTATTTCGTCCTCAGTGGACACTTGAGTTTTCTTCGTAAATTTTGTGCGATTTTTTTGATTTAATGTAAAAATTCTGATTAAAACTCGACGCGCCCCCTTCGTCGACCCGTCCCGTTGCTCATCCCCCTTCGCCCTCCAGCCAGCGTTTCGCCATGCTAATCCGCCCTCTCGCTCTTGTTCTCGTCTTCACAGAAAACCCCAGGCAAGTGTCAGCCCCATCCGGCAGTCGCAGCAACGGCAGCGCTCCAATACAGTGTCGAAGATACCGACCCTAATTGCGAACCACAGCAGTTCCATTATCAGCTACAACAACACCAGCCACATCCACAATATCAGCAGCAGCAACAACAACTACAACATCAACAGCAACCACCACAGCCACAACAGCAACAACATCAACAACAACAGCAGCAGCAACAACTTCATCCCCAACGACACAAATATTCACGACATCAGCAGCACAGGATACCAACAACACCAACAGCACCAACTGCAACAACACCAACAGCAGCAGCAGCAGCAACAACACCAGCATCACCACAGCCATCACCATCTGCAGCCGCACATCCCCATCTACCACCAGCAAATGGCCATTAACCCGGCCGTGCTCGCGGCCCAGAGCGGCATCGGCCACGCCAAGATGAACCTCTGCGGCTACGACTCGTTCCTGCACGCCACCATCTGCGGCGGCGGCACCAGCCACTCGCCGCCCCCACCGCCCGTTCCGCCCACCGTTAGCTGCATCGCAGCGCCGCACACACAGCAGCCGATCGCCGCGGTCCAGCCCATCATGACCGCCATCGGCCACAACCACCACCAACAGCAGCTGGCGGCCAAGGTTTTCGCGCACCCCACGCCAACGACGAACCTGATCAAGACGAGCAAGATCCTGCGCAGCGGCACCTTCTCACAGTCGCACGGCGCGACGCCAGCATCCGGGGCCGCGCAGAGCTCGCCGCTCTACCACGGCTACCAGCGGCTGTCGTCGGGCCCGGGCGCTGCCTCGGCAGCCGCCACGCGCCACAACCTGGCCGCGCTGAACTCGCAGAACCCGAGCATGGAGAAAGCGCAGGTCGAGCACCTGGAGAAGTGGCTGCACGAGCGCGAGCAGTGCGCCGGCAACGCCCTCAAGTCGCAAAAGTCGCGCAAGGACGCCAAGAACTACGACAGCCTGCTGTTGGCCAAGCTGACGGAGAGGCTGCAGGACAGCACGCTAGCCGCAGCCGAGAAGCAGCACCAGCAGCAACACGAAGCTGGACAGCGCCGCAAGCAACGAACGGACAAGGCGCAGAAGCGCAGCGCCGTCAAGCGGAGCGGCGAGAACGCCGAGGTCACCAAGCAGCTCCAGAAGGCGCCGTTGTCCCCGGAGACGAGCGACAACTCGACCTACGCCACCCTGATCCCCATCAACGGCGACCCGATCGAGTGCGAGACCCTCCTGGGCGGCCAAACGTCCGACGAGGAGACCTCGACCGAGCTGCCTCTGTCGCCGGCCGTCGCAGCCATCGCCACCGTCACTGCCGCGGCCGCCGCCGCTGTCTCCGCTCCAGTCGTGGACTCCGCGGAGGCGAGGAAGACCGGAACAGCGGAGGAGCGCCACGTGCAGACCGGCGACCTGCTGCACCTGAACGATGACGAGGAGACAGCCGGCGAGGCGGGCCCCAAGGCGGAGGGCACCGGACGGGACAGCAGCAGCTGCGGCCAGAGCGACGGAAGCGGCGCTGCGGTGGTGGCCACTTGCACCGCCAACGGCGCCCACAACTCCAGCTCGACCTCCTCGCTGATCCACAGATACGTGCACGAGCACATCCACCACCACTACCACCACTTCGAGGACAAGGACGAGTAGGAGGGGTAGAAGTAGGGGTTTGGATAAGACAAGGACTAGGTTAAGGCATAGACGAATTTCCACTCAAATATCCACTCAAATGCTAGGCCTCGGGCGAGGTCCTCTAAGTTAAGGGTTTAGTTAGACAAATTACCGAGAGTTTTGCGCTCGACTGCTTCACGCTTCATGCTAACGGCAATATTAAGTGTTCTTCAATTCAATTATAATCTGTTAATTAATTAATCAATTACTTAATTAGTCAACTAGAACGAAACTAGAGCAAACACGGTTATTTGCGACAATTTCATTTTTCGAACAACATATCGAACCACATATCGCCGCAAGATTTCTTCGATTCCCGATTTAGAATGCTTTTTCGATATCGGTCGGGACTCTGCCTAAGAGATGGCAAAGCATCGAAGCTTCAAATAGTTGCGTTCATTTCAGAAGTTCCGAATTTAGCGAGATTTGATAAAGTTAAAATTGATTTGTTGTTTACCAAATGCCATGACTTGTGCTTCAAGCTAAATGTGTGCAGCTGCTTGAATTTTTTAAAAAATACATACTTATAAATAGTTACGGAAATCGGCAAGAATATTTAAAGAAAATGTGGTAAATATGAGCTAAAATTGATATTTAGTTGATACATTAAAACAAACCCCATATGATTATTGTTACGACCACAGGCAGAAATTGAAAAATATGAAATTGTTGTGTACTGAAATAAGTGTATTAAATTATGAAATATTATATTGAATATTGATAAATTTATATATTAAATGTAAAAATTTTATTTAATTATATAGTAAAGAAGAACAAACGACTCATTGCAACTGCGCGATAGATTATGAACTAGCTTAATTACTAGAGTTAATTTATGTTTAAATATCTATATAAATGTATATTTCGGCATATATAAATCTACTATAAATGTATATGCTTTTATAATTTATATATATATTTAATGCATTTATATTTGATTACTATTATTATTTATATGACTTCACGCAAACACATCACCAGATCACGTTATTCTATATAGTTTATCATTTGTATACATACATATATTACTGAAATAGTTCAACTCGAGAGACACAAGTATTCCTTAAATACTATACGAAATAGCTAATTATTATTATTAATCAAATGTTTATTATGCGATATTCGTAGACATTCTTGATTTTCAATAAAAAGACTGATTTCCATTTATCATTTAACATATTAATCAAATAAAACAATAATAATACTGAAATCTAAGCCGAACTATCTTTTATTTCAAATGCAAATACCAGATCCCCAGATACCACCCTGTGATCGGAACAGTGATGCCAAGCGAAACCGCTACGTTGTGGCTCCCGCTCCTAGCAGTGCGGCCAATCTCTCTCTCTTCTGGCCTCGATGTAGAGCGGAACGATTGCGAGAGATCACTCTCCGTTGTAAACAAACTAATCATGATCGGTGGCTGCAGCGCCGCTCTTTGTGACGGCTCTTTGTTTCCAAATAAACTCCGTTCACATCGATTTTCATGTTTATTCCTCGTCGCTTGGCGCTCGACGCGGTCCTCGGGTGCTGCCGCCGACAAGCGGCCAACGACGAAGAAATCTCGGAACGAACATCAATCGAATGTTTCGAGATCTAATTATAACCGATCGTCGCCGTCGGTCGTTGTGTGTCGCATCAGTTGGTCGTGCACCAGATTCCTCCGCCCCGCTCGTTCCGCACGCAGGCTGCGACCAATTCATTAGTTGGGAGCACCAGCAGCAGCAGCAGTTGTTGCTCGCCACTCGGAACGTTTGGTCGACCCGCCGATGAAGCCACGTCGGACCGTCGCAGTCTCGATATAATTACAGTATTTTCGAAATTCTGGTCGTGTGCCCGAGTGCTCGGGTGATTACGCAAACGCTACAAATTCCGAATTCCATTCAGAATATCGAAAATTCAGAACTCTAGCGCCTGCTCCTGGCCGAACTATGACGAATATAACCAAATGTGCTGTCTGCGGAGTGCCTGCCACGCAAAAGTGCGGCGGTTGCCGGGGCATCGTGTACTGCGGCAAAGAGCATCAGAAAATACATTGGAAGCAGGGCCACAAGGCCCAGTGCAAGTGCTATGAGGTTAGGTTCGACCTGTCGCCACTGAATCGGCCATCCACAAATCGAACCGAAGTATCGCATTTAGCGGAATATGTTGGATTCACGGACTCATGTAGCCAAAGAGCCTTCTCTGAGCCCACTTAAATCCCTGTTCACATTAACATTACTCGCAACTTAAAGTCCTTTCACGGGCTTCCGTGTCCTCCTCCTCCGACTAGGGCGTCGCCCCCCGTCTTCCCAACTGTCCGCGAACAATAACTCAATTTACCTTTCATTACGTGCATTTTATATTCATTATTTCTCTTTCTTTACTCTCTGCCTTCACCCCATTCTCCACCCGGCTCCCGCCCTCCTACGTCTCGCTCTCGACCAACTCGCCCAGATTGCTCGAAACTCCCTCCTGGGACGGCACTTGAGAGCCACGCGTGACATAAAAAAGGGCGAAATAATTCTGCGCGAACAACCGCTCATCTACGGGCCGAAAGTCGCATGTCAGCCGTTGTGTCTGGGCTGCCACCGGATGTTGGGGCCGCCGAGCAGTGCACGGGGCAACTACTACAAGTGCTCCAAGTGCCATTGGCCGATGTGCGGCCCGGCCTGCGAGCTGTCGCCGGTGCACGTCGACGAGTGCCGACTGATGGCGGAGAAGAAGTTTGCCGCCAAAATTGATTACCAGCCCCAGCAGCAGCAACAACCGGCGACACCAGCCGGCAGCCGGAAGGAGTCGGCCTATTGTGTGATTCTCCCGCTGCGCTGCATTCTGATGAAAGCCCAGCGGCCGGAGCAGTACCAGCGCCTGCTGGAGCTGGAGGACCATCTGCAGGAGCGCATCGATACGCCTCTCTACAAGGTCCTGCGCGCCAATCTCATCACATTCATCAAGACAATCCTCGGCCTCCGCGACTGGGAGGAGGCGGAAATACTCCGCATCGCTGCGACACTCGACACCAACGCGTTCGAGGTGCGCCAGCCGTCCGTTCAGCGGAAGGTGCGCGCCATTTACCCGACGGCGGCGATGATTTCGCACGACTGCGTCTCGAATGCACGCCACACGTTCGACGAGAACATGCAAATCCTGTTCATTGCCAAGAAGCCGATTGCCAAAGGCGAGATCATAGCCACCTCGTACACGCAGCCCCTGAAGAGCACCCTCATGCGGCGCCTGCACTTGTCGCAGGCGAAGTGCTTCGACTGCTGCTGCCGGCGCTGCGCCGACCCCACCGAGCTGGGGACCTTCGCGGGCTCCATCACGTGCAGCAAATGCAAAGTGGGCAAGGTGGGCGATTTGGCTGCGTTCGGCTCTCCGCCACGAGTAATCTCCACTCAACTGTGTTCTTTCGCAGATAATCTCCACGAATCCGCTGGACAACGCGGCGGTCTGGAAGTGTCAGCTGTGTCCGCATGAGATCACGGCCAAGCAAATCACCTGGGGCAACAACGCGATGCAGAAGGAGATCGAGTCGCTGAACAAGGCCTCTCCGCGCCAGTTCGAGGAGTTCCTCCACCGCTACCGCGTCACCCTGCACGAGCGCAACACCCACGTCCTGCAAGTGAAGTACGCGCTGACCCAGCTGTACGGCAATGTTGATGGCTTTTTAATGCACGGTATGTAGTGGAGTGCCGTGCAGAGTCCTCCTACATCTGAGGAGCGCTCGGGGAGTCGGGTCCAAGCCGAGTTCCGGAGTCCACTGGCTGGCTAATGCATTTAATGTCTTGCAGAAATGAATGATGCTGCTGTCAAAAGGAAAGTCGAGCTCTGCCAGGAACTACTCGACGTGGCGGATCTCTTTGACGGCGGCTGCAGTATTTTCCGCGGGAACTTGTTGTTGGACCTGCAGGAGGCCATGGTGGTGCAGGCCAAACGCGAATACCTAAATGGACTGCTAACGCGGGAAGCCACTCGGGTACGTTGGCAGTTGTTGGCGTCCGCCGTTCTCGTGATTCATTATTAAAGTTTCTAATTTAATTACTTGTACAAACAGGAAAAACTCGCGGAGGCCATGGAACTGCTGAAGGAAGCTGTGGAGATAATGGCACTGGAGCCGGACATGAAGGAGATACTCAAAGAACGGACTGAGACCCTCGCGAAGGAGTTGGATATGGAATAATATATTTTTTAAATGATATTTCTATAAGAAAAAGACTGTATTGGAGGAAACATACATATGATATTGTGGAATAAAGCGTTTTTACAATAAACTTCTATTTTCTTTCAGCAACAGAATTAAAAAAAAAAAATGTATGATTACTTTCAATTTCTCTAATACAATAACAAATTTTAAATTTGTCGAATACAATAACAATTTTTTTTTTGGGCTTGGTTACTTTCTAGACATGAATATTGAAAATAAATGGGAAATGGGAATTGAAAATATTTCAGAAATGTTTGAGAGCCAATGAAGGGCATTTTATCGAAAGGCACTGGAGTAAAACCGATGTCAGCAGAACTGTCAGGCAGCAAACTGATTTTGACGTTTCGTAGATTAGTTTAATTCCAAAAGTTTACAAACATTTTCCGCATTTCGCTAATAATATTGTAATAATTGCGTATAATTTGTGAACATTTCTTTAGAGTATTGAAAAATGGCGAATATAACTGCGGCTGTCATTGCAAACCGAAATAAAAAGCACTTCCTTGGTGTTCCAGCTCCGCTAGGCTATGTTGCCGGTGTTGGCAGAGGGTAAGAATGAAACTATTATTTCACAAAAGAAATAAACAGAAACTAACATATTATTTATCCTGAAACAGTGCCACTGGTTTCACCACACGTTCCGATATTGGTCCGGCTCGAGATGCCAACGACGTGTCCGATGATCGTCATGCTCCACCAGCGGCCAAGCGAAAGAAAAAGGAGGAAGAAGAGGAGGAGGACGAGGACTTGAACGACTCGAACTATGACGAGTTCAGTGGCTACAGTGGATCGCTCTTTTCCAAAGACCCTTACGACAAAGATGACGAGGAAGCCGATGCCATTTACGACTCCATCGACAAGCGTATGGATGAGAAGCGGAAGGAGTACAGAGACCGTCGCATGCGCGAGGATTTGGAGCGCTACCGACAAGAAAGGTACTTTGACAAATTTCCATATATAAATACATAACAATGACTAATTGTATTCTTTTCAGACCCAAGATTCAACAACAGTTCTCTGATTTAAAACGCTCGTTGGCAAACGTAACAGCGGAGGAATGGTCGACTATCCCCGAAGTGGGCGACAGTCGTAATCGCAAGCAACGAAACCCTCGTGCTGAGAAGTTCACGCCACTACCCGATAGTGTTCTTTCCCGAAATTTGGGTGGAGAGAGCAGCAGCACCATTGACCCCAGCTCTGGTTTGGCATCCATGGTACCTGGAGTGGCTACTCCAGGAATGCTCACGCCTACGGGTGATCTAGATTTGCGCAAAATCGGTCAAGCTCGTAACACTCTTATGAATGTAAAGCTGTCCCAGGTTTCAGACTCAGTCACGGGGCAAACGGTAGTGGATCCGAAAGGTTATCTGACCGATTTGCAGAGCATGATACCCACGTATGGCGGCGACATTAACGATATCAAGAAAGCGCGTCTATTGCTGAAGAGTGTCCGCGAAACTAACCCGAATCATCCACCGGCATGGATTGCTTCGGCTCGTTTAGAAGAAGTTACAGGAAAAGTTCAGATGGCTCGAAATCTGATCATGCGCGGTTGTGAAATAAATCCTATGTCTGAAGATTTGTGGCTTGAAGCCGCTAGACTCCAGCCCCCAGATACCGCAAAGGCGGTAATCGCTCAGGCAGCACGTCACATTCCCACCTCAGTTCGAATCTGGATAAAAGCCGCCGATCTCGAAACGGAGACTAAGGCAAAGCGTCGTGTTTACCGAAAAGCACTAGAGCACATTCCCAATTCTGTGCGACTGTGGAAAGCTGCAGTAGAGTTAGAAAATCCGGACGATGCCCGAATTTTACTTTCACGTGCTGTTGAGTGCTGCAATACAAGTGTTGAATTGTGGCTGGCGTTAGCCCGGTTGGAAACCTATGAAAATGCTCGGAAAGTACTCAATAAAGCGCGTGAGAATATTCCCACTGATCGTCAAATCTGGACGACGGCCGCCAAATTGGAGGAAGCCAATGGAAACATTCACATGGTGGAAAAGATTATCGATCGCTCTCTGACCTCGCTAACGGCCAATGGGGTGGAAATCAACCGTGAGCACTGGTTCCAAGAGGCAATCGAAGCGGAGAAGTCCGGCGCCGTGCACTGCTGTCAGGCCATTGTAAAAGCTGTCATTGGCATAGGCGTCGAAGAGGAGGACCGCAAGCAGACGTGGATAGACGATGCAGAATTTGTAAGTTATCCTTGTCAATTGCTTGACTCGTTTCTCACATTAGATTTTGCGTTTCAGTGCGCCAAGGAGAATGCTTTTGAGTGCGCTCGCGCGGTTTACGCTTATGCCCTACAAGTGTTCCCATCAAAGAAAAGCATCTGGCTTCGTGCTGCATACTTCGAAAAGAATCACGGTACACGGGAGTCCCTCGAGGCGTTACTGCAACGGGCTGTTGCTCATTGTCCAAAATCCGAGGTGCTTTGGCTGATGGGTGCCAAATCCAAGTGGTTGGCCGGCGATGTTCCAGCTGCTCGAAGCATTCTTTCACTGGCCTTCCAGGCCAACCCCAACTCTGAAGATATCTGGTTGGCAGCCGTTAAGCTCGAGTCTGAGAACTCCGAATATGAGCGAGCCAGACGTTTACTTGCCAAGGCGCGTGCATCGGCCCCAACGCCAAGAGTCATGATGAAATCGGCGCGTCTTGAATGGGCGCTGGATCGCACAGACGAGGCACTGCGCTTGTTGGATGAGGCAGTAAAAGTCTTCCCCGATTTTCCGAAACTCTGGATGATGAAAGGACAAATAGAGGAGCAAGAAAAGCGCTTAGATGAGGCAGCGGCCACATACAATCAAGGAATCAAGAAGTGTCCAACCTCTATTCCACTTTGGGTGCTTTCAGCCAATTTGGAGGAACACAAGGGCACACTAACTAAAGCCCGTTCTATACTCGAGCGTGGCCGTTTACGCAACCCCAAGACTCCGGAACTCTGGCTCGAAGCCATCCGCGTTGAGCTACGTGCAGGTCTGAAAGAAATCGGAAGTACGATGATGGCGCGTGCACTGCAAGAGTGTCCCAACGCGGGAAACCTATGGGCTGAAGCCATATTCATGGAATCAAAACCACTGCGCAAGACGAAATCTGTCGATGCCCTAAAGAAATGTGAACACGATCCCCATGTCCTGTTGGCGGTGTCCAAACTTTTCTGGTCCGAGCATAAGTTTACAAAATGCCGAGATTGGTTCAATCGAACGGTACGTTTTAACCTTAACACATATTTTCATAAAAATTAATATTTCCTCTTTTTTACGTTTCAGGTCAAAATCGATCCTGATCTTGGTGATGCCTGGGCATATTTCTATAAATTCGAACTGCTCCACGGCACAGAAGCCCAGCAAAAAGAAGTGTTGGAGCGATGCGTTGCTGCTGAGCCCAAGCACGGCGAAGCCTGGTGCCGTGTTAGCAAAAATATCAAGAATTGGTGCTTCAAAACTCCGGAGATTCTCACGGGTGTTGTGCAGTTGCTGAGTATTCCAGTATAAGACGCGTTCTGATGAACACGTTTAGATTTACAGCGTTAATTAATTTGAATTCACAAAACTGTATTTTATTGCGAAGAAGGACAAGAACAAAAATACAAAAATGTTAGGAACAAGAACTTTTGATTTTTCAATTAGGAAAAATAAATTTAAAGAAAGACCCTGTCCATCATTTGAGCAACTGTGCGGCGGAGTTCGCTAAGTTTCTGTATCTTGGCCATCAACTGTTCTGCGGAATCGCAGTTTTTAGGCAATTTTGCAGTCTGCTCGAAGTTTTGTTTGGCCATACGCAGCCGTTGGTGTAGTTCCACAGGCTCATGTAAAACGCATCCCGACAGCTCAAAGTCATTAGAGAGCGCTGCCGAGAGAAATGCGTGCGTTTCTTCACTAAAGTTGTATGCGTAACCACCGTGTTGCTTTTGGCGCTTATGGGCGGTGACGACCGTGTGCAGATTCTCATCGGGAGTGTGGCGTTTGAGCGACGTTGATATCTTTCGCGGGGATGCTGGTGGCTGCAAAAGTCCATTGCAATCGCAATGACCATTGTTGTAGATTCTCTTCAAAAGATGCTTACATTGAACGGCTCCTCCACAATGCGATAGTCGACATTTAGTCGCGGCTCTCTGGATGCTGTTATCCACTCTGACTTGGGCAGGCGTTCGAAGCCATTGGCCACTTGCCGGTATTCCGGGTGTATCTCCAACAGTCGTAGAGCTTGGAATTCGTCGTCGCTAAGGTTGTAATCGAATATGAGGGGCAACACTTCGCTCACGAACTCCACGCTCAGCTCATACGGAGTGAGGTCCGCGAATCTTTCTAGATTCGAGGCGTTGTTCGTATGGAACTCCTCCCAAGTTTCCGGAAGGTCCACGAAGAGTAGACGACTGGACTGAGTGATGTACTTGATCATGGCAGCATCCAGATCAATGAGAAATTGTGCAAGTGATGAATTTTGTTCAGAATCTTCGGCCCTCTCTTCAGTACCGGAAGCTTCTTGAACATTTGAAATAACATTGATCGAGAATGATCTTTCTTCATTATCTTCGAATGAGCTCATTATTTTACAGAAATCGAGACTGATTTACAAAATATGTATAAAAATTCAAATTAAAAACGTTTGAGTAAAGCGGAAGACGCCAAAGTTTAAAGCGGAAGACGTCAAAGATATTCAGCGAAAGACGTCAAATATTTCAGCGGAAAACGTCAAAGTTTTCAGCGTAAAACGTCAAAGTTTTCAACGGAAGTCGCGGCTTACAAATAACGGTTATTTATAAAACCCTTCATCGTGTTGCCATTATCACAAGTTTTAAAAATATTTGAAAATTTTACAAACAGATAGGAAGAAACAACAAAATAAAAATAACAACTGTCAATAATTTTATGGAGAATGTTCTATATAATTTTCTTAATAAAAAAGATTAATATATATCTACTTACCTTTGTACTGCAGCAATGTGTATTTTCTTCCCTCCTTTTCTAGTCTTCACAAATCACTATATTTTTATTTATTAATTTTTACATATTGCACAATTTTTTAAATATATTTTTTCATCACATTCTGGATTTCTTTTTTATGTAGACCTTTTCTTCTTTCGAATTTGATTTACTTTATTTTTATTATATTTTATTTATCTGAATGGATATTTTTTTTAAATTTTGTATTTATTGAACTAAACTTTTGGATTTAACATTTTCACACATTGCACATTTTTTTAAATATATATTTTTTCATCACATTCGGGCATTTTTTCATGTAGGCGCTTTCTTCTTTCGAATTTGATTTAAACACTTTATATTTTATTTTTCTGAATGGATATTTTTTTTATTAATTTTATATTTTTTGAACTAAACTTTTGGATTTGACATTTTCACACTTTGCACATTTTTTAAAATATATATTTTTTTCATCACACTTGGGCATTTTTTCTTGAAGACCCTTTCTTCTTTCGAATTTGATTTAAACACTTTATATTTTATTTTTCTGAATGGATATTTTTTTTTATTAATTTTATATTTTTTGAACTAAACTTTTGGATTTGACATTTTCACACTTTGCACATTTTTTTAAATATATATTTTTTTCATCACACTTGGGCATTTTTTCTTGAAGACCCTTTCTTCTTTCGAATTTGATTTAAACACTTTATATTTTATTTTTCTGAATGGATATTTTTTCTTATTTATTTTATATTTTTTGAATTTAACTTTTGGATTTGACTTTTTCACACATTGCACATTTTTTTAAATATATATTTTTTTCATCATATTCGGGCATTTTTTCATGTAGACCCTTTCTTCTTTTGGATTTGATTAAAACACTTTATATTTTATTTTTCTGAATGGATATTTTTTTATTAATTTTATATTTTTTGAACTAAACTTTTAGATTTAACATTTTTGCATAGCACTTATTTTATATATATTTTTTTATGTTGGCCTTTTCTTCTTTCGAATTTGATTTAAACACTTTATATTTTAATATATATTATTTTTCTGAATGGATATTAAAACCCATGTTGATTTTACACTCATTTAATTTTAAACTACCAAATTTCAAATTTCACTACCAAACCTTCACTACGCTTTTTCAACTCCTTTATTCGACAACACTATTTTCACATCTCGATTTTTTCAACTTTCAACTCTTGCACTTTGAAACCTGCATATTTTCAATTACACTTTATATTCTTTTTACTTATTTTATTTTCTTTAGAACTCACTATGGCATAAATAATTATGCACCGAACGACATTTCCATTTTCATTCTTTATATTTTAAACTTCTGCATTTGAAATTGAACATGGCGACCACCATTTTTAAATCTCGATTTTTTTCTTTATATATATATTTGCACTTTTAAACTTATATATTTTCCATTGCACTTTATATTCTTCATATTTTCCTTATTTTTCTGCTTAAAAACTCACTGTAGCTTAAATATTTGCACACCGAACAAAATTTCCCTTGCTTTTTAATTTTTTAAATTTAATTTTCTTAGCGAATTTCCGGGATGACTCGCGAGCTTTTAATTCGGTCTTCAACTGACCAACATGAACTAAATCGCTTTCATCCGCTCACGCATATTTTCACCGGCGCAAAGTCGTCTCCTGTCACCACACTCACATATATTGTTGTTGCAATTTCTAGTCCACAAAGCTTCGGCTCTAAGCCGAACTCTGTCGATTCATGTTGAATAGTCGATAGTGTAGGTGAGTACGTATTCAATCAGTGTTGGGTAATAGACAGAGAGCGGAAATGCAACTGCAACTGCCATCAACTCGTGTTGGTACAAGCTTATTTGTTCTAAGCAAAAAGGGTTATATTCTTCCCCCGTCTTTTTTCACCGGCAAGGGTTCAAGTTCATCGCGAGTGTCTGCGTGATCGGTGCATTTCCGATGTCTTTCCTTGTTCGGCAGTTGAAGAACGGGATCAAACGAAAGCTGACGTCGCGTTGTGGTTATTAAAATAATTTTATTTTGAAAATAAATTTATGTTAAGTTCATGGAATTTGTTTCAAAATTCGGAAGTAAATATAAACAAATTAATGAGATAAAACATGTAAATTGTATCGAAATCAGTCGAACGGTGCTCCATCGTCTGTGACATAGAACCTCGAAAATTTTGCATAAACGAAAAAGGAAAATGGCGAATATGAATGAAATTCAGTGCGTAAAATGTTTAAGAAGCAAGTCGTATAAAGGCTGAATTCCAGTAAAAATTATAGTAATAAAACTGCAATAAATCATTTTTAATAAAAAAAAATAGCGAAGAAAATGTGATTTACCACATGAGAAAGTGCCAGATAAGTTCTTGAAAGTGTAGTGAAAAAAAATTTCAAAAAGGAAAATGGCGAATGAAAATAAGTTCTGTGGTTGAAAAGTTGAAAATCGTGCCAATGTAGAAAATTCAACAAAATCGTAGTAATTAAAGTACAGTCGGGAAAGAAAAGAAAAAAATGTAAGCTATCACATCAGAAAGTACCAGGTGTTGAAAGTGCAGCGAAAAAAAAATAAAATTAAAAAAGGAATAAGCAGAATGAAAATTAAATTCAGTGCGTGAAAATTTTAAGAAGCAAATCGTGCATGTGTAAAATATAAAAAATATGTATAAAAATGGCGGTAATCAAAGTTTAGTGGAAGAAAAATATCATGCAAGAAAAATATCATGTGAGAGTGAAAATTATAAATAAAAAAAGCGAAATCTAAAAGAGCATTGAAAGTGCAGTGCTTATTAATGAAAGTGAATGCAATTGGTGAAAATAAGGTGATCAAATTTGAAAAAAAAAAATGTATATTATAATAAAATCAAAGTGTAGTAGAAGAAAATCATACAAAAGAGGCAAAAAAAGAAAAAATATCATGTCAGAGTGAAAATTATAAATAAAAAAGCGAAAAGTAAAAAATAGCATTAAAAATGCAGTCAGGTTTATTAGTGAAAGTGAATGCAATTCGTTAAAATAAGGTAATCAAATTTGAAAAATATATAAAAATAAAAAAAAGTGCAGTGAAAAAATCAAGCATACAAGCATTCAAAAAAAGTCATGTGAGAGTGTAAATTTAAAATATAAAGCGAAAAATAAAAAATAGCTTTCAAAGCGCAGTGAAGGTTTATTAATGAAAGTGCAATTAATTGGTGAAAAATCCAATTGAAAAGGTCAAAGTTGTAATGAAATTCGATTTCGTGCTTTCTAAATTCCGAAATAAAGAAGAAAAAATTAATAATCAATTAATGAAATAACTAAATTTAAAAAATGTAGAGCAGAAGAAAGAGAATGTTCACTTTGGGACATCAGTGCAGTACAAAGGTAAGTTTCTTAAAATTTAATTTAAATATTTTTAAATAAATTATCATTCATAAATTTATTATTCGAGATGCAACTTGTTGCAAATATGTTACTTATTTATAAAGATTTTATCCTAATATGACAATTAGAAAACTGGGCTTCGAAGCCATGAATCTTACTTGGGAGGGGAAACCTCGAGCTGACGAACTAGAGTTCTTATATATTTATAAAATGATTTCTCTCACAATATTATTAAAAATAACAAATAATCGTAAACCATAAATAATTAAATTAAAAAAAGATTGGGGTCCAATCATATTGGCCGGGCTGGCAATGGCATTCCACTCCGGTACGCTATCCCACTACTGCCTACCACGGGAACTCTTGGCTGCTGGTTTTCACCCCTGGCCCGGTTCATCCCTCCTTAGCCAACCTGAATGCCCCGGACTCCTCCAGGGCACCCATATTGATGGCAAGCTTAGTGCGGACGTTCCGTCAACATGAACTGGCCCACTGCACAGGACTCCCGGCCTCAGACCATTCCGCAATCCGACCTCACAGAAGCGTGATTACAGAAGATGCCAACCTTCCAGTCGAGGTGTGCATGTCTAAACGTGACCACTTTCGTATTGAAAAATGCAACCATCGGTTTTCTATATTTTTTTTTTATTTTTTGCTAAGTGTTTGTAATTAGATTAGATATTATAATCGTTATTCTTTCCAGTGGTAAACGAAATTAAAATTTATAAATTGAAACAATTCCATAGAATAAATGAAACACGTTTTGACACGTAGCATACGTCAAAAAATTAAAAAAAATTTCGAGCGCCACCTGGTAGGAAATTGCCTTAGCCAATGCAACAACCGTGGAAACATTTGTAGGGTTTCACGGGTGGGATTCTGAATCTGCACCGATGTGACATTTGTACTGTTTCACATGGAGACACGAGCAATGACGTGGCTACAAGACGAAATATATGAGTACAATACATAAATAAAATAATTTTTAATAACACATGCTTTGATAAGAAATGTTATTACAAATTTCTAATTTTGATTACTAATAAACCAAAAAAAAAAAAAAAAAACATCGATGGTTCATTTTCTCAATACGAAAGTGGTCACGTTTAGACATGCACACCTCGACTGGAAGGTTGGCATCTTCTGTAATCACGCTTCTGTGAGGTCGGATTGCGGAATGGTCTGAGGCCGGGAGTCCTGTGCAGTGGGCCAGTTCATGTTGACGGAACGTCCGCACTAAGCTTGCCATCAATATGGGTGCCCTGGAGGAGTCCGGGGCATTCAGGTTGGCTAAGGAGGGATGAACCGGGCCAGGGGTGAAAACCAGCAGCCAAGAGTTCCCGTGGTAGGCAGTAGTGGGATAGCGTACCGGAGTGGAATGCCATTGCCAGCCCGGCCAATATGATTGGACCCCAATCTTTTTTTATTGTTGTTATATTATATATTTATAATATGCGTATTTAATACCACTTATTACAATTTAAGTGCAAAGTGTTTAAATTACAGTGTTTAACAAAATAATTTATTCATTTTCTGACGTGGTACGATCAGTCCAGTCACCATTTTATGTCTTGCACAAAGTCAGTCAGTGTTTTATTCTCCATCAATTAAATCAACTACAATTTATTGAAGAATTTTAGATACCATTATTATGAATAATTAGTCGCGAATGTCGATTCATTGACGGAACCAGCGACCGGTTGGTGGGGGTTCGAATTCAGGAAACCGCAGTTATGTGCAAAATGCTCGAATTAACGTCCTCACTTCAAGACGACAGTTGCCTCTAATGGACGTCTCTTGTAGCATCTGTTGCTGGCTGTCGTGGGCTCCGAAAACGTCTTCGCCAAATTTAGTCGCGCATATAATCGTGTTTTTTAATTAATCAATATCGTGAACGACACAATAACATGAGCGCCAGTGCGGCTCAATGTGAGTGACTTTGTTGTTGTTGGAATAGTTGCTCGCCAAGAAGCGACGACCAGGAAGAGACTCCACCTTTCCGAATTTCCATATCTTCAATAATGGTTTCTTTCCTCATCAGACAATGTAGAAAGGAAGCTGAACAACTCAGAACAATGAATGGAAGCAACACGGCGTCCGAGCTGCCACCCTACCGAGAGGTGCGTCATCGTGTCCTCCAAAGTGTTGCACTAAAGGCCAGAACTACTTCAACCGAACTGAACCAGAATACGAAGCATTGCGAATCGGACTCGCAGTCAGGCTCAAAGTCAAAGTCAAGGTCGGCGTTGTTGCTGCATTTGGCGCGCCCAGTTGCGGCTGCCTCGCCACGAGTCGCGTGCGACTCAACTCGACTCAATCACCTGTCAGTCGCAGCAGCAGCAACAACAACAACAACGAGAGATTCGTGTCAAATTCGAATACAAAGTCGAAGCAGCGCCTGGGAGCCGATCGAGCAACTTGCGAAACTAATTCGCGCCACTCGGGCCTCGTTTCGATCAATTTCGCGATTTCCGAAGGAGAGATCATCATGTATTTACTACCCGGCTCCGGGGATGAGAACGCGGTCCCTCTCTTCGCGAGTCTCTCGTGAGCCAGCCGTCTTCGTCTCGCTCTGTCCCCATTCATTGTGCGATCCACAACCACCAGCTGCCTCCGCTGCTCTAAGACAGCTCCCACACACCCCGATCGATGACCGATTCACGTCGCGAGCCACTGATCGTCAGCATGATGTGCAGAAATTGCGAATCGCCGGCCACTTCTTCAGCGAACTCCAGCAGATGAGCTAAGGAGGCCGCGCAGTGATCGGAGGCTGGAGGAAAAACGGCAAAAACAAGCTGGTTCTTCTGTTGGACGCATCGCAATTCCGAGTACGAGCGGAATAAAAAGTGCCGACCAAAGTCCGGTAATAACAGAAACCGTGCTAAACAGTTGCACAAACAATGAGCACGCGATCGCCGCGCATTCAGAGCTCTCGTCAAAAAAGGCGGGAGCGGTCCGAGGGGGGAGGGACGGTGTATGACGTATGGAGTAAAATATGTAGTACGAAAGCACTCAAAGTAATCTCGGTTAATCTCTCACACAATTAACTTAATCTTTATTTGTATCACAGAGTGCAACTTACAGCTAGGACAGGTCATACTAACAGCTAAACTACCCTGGCTTCCTGGACCCACACGCCCGTTCGTGTTCTGAAACTCCCCTCGACCGGCTCCGCGTCATGGCCTCGCCGCGTCCTCCTCCACACGGAAACCGGGCCTGCCGTTCACGCGTGTCATCAGGTACGGGCGCTCCTCGGTTGGGCAGCGGAACTTCTCGAACATACCCGGGACAAGGTGGCTCTTCTCGTTCTCCCGCTCCAACATGTTGTTCCACAACCCAATGGCGCCTGCAACGAGAGAGAAGGAGTGAAGAGGGAGGACAGGAGCAGCCGCCAGAGTCACTCACTGATCGCGTGCCCAGCCTGGCTGAGGTGGAAGCAGTCCTCCGACAAGTACCGGGTGTCCGTGTGGCCGTCGGGCGTCCGTAGGAAGTCCTCGAACCAGCTGAAAGGCTGCACGTTGATGGTGAAGGTCTGCAAATGAATCGAGGAGGAGCAGGAGAACGATTGAATTAATACGAATGACGGAACAGAACCCAAATTGGTCGCAAATTGGAGCTCAATGGGATGCGCTCACCTCCGTGTTGAACTCGGGCCTGGCAGCTATCTCGAATTCCTGAGCGTACCACCGCCGTACGATTCCCTCCAGGTAGGCGACGTGCTTCGCGCTCCTGCCCACGAAGCAGGGACACGAGAAGCGCAGCGTCGCGTGGCAGTGCGGCGGCAGGCCCGTCATGCGCGTCAGGAAGGCCACGTTGACGCCGGGGACCACATTCAGCATCAGCCGCGGTACGTTGTCGCGCAGGTAGCGGTAGGTCCTGAGCATGTCCAGCTCGTGCAGCCTGAGAACCTCCTCGGGGTTCGGCCGGTAGCACATGTCGGTGCAGAAATCGTTGTCGCCGATGTGCAGCGAGACCAGTTTCCAGTGGTGGGTCATGTTGACGTGCGGGTCGCGTCGCATCCGCTTCACAAGCACCTTGGCCTCGTATGGGACGTCGCGCGACATCGCACCCAGCTCGGCCACGTTGAACCGGGAGCTGCGTTCGCTTGCCAGCCCGTCGCGAAGCGAGTAGCCATAGAGGTCTGGGTTAAACTCCTTCAGGATGTTCGGCAGCGTGACGAACTCGCGCCAGGTGCCCTGGCCGCCAATGGAGAAGGCGAGGCCGCGATTCTCGATCAGCACGTGCTGCAGTGAAGTCGCCACGACCCCGTTGCCGGCGGTCAGGGAGTCACCGAGGGCCCCAATGATGTCGATGTCGCCCGGCCGGAGACGGTGCACGCTGGTCGGAGGCGTCGCACTGCGCCGGCCCGGTCCATTCACCACGTCGCAGAAGTTAATCACGGAGCGCGTCCGCGTCGTGACCTTCTGCGTGCGCTGCAAACGGAACGGAACAACGGATCAGTCAAGTAGTTGATTAGTCCATCGATTGATCGCGGTGACTCACACCGAGGCTCCTGGCCAGCTGGAGGTTGTCGGCGTTGTCGCCAGTGCGCCCGATGAGTCGCTGCCCGAGCAGCCGCAGTGGCCGGTAGAAGGCGCTCAAGTTGACGTCCAGCTGGGTTCGCTGCGGGTCGACGGTCGGCAGCAGCGCCAGCAACAGCAGGCAGCGGGCCGCGGTCCAGCGGAGGCGCCGGCTGCCACCAGGGGACGAGGACATGTCGGGATCAGCTTCTGAAACCAAACCAAACCGAATCGTTCGGTGAATATTAGTGATTAATTATTTAGTATTTCGCCTCCTCTTCCCCTCCTTGACATTGGTAGCGAATATGTGCCCATTAAGGAAGCCATTAAATATCCGAGTGAGTATGGCAGAAAGCAAAAGTGGTCGCTCGGATCGTGAACCCGCAAAGCTTCCGTCTATGTGAACGACGGTGTAACGGTAGCCGGTGGCCGGAGCCACTGGGTTATTGGCCTCTGGTCTTTGTTTTCGTCTCGGCTCGGCTCGGACAAGTCCAAAACTACGAACTTTTGGCTTCAACTAATTAACGATTCTGCTGTGGGGCGCCGGCGTAGCGAGCTTTTGTCAAGCTGTCGATAGTCGTGAAGCCGAACTCGCGAACATTCATTGTTTTGGAATTCACACCTTCTCCCTCTTTTTTTCCTTTTCTTTGTCTGCCTGTTCTCGGTTTATATTTCACCTGTAGCACTTCGGTAGATTAAATTTGGTTAATATTTCATTGTTTTAGAATTATTGTAGTATTTTTTCGCAACTGCCATTAACCTGAAGCCAGAGATCGTTCGATCTTCGGACCCTTTTCGTTTTATATACTTTGGTCATTCATTAAATTCGCTCCAAGTAATTCATCACGCCGACTACGATAGGTGACCGAAGCAGTCGACGTTTGATTAGATTTCCTGCCGCGAGTCGCCTCCGAATTCGCTTCGCTTCTTCATTTATTATTTCTTAATTCTTGTTCCTGTCAGGTGTTCTGACGCGCTTTAATATTTCCCTCCACCCCTCGCAGACACCATAAACGCCTAGATTTCCATAATCGCTCGCTCGGCTTCCCGTATTTTGAATTCCATTAAATTCGAATTAGCGCCCGCTTCTCGCCGGCCTCAACATAAGCCCACATGGGCCAATTAGCGATATTTAGTTAATTGAATTCAATAATGCGCGAGTTGTTCGGAAGGCGACCAGATTGACGAGGGGTCGGTCGCTGTAGGCCGCCAAGAATAATTTGAAGCTACCTTCGATACCTCGAAATCACCGCAATAAAATAACAAAATAACATTTTTAAAATAACATTTTATATTGTATTCATCTCGATATGCAATTCACTACATCACAGCATCCACACCGATTTCCTCTTAGACGTTATTCCAGCGTACTCTGACTTCAGATTTTCGGCGGTACCAGGGACGGAACTCTTCACTTTCCCGAAAACAATTCGACACTTAAGAGGCTTATTGATCTATTTATAGTTTCTTCCATTCATCAAAGTTATTTTCAAAATCACCTTATCAAAACTCTCGCAAGAACTGGCCGTGTTCTTTCCTAGCGTCTTTCGATTCGGATCGCTTCCGACTTTTCTTTGAGTTTCCTACTTTTGAGACGATCGCGCTTTTTTACCCTTTATATCAAACAATTCTCGACTTTGTTACACCCTAGCGACACGTGAAAAACCGACGATCGACAATTGTTCTCGAGTTCCCGAGCGAATCTGAAGCGTATCTGAACGCTTGCGGAATTGAAGAGACTCTGAGCTTCAATTTCTGACACTGATTATTTTATATAAATACAACAGCTACAAAAATCAACAACAACCACAAAACAGTCGACGACGAGGCAACAGAATAGCAAATCGCAGTTCTAACTAGACGCTGACGGCGGCGACTGGAGCGACGGTGCAGGGGCCGGCAACAAGATCAAGATTCACTTTCATTGACTGTATCGAAAGAAGATGGAGAAGAAGACGATGTCGACGGAGAAGGGGAGGCGGGGAACTTGGCGGCGAACTTGGTGCGATATGGCTACGCGGGTATAAGCGTGAGTGGATTAATTTGCAGAAATAAATGTAAATTGAATTGCGAACATGCCGTTCGAGCCCCGAGTTTTGTGGCGATCTTTTTAATAAGCTCCGGACAGCTGAGTTGAATTTCAAGCGGATGCGTGTCGTTTGGTCCGAAGAATGGGGATTTTCCACCAGAGTTATTTTGCTGAACCATCCGCGAATATCCTATTCCTGGTTCTTTCATGCCAGACTCTAGGAGCATCCTGGGGGCTCCGTCTAAAAATAGACCCAAAGGGAATGAGAACCTGCTTGACGGGCGAGGTCGTGTTCTACGAGTTCGTCGCTGAATTCTTTCGTTTTCATGCAACCTCTCACCGTAGAAATAGAAATTGCACAACAAAATTCCTAGTAACATGTTCCGATAATTATGAAACAGTGATATATTGAATGTGAATCGGTGCGATTTGAACTTGGTCAGAATGGTTATTGCAGTAAATTGTAAATAAGCAACATTAGATTGATTCAATTTATTATATCAATGCATTAAGTAGTAATTTTTTCTTTATTATGATTAACAATGAAAACTTAAAACTATATGCAGTATTCTAACTAAAAATTAGAAGATATCGGACAACCTATTACAAATTTAAATAAGTATATATGCTGTTGAACTTGCATGTTGATTTGTATACTAAGCAATATATTTCATTGTGTTTGTTTTCGACACATAAAAAATTTCTTCATATGCAGTAATCAAACTTACAACCAAAACTTAAGACTAAGCGATACTAAATTTATATGTGTATATGGGCAGTTTCGTCCTTTATTTTGAAATAGCTTAGAAAAAGTTGATTTTATAAAATTCGCTTTTTTATATAAAAGAATATTGAGGAACAGAATTTCTTATTTGTCAAACATTGCTATTGCTGACTTTGCTAACATTGGCCTTAGCAACTCTTTTCTGAACTGGCTGTAAACTGCATGCTGCAACAGATACAAGTTTCGGGAACGTCAAATGAACGCGTCCGTGCATGCTTGAGTAAAATTGTTTGGCTACCGACTTTCAATTGGGAAATAGACAGAGGAACCAGAACTTTGTCCACTTGCTCAAGTTCGGAGCCCATTGCCCGATGACCACACACAATCGTTTTTGTAATACACATATTTAACACTATTATAATTACGATAGGGTTTGAAGGAGGGTTCGAAGCAGGAAATCGCAATTAAGTGCAATCGATTGATTTCTCCAGACAATTAGCTTAATCTTTTTTTTATCACAGAGTAGAACATACAGAAAAGGGTCATACTAACAGCTAAACTCCCCTGATATCCTACACACGTTTGAAACTCCCCTTGAACAATTCCGCGTCAAGGCCTCGTCGCGTCGTCTTCCACACGGAAATCCGGCCTGCCGTTCACGCGTGTCATCAGGTACGGGCGCTCCTCGGTTGGGCAGCGGAACTTCTCGAACATATCCGGGACTAGGCGGCTCTTCTCGTTCTCCCGCTCCAACATGTTGTTCCACAACCCAATGGCACCTGCAACGTGAGAGAAGGAGTGAAGAGGGAGGACAGGGGCAGGCGCCATGGTCGCTCACCAATCGCGTGTCCGACCTGGCTGAGGTGAAAGCAGTCCTCCGACAAGTACCGGGTGTCCGTGTGACCGTCGGGCGTCCGTAGGAAGTCCTCGAACCAGCTGAAAGGCTGCACGTTGATGGTGAAGGTCTGCAAATGAATCGGGGAGGAGGAGGAGAACGATTGAATTAATACGAATGAACCCAAATTGGTCGCAAATTGGAGCCCAATGGGATGCGCTCACCTCCGTGTTAAACTCGGGCCTGGCAGCTATCTCGAATTCCTGAGCGTACCAGCGCCGGACGATTCCCTCCAGGTAGGCGACCTGCTTCGCGCTCCTGCCCACGAAGCAGGTGCACTCGAAAAGCAGCGACGCGTGGCAGTGCGGCGGCAGGCCCGTCATGCGCGTCAGGACGGCCACGTTGACGGCGGGCACCACATTCAGCATCAGCCGCGGTACGTTGTCGCGCAGGTAGCGGTAGGTCCTCAGCATGTCCTGCTCGTGCAGCCTGAGAACCTCCTCGGGGTCCGGCCGGTAGCACATGTCGGTGCAAAAATCGTTGTCGCCGATGTGCAGCGAGACCAGTTTCCAGTGGTGGGTCATGTTGACGTGCGGGTCGCGTCGCATCCGCTTCACCAGCACCTTGGCCTCGTATGGGACGTCGGCCGACATCGCGCCCAGCTCGGCCACGTTGAACCGGGAGCTGCGTTCGCTTGCCAGCCCGTCGCGAAGCGAGTAGCCATAGAGGTCTGGGTTAAACTCCTTCAGGATGTTCGGCAGCGTGACGAACTCGCGCCAGGTGCCCTGGCCGCCAATGGAGAAGGCGAGGCCGCGATTCTCGATCAGTATGTGCTGCAGTGACGTGGCCATGATCCCGTTGCCGGCGGTCAGCGAGTCACCGAGGGCCCCAATGATGTCGATGTCGCCCGGCCGGAGACGGTGCACGCTGGTCGGAGGCGTCGCACTGCGCCGGCCCGGTCCATTCACCACGTCGCAGAAGTTAATCACGGAGCGCGTCCGCGTCGTGACCTTCTGTGTGCGCTGCAAACGGAAGGGATCAGTCATGATTAGTCCAAAGATTCATCGCGGTGACCCACACCGAGGCTCCTGGCCAGCTGGAGGTTGTCGGCGTTGTCGCCAGTGCGCCCGATGAGTCGTTGCCCGAGCAGCCGCAGTGGCCGGTAGAAGGCGATCAAGTTGACGTCCAGCTGGGTGCCCTGCGGGTCGACGGACGGCAGCAACGCCAGCAACAGCAGGCAGCGGGCCGCGGTCCAGCGGAGGCGCCGGCTGCCACCAGGGGACGAGGACATGTCGGGATCAGCTTCTGAAACCAAACCAAACCGAATCAATCGGTGAATATTAGTGATTAATGATTTAATACTTCCCCTCCTCTTCCCCTCCTCGACATTTGTAACGAATATGTACCCATTAAAGAAGCCATTAAATCTCCGAGTTAGTATGGCAGAAAGCAAAAGTGGTCTTTGTTTTCGTCTCGGCTCGGACGAGTCCAAAACTGCGAAGTTTTGGCTTGAACTAATTAACGACTCTGCTGTAGGACGTCGGCCTTTGTCAAGTTGACGATAGTTATGAAGCCCTTCTCCCTCTTGTTTTTTACACGTAATCCTTTTTGATCCATTTTGTTTCATGCATGTATGTTCTCAATTTAACGCTACAAGTGATTCATCACGCCCGACGACGGTCGGTGGCCGCATCAGTCGGCGTTTGATTCGAGCATCCACTCCGATTTCCTCTTAAGCATTCTTCCAAAGCCCTCTATCCCTCTTCCGATTCGACGGTACCAGGGACGAAAATCTTCACTTTCCCGAAAACAATTCCACACTTAAGAGGCATATAAAGTTATTTTCAAAATCACCTTATCAAAACTCTCACAATCACTGGCCTAGCGTCTTTCGATTCGGATCACTTTCGATTTTTCTTTGAGTTTTCTACTTTTGAGAGGATCGCGCTTTTTTCCCCTGGATATCAAACAATACTCGACTATGTAACACCCTAGCGAGTCGTGAAACCCCCGAAGATCGACAATAGTTATCGAGGTCCTGAGCGTATCTGAACGCTTGCGGATTTGAATAGATTCTGAACTTCAATATCAGGCATTGATTATTTTATATTAAATACAACTTGAACAACATTCAACAACAATCAACAACAATCACAACAACAGTCGACAACTAGGCGGAAGAAGAATACCAAATCGCAGTTCTAACTAGACGCTAACGCAAATTACCAGTAACACGTTCCGATAATTGCAAATTAGTGATTTATTGAATAGGAATCGATGCGATTTGAACTGGCTCAGAAGAGTTATTAATATTATTGTTAATAAGCAATATTTGACTGATTACATTTATTATATCATTGAATTAAATTTACATCAATTAAATTATTGACGTAATTAAATTAATTATTATTAATATCTGTATTTATCTCAAAGCGATGTTTGAGGAAAATGCTTCGAAATTTTCCCCACTCAAGGAGTTGTTTTCAACCAGTGTAAAATATTGTCACCTTTGGTATATTTGTCAAAGTATGAAATCATGAAATAAGAATTTATATACTCGATCTAAATTGTACTTAAATAATACATGTTGATGAAAATTCAGGCAGTGATTGGATTCCGACTCGTGTTGGAATTTTCTGACGATAAGTTAGCTCTAACTAAGTTCTTTCTCCCATTGCAAAATGTGATAATTGTTACTGTTGTCAATTACTGGGGGAGCGCAGTCCATGACGATGCGAGCAACTGTGTTGGTTTAGAACCAGTTCTTAGTGACGAAAACATAAACAAGGAAGCCGACCGACCCCTCGTGTCAATATAATGGAGCGAATCAATGCTGTCAGTGATTGTCTGATTGCAGTGATTGCACTTTGCGATGACGTCGGATATCGCAGATCTGGAGGGCAGCAAGAAGGAAAAGAAGTCAAACATTGCATCCATTTCATTCATTAAATTTATGACAAAAAGTTTTTAGTACATGGAAATATTTTATTTATTATGATTAAAAATTAAAACTTAGAACTATATGCACTTTTCTAACAACAAATTAAAAGATATCGGACAATCTAAAGATAATTCAAGTATAACAATTCTCACAAAGTAATATTGATAAAAATTAAAATTTTAAAATATTCAAATGAAAATGATCAAAATTATAGAGTGAAATATATTGCGTCCTTCTTCACCATCTCGCATGCCAAACCATGTCAAACACATCGACGGTGAAAACGAGGCAAGGCTTTTGCCTTGACATTGCCTTGCCAACTCTTTTCAGAACCGGCTGTCAAACTCAACTCGCTCACTCTCTGCACCCTCTGTTCACTCAGTTTCACCTGTTATCATCTGTTATATGTAGCCCATGAACACTGGGACGATACAAACTAATTCGTTTTTTCAAATTCCCATATCGTTTTAATGTTATTCACAGCCGTTGATAATTTTAATAAATCAATATTTTGTGCTGCAACAGAAACAAGATTCGGGCACGTTAAATTAACTCGTTCGTGCTAAAGTATAAACGTTTGGATGCCAGCTTTCGATTGTAAAATAGACAGACGAACTAGAACCTTGTCCATTTCTTCACGTTCGGAGCACGAACATTGCACGATGGCGGTTGTTAAGTCAATGTTGACCACATGCCATGATTGGACCACAATCTTCAATGCGGGAAATCGCAATTATATACAATCGGTTGATTTCTCCAGACAATTAGTATAATCTTTATTTATATCACAGAGTAGAACTTACAGCGAGAACAAGGTATTACTAACAGCTAAACTCCCCTGATTCCTACACACACATCTGAAACTCCCCTCGAGCAAATCCGAGTTAAGACCTCGCCGCGTCCTCCTCCACACGGAAATCCGGCCTGCCGTTCACGCGTCATCAGGTAAGGGCGCTCCTCGCTCGGGCAGCGGAACTTCTCGAACATACTCGGGGCAAGGTGGCTCTTCTCGTCCTCCCGCTCAAACATGTTGTTCCACAGCCCAATGGCACTTGCAACGAGAGAGAAGGAGTGAAGAGGGAGGACAGGGGCAGGCGCCACTGATCACTCACTGATCGCGTGCCCAGCCTAGCTGAGGTGGAAGCAGTCCTCCGACAAGTACCGGGTATCGGTGTGGCCGTCGGGCGTCCGCAGGAAGTCCCGCAGTCCAGCGTTGTCACCGGTGAATCCTATCAGCCTATTCAACCCATTCAAAATCACCTTCTGAATACTCTCACAAGAACTGGCCGAGTCTTTCCTTTCGTCTTTCATTTCGGATCGCTTTCGGCTTTTCTTTTAAGACGATCGCGGTGGTCGTTTTTATTCCTTGATTTCAAACTACCCACGGTCAACAATGGTTCTCGAGCGGATCTGACGCGTATCCGAACGCTTGCAAAATTGATGAGACTCTGAACATCAATTTCTGACTCTGATTATTTTATATAAAATACAATAACAACAGTAGACGACGAGGCAGGAGATTAGCAGTTCTAACTAGACGCGAACACAGAGTCGGCAATGGTCAATGGCTTGTACCGCAGAGAAGGGGAAGGTGACAAGATCAAGATACGCTATCAAAATGTACTTTCATCGATTGTTTAGAACCAGTTCTTAGTGGTGAAAATATAAACAAGGAAGCCGACCGACCACAATTCAACACAGTGGAGATAATCAATGTAGTCAGTGGTTGTCCGATGACACACTCGAAAATTGCCCTTTGTTTTTGTTCTTGCTGATGAAGTCGTAGAACGCAGATCTGGGCAATGCACCATTGCAAGAAGGAGAACAAGTCCAACATATCGACGAACAAAACATTGGCAACGCTAACTTTGGCCTTGGCAACTCTTTTCCGAACCGGCTGTCACACTCAACTCGCTCACTCTCGGCATATCTCTCACTTTTTGTTGACGTTTTCAAAAAATCGAGTCACTCAACCAATCGCATGTTATCTATAGTAAAACTCCGCGGACTAAACAAACGAATTCGTTTCTCGATTTCCCATAAATATTTAATGTTATTCGCAGCGGATCTAGTTGATAATTTAAATAAATCGATATTTTGTGCTGCAATAGAAACAAGTTTCGGGAACGTCAAATGAACTCGTCCGTGCGTGCTTGAGTAGAAAAGTTTGGCTACCGGCTTTCGATTGGGAAGTAGACAGAGGAACCAGTACTTTGTCCACTTCTTCACGTTCGGAACTCGAACATTCCACGATGACGGTCATTAAGTACATGTCGGTGCTGACCACATGCTCCGTATTCGCTGCATTGATCTCGATTGTTTGGCAAGCGTTTCTCTCACTAAAGCAATTGAACAAGGTCACAACCATCCTTACAGGACTACTGGCCATCGAGAGTTCCCTGCGTCGACCACTGAAGGACGGGGTGGTTCCAGTGCGACCACGAGTGGCTCTGGGGTATGGGGCGTGCACCGATTTGTTAATAAGTGCCACCGAGTTCCTCAATTTCACGGAGGAATATGCCAGAGAAGTCGGCCCAGAATTCACCGTCGACGAAATTAATGACAAACGAGAGCTATTGCAAACGTTTGCCTACTATTTCCAAAATGGAGCTGCAGCCGAGTAAGTTGCAAAGTCATGCAAGTTCCCAACCAGTTGTTTACTGCTATTTTGTAGGCGCATTATGCCCAATGCAACTCTCTTTCGCCAACTCATTTCGACAGCGAAGTCTTTACACAAGGACCAAATTAAGTGGAATATTGGAGGAAATGCTCCATTGATGGGAATTCGGTTTTTCACAGAAGGTGCCGATGTCCTTTTGGGCGCACGTATGTCTCATAAGTGAGGAGCACTTCTATTATAGCAGAGCTCCACCTGCTAACCACCGAATTTCTTTCTAGACTTCGGCCGTTGCTTCCCGCAGAAATAAGAATAGCTGGTGACTCGATTGAGGAAGATGATATACATATCATCCTCGAGTATAAATCGGGAGATACATGGGGTCCATTTACAGCACCACGTGCCAATCGTTACATTTTACATAATGATCAGAACAATCCTCATCTGAATTCTGCAGAGCACTTCGATGATGCCTTGCGTGATTTTGCACCACGTCTCTTAGTGATAAGTGGTTTGCAGATGATGGACAGCTACAAGTTTGCGCCAGGTGTTCGCGAAGCCCGCCTTCAAAAAGTACAACAGCAATTAGCTATGCAGTCGGCGAACACTTTGCAACACTTCGAAATGGCTAGCTATGTAGAGATCGAGTTATTGCAGCTTCTCCGCAAACATATCCTGCCATACGTAGATTCGCTCGGGATGAACGAACAAGAGCTGGACAATTTGCGACAGGTAAAGGAGTATGGTCGCGTTAAGCTTGCATCTGATTGGAACCCTCGAGTGGCTGGCACACTCGATCAAATGAGAAAAGTATTTAAGCTCTTGGCGGAGGAATACTACAGACATAAGCAGCAAGATCCTCAACGACGATTGCTCTCACGTATACATGTTCACACACTGGCCTATCAGGCGTTGCTCACACTTAAAGATTCTCAATGGCAAAATACAAAAGTTGCCGCTGCCAAGGCCGCTTTAACTGCCCACCGATATGTTTGTCAGACAGATTCCGTAAGTCTTCATGCATTTCATCGGACAATCATCATTACCGTATTAAGTTTTTCCATAGATTAATCCCGAATCTGCATCTTTGGTTCTCGACGATAGTTTTGCAACGACAGCTCACGATGCCTCGCAACGTGTGAAATTCAATCCCCTAAACCCTGTGCCTTGCTGGGATGAAGAGATCGTAGTACAAGGTTTGAACAAGTCGCTACAAATTGAAATTTGTGTAGCGCCAGTGCTTGTGTGCCGCGTTGCCAAGAAAACTGCAGGAGCTGGCGATAATATATCAGCTGCAGGACTCTCGCAACAGATTTGAAGTCCAAATTATATTCCTCCTATAAAAAATCATAAAAGAGCATTCCCAAACCAGTGAAAATCAGTGACCTTTACCAAGTTACCTTCAAATAGATGTTTGCATTTCATTCTCTCTATTCAATTTAATTATACATTCCAATAACAAACGTTGTTTTGTTTATGACTGTTTTCATGCTCTCAAGCTTTTTCTATAAAAACTCTACATTTCTGTAACTAGTTATAGGAGAAAAATATGTGCTCAACATGCAATATTTGTTGTCGGTTTATTGTTCCCATAATAGGTTCTAATGAGTTCGTTATATGTTGGAAATATATAAAATTGAATATGTCCACCTTTATGTTAGTCTCGGAAGTACTTATAATTGTTATTATATATACATTACTTCAATCACATATTATTAATTAGAAATTGACATGTTTTTGTTTTTATATGAACACAAAAATTGCGATTTTAAATAAAGATATTTCGGACAATTTTCTAAAAATAAACTTGTTTATTATAACCTCAGATTTTATCTCATTTAAATTACAACTCACAACTGATCTGACTTAAAATTAAAACCTTTTAATACAATGACCTTCACAATCCCGGCATAACATATGCAATATTATCTAGAGTCGCCGACAGATTGTCACTCAACTCCTTCCGTTTCTCCAGACCTGGTATGCGCGTTGTAAGACACAGTAAGGGCCCAACGGAGCACAGAAGACTGTCGAGTAGCACAGATAGACTTCCAGAAACTGTTATCTGGCCTTCGTGTTCCTTGAGTCGCTCGCCAATGATCGTAAGACTCTCTCCTAATAGCTTCAGATGTGCCGCCGCATCAATTGGTTCGATACCAGACTTCGGTAACTTAATGTGTGACAGCGCATTCGAACTCGAGCTTGAGTTCATGTTATGATGTGAGTTGTGAGAATTGTTTGTGATAGTTTTTGTGTGATTTTGTGTGGAAGTGTGAATGGAAGTTTTATTTGTGGGGGAATTTTTATCAGACAATTCTTTTCGCCCACGTTTACTTGGCGTTGTGGAGGCAGGAGATTTGTTTGTCTTTTTTGTTTCTTGTGGGGATTTCAACTTCTCAGCTGCAAGCTTCTTCGTACGAGTTGTTGTTGCACGATTTAGGAAGGAGTTGGAAGCGGTGCTTGTCGGAGTGGAGGCGGGCGCAGGAGTTTCCTGTTTAGGATTTCGTATAGCTAGTCGTTTTGCTTTCCGACGCCATACGTTTTTCTCATTGTTAGGTACATTAGCCCACAGTTCACTCAAACGACGTGCTGTAGTGGCAAAATCTAAAAGCAAAAGATTAATAGTAATAACATATTTTAAATCCATAAAAAATATAGTTACCCATATCTTGGTTTGAACCGAATTTAGATGACTTTCGGAATTCACGAGCCCACAAACTGTATGCAGTGAAGCGCGTTTTCCCCTTATCCTTCCGCTGGATTTTTCCTGTCACAACTCTGCCGTCCTTAAGTATTTTTTTCTTGTTCGACTTCTCTGTCATGTACAGACTTTGGCGCACTCTGGATTCATTTGCGTCTGCTTCAGCTTCTACGCCCTCGACAATGTCAGCAACCAGTTCGTCGAGTTCATCTTCATCGTCGTCATCGTCGGTTATTCGAGCTGTATTAGCGACATTAGCGTCAGCCTTTATCGAATTCGCGATTGCTAGGTCTCCATCTTCCTGGGGTTCGTCGTCATCTACTGCCACATCATCCACAGCGGACGATGTTCCCTCTACAGATTTTCGCTTCCATGCCGAATCTATTAGTGGAGGTCGTCCGCGTGTACTTCTTGGTGCCGCTCTGGGGGTACGTTTGGGTTTTTTATCCACTTCATCCGGCGATTGGAAATCTAGCAGCTTCGACGATTTCTTGCGCACCCGTCCACTTCTAGACACGCCTGTCACTTGGAAATCTGTCCGAAAGGCGTGTAAAATACATGATTAAAATGATTATTGAAGTGTAGTGGTGGTTACCTTTAGCTCCAGCGGCATTTGGCGGAGTCTCCATGTTTGTGTGGATTTGAGAACTTTTTATTTTTTCACAATTTGTTTTTACTTCTTTATTCCTTGTCAACAATTGGAAAATACCGAAAAAGAGAATACGAAGAATAGCTTAATGACAGTAGGAAAAGTTATGCTACCTGTGATGCCAGATAATAAAATCCTGGTAATGTTATTGAAAGAGAAGTACAGTTTTCAAGAGATATATTGAGTAAATGTAGTTTTTGTTAAAATTTCTCATACTGCTGCGAGTAACTTTTAAATTAATGTAATTGTCAATATTAAATGCTATATTAAATAGTCGTGGTAGATAAATGAAATATATTTGTAGTTTTCATAAATTTGGCAGCTTGGAGAATGTATATTGAGTACAGTTTGAAATGATCTGTGTTTGGATTGACTCCGCGGCTGTGTTCGAAATATAAACAAAACTCTTTGACAGCTCGTTTTGGCGCGTATTTTCCGCAGTTTAGAATAGAACAACAGAGGAATCATAGGAATTTGGCAGGTAAAGGAAAACTCATATACAAAGAAATCTGCGTCACAAAGCAACTCTAAAATTCGCACAATAATTTCGTAAATAAACCAAAAATACTTGGGCTCAAACGGTAAATACTCCAGGCAAATAGAATTCAACTTTGGGAATATTAAAGCCTTTGCAGTAGCCAGAATGGCCACACCCCAGCAAATGCGATCAGTGCTGTCCGAAATACCAGATCGTCTGGAAGGCCTACATGTCGCCACTACGCCCACAAATCATTTCGCCGACGATCCCACACCAGCTAATGTACCAAACCCCATGTTGCTGGACAACCAAGTGGCGAACATGTCGCTGAATCAGATTGACTACAACATATCGCCATTGCCCTCGCCCGATGAGATGGTTATCCGGCAGCGCGGCAGACGTAGGTTTACATTGAACTGGTCACCGGATAAGGCGCCTGCACCCGTACGAAGCCCTTTTCAGCGAACACCAACCAAAGTAATGACATCAGGTATGATTCTCCGAAGTTCCCCACGAAAACGTCTGGCCATGGGGACGACACCACCCGAGCCCCAGTCAAGTGCGTCGCCTGCGAAAACGGCTTCTCCCCTTGCTGCAGAACGCTCTTCGCCCCGCAAACAACCACCATTGTCCACACTTGCCACAGCCAAAACACAATTGTGGCCTGGAACGCCAACAGTGAAAAAGCTCCGTATAGAAGATCGACCAATGGCACAATTAAGCAATGACACGCCAATGGATGTTCTCCTTAAAGGGTTTTCACAACAACAGCTGATTGATATTATTGGCAAAATGATTGGTGACGATGCTAGTCTCGAAGAAAAGTTGCGCAATCAATTGCCCTTACCGGATATAAGGTACGATATCGTCTTATTAGTGTTATTTGTGCAACAAGATCCTATTTATTCTCCTTCAGCGACATGGAACAGGAACTCTTGCACTGTAAACGTAACATTTTCAAATCTCTGCCAACCTCCCGACTATGCAAGAAGACGGACAGCAGTGCTTACGCTCGTGCCGTCACACATCTAGCCGAGTTCAAAAGAATACTGATGGCGCAAGCCAAACTACTGTACGATGGAACCCACTGGGATGCTCTGCTTGATTATGTTTTAATGGCTTGGAGTCATGTTCGTGCCACGCCTCTGTGGGATAATACGGTACATAATACAGTTCGTCGGCAGTGCTTCAAAGTGCTCTCCTGCCACTGCATCGCGGCCGTCAAGTACGGCGGCCTACGCCTCGGCGCTCAGAGACTGCATACATTGGAAAGGAATCTGAAGGAGTGGTCCAAGGACTATGAGGAGGTGTTATCGTGTGTAAATGCGCTAAACCGAACATTAGTCAAGTCACGCAATAGTTTGTAGGGAAATGTGTTCTTTTATAGTATGTTTTGTAAACATTTGTATTAGACATTTTTAATGGAAAGACTTACTAAGGATTCTTTAGTATCCGGTATATATTTTTTAATTATTACTATTTTTATTTTATTGGACGCGTTTTGCATTTGTACTCGTCGGCGAGGAACAGATGTTAAAAAATTAAAAATATGAATTTTTCTAGTATTTTTGATGTTGCAATCAGAGAAAAACAAAATTGTTATGCCATTTATTAGCAATACTTTTCCTAAGTCTTAAAATTAAATCGAAGTTTTAGAAACTAAGCCATACTGTAGTCAGGAATTAATTAAGTGAGGGAAACATATATACAAACTCTGTACAACATTGAAGAATGGCCAAAGTTGAAGTTTCCTTAAATATGTTTTTATTTATTTTATTACGCACTCCTCTTCTGAAAATATAACATTTAAAACGTTCTTTCTTTTTGAATAATTTTATATAGCATTTTAATAAAATATGAAGCTTGCAATCCAATTGGTATTTTTATTAAATTATTTTTCTATACTTTGTAAACTAAAACATTTTTCAACTACAAGGGCATTCCTGCAAACACACATCTAAATAATTAAAATATCTTAAAATAATCCCTTATACGATATTTCACAATTAGATTCAAGTTTTGACATATGGATTCCTCCTTGTTTGAATAGCTATGCTCGGATGCAATCCACATCCCTCAGGATTCTGACTACAAAACACTCACAGTTAAGACCTATTTTGATTAGATTAGGTTCATGTCTTACAACATATTGAATTTAATTGTATTTTAAAACTATCTCATTGTACTTCATATGAATATGTTTCAAAAACTGCTTCGGCTCGATATCAACAAGACCAACAGCCCCAGAGTCAGCACAACTTGAGAGACGTGTGTCGTGGCCGCGCCTTCTGATATGTGACGCCCTAGAGGAAAAAAAATCAGAATATGCGCCTTCATTATTAGACTATAAAAATGTTGTATGAGTAAATTTGAGAAGTAAAATTTATGACAACGACTGTACATATTGATGAGCTATTTGTTTGGATTAGACTTCCACCGACCGCCCACCATCACCCACTGTTACAACAACGACCACATTGGACATCATAATCTCACGCCCACACGCTCCGCACTTCATAAAAATATTTGTAAATGTGTTTGGTTGGTATATGTGTTTGGGAGAATAGGTGTGAGTTCGGATGGAATCAATGGATTTCTAACTGGATTACAGACGACTCAAAGGAGGTTACGTCTGGAGATTGGATGTAAAAATAGCTGCGGTGTAATACGAGGTTCACGGAAGACTGCCGTAAACACTCACGCGCCAAGGGGGTGGAGGTGTTTTGTTTTCCCGCCCCTTGCGTCGGCTCGTGCGCTTGTTTAGAGTGAGCGAGAAACGCATTCCCGAGAATTTTCCTCACATTTCTATTTGTTTGGCTTTCGTTAGATATTATTTCGCACGACGGGCGGGGCGAGGAGGTGTGGCAGCGGTGGGTGGATATGAGGAGAGATGAAGAATCTGTTATTAACCTGGCCCAGCCATTAGACATAAATAGCCGCTAATTGTTTAGCAACATTTTTGAAAAACTATTTATTTCGGCGAGCAAAGTAAATTTCATAAACGCGCTAATTGTCTGCCAAGGCGCTCGTGGGCCAAGATTTTATGGTTTACGACTGTTTGTGCGATAAATAAAGGAGCGAATAAAGAACGGGGCCAGCATCAGATCGCGACCACATGATCTACCCAGCGTAAATTAGCATAACGCTGATAACGGACTAGGGTATTCGGCGACTGGTTGCTGGCGTTTCGCTTAATCGTTACATACGAGGCGACTACTTACATTGCTTGGCCAGGACGGGGGCGCAGCAGCACTCCTTCACCTGCTCGTAGAAGAAGCACGAGCCGACCGAGGCCGAGTACGTATTCTCGCCGACGTAGCAGATATGCGGTATGAAGGGAAGGCCCTCTGAAAAAAAAAAAAAATAATAAAAAACAACATAACGAGAAAATGCATAAGAACTCATTTCAAATATGTCAAATGCTGTATAAAGAGCAGGAGAAGGAGGTTGAGAGAGCGGGAGAGACGCCAATAAACCTAGTTGCAATGCCTCATCGCACGGAGCCCATCGACCGCATCAAAGCGTGTGACGACGTAAATCAATCGCCCTCCCTCCCTCCTTGAGCTCTTCGATCGGCCCCGCTCCTTGGGAACTCCTCGGTCATCGCTTCTGTCAACACGAGCAGACGTCCAGAACCCAAGCAGTGAGACCCACGGCGCCGATTTCGCAGCCCCTCAACCTCACTGTACATCGGCAAATGATCGATGGAAAATGCAGCGATGCGTTGAACATTAATTTCACGTTGGCCCGATTTGGACGAGGGATGCCAGACGTCGGTCTATTTCTGGGATATATTCCGTTTCTACACGCACGTGAGCCGATCGCGTCCATTCCGGTGCGATGGGTGCGATGGAAATGGTTGGTATTAAATACAATATTCCCGAATTACACGACGATTTCTTATACGTAGGATTTCTCAACTGAATAAATCTGCGTGAAGAGGCGCTAGATTTCTGATAAAGCTGTTCTTCCAGATCCTTACTATACAGAGGTTGAACAATATGGTAGTGAGAATACCGGAAAAAGGGAAATAGTGACGTCAACACCTGGATGTTTTCAACACGACGACGTCCAGTGGTGGCCGGTGGACGGTGAACGGATTGCGTCAATCGGTACGTAGAAGTAAACAAAATCAGGATGCATTCGTTGTTGTCTTTGTTATTGTTATTGAGCACTTTGCAAAAATATGGCAACACCACTAGAAAAACACCAACCAATGCAACAACAACTCTTGAACTGCAAACAAACAAGAGGAGAGTGAAAAAATAACTTTGCTTGGAGTTGTTTTTGGGTGCAGAGCTGAATAGAATTTTCTATGCTGCAGTTGGCAAGAGTTGCATGAGTTATTGTTGGTGTTGCATTTTGAAAATTTCATTTTCACTGAATAAATTTGCGCGTTTGTTTGTGTGAGTGCGTGTAGATATTTGTTCGTTTTGAACAATTTAATTGCCTCGTTGCTCATTCAGACTGAACTCTAAAATAGATGTTTATTTTTTACGCTCGTCCCTGCAAGTTTTATGCTTTACGGCTTCCGAAATTGAGCAGTAAAACGGCGAATGTTTCACTCGAGTCTATTTTGGCCGAACCTACATTCGATCCAAACAAAAGCTCTCTGCGCCCCTCCCTCGCCCTTGATCGACATCCCAGCTGGCCTCTCGCACACCTGTCGCCCCATTCCAGGCTATCGGGCGATCGACGCGCTACGACCTGCCCGCAGGCTCTCCAAATACGACCCGACGTCACCCGACACTCGATTCGTCATCGCCCCGGGACGAGAGACAGACGAGCGGCTCGAAATTTAGAGAACCGAATTCCTAAACAAGCATCGATCCGTCGTCATCAGTCGGCCGGTCGCCGATCGATCGCGTTGGGGCAGCCGAACGATTGGTATTTGATGAACGGACGAACGGCGGACGGACAGGCAAATGGATAGACAGAGAGGCAGGCTGGCTGACTGTGCGATCGAACGCCAGGTGTTTAGGAAAAAATGCACGTTTTTATTGACTTTTTTCCGCCAACCCATTGGGGTCTGCGCTGCATACAAAGTGCCCGAGACCGTCCGGTCCCTGTCCCCTTACGACGACGTCTTTGGCTAATGAGTTGTCGTTTGGCACTTCGGGGAGTCGAAGGCGCTGCGAGAGTCGGAGGACGTCCTCGGCGAGCCGCTCCAAGGACCATCCACCGACGTCCAGGAGGAGGCGACGGTTCCCAGAAGACCGTGACTACGGCCATCGCTCCTTGGGACATGTATCACCAAACACACACACACACACGTCCAAGCCGTACGCAAATAGCACTATCTGGAGAATGTGCGGAAATTTGCATTAATAGATGCCTGGTTGTTATCTATTTGTATAATATGTATATTTGCC
Source organism: Coelopa pilipes (assembly GCA_947389925.1). Classification (NCBI taxonomy): domain Eukaryota; kingdom Metazoa; phylum Arthropoda; class Insecta; order Diptera; family Coelopidae; genus Coelopa; species Coelopa pilipes. Next base: position 1,150,335 of record OX376699.1, read on the forward strand.
AATGGCCCTTCTTGCTCCTCGCTCTCCCGCCCCTCGCCACCTATTTGTTCAGTGCAAGCTTCCCGATTATATAACGAACGAGAACGCCCTGTGTGCGAGGGCTGATAATGAATCGTCCATAAATCTTATCATTATCACAGCTCGACATGGAGGTCACTAGAGATCGATCGATCCGAGGGTTGGTTCTCAACGAGCACGCCATAGAATCGCAACAATTATCAACGAGAGCGGGCGTACGGCCGAGCGAGCAGGGCGGACACCGATCGCACCTGTCCGACCTGCAGTGGGTCTGGGGCCCCAGTAACCCACTTTTGGCGAAGTTCGAACAGTTTAAAATCGTATTAAAATAATTCCACGTAAACCACTTCGACGGCCGGCACGCAAGTGACTCGAGCCGGCGACTCGCGTTCGTTGTCCGGAGGTCTGCTAATTGGTTAATTCAATCGCAGATCGCGCAAACAGTCCGCGGAGACATGTCACCACACACATGCACGATTATGGGCCACTTTGGCCCATTACACCGGGGTAATGGCCATGGTAATTGCAAGTAATTTGATAATTTTGAGAAAAGACGGGCCTTTGTTCGGTTCGCTTCGCGGCGAACGCGTTCACTGTAGGGCTTCTATAATGAAGTCTAATCATTGCTGCGACCGCCGCTGGATCTCGATAGTCCTTCAAGATCTGAGGAAGAGACTGCACCGAAGCCCGAGCAAAATGGGTGGACTCCGATCTCCCGTTTCACCAGATAGCATTCCATCGGGCCTTATATTGATCCGAGGTCTGTTCGGTGGCTATGGCGAAACAGGAAATGAATATTGGTGCGTCGCTCATTTCGTTGGTTGGCGATTTACATAAAAAAGTAATTAGATATGCATTGGATTCAGATTGTGTGTGCTTCTTTGGGCTTTGGGCAAATTACACCTCGACAATTAAATCGGGCCTCGACTCGTCAGGCAGCCATTGAACAAAGAAACCTCATACCTCACAGAGTTCGCACCGCTGCAAGTTTTCCAGTTGAATGCACGCTTGCAAGGTAGGTCGGTCTGTCTGTCGGTCTGTCGATCTGGCTAGCATGAAAAAACAACCGACGAACCTCGAAGTGTATCGCAAGACACTCTAGGTTGCGGAGAACAGAAAACGCTTTGAGTTCGATGCGGCTCCGACGTCGAAGTGATGTCCTTCTAGTTGAACAAACGCTCGTCTTCTGATTGTGCACTGTCGATGTCACCCCTCTTCTGCTCACGGCCCACTCGATTCCCATCAACGTCGCACGCGATTGATCGCCGAAGACACGTTCAGCCGCCTGTTCAAGGCGATCGATGGAACAAGCGATCGAGCGAGCGATCGCTGATCGAACGATGGCTGTTGCGCTGGCGCTGGCTCAGAGAATCTAGCAATTCCACATTTCTCGTTTGCCAACCATGAGTATGATGAACACTCACCGTCCGAGTGGCCCAACTCGCACCAGCAGTGGTCGTTGATGAACTGCGGACTCAGACAGTACTTCATCGCGGCCTGCGAGCAGGGCATCGACTTGCAGGACATCTCCGGCGACGGTCCTACAAAGATAGTCCCAAGATAGACATATTGAACAGAGATCGAAACCCTTTTCGCTGTTACTCACCCTCGTAGAAGCTGTCGTTGAGCAGCTTCAGGGCGTTGATCGCGTCCTGCCGCGTCACCTGGTGCTCGAAGAGAAACTCCTCGTAGCTGCTGCTCGGGCCCTTGTCGACCCGGGCCTTCAGGTCGTTGATATCACAGAGCACGCACGACTGCGGAGCGGCGCGGACAGCCAGGAAACACTGGTCGAACGCCGCCAGCAGCGTCGTGAGGATGGCGAGAACGTGCCACAGATTGCCGCCGTTCGTCGCTGTTGATGTTGTCGTTGTCGTTGTTCTCGCTCGTCTTCTTCTTCGTCCACGCCCTCGCATCGTGGATGGCCGTAAAGGTGTTTCGGCAATTTTTGTCGGTGTTGTTTTTCTGGCGGCGATATTTACATGGTTTGAACTCTTGACATAGAATGCCTTCAACTGATAACAGCACATGCAACGATTTGTTGTTGTCGTTGTAGTTGTTGCTACTGTTCGTTTTGTTGTCACTGGAGTGGCTGTTGTTGTTGCTGCCGTTGTGCCCAGTGCTGCCAACGCATAATCAATTTGTGGGCACATTTTGCTACTCTTCACAATCCCTCCATCCATTTGCATTCTAATGAATTTTCATTTTAACAATTGTTGTTCGCGGTTTTTGTATTTTATTATGCTTTGTGCTTTTTGCTATTGTTATAAGGTTGTTGTTGTTGGGGTTGGTGTAATGCGATACTCCAAATACAATGTAAACAGCCACTGGATGGTGAGACAGATAAACAGACGAATGGGCGGTTAGATGGATGAATGGAGACGAATGGAGAGTGGGACGGGTGAAGATGGGGGTGGGTCGTGGTCCGTCCGTCTGGCTGGCCAAGCGTGCAACGGGGCGCGGTGTCGGTAATTAACACCTTCCTCGGATCCGCCCCCGGCGCCTCGACTATTTGCGACGTGGAATTCGACACCAATCACTACCGGGCCCTTCGAGGCTGGCGGAAACACCTCACGATCAATGGCGACGTCCGATCGATGGCAGTTAATTTTTATCCGAAAATCTATTGTTTCCAGTTCGAATCGACGAGAGGTCAAAAATCACTCTATTCTCGATTTTCACCGAGAATTTTGATCTTCACGCACTTTCTCGCGTTCCTCGCGTTGCCTTGAAATCGAGAGCTAATCCTCGTCCGGATTTCCTTCACTTGATAAATGGCTGGCGCGGATTAGCGGGCCGTGGACGACGGCGATAGAGTGATTTATTTTCACGCCCAGAACGCACCGATGGGAGTTCATAAATCTCCACGACGATCACCGAAGCGCAGACGTTCGCAAGTGTCCAACGCAGCCTAGACCGGTCGGTGGGTGGGAGAGATTTTCACGAGTTCCAAACGGTGAGTTCAAATCGAAGTTCGAAATCGAAAAAGCCCAGCGAAACCGATTCAAGCAACGCGCGTCCGCATCCGTTCGCATGCAAATAAATTCTAAAAATTCATCCAAGTCGAAGCAATTGCTGGAAATTGCGGAGAACGAAAGTGAGATAGATAGAGAGAGAGAGAGAGAGAGAGGGAGAGAGTGAGTGAGGGAGAGGGGGAGAGAAGCATGAAAATAAACAGAGACAACACATGGGAGCGCGAGAACAAAGAGAGACAGGGAGAGTAAGAGTGAGAGTGAGCGCTATGATAACACGCACGAACAGCTGTTTGGCCTTTTTATCAACGAACAGAACCAACAACAATACAACCGACCGAATCGAACCGAACCGAACCGACCAACAACGAATTCAGAAGACGTTGTGGTGTTGTCGTTGTATTGTTGCTTTTCTGCTTCGCTCTGTTTCTTCGACGCGAGCAACGAGAGCGAAATCGAGAGAGCCAGAGAGAAAGAGAAATGCTCGGTACGATAGTTCGATTAAAAATAACAGTTCGTTGGAAAATTCAATTGAGGTAAAACAATTATGTTGCATTTGGAGCTGTGCGAATGGGAAGAGAGATAGGGAATCAGAAAAGGCTCAGAGAAAATGAGAACTCTGTACAGATTTGAACAGGAAGAATTTCGGTGAACAGAAAGTATTGCAAGATTATTGAAAAATTCCTGGAATCGACAAAACACCCTCACCTAAATTAACAGGAAATAAGCTTAAAAATGAACTTCGGGAAGAAAATGGAATTTCTCACAAACTTAGCTCCCAAGCTCCAGGTTTCGAGGCCTCATCAATAAGGCATTACCCCGGTAATGGCTCTGGGGAAGGCGTTGTCCACGATTAGCGAACGAGGCCCTTATCTCTCCGCAGAATGACAAAGCCTGCAAACACTGCGGACACGGATTTTGTCAACGGTTATCACTTTTAAATAACGCCGAGAACTCAGTGCGGTCCGTTTTCATATCTTGAACAAATAAAATTCCTCCCGAGTTTGCGAAAGACGTTTTCCAGACAGTAGAACGATGGATGCAGGCAAAGGTAAACATATCCGTTGCCACGACGCCCAAGGGGTTGGTACCGCCAGAGGTGGCGGGCGAAGGGGAGAGCGAGCGAGAGAGGATGTTTGTTTACCTGAGTTTCGTGCGATTCGTAGTCGCGAAGTTAATTCACCATTAATGTTTATATCGCTATCCGACGAACGAACATTTCGCTCATTTATTTACCTCTGACCAGTTCGTCCAGCTGTCTGTGGGACCGAGATCAAACACCGATGCCAATGAACCCTGGGCTCCTCCTGGCCCCATCCTCAGTCACTTAATTAAATCGTCTTTCATTCGTCTAATCGCCTGCCGATTTGTTAAAAATGTACGCAGGCGGAGGATTCCGAACAATTGGTACCACGCCTCATTAACCCACAGACGAACACGCACACACTCAAAGCCACACACGGGCCAGACTGACACACTTTCTCCGTCCAGACAGATCGTGTTGCTGCCCTAGTAACTGCCACTCTCCGCATCCGACGCCACCCCCGCCCGACCCCCATTCGGGCGCGTTAAAAATAAACGCCAATCGCCCTCGGGTCCCTTTCGGCACTCGCTGGGCTCCGAAACGGAGGCAACAGCACAAAAACAAAACAAACTCAGATAAAATAAACAATGCCTCTCTGTCCTACCTCCCTTCCTCTCTCCACCTTTGCTACATCCATGCAGGTATCTTGTCGGTGGAGTCTGGGGGACGGAAAGGTGGGGGAATGCAGCCTGCTAACGATAATTTCCCATTTAATGGTCATGCGAGAGAGATCTGAATGCAGAACTCGAAAGAATCCCTTTTCGAATTTATGTGTCGACGTCCAGAATTCTCGCCGAATACTTCACATGCCTAGCGTTCGTCCCCTTTCTGCTCGCCACCTCGTTGGTCGAGAATTCATCGGGTTCCGGGAAACATGAAAGGGCCGGACAACACTCGTAAATCGGCCCATCCGACAAAAGCAAATCGACCGCCACCCAGGCTTCGGCTTCGAGCAGGAATCACAGAATTCCCGAGGAAGTGCGATCTAGTGGGTGCCATGACATCATCTCGGGAGCGGTGGAGAGTGCCAGGACACTGCATCCGTGGTTTGAGATGATGTGTCCACAGGCCGTTTGTGCAACTAGGACAAAGCTTCGTGTCCATCCCATCCCTTGCTGCGCTCCTGACACCAACTGCGACCTGATGACATCACCACAATTTCCCAGGTTTGTACTTGAGGTTTGTACGTGAATTGCCCTTCGCTACGCAGAATGGTGCACAGATTGTGTGCGAGGGCGGCATCGGAACTGGTTGAGGCAGGACCGCAACTTGACCCTGGCCATCGGACGCGGTCCCAATGCGATGAGTTAATTAGAAATTTTATTATCACGTTCCTCACCCGTGGCATAATGTCTTCATTTCGCGGCTGGAGTCGGCGTAATTAAAATTCTACATGACTCATAATCGAGGGCGGAGGTGGCGTGTCCGAAATTCCAGTTGATGAACTTCTGGGAGCTCCATCAACACGAGTCCGAGTAAATGAATTATTTTTCAACACTTTCGACTGCACTCCATGGCCACCGAAAGGGGGAAACGGGCCGTGGAAATTATATACAAAATCCATGTTGTTGTATTCAAAATTTTAATTTATGGTCTTCTATCCATCAACACATGAATCAGACGGCAATGAAACGATTTCGGAAATCTTTCAAAATTGATTGAAAAACCAAAATCTGACTCTCTCACTAGGCAAAACATAAAATTGCTTTTACAAATCTCTTGCTCGTCCGTCGAGAAGGGAAATTTCATAAATAATCATAATCGCTGTGAGAAATTTCCCCGAGTGGTTTTCCGTTATTTGTACAAATGTAGAATTTAACGATTCATAATTTATGCTCTTTCATGAGGAAATCTTGTGTCAGCTGTGCTGTCGCCAGACGGTCTCCCCCGCGCGCCCCGGACGCAGTCCCGACCCCGCGACCTGCGGCCAAACCATAGCGCACAAACGAGTCCGCCCCACGGTGTTCGCGAGTCCCAAATTTCAGTCCGTCTGTCCGCTGTACGTCGGACATTTGGATAGATTCTTACGGAAATTATGTTGAATTTTATGCGTTCCCTCCTGTCGAAATACATAAATAAATTCACAGAAGTCGCGCGGCGTCACGTGAGCAAACTCCACTTGAACTCGGTGCGGTGCGATGCGATGCGCCTTGGGACGCGTAGTTTGGAACACTAAACTCGGTTGCTGTCGCTCAGAGGTGAAAAACACGATGCAAAAACTACCCTTAAGAGAGGTTGTAAACTTGTTTTCGAGCCGCGGGTAGCTTCGCTCGGGGCGCCGTGACGACCGTCTTATTGGAAGGGGTTCTCGCATGTCGTCAGGGTTTCCAAGGGTGGTTTCTAGTGCTCTGAGAAGTCTGGGGTCACGCAGTTAGCATTTCAATATCGTATTGGAGTATTGCGATATTTCATGCGATGGCGATTTAATGATTCCATGCGATTGGCAACCCTTTTGCGGCGCATGCTCGAGAAGGATTCGTTGCCATGGTCGGTGTGGAAAGAATCTCAAACACTGCATTTTTATCGTTCCGCACCCTACACAAGGCCACCTCCGCTTGCCAGCTGATTCATGCATTTCACAATAAATAATAATTATTCCCGCACCTTATCGATAGCCGTTGAAATTCAAACAACATGTACGCTATATATACTGGCCCTCCTCAGTGTAGGGTCTTCCGCGAACCCAGGCGCATCTCCTCCGGCAGCAACAGGCTACCTGCATCACACCAGCGCTCCCAGATTTCAAACCAAGGACGTTTAGGAATCACTTAAGAAAGTAATAAAATTATATTGAGCTTAGCAGACGCGACTTAGGCGAACCCCAAAATACAGGGTGCATTTCCAAAAGATAAAATACGTTTCTTTTATGAATTTAATTTTTATAATATTTAATATTTTATAATAAATAAGAAACAATATTAGTTTCAGGCAATTGTATTGAATTGTAAGTAGTCGAATATTAGACGATTGGAGTGGATTTCATATCGAGGGGTTCAGGCCACGTGATCAGACAGGGGCGAATGACATGCAAATGCACAAGGTGTGAGTCAATCACAATTTACGCTCGGAACGAGGGCAGGGTGTAGGCGTCATGGAAACGAACTACGGACAAACTAGAACATTGAGGGAACGAGAAAGTCTTCCGAGACAGGCAAAATGAAAGGGGTTTACTCTCGTCAACTAAAAATTTCTATGCGGAGAGGACCGACGATCCTTTGTTCATAGTAGTGGAGAAACACGTAGTCAAAATAAATTAAAATTCAATTTTAATTAACCAACTGCCAACCAATCAAGGTCGGTCAGAATACCGCTTTTGTATGTAGGTCCAAATCATTTCGAACTCATGTAGCTTCCAATTAATCAGAGTAACGAATATATGCTGTTATGTGGGCGATGGCATATGTGTATGTAGACTTCGAATTACTCCTCTGTCTTAATGTGAAGAAAATTCCGCCTCAATGTCACTCGGAAATCGAGTGGTGAAAAGTGCTTACCGACAAGATTCGACATGCACTGGTAGCCCTTCGACGTCGATGGATATCGAGTGGATTTGCTCTTCTGGCCAGTAGCCAATAAGTTAGCATCGCCCTGCCGTTAATGTTGTCGCTCTCTCACATCGAGAACAGAGGGGCAGGTGGCTGTGCGACAAAATGCGATGTGACGCGAGTGACAGTTTAATTGTTCAACGGATGATAAGAAGCTCATGCGGGGTATTTTATGAGGCGTCTTCGCGTTTTAGTGCTCGAGCTAATGAGGGAGTTAATCAGGCGCCTATGAAGAGAAGCGTAGGGAAGACACGCTATATCTTTGTCCGGGTCTGATGAGTACTTTGGCCACAGTGAGTCCCCAAAATGGACCCAGAAATTCATGAAAATTAAAAAAAAAAATTTATTTTTTTGTGATCACAAATGGAGCTCAGAATCCGCAAATTCCTGCTAGTTTAGCTATAAATCGCGTTTAAAGTTTTTTCATGGGAAATTGGCTATAACTCTCGCCTCAGTTGTGATAAAAGGCTCAAGTTGGTTTTAAATGAAAGCTGGGAGATCCTTCTCTCATTTGCTATATCTTTGTCCAGGTCTGATGAGTACTTTGGCCACAGTGAGCCCCCAAAATGGACCCAGAAATTCATGAAAATTCAAACAAAATTTCTTTTTTTGTGATCACAAATGGAGCTCAGAATACGCAAATTCCTGCTAGTTTAGCTATAAATCGCGTGTAAAGTTTTTTCATGGGAAATTGGCTATAACTCTCGCCTCAGTGGTGATAAAAGGCTCAGGTTGGTTTTAAATGAAAGCTGGGAGATCCTTCTTTCATTTGCTATATCTTTGTCCAGGTCTGATGAGTACTTTGGCCACAGTGAGCCCCCAAAGTATACCCGGCAATTCATGAAAATTCAAAAAAAAATTTATATTTTTTGTGATCACAAATGGAGCTCAGAATCCGCAAATTCCTGCTAGTTTAGCTATAAATCGCGTTTAAAGTTTTTTCATGGGAAATTGGCTATAACTCTCGCCTCAGTGGTGATAAAAGGCTCAGGTTGGTTTTAAATGAAAGCTGGGAGATCCTTCTTTTATTTGCTATATCTTTGTCCAGGTCTGATGAGACTTTGGCCACAGTGAGCCCCCAAAATGGACCCAGAAATTCATGAAAATTAAAAAAAAAATTTATTTTTTTGTGATCACAAATGGAGCTCAGAATACGCAAATTCCTGCTAGTTTAGCTATAAATCGCGTTTAAAGTTTTTTCATGGGAAATTGGCTATAACTCTCGCCTCAGTGGTGATAAAAGGCTCAGGTTGGTTTTAAATGAAAGCTGGGAGATCCTTCTTTCATTTTCTATATCTTCGTCCAGGTCTGATGAGTACTTTGGCCACAGTGAGCCCCAAAATGGACCCAGAAATTCATGAAAATTCAAAAAAAATTTATTTTTTTGTGATCACAAATGGAGCTCAGAATACGCAAATTCCTGCTAGTTTAGCTATAAATCGCGTTTAAAGTTTTTTCATGGGAAATTGGCTATAACTCTCGCCTCAGTTGTGATAAAAGGCTCAAGTTGGTTTTAAATGAAAGCTGGGAGATCCTTCTCTCATTTGCTATATCTTTGTCCAGGTCTGATGAGTACTTTGGCCACAGTGAGCCCCAAAATGGACCCAGAAATTCATGAAAATTCAAACAAAATTTCTTTTTTTGTGATCACAAATGGAGCTCAGAATACGCAAATTCCTGCTAGTTTAGCTATAAATCGCGTGTAAAGTTTTTTCATGGGAAATTGGCTATAACTCTCGCCTCAGTGGTGATAAAAGGCTCAGGTTGGTTTTAAATGAAAGCTGGGAGATCCTTCTTTCATTTGCTATATCTTTGTCCAGGTCTGATGAGACTTTGGCCACAGTGAGCCCCCAAAATGGACCCAGAAATTCATGAAAATTAAAAAAAAAATTTATTTTTTTGTGATCACAAATGGAGCTCAGAATACGCAAATTCCTGCTAGTTTAGCTATAAATCGCGTTTAAAGTTTTTTCATGGGAAATTGGCTATAACTCTCGCCTCAGTGGTGATAAAAGGCTCAGGTTGGTTTTAAATGAAAGCTGGGAGATCCTTCTTTCATTTGCTATATCTTTGTCCAGGTCTGATAAGTACTTTGGCCACAGTGAGCCCCCAAAATGGACCCAGAAATTCATGAAAATTAAAAAAAAAATTTATATTTTTTGTGATCACAAATGGAGCTCAGAATCCGCAAATTCCTGCTAGTTTAGCTATAAATCGCGTGTAAAGTTTTTTCATGGGAACTTGGCTATAACTCTCGCCTCAGTGGTGATAAAAGGCTCAGGTTGGTTTTAAATGAAAGCTGGGAGATCCTTCTTTCATTTGCTATATCTTTGTCCAGGTCTGATGAGTACTTTGGCCACAGTGAGCCCCCAAAGTATACCCGGCAATTCATGAAAATTCAAAAAAAAATTTATATTTTTTGTGATCACAGATGGAGCTCAGAATCCGCAAATTCCTGCTAGTTTAGCTATAAATCGCGTTTAAAGTTTTTTCATGGGAAATTGGCTATAACTCTCGCCTCAGTGGTGATAAAAGGCTCAGGTTGGTTTTAAATGAAAGCTGGGAGATCCTTCTTTTATTTGCTATATCTTTGTCCAGGTCTGATGAGACTTTGGCCACAGTGAGCCCCCAAAATGGACCCAGAAATTCATGAAAATTAAAAAAAAAATTTATTTTTTTGTGATCACAAATGGAGCTCAGAATACGCAAATTCCTGCTAGTTTAGCTATAAATCGCGTTTAAAGTTTTTTCATGGGAAATTGGCTATAACTCTCGCCTCAGTGGTGATAAAAGGCTCAGGTTGGTTTTAAATGAAAGCTGGGAGATCCTTCTTTGATTTTCTATATCTTCGTCCAGGTCTGATGAGTACTTTGGCCACAGTGAGCCCCAAAATGGACCCAGAAATTCATGAAAATTCAAAAAAAATTTATTTTTTTGTGATCACAAATGGAGCTCAGAATACGCAAATTCCTGCTAGTTTAGCTATAAATCGCGTTTAAAGTTTTTTCATGGGAAATTGGCTATAACTCTCGCCTCAGTTGTGATAAAAGGCTCAAGTTGGTTTTAAATGAAAGCTGGGAGATCCTTCTCTCATTTGCTATATCTTTGTCCAGGTCTGATGAGTACTTTGGCCACAGTGAGCCCCAAAATGGACCCAGAAATTCATGAAAATTCAAACAACATTTCTTTTTTTGTGATCACAAATGGAGCTCAGAATACGCAAATTCCTGCTAGTTTAGCTATAAATCGCGTGTAAAGTTTTTTCATGGGAAATTGGCTATAACTCTCGCCTCAGTGGTGATAAAAGGCTCAGGTTGGTTTTAAATGAAAGCTGGGAGATCCTTCTTTCATTTGCTATATCTTTGTCCAGGTCTGATGAGACTTTGGCCACAGTGAGCCCCCAAAGTATACCCGGAAATTCATGAAAATTCAAAAAAAATTTATTTTTTTGTGATCACAAATGGAGCTCAGAATCCGCAAATTCCTGCTAGTTTAGCTATAAATCGCGTGTAAAGTTTTTTCATGGAAAATTGGCTATAACTCTCGCCTCAGTGGTGATAAAAGGCTCAGGTTGGTTTTAAATGAAAGCTGGGAGATCCTTCTTTCATTTGCTATATCTTTGTCCAGGTCTGATGAGACTTTGGCCACAGTGAGCCCCCAAAATGGACCCAGAAATTCATGAAAATTAAAAAAAAAATTTATTTTTTTGTGATCACAAATGGAGCTCAGAATACGCAAATTCCTGCTAGTTTAGCTATAAATCGCGTTTAAAGTTTTTTCATGGGAAATTGGCTATAACTCTCGCCTCAGTGGTGATAAAAGGCTCAGGTTGGTTTTAAATGAAAGCTGGGAGATCCTTCTTTCATTTTCTATATTTTTGTCCAGGTCTGATGAATACTTTGGCCACAGTGAGCCCCCAAAGTATACCCGGAAATTCATGAAAATTCAAAAAAAAATTTATATTTTTTGTGATCACAAATGGAGCTCAGAATCCGCAAATTCCTGCTAGTTTAGCTATAAATCGCGTGTAAAGTTTTTTCGTGGGAAATTGGCTATAACTCTCGCCTCAGTGGTGATAAAAGGCTCAGGTTTGTTTTAAATGAATGCTGGGAGATCCTTCTTTCATTTGCTATATCTTCGTCCAGGTCTGATGAGTACTTTGGCCACAGTGAGCCCCAAAATGGACCCAGAAATTCATGAAAATTCAAAAAAAATTTATTTTTTTGTGATCACAAATGGAGCTCAGAATACGCAAATTCCTGCTAGTTTAGCTATAAATCGCGTTTAAAGTTTTTTCATGGGAAATTGGCTATAACTCTCGCCTCAGTTGTGATAAAAGGCTCAAGTTGGTTTTAAATGAAAGCTGGGAGATCCTTCTCTCATTTGCTATATCTTTGTCCAGGTCTGATGAGTACTTTGGCCACAGTGAGCCCCAAAATGGACCCAGAAATTCATGAAAATTAAAAAAAAATTTATTTTTTTGTGATCACAAATGGAGCTCAGAATACGCAAATTCCTGCTAGTTTAGCTATAAATCGCGTTTAAAGGTTTTTCATGGGAAATTGGCTATAACTCTCGCCTCAGTGGTGATAAAAGGCTCAGGTTGGTTTTAAATGAAAGCTGGGAGATCCTTCTTTCATTTGCTATATCTTTGTCCAGGTCTGATGAGACTTTAGCCACAGTGAGCCCCCAAAATGGACCCAGAAATTCATGAAAATTAAAAAAAAAATGTATTTTTTTGTGATCACAAATGGAGCTCAGAATACGCAAATTCCTGCTAATTTAGCTATAAATCGCGTGTAAAGTTTTTTCATGGGAAATTGGCTATAACTCTCGCCTCAGTGGTGATAAAAGGCTCAGGTTGGTTTTAAATGAAAGCTGGGAGATCCTTCTTTCATTTGCTATATCTTTGTCCAGGTCTGATGAGACTTTGGCCACAGTGAGCCCCCAAAATGGACCCAGAAATTCATGAAAATTCAAAAAAAAATTTATTTTTTTGTGATCACAAATGGAGCTCAGAATACGCAAATTCCTGCTAGTTTAGCTATAAATCGCGTTTAAAGTTTTTTCATGGGAAATTGGCTATAACTCTCGCCTCAGTGGTGATAAAAGGCTCAGGTTGGTTTTAGATGAAAGCTGGGAGATCCTTCTTTCATTTGCTATATCTTTGTCCAGGTCTGATGAGTACTTTGGCCACAGTGAGCCCCAAAGTATACCCAGAAATTCATGAAAATTCAAAAAAAAATTTATTTTTTTGTGATCACAAATGGAGCTCAGAATACGCAAATTCCTGCTAGTTTAGCTATAAATCGCGTTTAAAGTTTTTTCATGGGAAATTGGCTATAACTCTCGCCTCAGTGGTGATAAAAGGCTCAGGTTGGTTTTAAATGAAAGCTGGGAGATCCTTCTTTCATTTTCTATATCTTCGTCCAGGTCTGATGAGTACTTTGGCCACAGTGAGCCCCAAAATGGACCCAGAAATTCATGAAAATTCAAAAAAAATTTATTTTTTTGTGATCACAAATGGAGCTCAGAATACGCAAATTCCTGCTAGTTTAGCTATAAATCGCGTTTAAAGGTTTTTCATGGGAAATTGGCTATAACTCTCGCCTCAGTGGTGATAAAAGGCTCAGGTTGGTTTTAAATGAAAGCTGGGAGATCCTTCTTTCATTTGCTATATCTTTGTCCAGGTCTGATGAGTACTTTGGCCACAGTGAGCCCCCAAAATGGACCCAGAAATTCATGAAAATTCAAAAAAAATTTCTTTTTTTGTGATCACAAATGGAGCTCAGAATACGCAAATTCCTGCTAGTTTAGCTATAAATCGCGTGTAAAGTTTTTTCATGGGAAATTGGCTATAACTCTCGCCTCAGTGGTGATAAAAGGCTCAGGTTGGTTTTAAATGAAAGCTGGGAGATCCTTCTTTCATTTGCTATATCTTTGTCCAGGTCTGATGAGTACTTTGGCCACAGTGAGCCCCCAAAGTATACCCGGCAATTCATGAAAATTCAAAAAAAAATTTATATTTTTTGTGATCACAAATGGAGCTCAGAATCCGCAAATTCCTGCTAGTTTAGCTATAAATCGCGTTTAAAGTTTTTTCATGGGAAATTGGCTATAACTCTCGCCTCAGTGGTGATAAAAGGCTCAGGTTGGTTTTAAATGAAAGCTGGGAGATCCTTCTTTTATTTGCTATATCTTTGTCCAGGTCTGATGAGACTTTGGCCACAGTGAGCCCCCAAAATGGACCCAGAAATTCATGAAAATTAAAAAAAAAATTTATTTTTTTGTGATCACAAATGGAGCTCAGAATACGCAAATTCCTGCTAGTTTAGCTATAAATCGCGTTTAAAGTTTTTTCATGGGAAATTGGCTATAACTCTCGCCTCAGTGGTGATAAAAGGCTCAGGTTGGTTTTAAATGAAAGCTGGGAGATCCTTCTTTCATTTTCTATATCTTCGTCCAGGTCTGATGAGTACTTTGGCCACAGTGAGCCCCAAAATGGACCCAGAAATTCATGAAAATTCAAAAAAAATTTATTTTTTTGTGATCACAAATGGAGCTCAGAATACGCAAATTCCTGCTAGTTTAGCTATAAATCGCGTTTAAAGTTTTTTCATGGGAAATTGGCTATAACTCTCGCCTCAGTTGTGATAAAAGGCTCAAGTTGGTTTTAAATGAAAGCTGGGAGATCCTTCTCTCATTTGCTATATCTTTGTCCAGGTCTGATGAGTACTTTGGCCACAGTGAGCCCCAAAATGGACCCAGAAATTCATGAAAATTCAAACAAAATTTCTTTTTTTGTGATCACAAATGGAGCTCAGAATACGCAAATTCCTGCTAGTTTAGCTATAAATCGCGTGTAAAGTTTTTTCATGGGAAATTGGCTATAACTCTCGCCTCAGTGGTGATAAAAGGCTCAGGTTGGTTTTAAATGAAAGCTGGGAGATCCTTCTTTCATTTGCTATATCTTTGTCCAGGTCTGATGAGACTTTGGCCACAGTGAGCCCCCAAAATGGACCCAGAAATTCATGAAAATTAAAAAAAAAATTTATTTTTTTGTGATCACAAATGGAGCTCAGAATACGCAAATTCCTGCTAGTTTAGCTATAAATCGCGTTTAAAGTTTTTTCATGGGAAATTGGCTATAACTCTCGCCTCAGTGGTGATAAAAGGCTCAGGTTGGTTTTAAATGAAAGCTGGGAGATCCTTCTTTCATTTGCTATATCTTTGTCCAGGTCTGATAAGTACTTTGGCCACAGTGAGCCCCCAAAATGGACCCAGAAATTCATGAAAATTAAAAAAAAAATTTATATTTTTTGTGATCACAAATGGAGCTCAGAATCCGCAAATTCCTGCTAGTTTAGCTATAAATCGCGTGTAAAGTTTTTTCATGGGAACTTGGCTATAACTCTCGCCTCAGTGGTGATAAAAGGCTCAGGTTGGTTTTAAATGAAAGCTGGGAGATCCTTCTTTCATTTGCTATATCTTTGTCCAGGTCTGATGAGTACTTTGGCCACAGTGAGCCCCCAAAGTATACCCGGCAATTCATGAAAATTCAAAAAAAAATTTATATTTTTTGTGATCACAGATGGAGCTCAGAATCCGCAAATTCCTGCTAGTTTAGCTATAAATCGCGTTTAAAGTTTTTTCATGGGAAATTGGCTATAACTCTCGCCTCAGTGGTGATAAAAGGCTCAGGTTGGTTTTAAATGAAAGCTGGGAGATCCTTCTTTTATTTGCTATATCTTTGTCCAGGTCTGATGAGACTTTGGCCACAGTGAGCCCCCAAAATGGACCCAGAAATTCATGAAAATTAAAAAAAAAATTTATTTTTTTGTGATCACAAATGGAGCTCAGAATACGCAAATTCCTGCTAGTTTAGCTATAAATCGCGTTTAAAGTTTTTTCATGGGAAATTGGCTATAACTCTCGCCTCAGTGGTGATAAAAGGCTCAGGTTGGTTTTAAATGAAAGCTGGGAGATCCTTCTTTGATTTTCTATATCTTCGTCCAGGTCTGATGAGTACTTTGGCCACAGTGAGCCCCAAAATGGACCCAGAAATTCATGAAAATTCAAAAAAAATTTATTTTTTTGTGATCACAAATGGAGCTCAGAATACGCAAATTCCTGCTAGTTTAGCTATAAATCGCGTTTAAAGTTTTTTCATGGGAAATTGGCTATAACTCTCGCCTCAGTTGTGATAAAAGGCTCAAGTTGGTTTTAAATGAAAGCTGGGAGATCCTTCTCTCATTTGCTATATCTTTGTCCAGGTCTGATGAGTACTTTGGCCACAGTGAGCCCCAAAATGGACCCAGAAATTCATGAAAATTCAAACAACATTTCTTTTTTTGTGATCACAAATGGAGCTCAGAATACGCAAATTCCTGCTAGTTTAGCTATAAATCGCGTGTAAAGTTTTTTCATGGGAAATTGGCTATAACTCTCGCCTCAGTGGTGATAAAAGGCTCAGGTTGGTTTTAAATGAAAGCTGGGAGATCCTTCTTTCATTTGCTATATCTTTGTCCAGGTCTGATGAGACTTTGGCCACAGTGAGCCCCCAAAGTATACCCGGAAATTCATGAAAATTCAAAAAAAATTTATTTTTTTGTGATCACAAATGGAGCTCAGAATCCGCAAATTCCTGCTAGTTTAGCTATAAATCGCGTGTAAAGTTTTTTCATGGAAAATTGGCTATAACTCTCGCCTCAGTGGTGATAAAAGGCTCAGGTTGGTTTTAAATGAAAGCTGGGAGATCCTTCTTTCATTTGCTATATCTTTGTCCAGGTCTGATGAGACTTTGGCCACAGTGAGCCCCCAAAATGGACCCAGAAATTCATGAAAATTAAAAAAAAAATTTATTTTTTTGTGATCACAAATGGAGCTCAGAATACGCAAATTCCTGCTAGTTTAGCTATAAATCGCGTTTAAAGTTTTTTCATGGGAAATTGGCTATAACTCTCGCCTCAGTGGTGATAAAAGGCTCAGGTTGGTTTTAAATGAAAGCTGGGAGATCCTTCTTTCATTTTCTATATTTTTGTCCAGGTCTGATGAATACTTTGGCCACAGTGAGCCCCCAAAGTATACCCGGAAATTCATGAAAATTCAAAAAAAAATTTATATTTTTTGTGATCACAAATGGAGCTCAGAATCCGCAAATTCCTGCTAGTTTAGCTATAAATCGCGTGTAAAGTTTTTTCGTGGGAAATTGGCTATAACTCTCGCCTCAGTGGTGATAAAAGGCTCAGGTTTGTTTTAAATGAATGCTGGGAGATCCTTCTTTCATTTGCTATATCTTCGTCCAGGTCTGATGAGTACTTTGGCCACAGTGAGCCCCAAAATGGACCCAGAAATTCATGAAAATTCAAAAAAAATTTATTTTTTTGTGATCACAAATGGAGCTCAGAATACGCAAATTCCTGCTAGTTTAGCTATAAATCGCGTTTAAAGTTTTTTCATGGGAAATTGGCTATAACTCTCGCCTCAGTTGTGATAAAAGGCTCAAGTTGGTTTTAAATGAAAGCTGGGAGATCCTTCTCTCATTTGCTATATCTTTGTCCAGGTCTGATGAGTACTTTGGCCACAGTGAGCCCCAAAATGGACCCAGAAATTCATGAAAATTAAAAAAAAATTTATTTTTTTGTGATCACAAATGGAGCTCAGAATACGCAAATTCCTGCTAGTTTAGCTATAAATCGCGTTTAAAGGTTTTTCATGGGAAATTGGCTATAACTCTCGCCTCAGTGGTGATAAAAGGCTCAGGTTGGTTTTAAATGAAAGCTGGGAGATCCTTCTTTCATTTGCTATATCTTTGTCCAGGTCTGATGAGACTTTAGCCACAGTGAGCCCCCAAAATGGACCCAGAAATTCATGAAAATTAAAAAAAAAATGTATTTTTTTGTGATCACAAATGGAGCTCAGAATACGCAAATTCCTGCTAATTTAGCTATAAATCGCGTGTAAAGTTTTTTCATGGGAAATTGGCTATAACTCTCGCCTCAGTGGTGATAAAAGGCTCAGGTTGGTTTTAAATGAAAGCTGGGAGATCCTTCTTTCATTTGCTATATCTTTGTCCAGGTCTGATGAGACTTTGGCCACAGTGAGCCCCCAAAATGGACCCAGAAATTCATGAAAATTCAAAAAAAAATTTATTTTTTTGTGATCACAAATGGAGCTCAGAATACGCAAATTCCTGCTAGTTTAGCTATAAATCGCGTTTAAAGTTTTTTCATGGGAAATTGGCTATAACTCTCGCCTCAGTGGTGATAAAAGGCTCAGGTTGGTTTTAGATGAAAGCTGGGAGATCCTTCTTTCATTTGCTATATCTTTGTCCAGGTCTGATGAGTACTTTGGCCACAGTGAGCCCCAAAGTATACCCAGAAATTCATGAAAATTCAAAAAAAAATTTATTTTTTTGTGATCACAAATGGAGCTCAGAATACGCAAATTCCTGCTAGTTTAGCTATAAATCGCGTTTAAAGTTTTTTCATGGGAAATTGGCTATAACTCTCGCCTCAGTGGTGATAAAAGGCTCAGGTTGGTTTTAGATGAAAGCTGGGAGATCCTTCTTTCATTTGCTATATCTTTGTCCAGGTCTGATGAGTACTTTGGCCACAGTGAGCCCCAAAGTATACCCAGAAATTCATGAAAATTCAAAAAAAAATTTATTTTTTTGTGATCACAAATGGAGCTCAGAATACGCAAATTCCTGCTAGTTTAGCTATAAATCGCGTTTAAAGTTTTTTCATGGGAAATTGGCTATAACTCTCGCCTCAGTGGTGATAAAAGGCTCAGGTTGGTTTTAAATGAAAGCTGGGAGATCCTCCTTTCATTTGCTATATCTTTGTCCAGGTCTGATGAGTACTTTGGCCACAGTGAGCCCCCAAAATGGACCCAGAAATTCATGAAAATTCAAAAAAAATTTATTTTTTTGTGATCACAAATGGAGCTTAGAATCCGCAAATTCCTGCTAGTTTAGCTATAAATTGCGTTTAAAGTTTTTTCATGGAGAATTGGAAAATTCAAAAAAAAATTATTTTTTTGTGATCACAAATGGAGCTTAGAATCCGCAAATTCCTGCTAGTTTAGCTATAAATTGCGTTTAAAGTTTTTTCATGGGAAATTGGCTATAACTCTCGCCTCAGTGGTGATAAAAGGCTCAGGTTGGTTTTAAATGAAAGCTGGGAGATCCTTCTTTCATTTGCTATATCTTTGTCCAGGTCTGATGAGTACTTTGGCCACAGTGAGCCCCCAAAAGGGACCCAGAAATTCATGAAAATTCAAAAAAAAATGTCTTTTTTTGTGATCACAAATGGAGCTCAGAATCCGCAAATTCCTGCTAGTTTAGCTATAAATTGCGTTTAAAGTTTTTTCATGGGAAATTGGCTATAACTCTCGCCTCAGTGGTGATAAAAGGCTCAGGTTGGTTTTAAATGAAAGCTGGGATATCCTTCTTTCATTTGCTATATCTTTGTCCAGGTCTGATGAGTACTTTGGCCACAGTGAGCCCCCAAAAAGGACCCAGAAATTCATGAAAATTCAAAAAAAAATGTCTTTTTTTGTGATCACAAATGGAGCTCAGAATCCGCAAATTCCTGCTAGTTTAGCTATAAATTGCGTTTAAAGTTTTTTCATGGGAAATTGGCTATAACTCTCGCCTCAGTAGTGATAAAAGGCTCAGGTTGGTTTTAAATGAAAGCTGGGATATCCTTCTTTCATTTGCTATATCTTTGTCCAGGTCTGATGAGTACTTTGGCCACAGTGAGCCCCAAAATGGACCCAGAAATTCATGAAAATTCAAAAAAAATTTATTTTTTTGTGATCACAAATGGAGCTCAGAATACGCAAATTCCTGCTAGTTTAGCTATAAATCGCGTTTAAAGGTTTTTCATGGGAAATTGGCTATAACTCTCGCCTCAGTGGTGATAAAAGGCTCAGGTTGGTTTTAAATGAAAGCTGGGAGATCCTTCTTTCATTTGCTATATCTTTGTCCAGGTCTGATGAGTACTTTGGCCACAGTGAGCCCCCAAAATGGACCCAGAAATTCATGAAAATTCAAAAAAAATTTCTTTTTTTGTGATCACAAATGGAGCTCAGAATACGCAAATTCCTGCTAGTTTAGCTATAAATCGCGTGTAAAGTTTTTTCATGGGAAATTGGCTATAACTCTCGCCTCAGTGGTGATAAAAGGCTCAGGTTGGTTTTAAATGAAAGCTGGGAGATCCTTCTTTCATTTGCTATATATTTGTCCAGGTCTGATGAGTACTTTGGCCACAGTGAGCCCCCAAAATGGACCCAGAAATTCATGAAAATTCAAAAAAAATTTATTTTTTTGTGATCACAAATGGAGCTTAGAATCCGCAAATTCCTGCTAGTTTAGCTATAAATTGCGTTTAAAGTTTTTTCATGGAGAATTGGAAAATTCAAAAAAAAAATATTTTTTTGTGATCACAAATGGAGCTTAGAATCCGCAAATTCCTGCTAGTTTAGCTATAAATTGCGTTTAAAGTTTTTTCATGGGAAATTGGCTATAACTCTCGCCTCAGTGGTGATAAAAGGCTCAGGTTGGTTTTAAATGAAAGCTGGGAGATCCTTCTTTCATTTGCTATATCTTTGTCCAGGTCTGATGAGTACTTTGGCCACAGTGAGCCCCCAAAAGGGACCCAGAAATTCATGAAAATTCAAAAAAAAATGTCTTTTTTTGTGATCACAAATGGAGCTCAGAATCCGCAAATTCCTGCTAGTTTAGCTATAAATTGCGTTTAAAGTTTTTTCATGGGAAATTGGCTATAACTCTCGCCTCAGTGGTGATAAAAGGCTCAGGTTGGTTTTAAATGAAAGCTGGGATATCCTTCTTTCATTTGCTATATCTTTGTCCAGGTCTGATGAGTACTTTGGCCACAGTGAGCCCCCAAAAAGGACCCAGAAATTCATGAAAATTCAAAAAAAAATGTCTTTTTTTGTGATCACAAATGGAGCTCAGAATCCGCAAATTCCTGCTAGTTTAGCTATAAATTGCGTTTAAAGTTTTTTCATGGGAAATTGGCTATAACTCTCGCCTCAGTAGTGATAAAAGGCTCAGGTTGGTTTTAAATGAAAGCTGGGATATCCTTCTTTCATTTGCTATATCTTTGTCCAGGTCTGATGAGTACTTTGGCCACAGTGAGCCCCAAAATGGACCCAGAAATTCATGAAAATTCAAAAAAAATTTATTTTTTTGTGATCACAAATGGAGCTCAGAATACGCAAATTCCTGCTAGTTTAGCTATAAATCGCGTTTAAAGGTTTTTCATGGGAAATTGGCTATAACTCTCGCCTCAGTGGTGATAAAAGGCTCAGGTTGGTTTTAAATGAAAGCTGGGAGATCCTTCTTTCATTTGCTATATCTTTGTCCAGGTCTGATGAGACTTTGGCCACAGTGAGCCCCCAAAATGGACCCAGAAATTCATGAAAATTCAAAAAAAAATTTCTTTTTTTGTGATCACAAATGGAGCTCAGAATACGCAAATTCCTGCTAGTTTAGCTATAAATCGCGTTTAAAGTTTTTTCATGGGAAATTGGCTATAACTCTCGCCTCAGTGGTGATAGGTTGGTTTTAAATGAAAGCTGGGATATCCTTCTTTCATTTGCTATATCTTTGTCCAGGTCTGATGAGTACTTTGGCCACAGTGAGCCCCAAAATGGACCCAGAAATTCATGAAAATTCAAAAAAAATGTATTTTTTTGTGATCACAAATGGAGCTCAGAATACGCAAATTCCTGCTTGTTTAGCTATCAATCACGTGTAAAGTTTTTTCATGGGAAATTGGCTATAACTCTCGCCTCAGTGGTGATAAAAGGCTCAGGTTAGTTTTAAATGAAAGCTGGGAGATTCCTCTTTCATTTGCTATATCTTTGTCCAGGTCTGATGAGACTTTGGCCACAGTGAGCCCCCAAAATGGACCCAGAAATTCATGAAAATTCAAAAAAAATTTATTTTTTTGTGATCACAAATGGAGCTTAGAATCCGCAAATTCCTGCTAGTTTAGCTATAAATTGCGTTTAAAGTTTTTTCATGGGAAATTGGAAAATTCAAAAAAAATTTATTTTTTTGTGATCACAAATGGAGCTCAGAATACGCAAATTCCTGCTAGTTTAGCTATAAATCGCGTTTAAAGGTTTTTCATGGGAAATTGGCTATAACTCTCGCCTCAGTGGTGATAAAAGGCTCAGGTTGGTTTTAAATGAAAGCTGGGAGATCCTTCTTTCATTTGCTATATCTTTGTCCAGGTCTGATGAGTACTTTGGCCACAGTGAGCCCCCAAAATGGACCCAGAAATTCATGAAAATTCAAACAAAATTTCTTTTTTTGTGATCACAAATGGAGCTCAGAATACGCAAATTCCTGCTAGTTTAGCTATAAATCGCGTTTAAAGTTTTTTCATGGAAATTGGCTATAACTCTCGCCTCAGTGGTGATAAAAGGCTCAGGTTGGTTTTAAATGAAAGCTGGGAGATCCTTCTTTCATTTGCTATATCTTTGTCCAGGTCTGATGAGACTTTGGCCACAGTGAGCCCCCAAAATGGACCCAGAAATTCATGAAAATTCAAAAAAAAATTTATTTTTTTGTGATCACAAATGGAGCTCAGAATACGCAAATTCCTGCTAGTTTAGCTATAAATCGCGTTTAAAGTTTTTTCATGGGAAATTGGCTATAACTCTCGCCTCAGTGGTGATAAAAGGCTCAGGTTGATTTTAAATGAAAGCTGGGAGATCCTTCTTTCATTTGCTATATCTTTGTCCAGGTCTGATGAGTACTTTGGCCACAGTGAGCCCCCAAAAGGGACCCAGAAATTCATGAAAATTCAAAAAAAAATTTATTTTTTTGTGATCACAAATGGAGCTCAGAATCCGCAAATTCCTGCTAGTTTAGCTATAAATCGCGTTTAAAGTTTTTTCATGGGAAATTGGCTATAACTCTCGCCTCAGAGGTGATAAAAGGCTCAGGTTGGTTTTAAATGAAAGCTGGAAGATCCTTCTTTCATTTGCTATACTTTGTCCAGGTCTGATGAGTACTTTGGCCACAGTGAGCCCCCAAAATGGACCCAGAAATTCATGAAAATTCAAACAAAATTTCTTTTTTTGTGATCACAAATGGAGCTCAAAATACGCAAATTCCTGCTAGTTTAGCTATAAATCGCGTTTAAAGTTTTTTCATGGGAAATTGGCTATAACTCTCGCCTCAGTGGTGATAAAAGGCTCTGGTTGGTTTTAAATGAAAGCTGGGAGATCCTTCTTTCATTTGCTATATCTTTGTCCAGGTCTGATGAGACTTTGGCCACAGTGAGCCCCCAAAATGGACCCAGAAATTCATGAAAATTCAAAAAAAAATTTATTTTTTTGTGATCACAAATGGAGCTCAGAATACGCAAATTCCTGCTAGTTTAGCTATAAATCGCGTTTAAAGTTTTTTCATGGGAAATTGGCTATAACTCTCGCCTCAGTGGTGATAAAAGGCTCAGGTTGGTTTTAAATGAAAGCTGGGAGATCCTTCTTTCATTTGCTATATCTTTGTCCAGGTCTGATGAGTACTTTGGCCACAGTGAGCCCCAAAGTATACCCAGAAATTCATGAAAATTCAAAAAAAAATTTATTTTTTTGTGATCACAAATGGAGCTCAGAATACGCAAATTCCTGCTAGTTTAGCTATAAATCGCGTTTAAAGTTTTTTCATGGGAAATTGGCTATAACTCTCGCCTCAGAGGTGATAAAAGGCTCAAGTTGGTTTTAAATGAAAGCTGGGAGATCCTTCTTTCATTTGCTATATCTTTGTCCAGGTCTGATGAGTACTTTGGCCACAGTGAGCCCCCAAAATGGACCCAGAAATTCATGAAAATTCAAACAAAATTTCTTTTTTTGTGATCACAAATGGAGCTCAGAATACGCAAATTACTGCTAGTTTAGCTATAAATCGCGTTTAAAGTTTTTTCATGGGAAATTGGCTATAACTCTCGCCTCAGTGGTGATAAAAGGCTCAGGTTGGTTTTAAATGAAAGCTGGGAGATCCTTCTTTCATTTGCTATATCTTTGTCCAGGTCTGATGAGTACTTTGGCCACAGTGAGCCCCCAAAAGGGACCCAGAAATTCATGAAAATTCAAAAAAAAATATCTTTTTTTGTGATCACAAATGGAGCTCAGAATCCGCAAATTCCTGCTAGTTTAGCTATAAATTGCGTTTAAAGTTTTTTCATGGGAAATTGGCTATAACTCTCGCCTCAGTAGTGATAAAAGGCTCAGGTTGGTTTTAAATGAAAGCTGGGAGATCCTTCTTTCATTTGCTATATCTTTGTCCAGGTCTGATGAGTACTTTGGCCACAGTGAGCCCCAAAATGGACCCAGAAATTCATGAAAATTCAAAAAAAAATTATTTTTTTGTGATCACAAATGGAGCTCAGAATACGCAAATTCCTGCTAATTTAGCTATAAATCGCGTTTAAAGTTTTTTCATGGGAAATTGGCTATAACTCTCGCCTCAGTGGTGATAAAAGGCTCAGGTTGGTTTTAAATGAAAGCTGGGAGATCCTTCTTTCATTTGCTATATCTTTGTCCAGGTCTGATGAGTACTTTGGCCACAGTGAGCCCCCAAAATGGACCCAGAAATTCATGAAAATTCAAACAAAATTTCTTTTTTTGTGATCACAAATGGAGCTCAGAATACGCAAATTCCTGCTAGTTTAGCTATAAATCGCGTTTAAAGTTTTTTCATGGGAAATTGGCTATAACTCTCGCCTCAGTGGTGATAAAAGGCTCAGGTTGGTTTTAAATGAAAGCTGGGAGATCCTTCTTTCATTTGCTATATCTTTGTCCAGGTCTGATGAGTACTTTGGCCACAGTGAGCCCCCAAAATGGACCCAGAAATTCATGAAAATTCAAACAAAATTTCTTTTTTTGTGATCACAAATGGAGCTCAGAATACGCAAATTCCTGCTAGTTTAGCTATAAATCGCGTTTAAAGTTTTTTCATGGAAATTGGCTATAACTCTCGCCTCAGTGGTGATAAAAGGCTCAGGTTGGTTTTAAATGAAAGCTGGGAGATCCTTCTTTCATTTGCTATATCTTTGTCCAGGTCTGATGAGACTTTGGCCACAGTGAGCCCCCAAAATGGACCCAGAAATTCATGAAAATTCAAAAAAAAAATTTATTTTTTTGTGATCACAAATGGAGCTCAGAATACGCAAATTCCTGCTAGTTTAGCTATAAATCGCGTTTAAAGTTTTTTCATGGGAAATTGGCTATTGGTTGGTTTTAAATGAAAGCTGGGAGATCCTTCTTTCATTTGCAATATCTTTGTCCAGGTCTGATGAGTACTTTGGCCACAGTGAGCCCCAAAATGGACCCAGAAATTCATGAAAATTCAAAAAAAAATTTATTTTTTTGTGATCACAAATGGAGCTCAGAATACGCAAATTACTGCTAGTTTAGCTATAAATCGCGTTTAAAGTTTTTTCATGGGAAATTGGCTATAACTCTCGCCTCAGTGGTGATAAAAGGCTCAGGTTGGTTTTAAATGAAAGCTGGGAGATCCTTCTTTCATTTGCTATATCTTTGTCCAGGTCTGATGAGTACTTTGGCCACAGTGAGCCCCCAAAATGGACCCAGAATTCATGAAAATTAAAAAAAAAATTTATATTTTTTGTGATCACAAATGGAGCTCAGAATCCGCAAATTCCTGCTAGTTTAGCTATAAATCGCGTTTAAAGTTTTTTCATGGGAAATTGGCTATAACTCTCGCCTCAGTAGTGATAAAAGGCTCAGGTTGGTTTTAAATGAAAGCTGGGAGATCCTTCTTTCATTTGCTATATCTTTGTCCAGGTCTGATGAGTACTTTGGCCACAGTGAGCCCCAAAGTATACCCAGAAATTCATGAAAATTCAAAAAAAAATTTATTTTTTTGTGATCACAAATGGAGCTCAGAATACGCAAATTCCTGCTAGTTTAGCTATAAATCGCGTGTAAAGTTTTTTCATGGGAAATTGGCTATAACTCTCGCCTCAGTGGTGATAAAAGGCTCAGGTTGGTTTCAAATGAAAGCTGGGAGATCCTTCTTTCATTTGCTATATCTTTGTCCAGGTCTGATGAGTACTTTGGCCACAGTGAGCCCCAAAATGGACCCAGAAATTCATGAAAATTCAAACAAAATTTCTTTTTTTGTGATCACAAATGGAGCTCAGAATACGCAAATTCCTGCTAGTTTAGCTATAAATCGCGTTTAAAGTTTTTTCATGGGAAATTGGCTATAACTCTCGCCTCAGTTGTGATAAAAGGCTCAGGTTGGTTTTAAATGAAAGCTGGGAGATCCTTCTTTCATTTGCTATATCTTTGTCCAGGTCTGATGAGTACTTTGGCCACAGTGAGCCCCAAAATGGACCCAGAAATTCATGAAAAATCAAAACAAAATTTATTTTTTTGTGATCACAAATGGAGCTCAGAATACGCAAATTACTGCTAGTTTAGCTATAAATCGCGTTTAAAGTTTTTTCATGGGAAATTGGCTATAACTCTCGCCTCAGTGGTGATAAAAGGCTCAGGTTGGTTTTAAATGAATGCTGGGAGATCCTTCTTTCATTTGCTATATCTTTGTCCAGGTCTGATGAGTACTTTGGCCACAGTGAGCCCCCAAAAGGGACCCGGAAATTCATGAGAATTCAAAAAAAAATTTCTATTTTTTGTGATCACAAATGGAGCTCAGAATCCGCAAATTCCTGCTAGTTTAGCTATAAATCGCGTTTAAAGTTTTTTCATGGGAAATTGGCTATAACTCTCGCCTCAGTGGTGATAAAAGGCTCAGGTTGGTTTTAAATGAAAGCTGGGAGATCCTTCTTTCATTTTCTATATCTTTGTCCAGGTCTGATGAGTACTTTGGCCACAGTGAGCCCCCAAAATGGACCCAGAAATTCATGAAAATTCAAAAAAAATTTCTTTTTTTGTGATCACAAATGGAGCTCAGAATACGCAAATTCCTGCTAGTTTAGCTATAAATCGCGTTTAAAGTTTTTTCATGGGAAATTGGCTATTGGTTGGTTTTAAATGAAAGCTGGGAGATCCTTCTTTCATTTGCAATATCTTTGTCCAGGTCTGATGAGTACTTTGGCCACAGTGAGCCCCAAAATGGACCCAGAAATTCATGAAAATTCAAAAAAAAATTTATTTTTTTGTGATCACAAATGGAGCTCAGAATACGCAAATTCCTGCTAGTTTAGCTATAAATCGCGTTTAAAGTTTTTTCATGGGAAATTGGCTATAACTCTCGCCTCAGTGGTGATAAAAGGCTCAGGTTGGTTTTAAATGAAAGCTGGAAGATCCTTCTTTCATTTGCTATATCTTTGTCCAGGTCTGATGAGTACTTTGGCCACAGTGAGCCCCCAAAATGGACCCAGAATTCATGAAAATTAAAAAAAAAATTTATATTTTTTGTGATCACAAATGGAGCTCAGAATCCGCAAATTCCTGCTAGTTTAGCTATAAATCGCGTTTAAAGTTTTTTCATGGGAAATTGGCTATAACTCTCGCCTCAGTAGTGATAAAAGGCTCAGGTTGGTTTTAAATGAAAGCTGGGAGATCCTTCTTTCATTTGCTATATCTTTGTCCAGGTCTGATGAGTACTTTGGCCACAGTGAGCCCCAAAGTATACCCAGAAATTCATGAAAATTCAAAAAAAAATTTATTTTTTTGTGATCACAAATGGAGCTCAGAATACGCAAATTCCTGCTAGTTTAGCTATAAATCGCGTGTAAAGTTTTTTCATGGGAAATTGGCTATAACTCTCGCCTCAGTGGTGATAAAAGGCTCAGGTTGGTTTCAAATGAAAGCTGGGAGATCCTTCTTTCATTTGCTATATCTTTGTCCAGGTCTGATGAGTACTTTGGCCACAGTGAGCCCCAAAATGGACCCAGAAATTCATGAAAATTCAAACAAAATTTCTTTTTTTGTGATCACAAATGGAGCTCAGAATACGCAAATTCCTGCTAGTTTAGCTATAAATCGCGTTTAAAGTTTTTTCATGGGAAATTGGCTATAACTCTCGCCTCAGTTGTGATAAAAGGCTCAGGTTGGTTTTAAATGAAAGCTGGGAGATCCTTCTTTCATTTGCTATATCTTTGTCCAGGTCTGATGAGTACTTTGGCCACAGTGAGCCCCAAAATGGACCCAGAAATTCATGAAAAATCAAAACAAAATTTATTTTTTTGTGATCACAAATGGAGCTCAGAATACGCAAATTACTGCTAGTTTAGCTATAAATCGCGTTTAAAGTTTTTTCATGGGAAATTGGCTATAACTCTCGCCTCAGTGGTGATAAAAGGCTCAGGTTGGTTTTAAATGAATGCTGGGAGATCCTTCTTTCATTTGCTATATCTTTGTCCAGGTCTGATGAGTACTTTGGCCACAGTGAGCCCCCAAAAGGGACCCGGAAATTCATGAGAATTCAAAAAAAAATTTCTATTTTTTGTGATCACAAATGGAGCTCAGAATCCGCAAATTCCTGCTAGTTTAGCTATAAATCGCGTTTAAAGTTTTTTCATGGGAAATTGGCTATAACTCTCGCCTCAGTGGTGATAAAAGGCTCAGGTTGGTTTTAAATGAAAGCTGGGAGATCCTTCTTTCATTTTCTATATCTTTGTCCAGGTCTGATGAGTACTTTGGCCACAGTGAGCCCCCAAAATGGACCCAGAAATTCATGAAAATTCAAAAAAAATTTCTTTTTTTGTGATCACAAATGGAGCTCAGAATCCGCAAATTCCTGCTAGTTTAGCTATAAATCGCGTTTAAAGTTTTTTCATGGGAAATTGGCTATAACTCTCGCCTCAGTGGTGATAAAAGGCTCAAGTTGGTTTTAAATGAAAGCTGGGAGATCCTTCTTTCATTTGCTATATCTTTGTCCAGGTGTGATGAGTACTTTGGCCACAGTGAGCCCCCAAAAGGGACCCAGAATTTCATGAAAATTCAAAAAAAAATTTATTTTTTTGTGATCACAAATGGAGCTCAGAATCCGCAAATTCCTGCTAGTTTAGCTATAAATCGCGTTTAAAGTTTTTTCATGGGAAATTGGCTATAACTCTCGCCTCAGTGGTGATAAAAGGCTCAGGTTGGTTTTAAATGAAAGCTGGGAGATCCTTCTTTCATTTTCTATATTTTTGTAAAGGTCTCATGAATACTTTGGCCATAGTGAGCCCCCAAAGTATACCCGGAAATTCATGAAAATTCAAAAAAAAAATTATATTTTTTGTGATCACAAATGGAGCTCAGAATCCGCAAATTCCTGCTAGTTTAGCTATAAATCGCGTTTAAAGTTTTTTCATGGGAAATTGGCTATAACTCTCGCCTCAGTGGTGATAAAAGGCTCAGGTTGATTTTAAATGAAAGCTGGGAGTTCCTTCTTTCATTTGCTATATCTTTGTCCAGGTCTGATGAGTACTTTGGCCACAGTGAGCCCCCAAAATGGACCCAGAAATTCATGAAAATTCAAAAAAAATTTCTTTTTTTGTGATCACAAATGGAGCTCAGAATCCGCAAATTCCTGCTAGTTTAGCTATAAATCGCGTTTAAAGTTTTTTCATGGGAAATTGGCTATAACTCTCGCCTCAGTGGTGATAAAAGGCTCAGGTTGGTTTTAAATGAAAGCTGGGAGATCCTTCTTTCATTTGCTATATCTTTGTCCAGGTCTGATGAGTACTTTGGCCACAGTGAGCCCCAAAATGGACCCAGAAATTCATGAAAATTCAAACAAAATTTCTTTTTTTGTGATCACAAATGGAGCTCAGAATACGCAAATTACTGCTAGTTTAGCTATAAATCGCGTTTAAAGTTTTTTCATGGGAAATTGGCTATAACTCTCGCCTCAGTGGTGAGAAAAGGCTCAGGTTGGTTTTAAATGAATGCTGGGAGATCCTTCTTTCATTTGCTATATCTTTGTCCAGGTCTGATGAGTACTTTGGCCACAGTGAGCCCCCAAAAGGAACCCGGAAATTCATGAAAATTCAAAAAAAAATTTCTTTTTTTGTGATCACAAATGGAGCTCAGAATCCGCAAATTCCTGCTAGTTTAGCTATAAATCGCGTTTAAAGTTTTTTCATGGGAAATTGGCTATAACTCTCGCCTCAGTGGTGATAAAAGGCTCAGGTTGATTTTAAATGAAAGCTGGGAGATCCTTCTTTCATTTGATATATCTTTGTCCAGGTCTGATGAGTACTTTGGCCACAGTGAGCCCCAAAATGGAACCCGGAAATTCATGAAAATTCAAAAAAAAATTTCTTTTTTTGTGATCACAAATGGAGCTCAGAATCCGCAAATTCCTGCTAGTTTAGCTATAAATCGCGTTTAAAGTTTTTTCATGGGAAATTGGCTATAACTCTCGCCTCAGTGGTGATAAAAGGCTCAGGTTGGTTTTAAATGAAAGCTGGGAGATCCTTCTTTCATTTTCTCTATTTTTGTCCAGGTCTCATGAATACTTTGGCCATAGTGAGCCCCCAAAGTATACCCGGAAATTTATGAAAATTCAAAAAAAAAATTATATTTTTTGTGATCACAAATGGAGCTCAGAATCCGCAAATTCCTGCTAGTTTAGCTATAAATCGCGTTTAAAGTTTTTTCATGGGAAATTGGCTATAACTCTCGCCTCAGTGGTGATAAAAGGCTCAGGTTGATTTTAAATGAAAGCTGGGAGATCCTTCTTTCATTTGCTATATCTTTGTCCAGGTCTGATGAGTACTTTGGCCACAGTGAGCCCCCAAAATGGACCCAGAAATTCATGAAAATTCAAACAAAATTTCTTTTTTTGTGATCACAAATGGAGCTCAGAATCCGCAAATTCCTGCTAGTTTAGCTATAAATCGCGTTTAAAGTTTTTTCATGGGAAATTGGCTATAACTCTCGCCTCAGTGGTGATAAAAGGCTCAGGTTGGTTTTAAATGAAAGCTGGGAGATCCTTCTTTCATTTTCTATATTTTTGTAAAGGTCTCATGAATACTTTGGCCATAGTGAGCCCCCAAAGTATACCCGGAAATTCATGAAAATTCAAAAAAAAAATTATATTTTTTGTGATCACAAATGGAGCTCAGAATCCGCAAATTCCTGCTAGTTTAGCTATAAATCGCGTTTAAAGTTTTTTCATGGGAAATTGGCTATAACTCTCGCCTCAGTGGTGATAAAAGGCTCAGGTTGATTTTAAATGAAAGCTGGGAGTTCCTTCTTTCATTTGCTATATCTTTGTCCAGGTCTGATGAGTACTTTGGCCACAGTGAGCCCCCAAAATGGACCCAGAAATTCATGAAAATTCAAAAAAAATTTCTTTTTTTGTGATCACAAATGGAGCTCAGAATCCGCAAATTCCTGCTAGTTTAGCTATAAATCGCGTTTAAAGTTTTTTCATGGGAAATTGGCTATAACTCTCGCCTCAGTGGTGATAAAAGGCTCAGGTTGGTTTTAAATGAAAGCTGGGAGATCCTTCTTTCATTTGCTATATCTTTGTCCAGGTCTGATGAGTACTTTGGCCACAGTGAGCCCCAAAATGGACCCAGAAATTCATGAAAATTCAAACAAAATTTCTTTTTTTGTGATCACAAATGGAGCTCAGAATACGCAAATTACTGCTAGTTTAGCTATAAATCGCGTTTAAAGTTTTTTCATGGGAAATTGGCTATAACTCTCGCCTCAGTGGTGAGAAAAGGCTCAGGTTGGTTTTAAATGAATGCTGGGAGATCCTTCTTTCATTTGCTATATCTTTGTCCAGGTCTGATGAGTACTTTGGCCACAGTGAGCCCCCAAAAGGAACCCGGAAATTCATGAAAATTCAAAAAAAAATTTCTTTTTTTGTGATCACAAATGGAGCTCAGAATCCGCAAATTCCTGCTAGTTTAGCTATAAATCGCGTTTAAAGTTTTTTCATGGGAAATTGGCTATAACTCTCGCCTCAGTGGTGATAAAAGGCTCAGGTTGGTTTTAAATGAAAGCTGGGAGATCCTTCTTTCATTTTCTCTATTTTTGTCCAGGTCTCATGAATACTTTGGCCATAGTGAGCCCCCAAAGTATACCCGGAAATTTATGAAAATTCGAAAAAAAAAATTATATTTTTTGTGATCACAAATGGAGCTCAGAATCCGCAAATTCCTGCTAGTTTAGCTATAAATCGCGTTTAAAGTTTTTTCATGGGAAATTGGCTATAACTCTCGCCTCAGTGGTGATAAAAGGCTCAGGTTGATTTTAAATGAAAGCTGGGAGATCCTTCTTTCATTTGCTATATCTTTGTCCAGGTCTGATGAGTACTTTGGCCACAGTGAGCCCCCAAAATGGACCCAGAAATTCATGAAAATTCAAACAAAATTTCTTTTTTTGTGATCACAAATGGAGCTCAGAATCCGCAAATT
Organism: Coelopa pilipes; assembly: GCA_947389925.1. Lineage (NCBI taxonomy): Eukaryota > Metazoa > Arthropoda > Insecta > Diptera > Coelopidae > Coelopa > Coelopa pilipes. The sequence continues at coordinate 1,182,349 of OX376699.1, forward strand.
CCTGCTAGTTTAGCTATAAATCGCGTTTAAAGTTTTTTCATGGGAAATTGGCTATAACTCTCGCCTCAGTGGTGAGAAAAGGCTCAGGTTGGTTTTAAATGAATGCTGGGAGATCCTTCTTTCATTTGCTATATCTTTGTCCAGGTCTGATGAGTACTTTGGCCACAGTGAGCCCCCAAAAGGAACCCGGAAATTCATGAAAATTCAAAAAAAAATTTCTTTTTTTGTGATCACAAATGGAGCTCAGAATCCGCAAATTCCTGCTAGTTTAGCTATAAATCGCGTTTAAAGTTTTTTCATGGGAAATTGGCTATAACTCTCGCCTCAGTGGTGATAAAAGGCTCAGGTTGGTTTTAAATGAAAGCTGGGAGATCCTTCTTTCATTTTCTATATTTTTGTCCAGGTCTCATGAATACTTTGGCCATAGTGAGCCCCCAAAGTATACCCGGAAATTTATGAAAATTCAAAAAAAAAATTATATTTTTTGTGATCACAAATGGAGCTCAGAATCCGCAAATTCCTGCTAGTTTAGCTATAAATCGCGTTTAAAGTTTTTTCATGGGAAATTGGCTATAACTCTCGCCTCAGTGGTGATAAAAGGCTCAGGTTGATTTTAAATGAAAGCTGGGAGATCCTTCTTTCATTTGCTATATCTTTGTCCAGGTCTGATGAGTACTTTGGCCACAGTGAGCCCCCAAAATGGACCCAGAAATTCATGAAAATTCAAAAAAAATTTCTTTTTTTGTGATCACAAATGGAGCTCAGAATCCGCAAATTCCTGCTAGTTTAGCTATAAATCGCGTTTAAAGTTTTTTCATGGGAAATTGGCTATAACTCTCGCCTCAGTGGTGATAAAAGGCTCAGGTTGGTTTTAAATGAAAGCTGGGAGATCCTTCTTTCATTTGCTATATCTTTGTCCAGGTCTGATGAGTACTTTGGCCACAGTGAGCCCCAAAATGGACCCAGAAATTCATGAAAATTCAAACAAAATTTCTTTTTTTGTGATCACAAATGGAGCTCAGAATACGCAAATTACTGCTAGTTTAGCTATAAATCGCGTTTAAAGTTTTTTCATGGGAAATTGGCTATAACTCTCGCCTCAGTGGTGAGAAAAGGCTCAGGTTGGTTTTAAATGAATGCTGGGAGATCCTTCTTTCATTTGCTATATCTTTGTCCAGGTCTGATGAGTACTTTGGCCACAGTGAGCCCCCAAAAGGAACCCGGAAATTCATGAAAATTCAAAAAAAAATTTCTTTTTTTGTGATCACAAATGGAGCTCAGAATCCGCAAATTCCTGCTAGTTTAGCTATAAATCGCGTTTAAAGTTTTTTCATGGGAAATTGGCTATAACTCTCGCCTCAGTGGTGATAAAAGGCTCAGGTTGGTTTTAAATGAAAGCTGGGAGATCCTTCTTTCATTTTCTCTATTTTTGTCCAGGTCTCATGAATACTTTGGCCATAGTGAGCCCCCAAAGTATACCCGGAAATTTATGAAAATTCAAAAAAAAAATTATATTTTTTGTGATCACAAATGGAGCTCAGAATCCGCAAATTCCTGCTAGTTTAGCTATAAATCGCGTTTAAAGTTTTTTCATGGGAAATTGGCTATAACTCTCGCCTCAGTGGTGATAAAAGGCTCAGGTTGATTTTAAATGAAAGCTGGGAGATCCTTCTTTCATTTGCTATATCTTTGTCCAGGTCTGATGAGTACTTTGGCCACAGTGAGCCCCCAAAATGGACCCAGAAATTCATGAAAATTCAAACAAAATTTCTTTTTTTGTGATCACAAATGGAGCTCAGAATCCGCAAATTCCTGCTAGTTTAGCTATAAATCGCGTTTAAAGTTTTTTCATGGGAAATTGGCTATAACTCTCGCCTCAGTGGTGAGAAAAGGCTCAGGTTGGTTTTAAATGAATGCTGGGAGATCCTTCTTTCATTTGCTATATCTTTGTCCAGGTCTGATGAGTACTTTGGCCACAGTGAGCCCCCAAAAGGAACCCGGAAATTCATGAAAATTCAAAAAAAAATTTCTTTTTTTGTGATCACAAATGGAGCTCAGAATCCGCAAATTCCTGCTAGTTTAGCTATAAATCGCGTTTAAAGTTTTTTCATGGGAAATTGGCTATAACTCTCGCCTCAGTGGTGATAAAAGGCTCAGGTTGGTTTTAAATGAAAGCTGGGAGATCCTTCTTTCATTTTCTATATTTTTGTCCAGGTCTCATGAATACTTTGGCCATAGTGAGCCCCCAAAGTATACCCGGAAATTTATGAAAATTCAAAAAAAAAATTATATTTTTTGTGATCACAAATGGAGCTCAGAATCCGCAAATTCCTGCTAGTTTAGCTATAAATCGCGTTTAAAGTTTTTTCATGGGAAATTGGCTATAACTCTCGCCTCAGTGGTGATAAAAGGCTCAGGTTGGTTTTAAATGAATGCTGGGAGATCCTTCTTTCATTTGCTATATCTTTGTCCAGGTCTGATGAGTACTTTGGCCACAGTGAGCCCCCAAAAGGAACCCGGAAATTCATGAAAATTCAAAAAAAAATTTCTTTTTTTGTGATCACAAATGGAGCTCAGAATCCGCAAATTCCTGCTAGTTTAGCTATAAATCGCGTTTAAAGTTTTTTCATGGGAAATTGGCTATAACTCTCGCCTCAGTGGTGATAAAAGGCTCAGGTTGGTTTTAAATGAAAGCTGGGAGATCCTTCTTTCATTTTCTCTATTTTTGTCCAGGTCTCATGAATACTTTGGCCATAGTGAGCCCCCAAAGTATACCCGGAAATTTATGAAAATTCAAAAAAAAAATTATATTTTTTGTGATCACAAATGGAGCTCAGAATCCGCAAATTCCTGCTAGTTTAGCTATAAATCGCGTTTAAAGTTTTTTCATGGGAAATTGGCTATAACTCTCGCCTCAGTGGTGATAAAAGGCTCAGGTTGATTTTAAATGAAAGCTGGGAGATCCTTCTTTCATTTGCTATATCTTTGTCCAGGTCTGATGAGTACTTTGGCCACAGTGAGCCCCCAAAATGGACCCAGAAATTCATGAAAATTCAAACAAAATTTCTTTTTTTGTGATCACAAATGGAGCTCAGAATCCGCAAATTCCTGCTAGTTTAGCTATAAATCGCGTTTAAAGTTTCTTCATGGGAAATTGGCTATAACTCTCGCCTCAGTGGTGAGAAAAGGCTCAGGTTGGTTTTAAATGAATGCTGGGAGATCCTTCTTTCATTTGCTATATCTTTGTCCAGGTCTGATGAGTACTTTGGCCACAGTGAGCCCCCAAAAGGAACCCGGAAATTCATGAAAATTCAAAAAAAAATTTCTTTTTTTGTGATCACAAATGGAGCTCAGAATCCGCAAATTCCTGCTAGTTTAGCTATAAATCGCGTTTAAAGTTTTTTCATGGGAAATTGGCTATAACTCTCGCCTCAGTGGTGATAAAAGGCTCAGGTTGGTTTTAAATGAAAGCTGGGAGATCCTTCTTTCATTTTCTCTATTTTTGTCCAGGTCTCATGAATACTTTGGCCATAGTGAGCCCCCAAAGTATACCCGGAAATTTATGAAAATTCAAAAAAAAAATTATATTTTTTGTGATCACAAATGGAGCTCAGAATCCGCAAATTCCTGCTAGTTTAGCTATAAATCGCGTTTAAAGTTTTTTCATGGGAAATTGGCTATAACTCTCGCCTCAGTGGTGATAAAAGGCTCAGGTTGATTTTAAATGAAAGCTGGGAGATCCTTCTTTCATTTGCTATATCTTTGTCCAGGTCTGATGAGTACTTTGGCCACAGTGAGCCCCCAAAATGGACCCAGAAATTCATGAAAATTCAAACAAAATTTCTTTTTTTGTGATCACAAATGGAGCTCAGAATCCGCAAATTCCTGCTAGTTTAGCTATAAATCGCGTTTAAAGTTTCTTCATGGGAAATTGGCTATAACTCTCGCCTCAGTGGTGAGAAAAGGCTCAGGTTGGTTTTAAATGAATGCTGGGAGATCCTTCTTTCATTTGCTATATCTTTGTCCAGGTCTGATGAGTACTTTGGCCACAGTGAGCCCCCAAAAGGAACCCGGAAATTTATGAAAATTCAAAAAAAAATTTCTTTTTTTGTGATCACAAATGGAGCTCAGAATCCGCAAATTCCTGCTAGTTTAGCTATAAATCGCGTTTAAAGTTTTTTCATGGGAAATTGGCTATAACTCTCGCCTCAGTGGTGATAAAAGGCTCAGGTTGGTTTTAAATGAAAGCTGGGAGATCCTTCTTTCATTTTCTATATTTTTGTCCAGGTCTCATGAATACTTTGGCCATAGTGAGCCCCCAAAGTATACCCGGAAATTTATGAAAATTCAAAAAAAAAATTATATTTTTTGTGATCACAAATGGAGCTCAGAATCCGCAAATTCCTGCTAGTTTAGCTATAAATCGCGTTTAAAGTTTTTTCATGGGAAATTGGCTATAACTCTCGCCTCAGTGGTGATAAAAGGCTCAGGTTGATTTTAAATGAAAGCTGGGAGATCCTTCTTTCATTTGCTATATCTTTGTCCAGGTCTGATGAGTACTTTGGCCACAGTGAGCCCCCAAAATGGACCCAGAAATTCATGAAAATTCAAAAAAAATTTCTTTTTTTGTGATCACAAATGGAGCTCAGAATCCGCAAATTCCTGCTAGTTTAGCTATAAATCGCGTTTAAAGTTTTTTCATGGGAAATTGGCTATAACTCTCGCCTCAGTGGTGATAAAAGGCTCAGGTTGGTTTTAAATGAAAGCTGGGAGATCCTTTTTTCATTTGCTATATCTTTGTCCTGGTCTGATGAGTACTTTGGCCACAGTGAGCCCCCAAAATGGACCCGGAAATTCATGAAAATTCAAAAAATTTCTTTTTTTGTGATCACAAATGGAGCTCAGAATACGCAAATTCCTGCTAGTTTAGCTATAAATCGCGTTTAAAGTTTTTTCATGGGAAATTGGCTATAACTCTCGCCTCAGTGGTGAGAAAAGGCTCAGGTTGGTTTTAAATGAATGCTGGGAGATCCTTCTTTCATTTGCTATATCTTTGTCCAGGTCTGATGAGTACTTTGGCCACAGTGAGCCCCCAAAAGGAACCCGGAAATTCATGAAAATTCAAAAAAAAATTTCTTTTTTTGTGATCACAAATGGAGCTCAGAATCCGCAAATTCCTGCTAGTTTAGCTATAAATCGCGTTTAAAGTTTTTTCATGGGAAATTGGCTATAACTCTCGCCTCAGTGGTGATAAAAGGCTCAGGTTGGTTTTAAATGAAAGCTGGGAGATCCTTCTTTCATTTTCTCTATTTTTGTCCAGGTCTCATGAATACTTTGGCCATAGTGAGCCCCCAAAGTATACCCGGAAATTTATGAAAATTCAAAAAAAAAATTATATTTTTTGTGATCACAAATGGAGCTCAGAATCCGCAAATTCCTGCTAGTTTAGCTATAAATCGCGTTTAAAGTTTTTTCATGGGAAATTGGCTATAACTCTCGCCTCAGTGGTGAGAAAAGGCTCAGGTTGGTTTTAAATGAATGCTGGGAGATCCTTCTTTCATTTGCTATATCTTTGTCCAGGTCTGATGAGTACTTTGGCCACAGTGAGCCCCCAAAAGGAACCCGGAAATTCATGAAAATTCAAAAAAAAATTTCTTTTTTTGTGATCACAAATGGAGCTCAGAATCCGCAAATTCCTGCTAGTTTAGCTATAAATCGCGTTTAAAGTTTTTTCATGGGAAATTGGCTATAACTCTCGCCTCAGTGGTGATAAAAGGCTCAGGTTGGTTTTAAATGAAAGCTGGGAGATCCTTCTTTCATTTTCTCTATTTTTGTCCAGGTCTCATGAATACTTTGGCCATAGTGAGCCCCCAAAGTATACCCGGAAATTTATGAAAATTCGAAAAAAAAAATTATATTTTTTGTGATCACAAATGGAGCTCAGAATCCGCAAATTCCTGCTAGTTTAGCTATAAATCGCGTTTAAAGTTTTTTCATGGGAAATTGGCTATAACTCTCGCCTCAGTGGTGATAAAAGGCTCAGGTTGATTTTAAATGAAAGCTGGGAGATCCTTCTTTCATTTGCTATATCTTTGTCCAGGTCTGATGAGTACTTTGGCCACAGTGAGCCCCCAAAATGGACCCAGAAATTCATGAAAATTCAAACAAAATTTCTTTTTTTGTGATCACAAATGGAGCTCAGAATCCGCAAATTCCTGCTAGTTTAGCTATAAATCGCGTTTAAAGTTTTTTCATGGGAAATTGGCTATAACTCTCGCCTCAGTGGTGATAAAAGGCTCAGGTTGGGTTTAAATGAAAGCTGGGAGATCCTTCTTTCATTTTCTATATTTTTGTCCAGGTCTCATGAATACTTTGGCCATAGTGAGCCCCCAAAGTATACCCGGAAATTTATGAAAATTCAAAAAAAAAATTATATTTTTTGTGATCACAAATGGAGCTCAGAATCCGCAAATTCCTGCTAGTTTAGCTATAAATCGCGTTTAAAGTTTTTTTCATGGGAAATTGGCTATAACTCTCGCCTCAGTGGTGATAAAAGGCTCAGGTTGATTTTAAATGAAAGCTGGGAGATCCTTCTTTCATTTGCTATATCTTTGTCCAGGTCTGATGAGTACTTTGGCCACAGTGAGCCCCAAAATGGACCCAGAAATTCATGAAAATTCAAACAAAATTTCTTTTTTTGTGATCACAAATGGAGCTCAGAATCCGCAAATTCCTGCTAGTTTAGCTATAAATCGCGTTTAAAGTTTTTTCATGGGAAATTGGCTATAACTCTCGCCTCAGTGGTGATAAAAGGCTCAGGTTGGTTTTAAATGAAAGCTGGGAGATCCTTCTTTCATTTTCTATATTTTTGTCCAGGTCTCATGAATACTTTGGCCATAGTGAGCCCCCAAAGTATACCCGGAAATTTATGAAAATTCAAAAAAAAAATTATATTTTTTGTGATCACAAATGGAGCTCAGAATCCGCAAATTCCTGCTAGTTTAGCTATAAATCGCGTTTAAAGTTTTTTCATGGGAAATTGGCTATAACTCTCGCCTCAGTGGTGATAAAAGGCTCAGGTTGATTTTAAATGAAAGCTGGGAGATCCTTCTTTCATTTTCTATATTTTTGTCCAGGTCTCATGAATACTTTGGCCATAGTAAGCCCCCAAAGTATACCCGGAAATTCATGAAAATTCAAAAAAAAAATTATATTTTTTGTGATCACAAATGGAGCTCAGAATCCGCAAATTCCTGCTAGTTTAGCTATAAATCGCGTTTAAAGTTTTTTCATGGGAAATTGGCTATAACTCTCGCCTCAGTGGTGATAAAAGGCTCAGGTTGATTTTAAATGAAAGCTGGGAGATCCTTCTTTCATTTGCTATATCTTTGTCCAGGTCTGATGAGTACTTTGGCCACAGTGAGCCCCAAAATGGACCCAGAAATTCATGAAAATTCAAACAAAATTTCTTTTTTTGTGATCACAAATGGAGCTCAGAATCCGCAAATTCCTGCTAGTTTAGCTATAAATCGCGTTTAAAGTTTTTTCATGGGAAATTGGCTATAACTCTCGCCTCAGTGGTGATAAAAGGCTCAGGTTGGTTTTAAATGAAAGCTGGGAGATCCTTCTTTCATTTTCTATATTTTTGTCCAGGTCTCATGAATACTTTGGCCATAGTGAGCCCCCAAAGTATACCCGGAAATTTATGAAAATTCAAAAAAAAAATTATATTTTTTGTGATCACAAATGGAGCTCAGAATCCGCAAATTCCTGCTAGTTTAGCTATAAATCGCGTTTAAAGTTTTTTCATGGGAAATTGGCTATAACTCTCGCCTCAGTGGTGATAAAAGGCTCAGGTTGATTTTAAATGAAAGCTGGGAGATCCTTCTTTCATTTTCTATATTTTTGTCCAGGTCTCATGAATACTTTGGCCATAGTAAGCCCCCAAAGTATACCCGGAAATTCATGAAAATTCAAAAAAAAAATTATATTTTTTGTGATCACAAATGGAGCTCAGAATCCGCAAATTCCTGCTAGTTTAGCTATAAATCGCGTTTAAAGTTTTTTCATGGGAAATTGGCTATAACTCTCGCCTCAGTGGTGATAAAAGGCTCAGGTTGATTTTAAATGAAAGCTGGGAGATCCTTCTTTCATTTTCTATATTTTTGTCCAGGTCTCATGAATACTTTGGCCATAGTGAGCCCCCAAAGTATACCCGGAAATTTATGAAAAGTCAAAAAAAAAATTATATTTTTTGTGATCACAAATGGAGCTCAGAATCCGCAAATTCCTGCTAGTTTAGCTATAAATCGCGTTTAAAGTTTTTTCATGGGAAATTGGCTATAACTCTCGCCTCAGTGGTGATAAAAGGCTCAGGTTGATTTTAAATGAAAGCTGGGAGATCCTTCTTTCATTTGCTATATCTTTGTCCAGGTCTGATGAGTACTTTGGCCACAGTGAGCCCCCAAAATGGACCCAGAAATTCATGAAAATTCAAACAAAATTTCTTTTTTTGTGATCACAAATGGAGCTCAGAATCCGCAAATTCCTGCTAGTTTAGCTATAAATCGCGTTTAAAGTTTTTTCATGGGAAATTGGCTATAACTCTCGCCTCAGTGGTGATAAAAGGCTCAGGTTGATTTTAAATGAAAGCTGGGAGATCCTTCTTTCATTTGCTATATCTTTGTCCAGGTCTGATGAGTACTTTGGCCACAGTGAGCCCCCAAAATGGACCCAGAAATTCATGAAAATTCAAAAAAAATTTCTTTTTTTGTGATCACAAATGGAGCTCAGAATCCGCAAATTCCTACTAGTTTAGCTATAAATCGCGTTTAAAGTTTTTTCATGGGAAATTGGCTATAACTCTCGCCTCAGTGGTGATAAAAGGCTCAGGTTGGTTTTAAATGAATGCTGGGAGATCCTTCTTTCATTTGCTATATCTTTGTCCAGGTCTGATGAGTACTTTGGCCACAGTGAGCCCCCAAAAGGGACCCGGAAATTCATGAGAATTCAAAAAAAAAATTATATTTTTTGTGATCACAAATGGAGCTCAGAATCCGCAAATTCCTGCTAGTTTAGCTATAAATCGCGTTTAAAGTTTTTTCATGGGAAATTGGCTATAACTCTCGCCTCAGTGGTGATAGGTTGGTTTTAAATGAAAGCTGGGAGATCCTTCTTTCATTTGCTATATCTTTGTCCAGGTCTGATGAGTACTTTGGCCACAGTGAGCCCCCAAAATGGACCCAGAAATTCATGAAAATTCAAAAAAAAATTTCTTTTTTTGTGATCACAAATGGAGCTCAGAATCCGCAAATTCCTGCTAGTTTAGCTATAAATTGCGTTTAAAGTTTTTTCATGGGAAATTGGCTATAACTCTCGCCTCAGTAGTGATAAAAGGCTCAGGTTGGTTTTAAATGAAAGCTGGGAGATCCTTCTTTCATTTGCTATATCTTTGTCCAGGTCTGATGAGTACTTTGGCCACAGTGAGCCCCAAAATGGACCCAGAAATTCATGAAAATTCAAACAAAATTTCTTTTTTTGTGATCACAAATGGAGCTCAGAATACGCAAATTACTGCTAGTTTAGCTATAAATCGCGTTTAAAGTTTTTTCATGGGAAATTGGCTATAACTCTCGCCTCAGTGGTGATAAAAGGCTCAGGTTGGTTTTAAATGAAAGCTGGGAGATCCTTCTTTCATTTGCTATATCTTTGTCCAGGTCTGATGAGTACTTTGGCCACAGTGAGCCCCCAAAATGGACCCAGAAATTCATGAAAATTCAAACAAAATTTCTTTTTTTGTGATCACAAATGGAGCTTAGAATCCGCAAATTCCTGCTAGTTTAGCTATAAATCGCGTTTAAAGTTTTTTCATGGGAAATTGGCTATAACTCTCGCCTCAGTGGTGATAAAAGGCTCAGGTTGGTTTTAAATGAAAGCTGGGAGATCCTTCTTTCATTTGCTATATCTTTGTCCAGGTCTGATGAGTACTTTGGCCACAGTGAGCCCCCAAAATGGACCCAGAAATTCATGAAAATTCAAACAAAATTTCTTTTTTTGTGATCACAAATGGAGCTCAGAATCCGCAAATTCCTGCTAGTTTAGCTATAAATCGCGTTTAAAGTTTTTTCATGGGAAATTGGCTATAACTCTCGCCTCAGTGGTGATAAAAGGCTCAGGTTGATTTTAAATGAAAGCTGGGAGATCCTTCTTTCATTTGCTATATCTTTGTCCAGGTCTGATGAGTACTTTGGCCACAGTGAGCCCCCAAAATGGACCCAGAAATTCATGAAAATTCAAAAAAAATTTCTTTTTTTGTGATCACAAATGGAGCTCAGAATCCGCAAATTCCTGCTAGTTTAGCTATAAATCGCGTTTAAAGGTTTTTCATGGGAAATTGGCTATAACTCTCGCCTCAGTGGTGATAAAAGGCTCAGGTTGGTTTTAAATGAATGCTGGGAGATCCTTCTTTCATTTGCTATATCTTTGTCCAGGTCTGATGAGTACTTTGGCCACAGTGAGCCCCCAAAAGGGACCCGGAAATTCATGAGAATTCAAAAAAAAATTTCTATTTTTTGTGATCACAAATGGAGCTCAGAATACGCAAATTACTGCTAGTTTAGCTATAAATCGCGTTTAAAGTTTTTTCATGGGAAATTGGCTATAACTCTCGCCTCAGTGGTGATAAAAGGCTCAGGTTGGTTTTAAATGAAAGCTGGGAGATCCTTCTTTCATTTGCTATATCTTTGTCCAGGTCTGATGAGTACTTTGGCCACAGTGAGCCCCCAAAATGGACCCAGAAATTCATGAAAATTCAAACAAAATTTCTTTTTTTGTGATCACAAATGGAGCTCAGAATCCGCAAATTCCTGCTAGTTTAGCTATAAATCGCGTTTAAAGTTTTTTCATGGGAAATTGGCTATAACTCTCGCCTCAGTGGTGATAAAAGGCTCAGGTTGATTTTAAATGAAAGCTGGGAGATCCTTCTTTCATTTGCTATATCTTTGTCCAGGTCTGATGAGTACTTTGGCCACAGTGAGCCCCCAAAATGGACCCAGAAATTCATGAAAATTCAAAAAAAATTTCTTTTTTTGTGATCACAAATGGAGCTCAGAATCCGCAAATTCCTGCTAGTTTAGCTATAAATCGCGTTTAAAGTTTTTTCATGGGAAATTGGCTATAACTCTCGCCTCAGTGGTGATAAAAGGCTCAGGTTGGTTTTAAATGAATGCTGGGAGATCCTTCTTTCATTTGCTATATCTTTGTCCAGGTCTGATGAGTACTTTGGCCACAGTGAGCCCCCAAAATGGACCCAGAAATTCATGAAAATTCAAAAAAAATTTCTTTTTTTGTGATCACAAATGGAGCTCAGAATCCGCAAATTCCTGCTAGTTTAGCTATAAATCGCGTTTAAAGTTTTTTCATGGGAAATTGGCTATAACTCTCGCCTCAGTGGTGATAAAAGGCTCAGGTTGGTTTTAAATGAATGCTGGGAGATCCTTCTTTCATTTGCTATATCTTTGTCCAGGTCTGATGAGTACTTTGGCCACAGTGAGCCCCCAAAAGGGACCCGGAAATTCATGAGAATTCAAAAAAAAATTTCTATTTTTTGTGATCACAAATGGAGCTAAGAATACGCAAATTACTGCTAGTTTAGCTATAAATCGCGTTTAAAGTTTTTTCATGGGAAATTGGCTATAACTCTCGCCTCAGTGGTGATAAAAGGCTCAGGTTGGTTTTAAATGAAAGCTGGGAGATCCTTCTTTCATTTGCTATATCTTTGTCCAGGTCTGATGAGTACTTTGGCCACAGTGAGCCCCCAAAATGGACCCAGAAATTCATGAAAATTCAAACAAAATTTCTTTTTTTGTGATCACAAATGGAGCTCAGAATCCGCAAATTCCTGCTAGTTTAGCTATAAATCGCGTTTAAAGTTTTTTCATGGGAAATTGGCTATAACTCTCGCCTCAGTGGTGATAGGTTGGTTTTAAATGAAAGCTGGGAGATCCTTCTTTCATTTGCTATATCTTTGTCCAGGTCTGATGAGTACTTTGGCCACAGTGAGCCCCCAAAATGGACCCAGAAATTCATGAAAATTCAAAAAAAAATTTCTTTTTTTGTGATCACAAATGGAGCTCAGAATCCGCAAATTCCTGCTAGTTTAGCTATAAATTGCGTTTAAAGTTTTTTCATGGGAAATTGGCTATAACTCTCGCCTCAGTAGTGATAAAAGGCTCAGGTTGGTTTTAAATGAAAGCTGGGAGATCCTTCTTTCATTTGCTATATCTTTGTCCAGGTCTGATGAGTACTTTGGCCACAGTGAGCCCCAAAATGGACCCAGAAATTCATGAAAATTCAAACAAAATTTCTTTTTTTGTGATCACAAATGGAGCTCAGAATACGCAAATTACTGCTAGTTTAGCTATAAATCGCGTTTAAAGTTTTTTCATGGGAAATTGGCTATAACTCTCGCCTCAGTGGTGATAAAAGGCTCAGGTTGGTTTTAAATGAATGCTGGGAGATCCTTCTTTCATTTGCTATATCTTTGTCCAGGTCTGATGAGTACTTTGGCCACAGTGAGCCCCCAAAAGGGACCCAGAAATTCATGAAAATTCAAAAAAAAATTTCTTTTTTTGTGATCACAAATGGAGCTCAGAATCCGCAAATTCCTGCTAGTTTAGCTATAAATCGCGTTTAAAGTTTTTTCATGGGAAATTGGCTATAACTCTCGCCTCAGTGGTGATAAAAGGCTCAGGTTGATTTTAAATGAAAGCTGGGAGATCCTTCTTTCATTTGCTATATCTTTGTCCAGGTCTGATGAGTACTTTGGCCACAGTGAGCCCCCAAAATGGACCCAGAAATTCATGAAAATTCAAAAAAAATTTCTTTTTTTGTGATCACAAATGGAGCTCAGAATCCGCAAATTCCTGCTAGTTTAGCTATAAATTGCGTTTAAAGTTTTTTCATGGGAAATTGGCTATAACTCTCGCCTCAGTAGTGATAAAAGGCTCAGGTTGGTTTTAAATGAAAGCTGGGAGATCCTTCTTTCATTTGCTATATCTTTGTCCAGGTCTGATGAGTACTTTGGCCACAGTGAGCCCCAAAATGGACCCAGAAATTCATGAAAATTCAAACAAAATTTCTTTTTTTGTGATCACAAATGGAGCTCAGAATACGCAAATTACTGCTAGTTTAGCTATAAATCGCGTTTAAAGTTTTTTCATGGGAAATTGGATATAACTCTCGCCTCAGTGGTGATAAAAGGCTCAGGTTGGTTTTAAATGAAAGCTGGGAGATCCTTCTTTCATTTGCTATATCTTTGTCCAGGTCTGATGAGTACTTTGGCCACAGTGAGCCCCAAAATGGACCCAGAAATTCATGAAAATTCAAACAAAATTTCTTTTTTTGTGATCACAAATGGAGCTCAGAATACGCAAATTACTGCTAGTTTAGCTATAAATCGCGTTTAAAGTTTTTTCATGGGAAATTGGCTATAACTCTCGCCTCAGTGGTGATAAAAGGCTCAGGTTGGTTTTAAATGAAAGCTGGGAGATCCTTCTTTCATTTGCTATATCTTTGTCCAGTTCTGATGAGTACTTTGGCCACAGTGAGCCCCCAAAATGGACCCAGAAATTCATGAAAATTCAAACAAAATTTCTTTTTTTGTGATCACAAATGGAGCTCAGAATCCGCAAATTCCTGCTAGTTTAGCTATAAATCGCGTTTAAAGTTTTTTCATGGGAAATTGGCTATAACTCTCGCCTCAGTGGTGATAAAAGGCTCAGGTTGATTTTAAATGAAAGCTGGGAGATCCTTCTTTCATTTGCTATATCTTTGTCCAGGTCTGATGAGTACTTTGGCCACAGTGAGCCCCCAAAATGGACCCAGAAATTCATGAAAATTCAAAAAAAATTTCTTTTTTTGTGATCACAAATGGAGCTCACAATCCGCAAATTCCTGCTAGTTTAGCTATAAATCGCGTTTAAAGTTTTTTCATGGGAAATTGGCTATAACTCTCGCCTCAGTGGTGATAAAAGGCTCAGGTTGATTTTAAATGTAAGCTGGAAGTTCCTTCTTTCATTTGCTATATCTTTGTCCAGGTCTGATGAGTACTTTGGCCACAGTGAGCCCCCAAAATGGACCCAGAAATTCATGAAAATTCAAAAAAAATTTATTTTTTTGTGATCACAAATGGAGCTCAGAATCCGCAAATTCCTGCTAGTTTAGCTATAAATTGCGTTTAAAGTTTTTTCATGGGAAATTGGCTATAACTCTCGCCTCAGTAGTGATAAAAGGCTCAGGTTGGTTTTAAATGAAAGCTGGGAGATCCTTCTTTCATTTGCTATATCTTTGTCCAGGTCTGATGAGTACTTTGGCCACAGTGAGCCCCAAAATGGACCCAGAAATTCATGAAAATTCAAACAAAATTTCTTTTTTTGTGATCACAAATGGAGCTCAGAATACGCAAATTACTGCTAGTTTAGCTATAAATCGCGTTTAAAGTTTTTTCATGGGAAATTGGCTATAACTCTCGCCTCAGTGGTGATAAAAGGCTCAGGTTGGTTTTAAATGAAAGCTGGGAGATCCTTCTTTCATTTGCTATATCTTTGTCCAGGTCTGATGAGTACTTTGGCCACAGTGAGCCCCCAAAATGGACCCAGAAATTCATGAAAATTCAAAAAAAATTTCTTTTTTTGTGATCACAAATGGAGCTCAGAATCCGCAAATTCCTGCTAGTTTAGCTATAAATCGCGTTTAAAGTTTTTTCATGGGAAATTGGCTATAACTCTCGCCTCAGTGGTGATAAAAGGCTCAGGTTGGTTTTAAATGAAAGCTGGGAGATCCTTCTTTCATTTGCTATATCTTTGTCCAGGTGTGATGAGTACTTTGGCCACAGTGAGCCCCCAAAGTATACCCGGAAATTCATGCAAATTCAAACAAAATTTCTTTTTTCGTGATCACAAATGGAGCTCAGAATACGCAAATTCCTGCTAGTTTAGCTATAAATCGCGTTTAAAGTTTTTTCATGGGAAATTGGCTATAACTCTCGCCTCAGTGGTGATAAAAGGCTCAGGTTGGTTTTAAATGAAAGCTGGAAGATCCTTCTTTCATTTGCTATATCTTTGTCCAGGTCTGATGAGTACTTTGGCCACAGTGAGCCCCCAAAATGGACCCAGAAATTCATGAAAATTCAAAAAAAAATTTCTTTTTTTGTGATCACAAATGGAGCTCAGAATCCGCAAATTCCTGCTAGTTTAGCTATAAATCGCGTTTAAAGCTTTTTCATGGGAAATTGGCTATAACTCTCGCCTCAGTGGTGATAAAAGGCTCAGGTTGGTTTTAAATGAAAGCTGGGAGATCCTTCTTTCATTTGCTATATCTTTGGCCAGGTCTGATGAGTACTTTGGCCACAGTGAGCCCCCAAAAGGGACCCAGAAATTCATGAAAATTCAAAAAAAAATTTCTTTTCTTGTGATCACAAATGGAGCTCAGAATCCGCAAATTCCTGCTAGTTTAGCTATAAATCGCGTTTAAAGTTTTTTCATGGGAAATTGGCTATAACTCTCGCCTCAGTAGTGATAAAAGGCTCAGGTTGGTTTTAAATGAAAGCTGGAAGATCCTTCTTTCATTTGCTATATCTTTGTCCAGGTCTGATGAGTACTTTGGCCACAGTGAGCCCCCAAAATGGACCCAGAAATTCATGAAAATTCAAAAAAAAATTTCTTTTTTTGTGATCAGGAATGGAGCTCAGAATCCGCAAATTCCTGCTAGTTTAGCTATAAATCGCGTTTAAAGTTTTTTCATGGGAAATTGGCTATATCTCTCGCCTCAGTGGTGATAAAAGGCTCAGGTTGGTTTTAAATGAAAGTTGGGAGATCCTTCTTTCATTTGCTATATCTTTGTCCAGGTCTGATGAGTACTTTGGCCACAGTGAGCCCCCAAAATGGACCCAGAAATTCATGAAAATTCAAAAAAAATTTATTTTTTTGTGATCACAAATGGAGCTCAGAATACGCAAATTCCTGCTAGTTTAGCTATAAATCGCGTTTAAAGTTTTTTCATGGGAAATTGGCTATAACTCTCGCCTCAGTGGTGATAAAAGGCTCAGGTTGGTTTTAAATGAAAGCTGGGAGATCCTTCTTTCATTTGCTATATCTTTGTCCAGGTCTGATGAGTACTTTGGCCACAGTGAGCCCCCAAAGTATACCCGGAAATTCATGAAAATTCAAACAAAATTTCTTTTTTTGTGATCACAAATGGAGCTCAGAATACGCAAATTCCTGCTAGTTTAGCTATAAATCGCGTTTAAAGTTTTTTCATGGGAAATTGGCTATAACTCTCGCCTCAGTGGTGATAAAAGGCTCAGGTTGGTTTTAAATGAAAGCTGGAAGATCCTTCTTTCATTTGCTATATCTTTGTCCAGGTCTGATGAGTACTTTGGCCACAGTGAGCCCCCAAAATGGACCCAGAAATTCATGAAAATTCAAAAAAAAATTTCTTTTTTTGTGATCACAAATGGAGCTCAGAATCCGCAAATTCCTGCTAGTTTAGCTATAAATCGCGTTTAAAGCTTTTTCATGGGAAATTGGCTATAACTCTCGCCTCAGTGGTGATAAAAGGCTCAGGTTGGTTTTAAATGAAAGCTGGGAGATCCTTCTTTCATTTTCTATATCTTTGTCCAGGTCTGATGAGTACTTTGGCCACAGTGAGCCCCCAAAAGGGACCCAGAAATTCATGAAAATTCAAAAAAAAATTTCTTTTCTTGTGATCACAAATGGAGCTCAGAATACGCAAATTCCTGCTAGTTTAGCTATAAATCGCGTTTAAAGTTTTTTCATGGGAAATTGGCTATAACTCTCGCCTCAGTGGTGATAAAAGGCTCAGGTTGGTTTTAAATGAAAGCTGGGAGATCCTTCTTTCATTTTCTATATTTTTGTCCAGGTCTGATGAATACTTTGGCCACAGTGAGCCCCCAAAGTATACCCGGAAATTCATGAAAATTCAAAAAAAAAATTATATTTTTTGTGATCACAAATGGAGCTCAGAATCCGCAAATTCCTCCTAGTTTAGCTATAAATCGCGTTTAAAGTTTTTTCATGGGAAATTGGAAAATTCAAAAAAAATTTATTTTTTTGTGATCACAAATGGAGCTTAGAATCCGCAAATTCCTGCTAGTTTAGCTATAAATTGCGTTTAAAGTTTTTTCATGGGAAATTGGCTATAACTCTCGCCTCAGTGGTGATAAAAGGCTCAGGTTGGTTTTAAATGAAAGCTGGGAGATCCTTCTTTCATTTGCTATATCTTTGTCCAGGTCTGATGAGTACTTTGGCCACAGTGAGCCCCCAAAAGGGACCCAGAAATTCATGAAAATTCAAAAAAAATTTCTTTTTTTGTGATCACAAATGGAGCTCAGAATCCGCAAATTCCTGCCAGTTTAGCTATAAATTGCGTTTAAAGTTTTTTCATGGGAAATTGGCTATAACTCTCGCCTCAGTAGTGATAAAAGGCTCAGGTTGGTTTTAAATGAAAGCTGGAAGATCCTTCTTTCATTTGCTATATCTTTGTCCAGGTCTGATGAGTACTTTGGCCACAGTGAGCCCCCAAAATGGACCCAGAAATTCATGAAAATTCAAAAAAAAATTTATATTTTTTGTGATCACAAATGGAGCTCAGAATCCGCAAATTCCTGCTAGTTTAGCTATAAATCGCGTTTAAAGTTTTTTCATGGGAAATTGGCTATATCTCTCGCCTCAGTGGTGATAAAAGGCTCAGGTTGGTTTTAAATGAAAGCTGGGAGATCCTTCTTTCATTTGCTATATCTTTGTCCAGGTCTGATGAGTACTTTGGCCACAGTGAGCCCCAAAATGGACCCAGAAATTCATGAAAATTCAAAAAAAATTTCTTTTTTTGTGATCACAAATGGAGCTCAGAATACGCAAATTCCTGCTAGTTTAGCTATAAATCGCGTTTAAAGTTTTTTCATGGGAAATTGGCTATAACTCTCGCCTCAGTGGTGATAAAAGGCTCAGGTTGGTTTTAAATGAAAGCTGGGAGATCCTTCTTTCATTTGCTATATCTTTGTCCAGGTCTGATGAGTACTTTGGCCACAGTGAGCCCCCAAAGTATACCCGGAAATTCATGAAAATTCAAACAAAATTTCTTTTTTTGTGATCACAAATGGAGCTCAGAATACGCAAATTCCTGCTAGTTTAGCTATAAATCGCGTTTAAAGTTTTTTCATGGGAAATTGGCTATAACTCTCGCCTCAGTGGTGATAAAAGGCTCAGGTTGGTTTTAAATGAAAGCTGGAAGATCCTTCTTTCATTTGCTATATCTTTGTCCAGGTCTGATGAGTACTTTGGCCACAGTGAGCCCCCAAAATGGACCCAGAAATTCATGAAAATTCAAAAAAAAATTTCTTTTTTTGTGATCACAAATGGAGCTCAGAATCCGCAAATTCCTGCTAGTTTAGCTATAAATCGCGTTTAAAGCTTTTTCATGGGAAATTGGCTATAACTCTCGCCTCAGTGGTGATAAAAGGCTCAGGTTGGTTTTAAATGAAAGCTGGGAGATCCTTCTTTCATTTTCTATATCTTTGTCCAGGTCTGATGAGTACTTTGGCCACAGTGAGCCCCCAAAAGGGACCCAGAAATTCATGAAAATTCAAAAAAAAATTTCTTTTCTTGTGATCACAAATGGAGCTCAGAATCCGCAAATTCCTGCTAGTTTAGCTATAAATCGCGTTTAAAGTTTTTTCATGGGAAATTGGCTATAACTCTCGCCTCAGTGGTGATAAAAGGCTCAGGTTGGTTTTAAATGAAAGCTGGGAGATCCTTCCTTCATTTTCTATATTTTTGTCCAGGTCTGATGAATACTTTGGCCACAGTGAGCCCCCAAAGTATACCCGGAAATTCATGAAAATTCAAAAAAAAAAATTATATTTTTTGTGATCACAAATGGAGCTCAGAATCCGCAAATTCCTCCTAGTTTAGCTATAAATCGCGTTTAAAGTTTTTTCATGGGAAATTGGAAAATTCAAAAAAAATTTATTTTTTTGTGATCACAAATGGAGCTTAGAATCCGCAAATTCCTGCTAGTTTAGCTATAAATTGCGTTTAAAGTTTTTTCATGGGAAATTGGCTATAACTCTCGCCTCAGTGGTGATAAAAGGCTCAGGTTGGTTTTAAATGAAAGCTGGGAGATCCTTCTTTCATTTGCTATATCTTTGTCCAGGTCTGATGAGTACTTTGGCCACAGTGAGCCCCCAAAAGGGACCCAGAAATTCATGAAAATTCAAAAAAAATTTCTTTTTTTGTGATCACAAATGGAGCTCAGAATCCGCAAATTCCTGCCAGTTTAGCTATAAATTGCGTTTAAAGTTTTTTCATGGGAAATTGGCTATAACTCTCGCCTCAGTAGTGATAAAAGGCTCAGGTTGGTTTTAAATGAAAGCTGGAAGATCCTTCTTTCATTTGCTATATCTTTGTCCAGGTCTGATGAGTACTTTGGCCACAGTGAGCCCCCAAAATGGACCCAGAAATTCATGAAAATTCAAAAAAAAATTTATATTTTTTGTGATCACAAATGGAGCTCAGAATCCGCAAATTCCTGCTAGTTTAGCTATAAATCGCGTTTAAAGTTTTTTCATGGGAAATTGGCTATATCTCTCGCCTCAGTGGTGATAAAAGGCTCAGGTTGGTTTTAAATGAAAGCTGGGAGATCCTTCTTTCATTTGCTATATCTTTGTCCAGGTCTGATGAGTACTTTGGCCACAGTGAGCCCCAAAATGGACCCAGAAATTCATGAAAATTCAAAAAAAATTTCTTTTTTTGTGATCACAAATGGAGCTCAGAATACGCAAATTCCTGCTAGTTTAGCTATAAATCGCGTTTAAAGTTTTTTCATGGGAAATTGGCTATAACTCTCGCCTCAGTGGTGATAAAAGGCTCAGGTTGGTTTTAAATGAAAGCTGGGAGATCCTTCTTTCATTTGCTATATCTTTGTCCAGGTCTGATGAGTACTTTGGCCACAGTGAGCCCCCAAAGTATACCCAGAAATTCATGAAAATTCAAACAAAATTTCTTTTTTTGTGATCACAAATGGAGCTCAGAATACGCAAATTCCTGCTAGTTTAGCTATAAATCGCGTTTAAAGTTTTTTCATGGGAAATTGGCTATAACTCTCGCCTCAGTGGTGATAAAAGGCTCAGGTTGGTTTAAATGAAAGCTGGGAGATCCTTCTTTCATTTGCTATATCTTTGTCCTGGTCTGATGAATACTTTGGCCACAGTAAGCCCCCAAAATGGACCCGGAAATTCATGAAAATTCAAAAAAAAAATTTCTTTTTTTGTGATCACAAATGGAGCTCGGAATCCTGAAATTCCTGCTAGTTTAGCTATAAATCGCGTTTAAAGTTTTTTCATGGGAAATTGGCTATAACTCTCGCCTCAGTGGTGATAAAAGGCTCAGGTTGGTTTAAATGAAAGCTGGGAGATCCTTCTTTCATTTGCTATATCTTTGTCCTGGTCTGATGAATACTTTGGCCACAGTAAGCCCCCAAAATGGACCCGGAAATTCATGAAAATTCAAAAAAAAAATTTCTTTTTTTGTGATCACAAATGGAGCTCGGAATCCTGAAATTCCTGCTAGTTTAGCTATAAATCGCGTTTAAAATTTTTCATTTGCCATAACTTTGTCCGATGAGAATTGTGAGAAAGTGGACAGTTTAAAAATATCTATTTTTTTAGTGCTCTCATCAAGCTTATGAATTCCGCCTCGGTTGGTCGATCTCCCAGCTTTGTTCCGATGTAAATAGCAGTAAATTATATTCGTAAAATCGTTTTCACTCGGAACTTTATTTATTAGGATTCGAATTCAGTGCCTGTTTCCGATCTGAGTGGTTTTCACTATTAGTCCAGTCCACAAAGCAATGTGTAGAATTCCAAATCTCCTAACAAATATGACTGGCGCGCTTTTCTTTCAGAACCTGGTCTAAACAATAACAACCGCCATAATACCTAAGAATCATTAAAGCAATAATTCCAAATCATTCAATAACAAACTCACACGGCAGTGTGCAACAGTGTTTTTTCTTTTTTATTATTGTTCTGTTGTTGATATCCCATTGCAATGCACTTGAAACCAAATCCCAAGCACGATCGGCACTACCAGTTTGTATGCAAATATTCATTCAAACAAAATTTCTTTTTTTGTGATCACAAATGGAGCTCAGAATACGCAAATTCCTGCTAGTTTAGCTATAAATCGCGTTTAAAATTTTTCATTTGCCATAACTTTGTCCGATGAGAATTGTGAGAAAGTGGACAGTTTAAAAATATCTATTTTTTTAGTGCTCTCATCAAGCTTATGAATTCCGCCTCGGTTGGTCGATCTCCCAGATTTGTTCCGATGTAAATAGCAGTAAATTATATTCGTAAAATCGTTTTCACTCGGAACTTTATTTATTAGGATTCGAATTCAGTGCCTGTTTCCGATCTGAGTGGTTTTCACTATTAGTCCAGTCCACAAAGCAATGTGTAGAATTCCAAATCTCCTAACAAATATGACTGGCGCGCTTTTCTTTCAGAACCTGGTCTAAACAATAACAACCGCCATAATACCTAAGAATCATTAAAGCAATAATTCCAAATCATTCAATAACAAACTCACACGGCAGTGTGCAACAGTGATTTTTCTTTTTTATTATTGTTCTGTTGTTGATATCCCATTGCAATGCACTTGAAACCAAATCCCAAGCACGATCGGCACTACCAGTTTGTATGCAAATATTCACCACTCACCCCTCACGCATTCCGTGAGGCGGGGATTGACTGATCCAAGACTCTCGCCATTCGACAGATTTCAGGGGGCTCGAACCATTATCGTTCGACGGTCGCAGCGGCAGCGGAGCAGAAAAACAGGTGTCACCAGCAGAAGCAGCTGTACGGGAGTAGAGGAGTTCAGAATCGGCGACTTATGAACGGCGTGTGCCTTCGCATTTACCCGCCGCCTGGGCTTATAAATATCTTATTCAATGTAGATTTTCATTTGCAATTATTTTGTTGTGTCCGGAGAAACGTAGAAGGGGATCAGCAAAGCCAAAATTCAAAATGAACCTGTTCTTTCGTGATAAAATGATAAAAAAAAGGGGCTGGAACTAGAAGACAATTGTCGGTGAAATTTGCCGGTGATAAGAAACTCAATTTGAGGCATGGTGCAGTGGAGGAGTGAACGAGGAGGTGTCATGGGAATAGTAGTAACCGATAATAAACGTGCACTCTATTTTCGTTTACAAAGAATATTCTAGTGGACTCATACCAACGACTTCTTCGGTTTGAAGCCATGTGACAAAGAATCCAAAATATGGGTAATAAAAAAATTACTGCTACATTTAGTGCGATCGAGAAAACGTGGACTAATGAATATTTAATGTATGATATTGATTTGAATAAAAAACAAAAACAAGATTTGGAGTATCATTCCTGACAACAGCCGCGGCAGCAACAACATCCACAGCAACCAGAGCGCCTCAACGAGATAAACAAAATACAAGTTTCCAATATTTAAATCGAGCTTTAATACAGAATGCGGCGAACAAGCGGGACAGGATTTTTACCTTATATGCCGTGGATCAGGTGGAAGGGAGAGAGGTGGGGAAGGGGATGGTCAGATGGTGGCTGGAAGTAACCGACGGACGATTCGATCGATCGGATTGACGGAGCGAGGCAATCCGAGGCTATAAAAGACCAGGACGGGTTCTAAAGCCGTTGTAGTTTCTCTTTAGTTACCACTTGATACCAATCTAGTTCCCAAAGTTGTAGAACAACTCTAAGTGAAAATGGCAAGTAACGAGATCTCGTCCTTAGCATAGGCAATCGGACCGTGATCAGAAAGAACAAAAGGACTCGAAAGGACAATGTTTAAGACTCAGTGTTGTGCAATAATTTAAATAATATACGTTATTCAAACGATTATTAACACGTGGCCGCCAACAGTTTAATGGCGATATTATGAAGACTTGAATATTAATAAAATATTTATCATTATTGAGTTAAAAATTCTAGTGATAGTATTGCCAGATCCGATATTTAATGCATAAATAAATAGTTTCTAAATAGTGTTCCGTGTTCCGCGATTCGAGATTTAAGTGGACTCGTTATGTGGATCGTTAAGAAGATGAAATCCAAGTTAATTTTTGTGATTGGTATATTAATGAGTTCGATTACAGACTGATCCGTTATCTGTTTGCGATGATTGTGAACATATTAATCTCATATTTTTCCCTTGCAGACCACATACACCGACAAGGGACCAAAGGTAAGCCACTGTTGTTCTTGTCCCTCCTCTCGACACTTACCGTATCCCTATTGCCCGCAGCCACAAGGAGGAAAGTTCCTCAGCTTTGACCACCTGACTTTCTACGTGGGCAATGCCAAGCAGGCGGCTAGCTACTACACCACACGCATGGGGTTCGAGCCCTTGGGCTACCAGGGCCTCGAGACCGGCAATCGCCGCTTCGCCAAGCACGCCGTGCGTCAGAACAGGATCGTCTTCGTGTTCGTGTCCGCCTACAGCCCTGCCGACGAGGAGCATGGGTCCCATCTGATGAAGCACGGCGACGGCGTCAAGGACGTAGCATTCGAGGTGGAGGATCTCGATATCATCTTCAAGGTGGCAAGGGAACGCGGTGCCGAGGTCGTGCGCGACATTTGGGAGGAGAAGGACGAGTTCGGAACAGTCCGTTTTGCCACAATCAAGACGGTGAGTTGGCAATGAATGAATGTCTGCCGTGGAGCTCTTGTCCGTGATGTGACCCATTCTGTGATGCTCCTTGCAGTACGGCGACACCACCCACACCTTCGTCGATCGCAAGAACTACCGCGGAGAGTTCTTGCCAGGCTTCAAGTCGCAGCCGAGGGACGTTTTGCTGGCAAACCTGCCGCCGGCAAAGCTGGACTTCGTCGATCACGTGGTCGGCAATCAGCCCGATCTACAAATGGAAAGCGTTGCCTCCTGGTACGAACGCATCCTGCAGTTCCATCGCTTCTGGTCCGTCGACGACTCGCAGATCCACACTGAGTACTCAGCTCTACGTTCCATTGTTATGGCCAACTACGAGGAGACTGTAAAGATGCCCATCAACGAGCCTGCGAAAGGCAAGAAGAAGTCACAGATCGAGGAATATGTGGAGTTTTATGGAGGAGCGGGCGTTCAGCACATCGCCTTGAACACCAGCGACATAATCACTGCCATCCGCAACTTGCGCGCACGCGGCATGGAGTTCCTCACCATTCCCGACTCTTACTATGAAATCTTGGAGGAGAATCTGAAGCACTCTCGCACCAAGATCAAAGAAGATATGAAGATACTGAAGGAGTTGAACATTTTGATTGATTACGATGAGAACGGCTACTTGCTGCAGATCTTCACCAAGAATATGCAGGACAGACCTACGGTCTTCTTGGAGGTTATTCAACGACACAACCACAACGTGAGTACAAATATCAACCGCGAAGTCAAGAAACACTCTAACTCTTTCATATACAGGGCTTCGGTGCAGGCAATTTCAAATCTCTCTTCACAGCCATTGAGATCGAACAAGCTAAGCGCGGAAATTTATAAAAACATATTACATTAAAGTACAAGTATTTTATTTTGCAAATGCATGTTCTTAAGCATAGTCTCATATATAAACCTAAATAATAAATTCAATGATTACCACCAACAATTAATTGGAATTTATTAAATTTATGTTTTCCGATCCCGAAAACGAGAGTCGACCAGCGTCTCGTTGCGAGGATCATTTTCATCGAATGTGGGTATAAATGGATTCCAAAACCCATCGGGTGTAAGATTTATATCGACTACCTTATGACGTGTACAGCTGTTCAACCGCTCTATTATATCTTCATCAGACATACGGTCACCCATAACATCTATATACTGTAAATAATAAAGATCATTAAATAAATGAAATTAGTTTTGAAATCTATTTCAAAGTTCACCCTTTGGCAGTCCTTGCAGTCGACGTCAAATTTATCTTTAATATTTACTCTTTTTCGTTTTTTATGAGCATTGCCAGTCTCCAATTGTTCTTTCTTCACTAAAATGGGAAGTGGAATGAAATCATCATCACTAATTTCATCTTCTTCAGTCTTTCTGTAGTCATCCTCAATCGGTTTCTGCGTTGTCTTTTCCTGTTTGACTTGAACGCCTCTGTCCTTTTGTGTTGTTGTCGTTGTCGTTGTCGTTGAAGATCCCTGACCCAATTTAGTAGACTTAAATTCAGTATTTAGTTTGCTTATTCCTTCGAGTCTAGGTGCTGCACTAGCTGTTCTTTGAAGTTGTTGAATACTAAAACACAAATTATTTACGTATGTTCATAAGTATGTAGCTATAGTACATCCAGATGAAAAATCATACTTTTCCCTCTCCACCTTTTTTAAATTTTCTAAACTCTGATCGCCACATTTCATCAGTGCCTCTAATAGATCCATTGATTCCATAAGAGTTTGGTTGCAGCTATCATCCAGAAATATTATATCCTGCGTGGCTGGCGTTAAAATCATCACACTTGATGAATCGGCTTCTCTGCTCTTAGACTCATTCGAAGTTATTTTGCCAAGACTTCCTTCGCCCAATAGTTCATTTAGTTTTTTATTAGGAACATTAGATGATTGTAGATTTTTTATGGAATTAGAGGATGGTGCATCATGAGTGATATCCGATGGATTGGTAAATTGTGCGTCCTCCTCGCGCAAATTAAACGTCACATCGTGAGGATCCTTTGGATTGGCTTTTCGACTTGCGTTTACGCTGCTGTTGGTTCTGTAACCTTATATAGAGTTAGTTGAGGAGACACAATGACTGCAAAAGTATTCGAAAATACAAAATAAGACTACCTATGCAACAAACTGCGCATGGGTTTCGATCGGTTTGATTTGCTCGTATTAGGACTGGCGTCAATGGCATCATCGTGATATGTTGAATTCGACTATAAGGAAAAACATTTCATTCACTACGAAATGTGTTTATATAACTAAATACACACCCCTCTGAAGGACTTATCGGGTAAAACATTTAATTGAAGTCGCGTTTGTTTTAACTTCCCAGGCTTTTTCAAAGATAGGCTAGTTTTTCTTTCCAACATTGTTACATCAGCTGCCAGAGGTTTCAAAAAACTTCCATTCCCAGCTACATTACCGCAACCTTCCAAAAACGATTTTCGTGATTCCGGTCTTTCCTTTTCCATCCAATCGTTCTGCTTCACCACTTTAACAGGTGTAAGAGGCTTCCGATTCTCATTATTACCGCTCGGTTCCAGCAGTTTCCGCTTCGCTGGCATATCTCGGCGTTCCTCAATAGACGTCCGGAAGATTCGAGGACTATTGATGGTTTCTGTTTCCCCAATACTTTCATTCCGAGATGGACTTATGGACGTGTCTACCGAAGAGCAATCGAAAATCTGTTGGCTGTTCAAGGCCATGTTCAGTTCGTCCGCAGTAAGGTCTCCGACGGCTGTGACTCGACCATTCGGCTCCTCACTGAAACTCAAGTCGTCTCGACTGGTGCGAATGTTTATTTTACGGCGCTTCGGGGGTGATCGATAGTCGAGGGCTGAGATCGACGTTTGTAGTTTCTGTTGCTGCAACAACTCAACCGCCTTGGTAAGTTTTTCATTGCGTTTCTGTAAGTTCTTGAGCTTTCTCTCCTTCTCACTAAACTCATTTTTAATGTCTAAAAGAATATGTTATTTTGATAAATACACAATTGAATTAAATACCTACATAAATAGTGGTTCTTGATTTTCTCTAAAGCTCCTAATATGCAATCATTGTAGCTTATAAAGTCTTCCTTACTTTCTTGAATACAATATAAACAGGTCATTTTACGCAGAATTTTACTGATATGTATTTTTATTTTTGAAACATTTCACTTAAAAAATTCGTATCAAATATTATGATAAGATGATAATGGCGGCACATTATCTGGTAATCTATTACTACAATAATGATCGTTCGCGCTGAAGTTCCATATAATGTGGATTCAAGCAAATACCACGTATTGGAACCTAAAAAATCAGCTGATACGAACAGTCAATAATTTTGGCAATCAGCATTCGAAAAGTGTGGAATGCTGTATTTTTTCAATTGCATTACATATAAATTCCTATTAAATTGAATTAGAATTTGATAAATTAAGCATTTCGTTAAGCATTATGGCAAATATTCGAGAGACCGCTGATAAGGCGTTGAAAATGCTGCGCACTCTTCCCAGGGTGCAAATCGGAAACCTTCGTCCAAATCCCAACTCCAAGCAAAACGTGAGTTAAAACATCTTAAGACAACATGGAGCATTACTTAATCAAAATATTAAAAGGATAAACGCGGTCGTGCACAACATGGTGGTGACAAACACGGTGCCGGCAACAAAGGATCCGGCCAGCGACAGAATTTCATGCGGCTGGGTTACGAAACAGGAAACACTCCCTTCTACACACGCTTCCCCTACGAGCCCTACTATAAGGGACACCATCTGCGTCGTCAATACCCGCCGATTTCAATGACACAATTGCAGGTTCTGATTGATACAAATCGTATTGATACTAGTCAACCCATCGATCTAACGACGTTGTGCAACACGGGACTTCTTAGTATTAAGCCAACTGATATGCATTTCGGCTTCCAGTTAACGGATGAAGGAATTGATAACTTCAAGGCAAAAATCTGTATCGAAGTTCAGCATGCGAAGGAAAATGTTATTGCGGCTATTGAAAAAAATGGTGGCATTATTCGTACTGCCTACTATGATCCCAGAAGTCTTCAGGTTTGCAGTGGAAGACTTGATGTATTTTCATTTACTGATATTCCGCTCCTTTCCAGGTGATGGTAAACCCTAAGAAATGGTTTGAAAAGGGTGTCCCAATTCCTCGTCGCGCCATGCCCCCACAAGATGCGATTGCGTATTATATGTCTGCCCAGAATCGAGGTTATCTTGCAGACCCAGAGGAAATTAGTAAAGATCGCTTAGTGCTGGCGCAGAAGTACGGTTATGAGCTACCTAAAATCGAGGAAGACCCCGCGTACGAAATGCTAACTTCTATGAAGGATGCTCGTCAGATTTTCTTTGGTCTGGAGCCGGGTTGGGTAGTCATCTTAAAGGATAAGGCAATTATTAAGCCCAAGGGATTCGTGAACGAGAAGTGAGCTATTATTTAAGCTGATTTTTATTTGTTTATAGCTTTTAATTAAATAAAATTTCAATAAAAATAGCAGCAATCAAGAAGTTTTAATGCAGTTAAGATTTTATTATCATATATCGTGGAAGCTGAAACTTCTTTTAATTTGGTTTAGTATTAAAATAATATACTTTGCATGATAATAATTACAACTAATTTACAACTAAATGGATATTCACTGATTATATTTAAAGAGTGGCCTAGTTTATATAAAAACTTGTTGCGCCGATAAATTTTCCATAAATGGTTTCACAATGGCGCTTGTCGCAAAGCAAAAGATAAGACCAAATGTAATGGAAATCGGTAGAGCTGGTAAGGCTTTTCGCCAAATTGCCAATAGAAGTAAAGTCAGGCAGAGACCAATGAGAATTGCAACAAAGCATGCAATGGTTGTTGTCCAATCGCCATAGCTAGAAGCTTTTCCTACCAACACCGAGTAAAATATGAAATCGCCAAGACCCAATTTAATGCCACCTGCAAAATAATCACTATAATAAATTTCGATAAACGTACGACTAGGGAAATTTACGCTCTTCCTGTGCCTCAGTTTGATGGGAACCTACGCTTTGTCCTGTGCTTGTGGTCACTGTACGATATTCCGTTGAGCGATGAGCGTTTTGTCCATTGCTGGCTTGGACCTCAATTTGACGACGATGAACTCGCTGATCTATATTAGACGACCACTCCTCAGTGAAACCAGCTGAAACAAAGAAAGGAAACGAATTAAATTATAGGTATAAGTCCGCTTTCGGAAACGAAGCACGCATTCTAATATACATAAAATTAGCACAACATGGGAATATGAGATCTATAACACAAATACAAAATTGCATACCCACACCAAAAGAGAGTACTGTGGAAACATTGAAAATTTACGAGAAATACTTGTGAAAGAAGAGCATAAGGCAGTAAAAATAAAAATTTTAAAAAACCTTGGTATATACCATTTCTGCGTGCATTAAAAGTCACAAGTGGCGTACCTTCTGCATCGGCAACAGCTGAAGTTTGCCCAGAATTACCTGCACGATGTGATAAAGGTGACGTGCTAGATTCCTCTGCCAATACAGCTCTTGCTGTATGATTTCGAATTCGACGTGTAGCCTCATCTTCATCTTCTAGATGGGTGCCCATATAGGCATAGAGGACAGTGGCTACAGAAGAAATGTGTGGATTACCAAAATGATGTGATTAAAAAATTAAAAATGAATTTACATGAATAAATAAGTGCAGGAAATATTTGCTCATTTCGCTCCTGAGCAGTTTCAACCAATATGCGCAGAGGACCCTTCGGCGACAGCACAGCAATCAAATCTGTATGATACATTAACTGAATTGGTTTCATTCATATTGTATTTTAAGTTACTCACCCCATACAGATATTGCAGCCAACACAGCCCAAGCTGTCCACTCTGGCAAGTACTTGATGAACACTAGAGCCATTAGCGCGGCAACAAAAATCAAATAACCTTGCTGCAGTCGCAAAGGACCCTGCCAATGTATAGCCATCATGCCGGCTACTCCGAAGTTCCATAATATCAGCAGTGCTGTGGGATAATCCATGGGAATGTTGTATGCGCGAAGCAATTCCCTATTGTCGAAGTATAAATGTATGCATATAAAAATTTACTCTATTATAACTGAACATATGTTACTCACTCTAGATATAAGTAGCTAAATATGAAAAGCAGCATGAAAGACGATAGAATTAACCATCCGTGAATGGTTTTGTAACAGCGTTTCTTATACAGTACAATTAAAAGAATAGTCATGATGACGACTACGACCATAAGGATCAAAGAGTTTGCCAAAGCATTCCAAAATTTCGTTCCTGGGTCTGGAGAAAGTTCGTGAAAGGGTGTGTAGAGTCTACATATTGGGAATAGTATTAGCAAATTATAGATTTGATATTTCATAATTAACTCACAAGTACACATCTGTGGTTGAATAAAAACTCACAGCATTTATAGTAGCCACCACCACCAGCATACAGAGCGACACCGGCACAAAAAGTTTTATCACATGTTGTGCTCCATACTTGAGACCCTCCTCTTCTTCATCGATGGGGTTTGAACCGGTAGGATTAGGAGGACCGCGGGATCCTCCGGGATTGCTTCCACTGCTCTGCGCACTACGATTCCGTCCTCCGCGCACTGTCACATTCGGAACGTCTAAGTACGCCTGTGAGGTAAAGTTAACTACATTATTGCAAATAATCATTAACCGAAAATGATTTGTTCACCCCATCGACTTCTTCTTCCTCATTTGCATTGGTTCGCTGACGCTTGTGCTCCCTCTCTGGACGCTCCAACCCACTCAACCTGCCGCTTCCCGAAGAGGTGCCGGCTCCAACGTGTCCGTCCATAAGCGGTGTGCGTTCGTCCGCTTCCGAGTCGTCGCTATGATAGTTACGAGACGTCGTAACAATTGTTGCTAAAGCACCACCTGCCCCGTTTTCCCAACTGCTCCCAACTCCACGTAGTCGTTGACTCGGTCGCTTTTGTTGCGTGGCTCTGGTGCTGCTTATGTTGTTGTTTATGGAATTATAATTCATATGTTTTGTATTTCGAACAAAAAATCAAAAATAAATAATATGAACGATTAATGTTTAACAAATAACAGCATAACTACAATAACTTTCTTCTGTGACTCAACTGCAGCAAGATATTTGTTGTATTGAAACGTCAAACATCAAAAAGCTTCGTTTAATCGATTGCATTAACACTATAATATACTTTTTCGAATGTGATAGAAATCCTCGGATTTCCTTTACCTTTTTTGTATATTTGTGGTTTGAACATCCCTGGTCATGTTATATTGCTAATCATTGTTAAGAAGGCATCACCGTGCGTTGTTGACTACTTCAGTTATTTATGAGTTCTATACTAAAAGACGTATTTTTAAAATGTGCGGAATAATTTAATTCAATATTGAATAAATTCTACAAATATCTTAGAGAAACTGAGATAAATGAAAAGAGAAGATTGAGCGACAATAGTGTGCTAGTGTATGCTATATTTTTGCCCGCGAAGTGACGAAAACTTTGGAAAAACATTATTGAAGAACTTCTCCCATCTGTCGTTTTTGTGACTTGACTTTTTCAAGTTTCATCTGTGAACAGTAAGACAAAATTTAAAAATAATATGTAATAATGAAAACAAATCTATCATGTGTTTGCTTTTAGTGGAAAAGAAGGCTATGAAAAGATGGACAAAGGAAGAAACAAACCTAATTCTTGGATATATAATAGAAAAAGGTTACCTAGAGGTAAGTGATTTTTGGATTTGTTTACAATTAACGAATCCACCTTTTTGCTTTCAATTCAAAATAGTTACATTAAAAAAATTGATTACTTAATCTTTCAGAGGCCAACAGCTCAAATTTTTTATAGAAAATTGTTAGAAGAAATTGAAATAGAGGATGCAACTTGGGAACTTTTAAGATACAGGATGAGGAATCTGAAAACCACACTTAAAAAGGCAAATGACTACAGGGAATCTATGAAAGCTGGGCTTGGAGATGAAGAAGGCATGACGCCGGAGGCAATAGAAGGTAAGTAAATTATTGATCATTTTATAGTAATGTTGTTTAAAAATTTACTTTCTTCTTTTTGTGTAGAAAGAGTACGAAAAATATGTCCACACTATGATCAGCTTTCTTACATATTCGATAATAACGGCGAAATGAATAAGAAGCATAGTAAGTTCGAATACATCGAATTTTCGGAAGTTTCCCAAGCTTCCGAAAATAGTCGAGACTCGCTTACACTCGAAACATCATGGTCCTCACCAACAGTTGCGCCAATCTCCTCACCAACAGCACCGTCTTTATTCTCACCAGCGGCGCCAACGCCTTCTAAACCATTACCAGAACCAACAAGAACCAAACTAAGAAGATTCTCTGAACATACGAAAAGACCGGCACCCAAATCTGAATATGAGGATATTGTTAAACTTGAGAATAAAAGGGATGAGTTTTTACAAAAAAAGCTAGAGTTAGAAAAAGAAAAAATAAAAATCGAATGGAAAAAAATAAAAATGCAGGAAGAAGATCAGGCAAAAAGACTAGAGATGGATCAAGAAATTCAACATATGAGAATGAAAATTGAGCAGGATAAACTTCAAATAGCGTTTCAGTTGAAGAAATATGAAATAGATCAAAAAGAACGCATTGCAAAATACGAACTTGAACTGAAATATAATAAAAGAAATTAGGCTATTTATGGTTAGTGAATAAATAAATTAAGTAAGGTTATTTAACGTTAGAGACATCAAAGCAGATGTAACTTTAATTTAGTAATACATTTCTATAGAAGATTTTCTTTTATTGACATTTGTAATTAATATTTTCAAGTACATTATTATTGAATTTTATTTTAATATGAACAATAGTCATTTTGATTGTTAATGCAAACATAAGTTAATAAAAATAAAAAATCAAAAAGAGTTGTACTGAAACATTTAGTATAAAACATATATAAAATAGCGTCCCGTGTCAAGTCCGGTACGAAAAACAAGAAAAATCGCGGTAAATTTAAGTTCAAGCGGTATCAAGTGCCAAGTGAATATTTCCAATGATCGTGCTACAGTGCCTGAAAACCCAATGAACAAAAACATAGGAATTAATTTCAATGAAAGTGGAACAACTTTACTAATCGTTTCGTTATCAAATAAATATCAACTATATTTCATATATTCATATATTTCATATTTGATTGTTTAAATTACTACACATGTTTAAGGAAGTCATTTTAAAAGTAAATTTTATAGATTATTATTGCATCTAAGGGCTATTTGAATACATCGTGTCGGAATCTGTCTATTGGTTAAACACTTTTAGAAGAACAAACTAAGTAAATTCTAGATTAAACTTAAGAGCTATTGGTAGGTAGGACTACTGCAGGGCGCTTTGCGGTGGCGTCAACGGTGTCCAACTGGCTCCGGCGGCCGAGGTCACCGAGGCGACCACAGACGTGGCTACTGCCGCGGAATGGCGTTGATCGGCACTGGATACCACGGCGTTGCCGCGCTCCAGGGACTCCAGCTTGATCGCCTCGTGCGGCGACGTCGACTTCAGCGTCGCGCATTCCAGGGTCAGCACCGACGTGCCCTCCTCGTTCGCCTTGTAGATGGCGGCCTGCGTCTCGTCGAGCGCCTTGGGGACCTCTACGGGCTCTAGTGGATGGGCATAGGTGCTGGAAGTTGGGTGAGGGAAATCATTGGTAACTAAACTACAATTTATTAACATTTATTTTCCAAGCGAGTCGACAGTAAATCAATGCATGAGCGGTGCGAGTGGAAGCCCGCCTTCGAGCAATCGCTCTTCAGTCGGAGTCAGAGTTGAAGGCGGGTTTCCGCTCCCTCCCCCTGGCCATGCGCGACACTCACCCGATCTCGGAGACCAGCGGGATGTACTCCGGCTGGTAGGGGTAGGCGTTCTGGTAGAGCCCGTATTCGGCGGCGGCGGCGGCCCCGTTGTGCCAGGAGCTGGTCGGGTAGCTGAGGGCCGTTGGCGCGTTCAGGACGTTCGTGTAGAGCTGGTGGGTCGGCGAGGTGGGCGTGGGGTGGAACACTTGGTGTGTGCTGGCGGCGTAGGGCTGAGGCGGCGAGGCGCTGCTCGGCTGGTACATGTCCGCCGGGTGGCCGCCCTGCGCCATGTTGTACTGGTGGCCGTGCGGCGTCAGGTGGTGGATGGTGTAGCCCGGCGAGGGCGTCGTGTAGTTGGGTGAGCCGTTCGACGGTGTCGGCGAGTTGTGCGACGCTGTGGGAGGGAAAGAGGGCGTTAGTGGACTGTCGTCACTTACAATAATAACATTTCTAAGTCACTTACTCAGCGCCCTGTTGCCGCCGCTGGACACCTGGACGGGCATCGGGCCCGGCACCGAGGCGCCCATCGCGCCGGCCGAGCTCCAGTAGTTGCCGTTGCTCTGCCAGCTGCCCGGGTACGAGAAGACCGACGTCGAGCTCGGCTCCACGGGCATGAAGCTCGACTGCGAGTAGGAACTGGCGAAGGCCGAGGGGTTCGACTGCGAGGTGGGCGTCTGCGGCGCCGACGGCGGGGCGGGCGGCGACGAGTTGCCGCTGTGGACGGGGCTACCGTGCGAGTGGGACCCAGAGCCGGACCCGGAGCCGGGGCCCGAGACGATGCGCGGCCGGGCGTACGGGGTGGGCCGCGTGGTGGCCGCCGGCCGGGCCGTGGACATCGAGCGGCCGTAGCGGTCGCAGGCGGAGCTGGTGATGGGCGCCACG
The DNA here is from genome assembly GCA_947389925.1 of Coelopa pilipes. Lineage (NCBI taxonomy): Eukaryota > Metazoa > Arthropoda > Insecta > Diptera > Coelopidae > Coelopa > Coelopa pilipes. Next base: position 1,216,827 of record OX376699.1, read on the forward strand.
GGCGACAGGGCGGCGGTCGGCGGAGGGGGCGGCGCGGCGGCGGCGGCGGTCGTGTAGTGGTTGTGGGGCGGGATCAGCCAGCCGTAGTGGGCGTCGTGCGAGTAGATCGAGTCGGGGCGCTCCTTTGTGCGAGGGCGAGTGTTTCTATTAGCAAGGCGAACGGGGCCGAGGGTGGGGGTGGGTTTCGGGCTTACCTTGGCGTCGAGGAAGGCCTTGGCGAAGGGGTTGTACTTGATCTTGAGCGAGGTGACCTCCTCGTTCTGGTAGGCGGTCACCGCGATGAACTGCGTCTCCGGGAACGGGTACGTGACCACGTGCCGCTGCTCGGTGCCGACGCGCACCAGGTGCACGCGCGGCTCGTACTTGTGCAGCGAGTTCAGCATGATCTGGGAGAGAGGTTCGTCATTGATCGTCATCGATATGGGCGTCATCGATTGGGGCTCACCTGGCCGTTGCCGTTGGTCTTGTTGGTCAGCTTGACCTTGGCGAAGGAGATCGGCTCCTTCATCCAGTGGGCGCCGAAGTTCGGCGACTCGGGGTGCACGTAGATGGGGTTCGAGGGCGGCACCTCCGCCTTGCCGCCGGGCACCCACTCGCCGTTCACGTACTTCCAGCGGTGCGTGTCGACCTGCACGAACTCCAGCAGGATCGTGTACATGGCGGCCGGGTCGAGGCCGGTCGTGGTGACCTTGACCACGGGGAACATGCGTCTGAAAAAGCACAACTCATCGTAATCATCATCATCAGCAATATAAAATAGTGCTCGGGTTCGCTCCGAAAGGCCCAAGCGGCAACCGCGCAACCTCATCCCAGTGCCTGCCAAACTGTCGGCGGGGCAGCCGCTTCGAAGCGCATCGAGCGCATCTCGTCGAAGTCGGCAACCACTGCAATTAGCACCTCGCCGATCTGCAGTTGCCCCGCCCCCAACGCCCCGACGTTCTCATCTTCCTCCGCTGCTTCTGCTTCTGCTCGTTAACGACTCATTATTAATGCGAGAACAACAATAGCAAAAACAATGGCAGGCCGCGAACGTCGCTAAAATCTACACCAATTTTCGCCATCGCATTCATGTTCCATTTGCGTCGCTGCCGCCCATTTAACACGATCCCCGTCTCCGTCCCCGTCCCCGCCCCCTCCTCGTGAGCTCCGCGTCCTCTGGGCGCGTTATAAATATTGATCTTCGGTATTTTTGCACTTGTTGTTGTGCACGTCGTCGTCGTCGTTGTTGTTGTTGTTTTTGTTGCTATCTTACCTGCCGTTCTTCGTAACGATCATCTCGTTTGTGAGGTTCTGGAAGCGCAGCCACAGCTCGCGGTCGTCCAGGGACACGTGCAGGTTCCGCTCCATCCCGGGGCTGCGGTTGGCCATCGAGTTTCCGCCGGCGCTGCTGCTGCTGATGTTGTTATTGTTGTTGTTGCTACTGTTGTTGCTGTTGTGTTGGCCGCCGCCGTTGTGGGCGCCGTGCTGGGGCGAGTGCGCGGCGCTGTTGGTGGCCGAACTGGAGCCGGGCGAGCCCAGCCCGGTGGGGTCGACGGCGGACAGGATGTGCGAGGTGGTCATGTCTTCTGCGTGCGAAGAAAGAGATAGAGAGATAGAGAGGGAGAGAGAGAGGGAGGAATTAGTTAGAAATTAGGAGAAATGCACTCAGTCTCGCCGAGTTCGCTTCCCGACTCTTTCGTCTCGGAAACTCAGGCGGCCCCCCTTGGCGTGTCTAGCGCGGTACAAATGGCGTCTGCGGCCGCCATTTTGTGGGGCGCGACTTCGGACAGCCGCCCTGCCTCCGCATCCCCGGAGCAAACAGAGGACCGGGGCGCTCGAGCGACGCGCCGGCGAACCGCGTTCATTATTAATTTTGAACAAATATTTGAGTCACGATGTGCGCCGTCCACTGCCGCTCCGACTCCGCTCAGCGCCGAAATAATCGACGGGTTTCGTTGCTCCTGCGCGTCAAGCTTGGGTTCCGTGCAAACAGATCGTGTGTCGAAAACACTCTTTGTTGCTTAAAAAGTTAAAAGCAATGGCTGGCGGTTTTTTCCCCAGCACCTCGGTTTCGTCGTGTTTTTTGTCCCCTCGTCCACTTCCCCCCAGTTTGATTGGATTCGAACAAAATCAAACAGTGCTGGCGGCGGGATGGTGAAATGAGAAAGTCGAACACGCCTCAGCATTGGCTGACGTTCTCCCTAAGACTTGGTTGACACACGTCAAACACGGCCAAATCTTTGCCAAGTAGCTCGGCAACAGTCTGGGAATCGCTCGAGCGCCCGCTCCTACGCCGCGGCAAAAGACCCAGGCAACAAACTATTGCTGGATGTGGCTTTTACAACATTACAACAACTCCCGGCTGACCCAATGAACTGTTGCAGACACCGACGCCGCCTCCGCCGCTGCTCACAACATCATTCGCTCCTCGGCTTCCCAGGCTCCGACTCGCAACCTGATCAAAGGCCGAACGCCGCGCTTTATGGACCAGCGGAGCGGGCGTTGCTTTTGTGCTTGTGCTGGTGGTACTTCTTGTTGCTGTTTTTGTAGTTGGTGGTGTTTTCGGCCGATGGTATTTGTAAGCGCGATCATAATTTTATTGATTTACAACAACAATATAAGCCATAATCTTAGCCGATGCCGCAATTGTAAAAACAAATTCTTTAAGAAGCCCAACACAAGATCGCGGCAACCGCGCGAGCGTCGGGATGGAAGAAATTGAGAAAGGAGTGGAAATGTTTGATTTCTCCACAAAGTCTCGAAACAGGAGGCAAAGGAGGCGAAGACGTCGGAGACGTCGCAAGGAGGACGAAAGGGCGGCGAAGGCAGGCGAACACGGAGGCGCAGGCGATGGCGAGGTCGGCCGGGGTAGGGAGGAAGTGAGGAAGAGCCCTGTTGTCGGCTTTTAATTTATATTGGACTCTTTGGCCACGCTCGACCCGGGCCGCATGCGTCTGGCCGGGCGCTTCATTGGGCCAATAAAATATCGAAAACCCCTCGTTTATGGCTCCGACAAAATCTCTTCGCATGCCTAAGAAGTGTTGACCAGGGCATCAAGACATCAAGTCTTGCTTGGTCTTGTATTTTCCTCTTTTCTTTTCTTTTCTTGTTGTTTCTTTTTCGCTGCCGCTGACACTTCTCGTCATCGCTTAACCTTTGGTTGTTGTCGCACTGTGCTTTGTTGTTGTTGCTGAATTACATTTATTTTAGTGGCCGCTGTGCTTCCTCACTTTGCTCTCGCCTCGAAACAATCGAAGCATTCGAAAAATCGACATCGATTGGTCGCAGGCATTTTTACGGCTGCTTCTGATCGAGCCGTATTTGGCAGCTTTCGTGTGCGACTCGGCGTCGTAATTGCCGATCGATGTGATTTTCGTCCAGTGCCGTCGACTTGGAAGCACCGGGTTCGTGGCTTAAGTCTTTCGATTGACATCCCCACTTGTACGCGATTTATGGATCTTTAAAATGAACTCGCATCGCCGACGGCTTTGCGCTCAGCGCTGAGCAGCCAGCCTCCTTGCCTCACAGATAGAATTAATAGATAATCTACAGAAAACACTTACGCATTTTGGTGGGGGTCCTCGAGCGGAGAGGGGAATCCGCAATAGCGATGTCAGTTGATATCGATCGCCGCTACAGTTGCGATCGGCGACGTGTTAAATTGTCGCCAAACAGTGTCCAATTACGGCCTTCGCCGCGGTTGGGGGTCGCGTGCGCTTCGAGTTCGCGTTCGCAGCAATTAACACGGCATCGACAAGTGATGTCCGTGGCGCGTCGCGTTGCGTCGGGTCGGGTCGCGGGCCACGCCCCTGCACCGAGTGTGGGCCGGGCCGAGTCGACGCGCTACGATTGTGCGTGCGATTATCGGCACAATAAAGCGCAGGACCTGATCTGGAGCCGGTGGCGGTTTCGCACTTGCCCGCTGATAACTTTTACGATTGGTGACGATTTTCTTCCCACTCTCGCCTTCGTGTGGATTTTATTACGTTTGTTGTTCTCGGCTCGGCTGTGCTGGGCTGGGCTGGTCTTGTTGTTGCTGCTGCTGCCGTGAATTTCGTATTTTACGCTTAGCACTTGCGTGGGAAAATTGTCACGGCGTTGCCAATCGCGATAATTTCGTCCACACTTTCGGGACTCACGTTGACTTTTTTCGAGATGGCGCGATTTTCATTCATAAAGCGCCGGCGTCTTCACTTCTTCCACTGCTGCTTCTGCTGTTGATTGTTGCAATTATGAGCGAGTAATTATCGCATTAAGTTTATAAAATTTCCCCGCTCTGGTCGCTGGCTGTTGTTGCCGGCGACGTCGACGACGACGACGACGACGACGACGATGCCGATGAGGATGACGATGAGGATGATAATGAACGCACTTTCGAGTGCTGTACTAAATTCTTGTACAAACTGTAATTAATTAGTATATATTTGTCAAGTGCGCCGGGATCTGTCTCGCGATCGAATGGACAGACGGACGGATGGATGGCTGGGCAGACTGAAAGTCTTCCTCTCGGCGGCTTTGTTTATGTGTTTAAATGTTGTGATTCTTATTTTTATTTCTGTTTAGGAGGATCATTTTCACAAGCCTCGTAATTGAGTCTCTCGGCCGCTGCGGCTCCTCCTCCGCTCCACCGGCCGTCCGGCTGTTGTGGTTTTTGATTAGAGGCTCCTGCCGTGCGGGGCGGGCCGGGCGCGCTGGCGAGGGTGGGGCTTCGGCTGCGGCTTCGTCTGCGGTGACTGCGATCCCACTAATTTGCGTGCGAACTTGTGCACGTCTGCAGTTCCCAGTTCCCCTCTCGTCGTGGTCGCGCTGTGTCGGATTCGACAAGGCTTCACTATTTTCAACACAATCAACACTTTCTGTCGCGTCCAAGAGAGCGTTGATTTTTCTCTTCCGTCTTCAATTTAACTTTTGGAAATTGTTAATAATCTATTTTTCTAGATTTTTTTGTTTTTTTTTTTTTTTTTGGAAAATTGTTCACCCTCACTTGCACTCGACTATTTTTCCTTGGTGTTTTTTTTTTTATAAAATATTGTTTTATCAATTATATAACTTCGTTTTTCACTTCGTTTTCGCCTCGTTTCGGCGTTCGACGATTAGAGATGGGATCAATTATTAAGTAGAGTAGAGTAAAGCGAATTATGATTAATGGAACGACGAACACAAGTCCAATCGAGTCTTCCGCAGTCGGCTCCGAATCTGTCAGACTTCGCACCCGGTCGCCAACTTTTGAGCTAATGATAGTTGATAATTTTTTCAGCCATCACAAACTCTCCGCATTCGTTCGATTTTCGTCGCCCCGTTGTTGCTGTGTCTGCGACGGGACGGTTTGGGACGGTGCCGTGTCGTTGTTGTTGTTGTTGTTCGTGCCGTCTTAACTCGTTGCTCGCCTCCGATCGCCCTCAGCACCGTCGCCGTCGTCGTCGTTGAGCCCACCTTCTCGGCAACCCTTTCGCTCGCTCTCGCGCGCCGCTCTGTCGCCGTCTCCCTCCTGCGCGCGCATTGGCCAACCACACCTTTCGTCAACAGGTAGACGAGCGCGCTCTCTCGCTCCCTCGTTCGCCGATCGGCGACCGACGATCGTCGCTCGATCGGTCGGCGTTCGTCGTTCGCAGCCATTGAGCGCTGCCATCGCGAGTCGGACGCGGAGGCAACATGGCAACAGGTAGGCCGGCGATCGTCGGTCGGACTGCGAAGACTCCGGGGACACTGAGAAAAACTCCTTCGTTCGCGCTATCAAATTTTCACTTCCTTCCAAGTTCATTGCAAAGTAAAGAATGCCAGCGTTAAAATTATAATAATTAAATAAAATAATATTTCCGGTAAAAACCCTTCTTCAAATCCACCTCCATCTCGGACCTTCTCTCAGTGCCCTCCATTGTTGTTGTTGCTCGGATCGTGTTTACCGATTCGCTTACGCAAGTTCGATCTCGGTCATGATTTCCATTGAAAAATATCTAATGTTGTTTCTTGTTGTGGTTGTTGCCGTCGCTGTTGTTGTTGCCATTGCTCTGATCTCAATCTCGATCACTTTGCTTTTGCAAACAAATGCTCGGTCACTCCTCCACTCCCCTCCCATCCGACCGCTGGAGCTCGTGGCCGGCATGGACGACCAATGGAATCGCTTCAGGTGTCCGCCATGGCACGAGGCCGAGGCCGGGGCCGGGGCCGGGGCCAGATATTTGGGGATCGACCTCGCGGACTCATAGCCGTGACTTATATTTCAATCCAGACATCCCTGTCGGCCACCCGTCGTCCTCGCGGCTCCCTCTCATTACATCGTTCGCCCTTTCACGCTCATCGGCTGCCGGAGCCCTTCATCAGCCCTCCGCCTGCCGTCTGCCGGCTGTCCGCCGACCGTCAGTCCACCGACCGTCTGTCCGTTCAACCCACCGCCTGTCGTCGCCTTCCTGTCGGCTCCCCGTCCGTCCGTCGCGGCGTCTGCCTCCTAATAGTTTGCTCTCCGCCACTCCGACTTCCACCGACCTCCTTCGTCCCCCGCTCCGCCTTTTGTCGTGCCGTTGCTCCCTCTCTCTCCCTCTCCCTCTCTCCATCCTGTCTTCGCCCCCGTCCCTCTGCCGCCTGCCGGTGCTCCGTGGCCCAGACGCCGCTCGGCCGCTTGTGATTTGTTGTTTAGAAGTTGGAGGCATCACGCTCTGTGTGCGTTGCCAATTAAAAGTTTGTGTGTTTTTTCTGTTTGCCTTTTCGTCTTCATCTTCTTCTTCTCCTTCTGCCTATTCTCCATTTTTTGAAGCTGTCCTGTTGTTGTTTTTGTTGTTGATAATGGTGTCGGGGCTGTCGTGACTAAGCAACCTGTTCGTCTGTACATATGTAGATATGAATGTGTGTCTGTCTGTCTGTCTGTCCGCCTGACTGTTCGTCGTTTATTTGTAAATGTTGATCACATGTGCTTAACAAAAACAACAAGCACAGGGGATTTTACTTTGAATTCATTTCATCCACAAACACAATAAATCAACGATCGATCGATTCGACGTTCGGGCCGATTTTAAGATTTTTAATCGATCTGCAAACACGTCCAAGTGGAGCGTGTTTCGACATCCGCAAAGTCAACAAAGACCAGTCGATTTATTTTTCGTTAAAAATCATCTGCCGAACTCATCAACAGGCCGCGATCGAAGGCGATCCACGATCCTCAATGGGAGCATCAATGGAAGCATCGACCCATTGGTTTCCTTCCCCGGCACGAAACTGCCTGGGTCCGACGTCGCCTCCGCCCAACGAAGCCTCCCGCAGACCAGACTCCGCTTCTGACCTCTTCTTCCCCGTCCAGCTTCTCCCCATTTGCTTTGCCTTTACATGTTTTTCTCGCTTTTCTCGAGCCCCTCTCAGTCGTAAACGTCTTTGCCTTGTTTTCGCTTGAATTGCGTTTGAGAATGTTTGTTTTTTCGTCGCCGATTCTGTTGATTTTTACAATTATTACATTGTTGCTTTGTGGAGTAACGACTCCAGCAGCACCGAGCAGGAGTGCGAGCCGCGGGCCGGGGAGGCGGGGGCCGAGTGTTGAACTCTCGGAACTCGTCGGTCGACGACGGACTTCGATCGCCCACCGAACCGCCGGTGCCCGATCTGGGCGACCCACAGACGACGCGCAAGGTCGGGGCCTCCTGAGGGCCTCGTAAATGGCCCAACTACCTGTAGTTAAGAATGAACGCCGATGGCGACCACACCCCCTGGCCGACCGACCGACCGCCCGACCGACAGACAGAGCAACAAATCGTGCCTGCCGCGCCGCCTCTCATCGACAAACATCAATAAATGTCGGGGAATTCCGCTAATGTCGGCTCGCCCGACCCTTCCCAGCGCAACCCTTTCATCAACCTTTTCGCCGCCATCGCCATCGCCGTCGTCGTCGTCGGCCCGGTCCGGCCCGGCCCGTCGCAGGAATTCCTCTAATTTCGATTGTCTCGCGCTTCGAGGGCTTTGTTTCTGTGCACCAAATATTCACCGCACTTCGCCTGCTGCCTCCGGGTTCTTTATGGGACCTTTCAATGGAAGAAGAAAGCCATTTTATGGCCTCCTTATGCTCGGTAGCTGCCGACTACAGCAAGAACAGCAACATCGCCTGGGACTGGGGCACAAAACGCAGCCTAATCGCAGACTAAATTAGTGCAAAGCCGTAAACAAATGAAACACAATCGTTTAGGTTTTACGGCCGAACAGAGGGTCGGGCGACGGGCCACGGGCCAGCAGAGAGAATGGAAGTAATTAGTGCGTGGGTGGAAAAATCCGAGGCGTTTCGCTTGAGCCTTCCAACGGTCATCGGGTTTTGAGTACTCAAGAACTTCTTCAAATGGATCTCCCAACTCATAGCTGAGGACTCAAGGAGCGAACTCCTAAAACTCCGTCAGTTTCCCCAGCCACTGGGGCCTGCTCCGCTCATTCTACGGTTTTCACCGGGCTCGCCAAACGAAAGACTTAGGCAACGAACCCGTAGTCCTCGCCCTTCTGGCGTTGCTCGATTTTGTCCGCTGCCTTTTCTGTTCCCTCTTCTTCTCCCCTTCTAATACAGACCCCGCTCCAAGACCCACTTCCAGAGCTCCTCATCTTCAACCCCTCCTGATTCCGTGTAATTGAAGAGTTGTTCCTCACTCCACTCCACGCGGCCACTTTGCATAACCAGGCAGATCGCTTGCCTGGTTATGCAAAGCGTCGCCGAGACTCCGCCTCGGTGTCGGTCTCGGTCTCGCGCGGTGCCTCCCTCGGCCCTCCGTGGCCGCCTCGCTCCCTCCCTCGATCCCTCCGATCGGTTGGTCGGCGCGACCTGAGTTTTCTACTTCACATCGCGCATGCAGTTTCGTTGTTTGCTTAGCCTCTGCTGTGTAAACCTCTTTAATTCTGTGTTGTTGTGTCGATCGATGCTGTTCATGTTCTTGTTGTTGTTGTTGGTGTATTGAGTGTTTGCCGTAGTTGTTTGTCCAGAAACATGGCCGCGCAGACGTTTGTTTTGTGCTCCGCGCTCGACCGCCGAAGACCCCGAGGTGTTTCTTCTATTTCTCTTCCATTTTCTCAAAAACGCTCACAAGCTTTAAGACTAGTTTTCGAAAAACAAAATTCCCACAAATTCTACGGAAATTCAACGAAGAAGAAAAACGCCCAGGATTATAATTTCGAATTTTTATTGAATATTAATTTTATAATAACTTCTTTCTTGCTTTTCATTCAAATATCAATCAATCGGTTGGGATTTTGAGTGCGAAAGTTTCTCTCGATATGCTTGTCTTTGCTGGCTTCGCCCCATGATATTGCGAAATTTTCAATTTAAGAGAAAACACTAACCGAGAACAATAACCATAAATTGCACGATAATTAAAACATTTTCAAAAGCCCTACAGTACAGTTCAATATTTTGTTGTGGTCGAAATGATACCGAATTGGGGGATCGAAAAAGGATCGATCGATAAATATAGTTTTCTGTAAGCCATCGACAGTAGAAGTAACTCTCATGCATTGAGCAGAGATGAAACCAGACTGGGTAGTCGGGGTTTGGTTGGAGATCTCGTAGACATATCGTTTAACGCTTCATAAATACTTTTTTGTCTCTATCCTAATGTCCAGCATAATCTATAGTTTCCTAATATCCGCTGCTCTGTGTAATATCATCGTTATTACTATGTTCAAATTGCGATTTATTCAGTTAAATTTTGCTATTGAGTTCAAACAATAAATATTTCTATAGCATTTTCTCACAAAAATAACGTTTTCTTCCTTTCGTTCGATCGTTCGTTCGGTGCTTCTTTGGTTATTTTCATCCTTCGTTCCACGACCTGCTCGCCGACTCGTCCTTGACTGGATTGGGTTGGATTCAATTAAAAATATACAAATACTTTTAAGGTTTTAAAATTATGGTCTTCTCCATTTGTGGTCCGGAGATTTCCATCCATTCTTCTTTGGCAATTGATTACATCTCATTTTAATTTGTTCGGTTTGTTTTTGAGTTGCGTGTTAGTTTGACTTGTTTAATAATTCAAAATGTTTACTATATAAAATGTTAAAATATTCAACATTCCTAAATATACATATGTTTGCATGTATTTAATGAATTTAAAGTTCATTTCAATTAGATTCGAAAAACAACATCGAGAGTTTTATGCTTGTAATTGAATGTGATTTAATTGAATTGAGTACGAAAGGAACAAATTATAATGGACGCTCACACATGTAGATGCTTCAAAATATATATATGTATATATATGTGTGTCTGTGTGTATATATAATTCACTAGTCAATTCTTTTTTTAGGTATATTCATATTAACTATATATATTATTTATATTCAGATTTACTTGGGTTCTTCTCGTTGTTGTTGTTAGTTTTTTATTGGTTGTTGTTGAGTGATTTTGTTGGAGTTTTCGGATGAACCAATCACAACAACCACAACAACAAGGCTGAGTATTCCGTGGCGCCTGGTCGTCGTCTGTCCGTCTGTCGGTCTGCCGTTCTCCGGATGCCGCCCACATGCCTTTCTGTGTACGTGTGTGTGTGCGCGTGTAAATCTGCGAATGCTTTACGTTCAATTTACGCTAGTTTCAATTAAATTTGTAATTTATATATATAATAGTTGATAATCATTAATTAATTAATTAATCAATTCAATAGGTCAATTATTAGTTAATTACAATTATGTTGCTTTGGTTTTGTTTTTGGATTTTGCTTTTGTTTTTTTTTTGATGGTTTTTGTTGTTTGTTCTAGTTTGTTTTGCTTTAATAATCTTTAACAATATGGAAGACATTTTCAATTTTTATCATAACTCTTTATCAATACTCGTGTGATATATATTCATATAAATATATATACATGCGTGGAGTGGGAATGTGAGTGAGAGTGGTGGTGTGTTAACGTGACACATGTGTGCGTGTGTGATTAACAAAATTCGGGGCGAAACGCTCTCAGCCGAGATCGACTCCTTCCTATGCCCGGCTACATCTTCGCAGCTGCAGCAGCTGCCGGCGCCTCGACGGGGAGAGCGGCGGAAATGTGGATGAAGAACGTGTGCAGCTTAAGAGGGTTCGGGGAGTGAGGGGAATGGAGAAGGGGCAAGAGAGCGAGAGCGAGAGATAGAGAGAGAAAAACCGTTTCGCCGCTTATTGCATGGTGCCGTACTGGACCTTCTTGATCTTGAAGTACCTGCGGAGTGGACGAAAGAAAGATTAGAACGAGGTCAGGCCCAGAGGCCCAGCGATGCTCACCGCCAGCCGCCGTAGCCCGAGATGGTGATGAGGACGGCGACCGCCAGGGCGGTGCCCACGGCCAGCGGGGCCGTCTCGTCGCGGTAGGTGCCGGTGGCGCTGCAGTGGAAGGGCGGGCCCCACTTGCCGCTTTCCTTGAACATGAAGCTCTGCATGTGGATGTCGCGCAGGTAGAGCTTCGCGATGTGGCCCGACTGGTCGCCGGACTCGGGCGGGGCGTACATGATGACCGTCTGCTCGGGGCAGACGTACGACTTGCCCACCGGGGTCGGGAAGTACATCGGCGTGTGGGACGGCGAGGTCAGCTTCACGTCGAGTCCGGGGCGGTCGGGGTGCTGGAACAGCGAGTTCGACGACGAGTAGGTCAGCTCCAGGAGGTTCACGTACCAGCCCTCGCCGCCGGACGACTGCAACGAGATCGAGACACAGAGGGAGAGAGTGACAGCGTCAGTCAGTGAGTGAGAGGGGGCGCTGCAAGTAGAGGGGCAAAAAGAGGCGCGAGGACCGCCTGCAGGATGTCATCGAGCTCGGGCGCCTCCTCGACCCGAGTTCCACGAGTCGCCGATTTCCGAGAGCCTCCGCACCCTCCGCACAACCCATGACGCGGTGTCCCTTCGACCTTTCGCCTGGTCTGATGTCGTCTTTCTCGGGGCCTCCGCAGCCTCCTTCTCTCCATCGACGGGCCGTCGCCATAGCCATTTTCAAATTGTTCCCGCTCTTCCGTTTGTTCTTGAGGGTTTGCAGTCGCATGTTCGCTGTTCAATTTTGTTCACACATTCTCCCGTATCGCCTCCGTCTAATAAACAGCTTTATTTCCCTCCGCCTCGCCCTCGCCCCTCACCGTCTGCGCCCACGCGCCAGCCCCACAGAGCCGCCCAGCTGCTCCCTCGGGGGAGGTGCGGGGTCGTAGGGAGGCCGTGTGTCGGCTCGAAAAACGGAAAATTACACTTCAAGGCTGAATGCTGGTGGCGACTCCTCCTCCTCGCACTCGTCTTGGGCTTCAGCGGCAGTGGATCGGGCCGGGGGCGGAAGTGACGTTAATTGAGCGGGGCGCGGGCGGAGGCGAGGAAGCGTCGCCGATAGAGCGGGGACGAACATTAGAGCGCCAATCCATTGGCGTTAATGTCAGCCAACAACAAGAACACAACACACCACCCACCCACAGCAATAACAAAAACAATAAGAAATCCAACCGCCATCCACCACCCACAGTAACGACAGCGACAAAAATGAGCAACAGCCGGTCGCTCGCTCGCTCCACTTTCGCTCCGCCAAATGGCTTCAGTTTGATTGCTCGTTCAGACGTGGGCGATGGGCGGAGGGGCGGATGGGCGGAGGGGCGGATGGGCGGATGGCGTGGCGGGCCCAGGGGCGGACGATCGCGGGTGGTGGTGGTTTAGACTTTAAGGTCCTCCGGTGGCGAGTGAGTGACTGAGTGTGGCGCACCGCGGGATGCGATGGGGGACGGGCTCTGCGGTGGAAGCGTGTCACTGCCATGGGTCGCCGGTTGTCGTCACACAATGACAATAGCGTCGAGGTCACCGGGCGCTGGGCTGCCGAAAAAGGTCAACAAGAGCCCACATCGACAGGAGGCCGCCCGAGCCGCACAGCCTCGAAATATCGATGGTGGACGGACGGACGGCGGACGTCGGACGTCGGACGTCGGACCCCGGCTCACCTTCTTGAACGTCATCGATAGCTGGAAGCCGCGGAACTCCAGGGTCAACAGCTCCACGTTGGACTCCACGCACTCGCCGCTCAGCTGGGGGTTGTCGGGCAGGTACAGGTCGGCCTCGACGTCCTCGTTCAGCTTGTTCCGGTACTTGATGCTGATCAGGCCGTCGACGCTGATCAGGATGCAGGTGATGCCGTTGGTTGCGTTGAACCGGTAGATCGAGGTGGTCGCATCGTGGTTCATGGACGCCGCCTGCGAGGACACAAGCACAGAAGGAGGCCACGGATTAGAGGTCGACTCGGGGCCAGGAGGGCGGTCGGAGTGTGGAGGGAAATGATAAAAAAAGGACAATCGCTCGAGGAGAGGACAAAGGAATCCCTTCGAACTGCTGAATTTTGTGCCCCCCGTAAATTCTTGGAAATTGCCCCAGAATGCGGCACGAAATAAGAACAAAAATGTAAAATAAATTCGAAATAAATGCGATGGAAAGGGAGAGAATTCGGAGGACCAATAAAAGAGCAATCGCGTGACATCAAAAGGGACAGTCGGGGCGAGGAGGTCGCGGAGGACAGAGGTGACTCCCTCCCTCCCCTCGAACGGACAGCGGAGCCAAGTGCATTTGCATTCGATGGCCGTGCCAAGGACGTCTCCGACCTAAGGTCACAGCGAACAAGGCAAAGTTAATGATGGACTGACGATGACAGAGAGCGAGTCAAAGTGGGCCCTGACATCGCGCAGGGAGTGGGGGAGAGGAAGGAGTTCGGGATGGAGTTGATGGTGAGGGTGAGGTGTCGTTCGTACTTACCGACGGCGGCTTTGTTGTATATTTGGTGACCCTGGGCGTTTTTGTGGTGAAGGCGCCCAGCTGCAGTCCGTTGCACGAGGCGCACAAGGAGGACACTGCGGGGACGAGATGCGTGAGCTTCTGGATGATGATCGACGGCACTCCCTGTCCCAACTCAGCCCAACCCGTCCTCGCTCCCTCCCCCGTCCGCCGTCCGTGCTGCGGCCCTGCTCGGGTGCCGCGAGAGTCCGTCACGAGGACCGAAAAAATGACTAACACGTAATCGATTTTCCAAAGGACACTCGCGACACTTCGAGGAGTCGTCAGCAGAGGGCACGGCGCGCGGACGGGCCGAGGTGGGGTTGGAGAACGAATCAGAGTTGGAGTTGGGGGAACTTACGAATCACGGAGAAAAGTATCCAGCATGGGACGGCGAGACCGAGGCCGCTGCCGCTGTTGCTCCTGGGGGCGTTCGACTCGGACTTCGATCGCCACATTACGCTGGACTGGAGGAGCTCCTCGCTTCTGGTCTGTCCGTTCGTCTGTCGGTCTATTTGTGGATTTGTGCCTGAATGTCGCGGGTCAGCGGGCCGTGATCTCTGGCCAAACTGTCGTCCGTGACTCGGGAACGTTCACTCGTTACAGAAACAGCGCGGTTTCGCCCGATTTCCCGATTCGGATTCCGCTTCGCACCCGAAACGCAGTCTTCTCCAGATCCTCACGGCTCGGTCCTCTTGGTCGATGTCCTTCCGCTTCGAATTCGTGGACGATTTTCCACTAAACTGCTTTGCTTTATTCCCTTCAGTGCGGTTTCGGTCGGTTGCGTCTCGCAAGTTTTTCGTCGCGTCGTCCTCGGAGTCTCGAATACAAATAATGAATGAATGGAATTTTCGTCGAAACACTTTCGTTTTTAATAATTTAACGAATATCGTATATCCTTTGTTATCCTGAATCTTTTCACACCAACCAGTCGACCGTCAGCGCGCAACCCTCGAGCCATATGTATCGGATTTCTGGCCCGGCCCCTGCCTCTACCCCGCCCGCGTTCCTATCGCCCATGGGACAGGGTGCACACAGTGGCGCCGACCCCACCGGAGGCCGCCGAGACCGTAGTGACCTGCTCTGTACCCACGGCCCCCGTTGGCACTCGTGTCGACGCCTCTGCGCCGATGTTTTTACTCGGGTTTGCATTCTCCTCGCGGAGAGGGTGACTCACGTGTTTATTCAGGATGTCCCGAGCGCAGGAAACGACGAAGACCACGAAGGCGCAGGTCCTGACGAAGACCTCCTGTTTTCTCGCATGCCTGGTGACAAGTTTTCGTTTTCTGACAGTTGCCACCACAGGGCGAGGTGAATACCGAAGACCAAGAAAAGCTGATGGTGGTTAGTGTCTGCGCTATAGTGACCCTCTCGTGTAGTTTCTGATGCTTGCGAGAGAGGGCGTCACCCCGCCTTTGGGGAAAAGTCAACCCGGCAACGTTATAATCATTCATTTCTGTTCAATTCAATTATGTGAAATTTCCGTTGTTGTCTAATTGCAAACGATTTTTTGTGGTTTTGTGTGTAGGTATTCGTTTTATTTGATCAATCAATTGTTATTAAGTTCAACGTATTACTTTATAAAATTACATTTAAATTATTACATTTTTATTATCTTCATTATATTCATCTTTCCATTGCTAGAAAATTTCCTGACGCTCTTGTTCGAAACGAAACAAAATATCCTAAATATTGAAATCTATATAAAAAAATGCTACCGAAAAGTTTAAAATTTATTTAGTTCAAATTTGTTTCTATTTATATTTTAAGGCAAACACGCAGTCCGAACAAAGAATGAAACAGATAGACAGAATACGTGAAATGAAGTTTCAAAGAAGAGAAATAAGGTAGGTGAAAGATATTTCTAAAGAGTCCCTTTAACTCTATTAAAGCTCTACTTGTTCTAACTCAAAGCGCTAAATTATAGTATTGTATTTAGTCTAGACTTTCGTTTAATTCTGGTATTAATTGCTAAGCGTAAAACAAATGAAAAACTCGAACACAACTTGAACACAAATACACGATACACAATATGCAGAAATATCGAAGAAGCTTGTGAAAAAGAAAGACTACAATGACGACTTAAAAGAAAACATAAACGCTAAGACCTTTTCCCCAGACTTCTTCGCCACAATTTCATAACTACCGAAATTCTTTTAGAATTTCCTCGATTACCTTTCCATTTCATACGTTCCTATTTATCTTATTTGAATTTAATATAAGTTACTCCTTGACTTCCTCTCTCGCATGAGTCGCACAATTGATTCCTTGAAGTGAAATTCTTTAAAAGACTGATTGTTTGAATATTATAATAGTTGTTGTACTAATTAAAACATTTTCTTTAAAACGTTCATTTAACAGAATTGCGAATATTACGAGCTTCCATAATTGATAATTCATAATTTAATTCCCCATAGTAATTAATTCATAATAATAATGATTAGTTAGTTCCTTATAAAATTGCGTGCATTGTTTTAATTGTTTAATTGATATTGTTCTTTTGGTTTTGTTGAATTATTTAAAGTTCCTTGCTACAAAAACAAACATAAAAATGTACGTGTCATTTTTGTGTTTTGTTTTATCCTTCTTTGTTTGTAATATTTATATATATTTCTTAATGTCTGCACGCTTCCCTCTTCGCTCTTCTATTGCTTCTCATTCGTTCGTCTCTACAGGACTTCAACTACAGTCTAATTATTTTAATTGAAACTTGTGTAGGTTGTTGTTGTAGTTGTTGCTGCTATATTATTATTGTTGATGCTCTTAGAGTTAGATTTGAATTTGAAATAAGGTTCGATTTCTACTGCTCATTTTTACGCAACGAAAAGTCTTGTATTGGATTCAACAATTGGTTTTGGGTTTTAGGTTTCGGGCACATAAAATGATTTGCTTCTTTAAATGTACGTTTTTTGCATTCAATGAAAAAGTATTTGCAATTAATTTGTTAAGTAAAATTAGTTTTGCCATGGTTTTATTGCGAATACGAAATTGCAGTAATATGCCACTGATTACTTGTCATTTCATTTAGTGTCGTTTTTGTTTTGCATTTCTTTTGGTTTTCCTTTTCTTATTTGTTTGGTTGCTCTTGCTATCGCCTCTAACTTAACTTAGTCTAGGTTCTTATACATATCCTCCAGCTGGGGCTTAAAGTAACTCTTCAATTGTGGCCGTTTTGATTTGAACGTGGGCGTCAGGAGTCCATTTTGCACCGAGAACGGATCCGGATGTAGGTAAATGTCTTTCACCTGCCCCACACAAAAGAAAGCATTCCGTTAGTGTTGGCCAGTAAGACCAGGAGCGTGGCGAATCTCACCTGTTCAAAGGACTTGAGGCCACTCTGCTTGCCCCAGTTCAGCATGTCGTTCATTATGAGCTCCTTCACCTGGTGGTTGTTGCACAGCACAGACAGCGTGCCTCGGACCTGGTTGTCCGAGGCCCACTGCTTCAGCACGTCCACGTCGGGTACCACCACCGCGACGATGCAGCTCTGCGAGTTGGAGGAAGAGAAGAGGAAAGATTAAAGCACACTGAAGGGGAAGAAGCCAGCAAGATTGCGATACCTTCAGACTCTCGCCGTAGACGAACACCTGGTTGACGTACTGGCTCAGGGTGTAGATGTTCTCGATCTTCTCCGGCACAATGTACTCGCCCTGACTGAGCTTGAAGATGTGCTTGCGCCGGTCGATGATGCGCAGCGTCCCGTTGGGCAGCCACTTGCCGACGTCGCCCGTGTGGTGCCAGCCGTCCGGGTCGATGGCCTCGGCGGTTTTCTCAGGATCCTTGTAGTACCTGCAACCAGAGAGGGACATAGTGAGGAAGGGCCATGGTTTAAGGCATTCGCAATGGAATTCGCGCCTACCCGTGGAATACATTCGAGCCGCGGACGCAGACCTCGCCGGTGTTCTGGTTGGCGAAATACTCCATCTCCGGCACGTCGACGAGCTGCAAAGGAGAGTGATAGAGGGTTAGATTCCATCCTCGGAGAGGGGGGGTCTGGGCACGCACCTTGACCGCGTTGCAGGACACCGGAGGGCCGACGTGGTTCGGCACGTAGTCGCCCTGCACGGTCAGCGTGATCGCGCCCGTGCACTCCGTCTGGCCGTAGCCCTCGATGACCAGGCAGCCGAGGGCGCAGCGCATGAACGTGAGGACGTTGCCCGCCAGCGGTGCCGACCCGACGACCATCAGCCGCAGGTTCCCGCCGAAGGCTGTCGAAGGAATGGAAATGGGGCTGGTTAGAATTGTGGCCAAGTGGAAGCGACGAGGTCGCGCTCACCTTGGTGGACCTTCTTGAAAACGAGCTTGTCCCAGCAGCCGTTCCGCCGCAGGATACCGCGCGCGATCTCCTTCTCCTTGGCGCGCAGGGCCATGTTGAAGAGGCCGCGCTTGATCGGCGAGGCCGCCATCTCGTTCTGGATCTTGTCGTAGACGCGGTTCAGCAGCCGCGGCACCGCCGGCATCACCGTCGGCTTGAGCATCTTGAGGTCGTTGGTCAGCTCCTTGATGTCGCCCGAGTAGAAGCCGACGCAGCCGCCGACGTAGTAGATGCCGTTCTCGCAGCACCGCTCGAACATGTGCGCCAGCGGGAGGAACGAGATCATCACGTCGCCGGCCCGTATACGGTGGTCGCCCATCTGGAGAATCACGGCGCACACGCCGGCCACCACGTTGCTGTGCGTGAGCATCACGCCCTTGGGGTTGCCCGTCGTGCCCGACGTGTAGCACACGGTGCACAGGTCGTCGGTGGTGGGCGGCACCTCGGGGTGGTTGCCCTTGGCGCCCAGCTTCTCGACGTCGATGAACGAGAAGATCTGCACGCCCCGGCTGCGGGCGCGCTCCAGAGTGCTCTGGCGGATGGGCTTGATCGCGACCATGATCTTGAGGGAGCGCGGCGCCTTCTCCAGCAGCATGCTCGCCTTGGTGTCGTCCTCGACGATCACGATGGTCATCTCCGTCTGGCGGATGATGAAGGCGCAGGCGTCCGGGCCGAGCGTGTCGTACAGGGGCACCACCACCAGCGAGTAGCTGTAGCAGCCCTGCTCGTAGAGGATCCACTCGGGCCGGTTCTGCGAGTAAATGCCGATCAGCTGCTTGGGCCGCGCGCCCAGGGCGATCATCCCGGAGCCGAAGTTCTTCGCGCGCAGCAGGGCCTCGTCGTAGTTGATCCACTACACATCAACGAGAGAGCGAGAGAGAGAGAGAGAGGCGTGGATTAGAGCTGCAGAGGAGGGCGAAAGGACACTCGGTTACCTGGTACGGGGAGCTGAGGGTCTCGCGCCAGCCCAGGCAGGGCCCGTTGTTCGAGGCGTAGGCGCCCTCGCGGAAGGTCTGGTACAGTGTGCGCACGTTCTCGGTGATGTAGCTGACGAACTTGCCATTCTTGGACTCTTTGTAAAATTTGGAAACGTGTATTTGTTCGGGGCCCTGGCGTGCATGAAACAAAACAAGACAGAGAGAGAGAGAGTGAGAGTGAGAGCGTGACGAGGCATGTTGGGCGAATGAGCAGGGACAGAGGGCGGTTGGCATGGTAGGCAGGGAAGGCGTCCCGTAGGTCACGGACGACGTCCATGCACTGGTAACACATGGTGGAACGCATTGTGTTTGCGAAGAAACAAACAACAGACTTCCTTCAGACCATCAGAACTGATCATTTTCGCTATTTTTAGTCCGCTTCGGGGGGAGCAAAACACGGTGCAAATGAAACGGAAAGTTCAAAACAACCCACTTGGCGCGTTTTGTTTTTAAAATAATTAGCATTCTCAGTTAATCGCTGGCCGCGAATTTAAGTGCTGTCGGGTTATTCGAAACAAGTGTGAATTTCTTTCGAGATCCGCGCATCAAAACACATTTGGACGTACTTTCTGTTATTGTTTATGGCCAACTGCAGCCGTTTTCATGAATCGATCGATCGCCCACGCACTCAGCGCGATCGCGAGAATTTCGTTGTTTCGTTGTTTTTGATTTTTCGTTTTTTGCTTTTTTCGATTCGGTGCGGTTCTCGCGAGGAATCCTCCAAATTTCCAAAAAGTCCCAGTCGCTATTTCGGTGTTTATAATTTGTTGCGGACGTTGAAAGACAATCGATTCCATCAAAAATAATATTCTTGCGCTGAAAACTATTTCCTGATCTTCGCGCAAGACTGTTTTGGATGGGTGCACGTGTGTATTAGTGATGGGCATTCAGCACATTGTCCAAACGATGACGGAAGGAATCTGTTGGCTTCACTCGTATTTATTTTGTTTCATCAACGGATATTTATTTCGTCATTCTTCATCTTGTCTTCAATCCGACCAGATTTCGCACCCGTGATCTCATCCGATCACGATGCCAAATTCCACTGATCGATCTTCCCCCGATCCCGATCGCATGCGTACGATTATACAACTTCATTCGATTCGAATTGATTTGTTTTAATTTGATTTAATTTAATTTAATGAACAAACGATCGACGACAGCAAGGGCTTTCTGCAGGTCGGCAAAGGTTCCTAATTGCAAATCATGAGTCAGGTGCATTTGCAATCGGTATAATAGGAATCGTCACAACGATCGACTGCCATCCAATTAGAAACGAGTCTACGAAATGCAAAACACCCATCGGGTAATTAACCCTTGTCAATCGATTTAATGTCACGGGAAAGGACGCTGGCTGTGGTCTTCTGAGGCAAATCGGTTTAA
The DNA here is from genome assembly GCA_947389925.1 of Coelopa pilipes. NCBI lineage: Eukaryota > Metazoa > Arthropoda > Insecta > Diptera > Coelopidae > Coelopa > Coelopa pilipes. Next base: position 1,237,186 of record OX376699.1, read on the forward strand.
ATTGTAAAGTAAATTTGTTTAAAAATGCAAGCATCAAAGTATTCATATTTAGTCTGCGGACTAATTTGGAATCGTTTGATTTCAAATCAGCTGCAATTCCAAATTCCAATAACCATCGCACGATCGCATATCATGAAACTACTCTAGTGATTACAATTGGGCGAGTTCGAGTTCGAAAATACAAATCGAAATCGGGACGAGAGGAGAAGGGATCTGGTTGTAACGTGGAACAACGACAAACAAAGGATTAGCACACTCGAAACATCCACCAAAACTGTCGATTTGATGAGCTGATCAATGGGCTGCGAATGGGGGATTTCAATGAATGGGGCGAGCCGTGGCGATTGTGGGGGAAACTGTTAGGGTTGTGAGGGTTCTGGCCTACCCTGTAATTAATATCCTGTCGAGGGTCATATTTCAGCTAAAATCAATAAAATAGAACAGAGTTTAAAGAGTAGAGAAACTGGAGTTGTTAGTTGGTTAAAAGAGAAAGAGAGAGAGCGGGGTGGGGGGGGTCGGAGAAAAAACGCCAGCATGCACTCGATGGGCGATGGCGATACAGGGGGCCTGCGACTACAACTAGGCGCGATGTTCGCGCGGTTCTTGGAGGTTTACCTTGAGGGTGTCGCTTTGATCTGACAGTTCAATAGGGGGACGAATCGTGGTTATCTGTCCGCAGCACGACATTTTACACTCGATATGTATAGCTTTTTAAAATTTTTATTTTTATTTATTTATTTGTTTTTTTTTTGTTGTCGTTTTTTATGTAAAACAATAAATTAACTTGTCTAATTTTCGTCACTCGTCTGTTCACTTAATAATTACAACATGTGTTCTGTTCACTTCACTTCAGTTCACTTCATTCACAGCTTCGTTGCCATTGAGTTTTCCTGAAAAGACCGGAAGAGACGCGAAACTAAATTCGACAGCTCGACATCGGACCGCCTTCTGGCCGCCGTATTGGTTTTCACCATTTCCCAATTTCTCCCATAAGTCTCGAGATGTCGTCGGTCAATCGGTTTTCGGTTTGCGATTTGCGCCAAAAACAACATTTCCGCAATTTCTTTCTTTCAAATGCTCGGAAAATCAATATTTTCGACGCACAGAATTTCCCCAATCGGCCCTTCCTCCCTCTATGTCTCTCCCGCTCCCCAACTGTCGCTCACTCTGTCCGCCATCGGTCTTTGTCTTCTCATCATCTTCTTCCGCCGCGATCTGACCGCGTCTCGTCGTGGCGTGTTTATTTTCAATTTTTGATTTTCAAGGTGAAAGTCGTCACCAGAGTTAGTCGGAGAAGGGAATGTGGTGGAAGATTCACAAGAATCCCCACCAACAACGAAGCACCGAGTAAATCCATACAAGTGGCCCTGCTCTTGCAGATCGGCGATCGCGCCACGATCACGCGCCCCCTTTGTCCCCTGCCCACGTAGCCACATCCGCCGGCCCCTCGAAGTCCTCCCGCAAATTTGAAGATGCGGCCACAAGGGCTCGTCGAGCGCCCCGCCAAACGATCGTCGTCACGACGCCCCCACCTCGACGACACTTTGCAAATTATTGCGACAGATCGCACGTTATTTTGACCATACCATCTGATCATCCTCGGTTGAATTCAATACCTCCGAGTTCTGGCGTCACTCAAGTAATTTGCGCAAATATTCCTCAAAAAACATTTTCGCAAAAAATCTTCGAAATAATACTGTTCATTTTTAAATTTTTTTTCTCTGCAATATATCTAAAATGGTATTCGGCAAGTGTGATTGTGAATCGAAATAATATGAATTCAACCTAAATGATATGAATTGGATTCTAATAACATGAATTTGAATGGTCTACTCGGGACTGAAGTTGCGTTGAAAATTCGAATTGCATTTCTAGAGAATCCGTTTCACTCGATACTATAATTAATATCGACATGTTGAGTGCAAGTGGAATTCTGCAATTAGACATATTGGGGGAACCTGACACGAGAGAGCCAGAGTCAGCTGTTGGGCGTCGCAGTCGAATGTAAATAGACGAAAATGAAGCGAGCGAGCAATTAATGAAACATCGGCCGCCGCCACCCCCGCCAAAACTTGACCCTGTCTGTCCCTCAGAGCCCTCGGTTGTACGGCCGCAGTTATCTCTAAATTATAGTTGCTCCGCTTTGTGATATTTGTTGCGTGCGGTTGTTCTATTTCGAGGTAAACGACAGCAGAGAATTAAATTTTATTCATTCATTTATCAAAAAGTATTAAAAAGTATTTGTTTTTCTTCGTTTTCCTTCCTCACGATCTCGTTTGCGCTCTTCTCTGTCGCATTTCGTGGGGAGACTTGTGAGTGTTCGAGATAAAAATGGAAGCTGTGATAGCCTCAATACGAAAGCCAACCAGACTAGAGCGACAACTAAACAGCAACAACAATAACAATAACAACAACAACAAAAACAACAACAACAAAAACAATAATAATATCAAAAACAAAAGAACAACAAACAGATAACCATTGCATGATATAAATATTTAGAAACAACCCGAACTCCGTTCGTCGCACGACTCAAAACCAAATATTTTCTTTTATTTATTTCTGCTTTTTTAATAAAGAAAACAAACAACAATTGTTTGTTTTTATGTAAAATTAGATTTTTGGCTATCCTTACGTTTCGAATTTGTTTTTAAATTTTTGTTAATTTAATATTAGTTTCTTTAACCCGCACACTATTATTTAATTGCAATCCACCCCGAGTTTATGGCGGCGGCGATTTTATGAATGTGGTTTGACAATTGCGCAGATGAAACGCCGAAGCTCCGCAGTCGCGCTGTCCGTGGTCAGACAGACTCTCGAGTCCGTGGTCAATGAAAGTCTGTCCGTCTCTCTCGTCGTCCTCTGGGGCGGGAGCGGGAGCGGGATCGGCGTCGGCGTCGGGAGCATGGCCGGGGGTCCGAGGAATGTCGTGGGAGTTTCAAGGAGATTCGTCCATTCAATGCATGTTCATAATTTATTCGTCGGTTTTAATCGTGTTCCACAAAGTCCTCAATATTTCTCTTTTGAACAAATTTTCGCATTTTTTATTATGTTTTTTCTCGATTTATTTAATTATTTGGTGCAATTTTAGATTTAATTATTTTTTCGATGTCGCCAATTGAAGACGACTCCTTGGCATACACTTTTTGGACTTTCATCATATAGTTGCACAAATTTCGAGAGATTACTATTGTGGCCGAAGGCTCCGTTCACGGTCTTTGAGCACTTGACCCTCGTGAGTCATCTTCCATATGCTCCGATTAGCGCGGTTGTAATTGTTGCTCGAGCACCTGCAGTCCATTAACCCCCGCACTAGCACTAATTAACGATTAAACGCGTCCGAAAATAGAGCAAAAATGCCTCAATCGCTGTCGCTCGATGCACTATCCAACGACATCAACTGCGCGACGGCAACAACAAAATACCAAATTATCACACGACAACGACAACGACAACTAGAACGTGGTAAAGCCAAATAAAATCGAAATTTTCCAAATCGCGGTCCTCGGTCCTCGATTGAGGCCTCCTCGAGCTCCCCCGATCCGATCCCCGAGTTTTATGCATTCATCGGACTTTTACGTAATACTCGAAAATCCTACTTTGTCTTTGTTGTCGCTTCGTTCTTATTATTGTCATTGTCGTTGCTTGTTTTGTCACCATTCTCGTTGTTGCTGCTGGTTGGGCGATTTTTCAACAGAGTTCTCGAATGCATCGAATGTCGATCGCCAACATCGCAAGCTTTTGGGAGAACCTCTATGGGATTTTGGTGGTTTTCTGCAGTGGCTCTTATCGATTTATATTTCGCTTGGATATGTTCCACACTTTGCGCTCTTGGTCGGCGACTCGGACACGGATGTCGGGCAAATGTCGCTGGGTTCGCAGGCGTTGCTCATACGCCTCCTGGTTGGTAGTTCGCTCGTGTCTCGCGGCAGGCAAATCGCGTCGCGACGACGGTTCAAATCGTACTGAGCCGTTTTTGTTGTCGAGTATTTCGAGCAACATCTTGTAGCTGTGGCTGTGGCGAGGCAGCACCAGCGGCGCGGACACCTCGTCTCATCTGCTTCCTCTTCGTCGGCCCCCCATTATTTTTGCGATCGCTTGTTGTTGTTCTTGTTCTTGGTGGGAATTTCTCTGCGATCAGCACGCGAATCCGCTGACGATTCTCATTCAATCGTGGGGGTGTGACCGGGTGGTGGAGGGATCTCGGCCCCCCGATGATTCGATCAATCGATCGAGTCGATCCTCTTACTCCTCTTACAGCGGCGATCGGTCGGTCAAATGATGGTCGATTGATCGAAATTTCCTCAACAAGTCATTGAGCGGGTCGATCCCTCCACTAGGAAACGAAACGAACTTGCGCCGATATCTTTTCGTCGCATTTCATACCGGGTCAATGGGTCTTTTCCATAGGTCAACCTGAGCCTCCTCACTTTTCTCTCTCTCTCTCTCTCTATCTCTGTATGTCCTGGCACTCGACCGTCCGTCCGTTCCAAATAATCTGTAACAGCAGCCTTAGGACACAAGGTGTACTATTTTTAAAATTCTTAAACGATGACGGATTTTGTGATTTTGTGCGCGAGCGATTTTCTTTTTTCGTTTTTATGTCCATTGAATTGAATTCGCTTTTTGCTCTTGTTTTCGCTTTCGCTTTTTTTGTTCTGATTCTGGTTCTTGCGATGTTCATTTTTTATTGCCGTGCTGTTGTTTGGCCACATCTCGGTGATGCTGGCTGGCGATTTGGTGGACCGCGCGCCCAGGACGACGCGACAGACCCCGCAAACGCCCACCCCATCGAGGGCCCCCAATCGGTCCGGTCGGAAGCAAATCCCCAAACATGTTGACACCTCCGGTTGGGGGCTCGCTTAAAAAACCCGAAAGTCACACGGTCGGATTTTTCTCGCTCTGCAACATTTGTGAAATTTAGTCTTCGAGTGTTTTCCAATTGGAATTTTCTTTTCTATTTTTACTCCATTGTACTTTATTTGTCTCTGATCTCGTGATGACGAATCCGCATGTGATTTAACGGAAAGCAACCGATGCCGTTGCCAAGGGGGAGAAGGGCGGAGGCAGGAGGCGGAGGAGGGCAGAGACGACGCCAAATATCGGAGACGTAACGAATACCTCCGAATGGGTGGCAGCGCCGCGGCGATGCAACGACCTGCTTTCGCCACTGCTGCATCGCCAGACGACTCAATTCGCACGACAGGCCGGGCGGTTATTTATAAAAACATGTCTGAATGAAAGCAACAACGTCGAGGCGAACGCAAAAATGCCTCGTCCATTCCCACCGTGCGAATTCGATCGAGACACAAAACGACCCCAGGTGCAGCAGCGCCGTTCCCGATTCTTAATTCGACGCTGACCTTCGACCGCCGAAGATTCCAATTATGACACGTCTCGCCTCGGATTCGTCGGCAACGAGCTTCGGCCGCCCACGGCGCAGGCCGTTCATTCACGGCAACGCCTGCCCACGTGCGCCGGGTCGCAACGCCGGGGTCGGCGTTTATGAATGAGAGCTCGAGATGACGAGGGCCGATCGTCGACGATGATCGACCGTCGACGGTCTTCAGGGCGGACTCTCGGCCAACTCTAGGGACGGGAAGATTCGCCCCGTGCTTGTGGTGTTTGCGTCACTGCGCGCCCCGCCTCTTGACGTCACCGCCGACCGATTCTCATCGGGAAAAATGGTAAAAACAAAAATAATGATAATAGACACCGGGAACTTTTCGAAATCGCTCCTCAATAATCTCCTAAAAAATTAAAACGCATTCGCCATTAATTTTCACGTCGAACGTTGTTTGGCAGGGAGATGAACGAAAAATCGTTAATAAATATTATTCTAACTAATTGTTAGTGCAATACGAAATTCGCAGAAACGAGAGGAAATTTGATTTATTACCCCAATTAATCTAATGTCTTAGAGCATTACGAGAAAGATGTGCGAATTTTAATCGTTCGCCGCATTTCAATTGGTGCGTTTCGTGGCAGCACGGAGGGAGGGGCTGGAAATTCAGAATAGCCAAATTTCTTCTGGCGAGCACTCGAGAAACGTCAACCGAAAATGCATCCGAGGCTTGCTTTCACTTTCAACCCCGGCCGCCCCGTCAACCCCTCGGTCAGAGGGTGTGGAGAGCCGAGCACGGGTGAGGAAGTGGAATAATTGATACCTGTTCTCAGCTGGGTGTTTAACTATTTATCAGCAAATATTTTTTGTTTTCCAATTCGGGTCTGTCCTGGCACGCGTGCCACGCAATGGCGTCGTTGTATGGGGAAGTAACCGGTAAGAGGCTCTGAGGTGGTTGGGGTCAGAGGGAGCAGGAGGTGGTGTGGCGTTTCGTACTTACATCAAGTATCGGCGATTGGTTGTTCAGAGGCACTAGTGGTTTCTCGGGGACGGGTCGCGAGGCGAAGTAGTACGCCGAGGCGGCAGCGATGCCGGTCAGCGTCAGGGCGCCAGCGGTGCCGCCAAAGTAGTACAGGTAGCCGTCGATTTCATCCACTGCGAATCGGAGAGAAACAAGATTAGTACAGCAAGAACAAAGGCAGAGTTTCATTTTCTATTTCAATCCCGAGAAAAATCTGAGGTCAGAAAATCTAAAATTCCGGATAAAACGTGTCGGGGAGAAGTTTGTGTGGGACTTGAAGTCCTTCCTTTCAGGCCCATTAAATAGTTGGACGCCTCGAGCCCCCGATGACAGATTTTTCGGTATGACTTTCTGCTTATCCGGGTGAATCTCATCTCATCTAATCTAATCTAACAAGAGCGATAAAAGGTAGTCGTTGTCCATACTTACGAAAATATGTGATGTTGCTCATAATGAAGTGATTGAAGTACGCCCAAATTGATTTCTCCGGCGACATGAGGTCGGATTCCCTGATTTCCCACACAGGTATTAATATCAATATCCAAAGTCCGCTCGACCCGGCTACAGATACCGCCTTTCAATCAATCAGGTTAGTGCCAGTGAAGGATCCACGAGTCAGATGTCTGTTTCAAGTGCTGCAATCGCCACAATGGGAGTGGTCTCGGGCAACGGGAGGGGCGCGAGGCTGGTCTTTTTTATTATAACTATTATTGCGATCGGAGACTGTTTCGTCTCCCACACAGATATTGGCTGCTCCCGGCTTCGTGTGATATGTCCAATGTGCCTTCTATCTCGAGTCAATGAGATTCGCCATGATTAACCTGACAAAGCAAGGCAAGGCAAGAAACGAAACGAAACGAAACGATTAGTTCGGATATATGTGTGTAGGAAATAGTGCTCGGAGTAACCTTCGGGAGCCCAATAATTAGCGGTAAAGAATAAGTAGAGCATAGTCTGTCGGTAATTGGGTGACACATGTTGGCTTCCCACTGGGGGCGGGTCCGCTCCCGGCTGGAGGGGACCCGACGACCACAACGAATGCAGTTTAAAATAATGTACTTGTCTAAAGTTCGCTTCAAATACTTTCCGCAAATAATCAATAATATAACAGAGAGGGCGAGAGACAGACCAAGTAGTGGGGTCGAACGTGGCTCTCGCGCTTCCTTTTAAATAAAATTATAACAAATACTCGCAGCCAAATCGGTGGGAAAACGAGCGAACCAGCACAAGACGACCACAAACTACCGTCCGTCAGAATCACAGCACACGGCAAGGTGGCGAGGACTGGCGAAGAAGGGGGCTGTCATGCGATTGTCAGCCGCGTCGAGTAAAAGTGTCATGAAATATTAACGCCCCCTGTGGGGTCGAGCACATGTTCGTCTATATGTATGTGTATGGGTGTGTGTGTACAAACTACTACGCGATGCAGACAGCGATGACGGAGACGAAAATCGATAAATTATTGACTTTTGCACAAGCACTACTATTTTCGAGAAATTGGCAGTGAGAGATGCGAGAGTGGAAGAAATCTCATGCGAGAAGATGCGATAAGGCTTCAAATCTTCTGTGTTTGGTGAGAAATGAAGGTGTGAAGAAGTGTTTGTAATGTCATGTTTGTAATTGACCCTTCTCAAGCGATGGGTTCTCCAACTGGCTGGCTTCAAGGAGGCCGTTGTCCCAATTGTTGTAGCCAGGTTGTGATCAGGTGACCAGGGTGAATGCAATACCTGTCTGTCAGATATGCGTGAGTCAACGAATGAGTGAAAGGGTTGTGGAAACAGGATGAAAGGGTGACAAAAAGACACCTGGACGAAATGTTACTAATATCGGTGAGTGTATTAATAAATAAATACCAACTACGTGTAGGAAGGGGGAGCGGAAGAGCCACGACTTGTCTCGCCGCAGGCAGGCGAATGCCACAAGATGGCACTCAGGTAACCTTTCCATCGCATACCTACAGAGTATAAATAGCAACCACGAGTAAGCGATCGTGCTCTACCAGCCACCCAGGGACGAAGAAGAGGAGGAGGGCGGGTTGAATAACGACAGAGACACTGCAAACGCTGTCAACCGGAGGTGGCACCAGTCGTCGAAGGGTTAATCGCAGACCGGCACAAGGGTTCAGTGCGACGACTGCGGTTTGGTGGACTGGGGATATCGAATGGCCGCGAAATGCCGAAGGGGTGGGGATGGTGTGGAGCAGAGCCAACCATTCCCATCTCATCCCTTCCATTGCCGTCCCCTCCCGCACCCATCGTTCCCTCATTAGGCACGAGGTACGCCGTGGTGAATCCACGATTGGTGACTCGAGGCCACCAGTAAACGGGCCAGAAATAAGTCCAATCGCGATCAGATGCGTCTCTGATACAGGTCTGTAGCTATTATTTCAAAACAGATCGTTTTAGTGGGTGGTTTCGACTCCCTCCACGCGTCGTCGCACGGTCCATTACGCAAATTCAATGTGAAAACGATTACGACCCGGCCGACTATTAAAATTGCATTTAAATAATAATTTCTTTACGTCACACGGCAATTGCGATCTTTCCAGATCAGAGCTCACAAAATGCTTTCGAATATATCGATAGCGAGTGTCAGAAGAACGACGATAATCGCCGGGGCAGACGTTAGGCGGCCAGACGGTCAGGAGCGCGGAGGCCGGGCGAGGCCTGGCGAGGGATCCGGAATTTCACCAACCTTGACGCAATCAAAAGCATCCCGAGTCAAGGGTCGTCGACTTCACCTTCGGACCGAGCAAAGACCAGTTCCGATTTCGAGACTGCGGATTAGGCGTCGTTCTAATTCTAATTGTTTTCAATTTGGTTTTTTTGTTCCGAATGCTGTTTTCGCCGTTTTCAGACCCCGCGGACAACTTCTGACCTTTCCTTCGGTTCAACTCTTATCAATGCACGCCGCGGTATCGAAGCGGAGATGAAGTCGTTGCGAATTAGAGCGCCGACAGATTTAATGAAAACAAGAACAACTAAAACTAAACTAAACTAAACTACAAAAAAGAACGACTGCAACTACAAGAACAACAATCACGACCACAGCAGCCACATGAGTAGAAAAACGTACACAACAAATGCGAAGCATAAGTAGAGAGAGCAAATAATCGAGGAATTAATGCGAATATTTTGAAACTAATCTCGAGGAGCTCGCGATAGCTCGCTGGCTGACTGTCGACTGGGCTCGACCGAATCGAGAACCCCGGGGGACTTGGACAAGGGATCCGCCAAACCCCTCCCCGTCCGTGATTCCCAACAAGGATCGGGATGGCGCAGGGCACCCGGGACGATGTTTTGTTTTGAGAGTCGGACGACTCCGCTGTTTGGACCCCCGATGAATCACGCTCCGATGCGATCTCGTGGCCCGTCCACGAGGAGGCGGCCACTCGGCCGTTCTTGGCAATAACAGCCGCCAATACTACACGAACACACCGCACACACACTCATGAGGGCCGTCGAATGCATGTGCAAGTGTCTGTGTCTGTGGCTGGGACTGGGACGGGCGCAGTGAGTGAGCGAATGTGTGAGCGAACGAGAGCGGTGCAGGTCGCCGAGGTGCATCGATTTTTCGCACTCGCCGCAGCCCGACAGGCCAGCAGCAGTCCAGGTTAAGACAAAGGACTCGGGCACGGGCCCGGTCCCGTTCGCAGCAGGAACCGCCCTGCTCCACCAACCACCACCGCTCAGACCGTCGAAAGTGGATCGACTCACCTCGGTGTAGTTTGTTTCACTTGATTCCAATCGATAACTATCGAATCGATAACGCGACGCCCGTGCCAATCGATGGGGAGACAGACGGCTACAGAATCGGGGCCTACGCAGGACACGACTGCGTGGGACTGGGGAAAGGGGGCTTCGGAGGCGTTCAAGGTTTTCCGAACACGGTAATCACGTGAGCAGAGCTGGCGTCGTCCTATGCGTCTGCCATGTGTGGCGCGGATCTCACGTCACGTCACGTTACGTTACGACAGTCACTTTGCGACGGGAGGACGACGTCGGTGCTGAATTCGATAATATTTGTGTTTCTTTATATGGAACCCACTACGACTCGCGAAAGGAGCAACGAAAGAGCACGGCAACGGTCTCGCAGTCACTCGAGCTCGGAATCACTTGAAAAATCAATTCCTAGCACGGGTTCTCGGCGCGTCCTTCCCTCGGCGTTCGGTGTTCGTGCAGTCGTCGTGGTCGTCGTCGACGTTGCCGTTGTTGTTCAGCCGAACCGAGAGCGAGTACAAGAACGAGAAGAAGAGGAAGAGCAGAACGCGGGCAGAACTTCGTCAGGGTTCGCGTCTAGTCTCGTCGTCGCAGCCGTTGTCGTTGTTGTCGTCGTTTATGCACCAGCGACCGAAATCAACTGAGCTGCAGAGCGCTCGGAGCGGCCGCAAGAAGGGCTCGAAGCGGCCGTCGAGAACCACGCAGCGCGCAGGAGGCCGTGCGACACGACCGTGCTTGGCACGGGGTTCGGCGGGGCCCGTCTGTTAGCGGAGCGGGGCTGGGCGTTCGACTCGGTCGGCATGACTCGCATTCGGAGGGGGAGGAAACAGCGGCAGCACGAAGACGGCGAGCACCGACGTACACGCGCTCAGGGTGGGAATCGCAGAGAGTGACTGGCAGACTGGGAGAGCGTTTCGGGTGTCGCGCTGCGGCCTGAGCGGAATGGATGCGTCAAAGCATGTTCTCAGCGCAGCAGCTGTCAAATGGTAGTTGAATTCACTCGCTATTACGCCTGAAAGGCACAGTTCTTCTCAGGACACATTCACCACGGAATCTAACGTCGAAATATGGACAATGGTCTATTTTGATATGTCGTGGTATCCATTTGTGATACTTCGGAAGCTTTTGCAGATGCAGACATTAAGGCAATCTTCAGAGGCGCTTGTTTTTCTGCTTCGCTACCTTGCTGCATTAATTCAGTTCTGCCCCTGACGAGCTTCAGAGGGTTAAATGCCATGTGCTGATTTTTTAACTCTCTCTTGCTCTCTCCACACCGTCTTTGTTTTCTAATCCCTGAAGACACTCTATATGTGTTCGACTCAAGATCTCCGACTTGACGCTGAGATTGACAAAGGGAGAGCGTTTTATATCTGTTATACATGCAATTCTCTCTGTACGGCTCACCACCCGCTCTCCTCCTTGATTTGCACTTTCTCTCTCTGTTACCACTTTCAAATCATGGTCGCCGTCAGGGATGCCAAGGGACTTAAATGTATTCACTTCATGTTGAACTAAACTTCTTATGAACAATTCACGAAATCGCGAAATTTGTGAGATTTAGATGTCAATATTGCCGATTTTATTCAACAACTCGAGAACGCGTTTCACTTGTGAAGGATCTCCCGGGTTTGCTCGTAGGGGCCCTGGCACCGCGTTGACGGCGCGCGAATGTCAGGTGAAGTTGGCCCCAAATTTTAGCCACTTCCTCTTGCACTTAGGAGGTGTTCAGAATGTTTCAGCTTCAGAATCGCTCGTCCGTCCCGCATGTCGAGAGTCCCCGCGTCGTGGATTCAACGTCACCGTCGCCCGGGTCTGGCTACGCACATGTTGTCCCACCAATCTTCCGACTGGCCCGCCCCCGGGCCTGACCGACCGACCTGAGCACATGAACGTGACGGCGAGAGCAGCGTCAGCTGTTCCTGAGGTCCAGCAACGACACGCGAGGTCTTCTTTCTAATCGGTTCGAACCCAACGATAAAGGACGTGCGTAACAACAACAAATGTATTTATGGCCAGAACAAGAGCAAGTTCTAGCATAGAGGCGGTTGTTTACGTGAGCTCACGTTGTGTTGAGGTTAAAATTGAAACAAAGCCACAACAACAACAAGAACGATAATTGGGGAAATGTAAACTTTCCGATTGACGTCACAGACAGCGACAGATGCCGCATTGCACTGCCTCTCTCTCTCTCGACGTCTCTCTTTCGCACTAACAACTACGCCCGATGGGCTTCTCTTCCACTCAAATTCTTCTCCGCACTCACTCACTCACTGCTGCTCTGTTCACTCACTTCTATTCTCACCAACCGGCTTTGCGTCGTTTCGCTTTTCATTGTCCTTCGCAAAAGTAATTACGATTCGGATTTCGCACAAGTCTATTGGAAATCAAATTCTTAATTACTTTCAATGCTGTTTCAAATGCGTTGTTGATTTGCTGCTCCTTCTGCGCTGTCACACGCCCGAGCCGTTTCAGTTTCCGTTGAGCGTTCCACGCGCTCTCGACACTGGCTGCGAACTGTTTTGCATTCCGTCGGCAGCACCGACTCAGCGACAACCACGAGGAAGACACACCGATTCAAGTGAAACAGGCGAATTGCAAGAATCAAATTTGAAGTGGAAATGGAGACAAATGCTCGGTTTAAGTTGGTGGTGGTTCTTTTTATGGCTCCCAGATCGTTTATTCGCTTGTTTCTTTGCTTGCTTTTTCTTGTTAGCGCCGTCGTTCTTTCCCTCTCCGGAGTTCTGTTCGGGGCTCTCGCGGAAGTTTCGCTCGCCGGCAGGGATGTCGAAGTCACTCAATTGAAGTATATTGAACACAAATATTTTGTTGGTCGTTTCCCTGAATCAATCTTCAAAGAGTGTGTGGAGGTTCTGAACTACAGTTAAACAATACAAAACTCTCGATTTTCTTGGTAGACCGCTGTGAAAATACAGCATGCATCGCTGCACCACCATGCAACGTTGTACTCGCTCTCTCTCTCTCTCTGTCTGTTATTGCTGCGCCAGACAGCGATTCCTCTCCAGCCGACGGGCATTCCACCCTTTTCTTATGGCATTTTGCAGCCGGCCGACCTGAACCCAGCAAACCGCCTACGAAGTGTCTTCACCATGGCTCGTGGTGAAATTTACAAACACGCGGCTTCGGTGTTGAATCTGTCCGATTGCGAATTGTGACGATCGTGACGAAAACTTGTCGAGCTTCGGTTGCTTCGGTCCTCCGGCAGCCCAACTCAAGGGAGGCCGAAGCCTACTTTCAGGCATGCGGCGCCGAGAACTTATCAAATTTATCGCACGATCGTTCGCTCGCCACAAAATACAAAACAATCCCGACCGCAGAACACCACGACACTTGGACTGGCAGAAGTTCAACAAAATCCGACTCAAATCAGTTGGTTTTCTTTACACAACGCCACACTAGCGAGTGGGGAAGTTTTCCAACCTCGACTCCATGTGGGAAAATAGTGCGAATCGCGCCTTGTGAAGACAGCGAAGGAAAAAGGGAAGGAAATCGGATAGCAATGGCCGGCGACACGGTGGCCATCGACATCGAAGCGGCCGCGTACTCCACCAGCCCCAGCCTGAACTCGAACAGCTCCAACTCGGACAGCCTCACGGAGTTCCAGAGCGCCCGAGCCTACGGGGCGACCCTCGCGCCCGACGACCCAGACCCGACGCCAGCGGCGGACCTGTCGAGCCAGGCCCGGGATCAGGACCGGGACCCGGAGCTGGAGCTGGTCAGAGCGGACCAGCCGGACGCGGGGACGATGCGCAGAGGCCGGGGGACGCGGCTGGTGCAAAACGTCAACAGCTATGCGGCCAACAAGAACGTCGCCGAGGGTACGTGAGTCGCTTCTGTCGTTGGTTCTCATAATCGTTGCTTTGTTTTTGGTTGCTGCTTCTTGAAGGCATGATGGACATCGCCCTGCTCTCGGCCAACGCGAACCAGCTGCGCTTCCTGATCACCTACAACAGCAACGCCTCCACCTACTACATCAGCCTCGGTCTGATTGTCCTGTCGCTGGTGATGCAGGTGTCCGTCGGCATCGCGCTCATCTTCAAGGTGAACCCGCAAACCCTCAAACCCTCCTCGGTAGCACCCTGTAACCTGTAATTTGTGCCTGTTTCCTTTCCGTTCCGCCCCGCAGCACCGCATGAAGCGCTGCAACGGGAAGCGCTTCACGCGCACCAACGAGTTCCTGGTCGGCGGCGTGTTCATGGTGACCGTGGTGAATATCCTACTGGCGGCGTTCACCACCACCGACGGCCGGAAGTAGGCGACCGAATGCAGTAGAGAAAGGCCATTGATTTTGTGTATCCAGAAGAACGAACAAAATGTTCGGCATTAGACGAAGGTCTTCTGAACAACGGTCACCCTGTGAAAAGCTGTTTTTTTCATATATTTCAATATTTTATTTAATTTCTAAAAAACTGAAACTTTACTGGATCATACAGTATGGTTTTATACAAAAATATAGAAGCAAAAAATATCAATATACGTTAATAGCTCGTAAACCGAAGGGGCGCCCGTCCGTCCGTCCGTCCGTCCGTCCGGCTGGCCGGCCGCCCGATCACATCTAATAAATGCACTGTTGTTATCTGTTACGAATGAAACCCAAAAGGAAGCCCTGCGAACTGGCGACTATTTACAAAACTCCCCGTCCCTCCGTCCAGAGGCACCCAGGTCCATTACCGAAGGCGTGCGGCGAGCCCTCTAGGAGGAGAACTCCTTCTTGATGTTCTTGGCGATGGTGCTCAGCTGCATGTTGGTGGTGCCCTCATAGATGGCTCCGATCTTAACGTCGCGGTAGAACTTCTCCTGGGGGAAGTCGCGCGTGAAGCCGACGCCGCCCATCCAGTCGATGCACTTGATGGTGGCGCGCTGGGCCACCTCCGAGGCGTAGTACTTGGCCATGGCGGCCTCCTTCTGGAAGGGCACGCCCTGCTCCTGCAGGCGCGCCGCGTTGTAGGTCAGCAGGCGGGCGGCCTCGATCTCGGTGGCGATGGTGGCGATCTGGTGCTGCATCGACTGGAAGTCATAGATCTGGGAGCCGAACTGCTTGCGCTCCATCAGGTAGGGGATCGTGGCGTCGAAGCAGCCCTGGGCCAGCCCGATCATCTGGGCGCCGATGCCGATGCGGCCCTCGTTCAGGAAGCCGGCTGCGTACTTGTAGCCGTGGCCGAACTCGCCCAGCAGGTTCTCCTCCGGGATGCGGACGTTGTCGAAGTTCACCATGCAGGTGCCCGAGGCGCGGATGCCGAGCTTGTCCTCGGGCTTGTTCACCGTCAGGCCGGGTGTGTCGCGGTCCACGATGAACGTGGTGATGCCCTTGTAGCCCTGTGCGATTTAAACCGTTAGAGACTCGTCTCGAACAAGTCAGCGAGAGAGGGGGAAAGGGGGAGAGAGGGAGACGGAGACGGAGAAACTTACGGCTTCCGGCTTGGCGTTGGCGAAGACGAGGAAGACGCCGGCCACGTCCGAGTTCGAGATCCACATCTTGGTGCCGTTGATGACGTAGTGGCTGCCGTCCTTCTTGGCGACGGTCTTCAGCGAGAAGGCGTCAGAGCCGGCTCCGGGCTCGGTCAGGGCGAAGCTGCCGGCCTATTGAAGTGGTGGATGATGATATGATGTGTGGACTGAATTTAATCAGGTCAATGGGTAGAACTCACGTATTCCTGGGCCAATTTGGGCAGGTACTTCTCCTTCTGCGCCTTGCTGCCGACCTTCATCATCAGCGAGTTGACCAGGGTGTTGTGGATGTCCACGAATGCGGCGACGGCGGGGTCGACCTTCGAGAGCTCCTCGACGACCAGGATCGTGGTCATGAAGTTGCAGCCGCTGCCGCCCAGCTCTGTGTCGATTTCGATGCCCATCAGACCGTTCTCGAAGACGGCCTTCACGACGGAGGGGTCGAACTTGTGCTCCTGGTCCATCTTCTTGACGAGGGGCGCGATTTGCTCCTGGGCCAGTTTGGCGACTGCAAGGAAGAGACAACCAGATCAGATCAGATTGGCCGCACAGGGTGTTCCGAGCGAATCGCGAGTAGAGTCGCAAAAGCTCGAATGTGTCGTGGAAACGAACACAAGGGGCTAAAGCTCCAACAGTCTCTCTCTCTCTCTCTCTCTCTCTCTCTCTCTCTCTCTCTCTCCCTCTACCGCTCTCCGGCTCTCCCTATTGCTCTCCCCGTCGCCGATAGAAATTGGCGAAATTCAGCACGAAGTTCAAGTTCAATGCTTTGGTCGGATCGAGTCAGACGCATCGAAGGCGATGGCGAAGGCGAAGCCGAAGCTCTCCGAAGCTCCCTCTGGGCGCCGACGACGCACGTGGCGCGGATCGCTTAGACCGATGGGCCTAAAAATTTCCACCGCGTCGTCTGTTATTTTTTAACGTTGTTGTTGCTGTTAAGTCGAAGCTTTCGCTAAAAATAAAAGCCCAACAATAGACGCAGAACAAGAAGAAGACGAGGAGAAGAA
Source organism: Coelopa pilipes (assembly GCA_947389925.1). Taxonomy (NCBI): domain Eukaryota; kingdom Metazoa; phylum Arthropoda; class Insecta; order Diptera; family Coelopidae; genus Coelopa; species Coelopa pilipes. The sequence goes on from OX376699.1 coordinate 1,253,740, forward strand.
GAGCGACCGACAGCGCTGGGAAGAAGGGAAGGCGACGGCGGGACGATGAATATTTGGTAAACATTTTACTCCACGGCAGCTATTTGAAGCATTCGGCCACCAGCGACAACAACACATGTTCGATGTATAAAAATAACAACAACAACGTCCCTGCCTCCAATGCTGTTGAAGTATAATAGAAAAACGCTATCGCACACACCTACTTTCGGAACACTACTCTCTCCCTCCCCGCCTCTCCCTCTCTATCGTTTCTATTTGTTTTTTATATTTTCTGCCTTATCACCACTTTATGGATAAAGTATATACTAGAAGATATATGTATTTATATACTGAAGCTAAATAATTGTATAACGAGTTCGTGCCTTCTATATTTATTTGCTAGTTGATGTTATGATGTTGTTTGTTTTTTTTTTTTGCTTTTGTTCAATTATGCCGCAGAATATTCTCTCAAAAAATTGCGCATTCACAGTGCGTCCTCGTTTACCAACCTCCCTCTGACCAGTGGGATTTTCCACACAGGTGGCAACGCTGTGCACTTTTCGCTTATATTTTCCATTATCTCCCTTTGTTATATAATAACCAATCCGCCAGGCGAACGGCCGGAGGAAAAACGACAAATGGGGCTCGGTAGGGACGATGGACGAAAGGACGGAAGGACTACAGGCGACGAGTCCTTGGAGTCGTAGTCGATCGCCTGCGCAGTCCATATGACTGAATGCAGGGTTTCTTGGTTTGAAATTCGGAAAATCTTCAACCTTTTCTAACGCTCGACTTAGCTGCTGCCTTGGCGTTGTTGCAGTTGCCCGTCCACGTCAATCATCATCATAGACTTTTGATAACGAAGCGAGGCAAACATTGAAATTTTCAAACTGGAAAACTGCGATAAGCAATTAAAATAAAATTTCCCTAAATATAATTGCAATTCGACTTCTGTTTCAGTGAAAACTACAGGAGTAATATTTCTCTAGGCATTCATTAGATGAGGATGATCATGGTGGGCGTTGGTTTTATTGAGAGAACTCGATATATTTTGGGTTTTGTCAACTCTCCAACTAAGAACTGTGGCAATTGTTTCTCACGGCTCGGGATCCCATCGCAGGGCGTGGCCGGCCGTCGCCCCAGGTCAACTCTCTAGGACAGTTCCGGACCCGCGTCCGCCGACGAGGCTCCACTAGAACAGTGGAGACATTCGCGGCAGAGCAGGGCCCGATATTTGCTATATCACAAGTGTAACGCTGTTTAGTTTATTGCTCAAATTAAACTGCTGACTGCTTGTGAATGAATATATTAATAATATTATAACCTTTATCGTCGATCCCGGGTGTCTCCTTCCCCACACGCACTACTGTCTTCTCTTCATCTTCCCTGGAGCTTTGGAGGGAGGTGATTTCTATTTTCCACCTTTCGCTAACACTCAATGTAGTCCAAGTAAAGAAAAATTTCGTCCGCTCTCCAGGAAAAGGACTTTTCCTCTCCACTCACCAGCCATCGGTGGATTCGAACCGCCTGCAGCTTCGATGAGCGAGAGGGAGCATGGAAGAGAGAACGACGAGACCCCCTACTCATCGGGCCACCTCGCGCGTGTCGCTAACGTAGCCGAAGCGATAGCAAAGCGATGTGAAGACAAGAATACGTCGTGTAGTGTTGTTGTACGCGGCCTTGTGAACCATATGAGAATTATATGTGTTGCCGACAAGCACGAGAGAAAATCGCAAGTGGTTTCAAAGGCACTTGTGTGTGTGCGGAGCACGAGCCTCCGGTTGGAAAACGAGTTTCCCTGAGCCGGGAACTGAATTTGAAGCTGGAAGCTGTTCTACTTGTCTCTGAAGCACAGGGTGTGGCGAGGGCATGTGATTGAGAGATTATAGCGATTTGTAATGCCAAGAAGAGTCTGACGAACCCTGTGCAGCGGTGTAGAAACGAGTTCAACACCAACGACCACTTAAATTTTGTTATTGTTGTGGAGTTAATTTCGTTGAAGGTGTTGTAAATGCAATGAATGGTACTGTTATTGACTTGGAAATTGTTATTCAAATTGTGATTGGAGTTATTTCTATTTTTATGGCGACTGCTGTCTAACAGCTGCCGTCCGCACGCGTTGTCGTCTGGATGCTGCTAAAACATGTATATGTGTGATGGTATATGTCCAATTCAAGTCATTTATTTTCACAGACATCGATCCCTGCATTTGCTCACTGTACACCAAAGGCAGGCTTTCAGCATCTTCGGTCGAATCCACCGGGGATCATGAGTATTTTCCACCCGAATCAAGCCGTCGAACTAACCAAAGCCATTCTGAGCCATCAGCATCGCCGAAGCGAAAACGACTCTCCATCCCCTTCCATCGCTCTCGTCTTCATTCAATTAAACTCATCCCGGTCCAATTGAATTCGATTCAATTGTTGTTTGTTCGTTCGTCTCTTGTTCTTCGCTCGTTAACGAACCGAAAGTCAAATGTTTTCAGAAGGATCGTATTTAGAAATATATACATATATAAATACAAGAAGTGGAAATGTCGACAGAAGGAGACAGATCCAAACACAGATTCTTCTGCGGTTAAAAACATTACATAATCTACAAAAGCTAAGAAATTAATATGGCCAAAACAGAAAACAACAACAAACTAAATACACAACACATTTTCTTCAGTAATTATTCCATAAATATTTTCCATGTCCTTTTCCATGAAAACATCCAAGTTTTCCAATAGTTCCTCAAACAAGATTAAAAAGCAAGGAACGGTGGGAAGAATTACATAAACTTCACTTGTGCCACGCCCACCAAGCTATCTGCGGTGTGAAAGCTCGATATCTTTTTAAATTAATTTAAAACGCGAATTTTCCCCTTATCGCTGGAGGAGCCCGGGAGAAATGAGAAGGCAGGCGGTGGCGTGGCGAGGGGCTGTGGGGAGAGCAACGAAGACGTGCCTGCCACCGTTACGTAACGAGAGCAACACTGGCCCCACACAATTCAAAGCGCGCCGTGTGGGACCACGAATGCCCAAGGTCCTTCGTCCTTGGATCACGGTACGAGATCCAAAGTCATCATCGATTGCCACCCCTCTCCCTCTCCCATGTTCCCCTCAACCAAGCAGCTCAATTGGTCATTGATCGATCGAAATGATCTCTCACTCACCGGTTTCCTTCATCATCTTCTCGTCGTCTGTGAGAAAGGTCAACGGGGGCGGCAGGACGCCGGCCGCGCCCGAGGACATGCACTGTTGTTGACGCTGCACGGCGTTGGCCAGCTGCAATAGGGACGGATCAGGGATCAATTGCGTTCAGATAGCCCCGCGAGAGCGGACTCAGCCGGACTCACCAAGCGCATCGGGATCTTCCTAAGACAGTTCATCTTGTGTTGAGCAGGCGAAGATCAAATTCAGACAGTTGGACAGGCAATTTAAAAGTGTGAGAAGCTCTTTCAGCACGATCACCAGAACCGACGACGACCACCAGCGGTTGACTCCAATCGGACGACTGAGCGGCGGCGGGCCGCACACGGGATCTTCAGGTTGTTCTGGAGACCACGACGTGTCGCTGTGCTGTCGGTGTTGCTGTGGGGAGGGAGGAGCTGGATGTGGTAGGCCGGTGAATACGAGAGAGTTCGGTACCGTGTGGGAAGTGTGGTGGGATCTCATCTTGTTGGCATTTCTGGAGGTGTGTTTACTGAAGGAGACACATATATGAAATACAGGGAGGGGAGACCATCTGGGGAATCTAAATTTCTGGAAATTCAGCCATTAATGTGATGAACATGTTGTAAATAGTTATTTTTCGTCTTCTCCCAGTTGGAAACACATCTGCCATTTCTTCATTCAGCACACAAACCATTTGAACCGTCGGTCAAGCGCAGCCAACTTCCCATTAGTATATTTCGTATGTTACTAATCACATAACCTAAAAATTTTAGTACTTCCGACAGGCGAACTGTCAAATTCTTTCTTTTTCGTTGTTTTTACGATAGTTGTTTGGTGTAAGTTTTTCTCTGTGAATTTTTTAATCAAAAAACATCATTAATATTACGCTTATAATTCCATTGAAAATGCAACGAAAAAGCAACAAATTCTGTGAATTACTTGTGGCAATTGAAATTTTGAGTAATTCTCTTATAATTGTCATAAAAATGTGTTGAAATTTGTCGAACCGCTGTACCAGTAATGGCTCTGCTGGACAATGCTCTGATCTATGAAGTTCCTGGAGCAGCGATCTATCGTCTACTAGGGTTTTTTTCTTCTCAGCGGGGCATTGTTTTAGATTGTGTTTATATTTCTACCTTGTGGAATATTCAAATTCATCATTTGATTGCATGATGTATTATCGTTGCATATTTCAAACTGGAATTTTGCGGTTCGAGGCATTTGTAATTGCTTAACTATATAATGTTTACTTCTGCAGAAGACAACGCCGCCAACATGAAATTGAACAAGTTCGTGTCCTCGTCTCGCAGGAAGAACCGCAAGCGTCACTTCCAGGCACCATCGCACATCCGTCGTCGTCTTATGTCTGCGCCCCTGTCAAAGGAGCTTCGTCAAAAATACAAAGTCCGCTCCATGCCTATCCGCAAGGACGATGAAGTACAAGTGGTCCGCGGTCACTTCAAAGGCAACCAAGTAGGAAAGGTTGTACAAGCCTATCGTAAGAAGTTCGTTGTGTATATTGAGAAGATTCAGCGCGAAAATGCCAATGGAACGAATGTCTATGTTGGCATCCATCCATCAAAATGCTTGATTGTTAAGCTCAAGCTGGACAAGGACCGAAAGGCTATCTTGGAACGTCGCGGCAAGGGACGCTTGGCTGCCTTGGGCAAGAACAAGGGCAAGTACACCGAGGAGACCGCTGCACAACCCATGGAAACAGCATAAGCGTTTATGTTGCTTACGAGAAGAGGACAGGGCTCTTTGTGTACAATCGGAAAGTGGGTGTGACATTTCCTTTTTTATTTTACGGATAAAATATAAAACGACTAAAATAAAAGTAATTTTACAAATGTAAAAATGGTTTTTGTTTGAATCGGGAATTGGAATTTTTTCTTTTTTTTTTTTTTTGTATAAAAGTCATTATTTTATTTGATTCAATGTTCGAGACAGTTTATTGCTAATGTTAAAAATATATATCGGTATCGGATTCGCGAATTTTTCAAATTGTTAAACATTGATCATTTATAAGTAAATCTACCATTAAAACTAAACCCCTTGGGTTAATCCATACACGTAAATGCTTTTTAAGACGTTGTTTCCTCTGTTTGTGTCATTATTTTTCTCGCGTCTTCTACAGGTAGAGGCTTGGGTTTGAATTTACGATGTACCTCATCATTATACCCTTCACGATTGCGTGCTATTTCAATTGCCAAAAACTGAATACGTACAACCAAGAGTGAATTGTCTGGAGAGAACTCCTTTGAAGCGTCTGCGCGCATTAGTGTGCCGTAGGAATAATCTTCTAGTTTGTTAAACTTTTCAGAGAATGTTCTCCAGCGCAGCTTCTCCTCTGGAGATTTCAATATATCGTCGCTTAGAACATCTACTTTAAGTTCAGGGAAGTCTTGTCGAAACGTCTGATATATTTGATCGTCATATGGCGTTAGGTTCAAACTGCGAGGATCTATACTGGTCAACAACTGAAATGAAAATAACATTTAAGTTTGCCAATTAGAGTACAATTGACAGCCTTTCATACATTGAAGTATATTTCGGCATGGTCCATTGCTTTTACTGCCCACATTTCCTCTACAAGCACATCATTGCCAAATTCCTCCGCCGGGCGCGTGAGCAGTGAAGCACCTTGCTACAAATTGTTTAAATAATATAAAAAACATAAGCGTGAGATACAGTAATTAAATATATACCATCATTTCCATTATGCTTGTACACTATTTAATAATATTTGTAACAAAATTATTGCAATCGGCACGTGGAAAATGTTTTGTTTTCTTTTTTCTGCATTCAGGAGATTTGGGAATGACATTTCTTTTCGTTTCTAATTGTCAATAACAGCTGTTGTGAAGCGATAACAAGTGTTGATAATCGTAAAAATTTTAATTTAAAATTATAAAATTTGGTCTTTCCTACGTCAACAAATTAGACGAAGAGTATTTTGCTCTATCACTGAGAATAAAAACAAAATAACTTTATTTGCAAAGATTTGTGTTACCTGCTTTAGGTGAAAATGTGAAGGGTTAATACAAGTCAAATGAAAAAACACTCTATTAAATATGATTGTTGATTCCATATGCATTGAGTACAGCTAGTAAATGAAGTAAATAAAAGTTAAAGTTGTACGGAAATGGGAACCGTTTGAGAGCCTTCATCATCCCTGATGTATTATGTGATTTGGAATATGACACGACCGACGACTAGACGACTTGCAGCAATTTCTAAGTCGTCGACATAGATTTATTTATAATTTGACAAGCGACAAATACAAACAATTTCTCTGGATTAAATAAATATTGGCCGTTGCAAAATACCAGCTTAAAATTTAACTTAATATATTTACCTGTACTGTGAAGGTAATAATATAAAATAATTGTTCTATCTAATAATGGAGTTTAAATAAATATTAAGCTGTTTATATCAAATGGACATTGATGAAGCCATAATTGAAGAAATAAGAAAGCAACCAGTCATTTATGACCATTCATTAGAGGAATACAGGAATCAAAGGCAGAAGCGTAATGTGTGGCGGGAAATTGCTCGAAGAGTAAATTTAAATGGTAAACTATAACTCTGCCTAGAGTAATAATATGAATGAAAAATATATATAATTTAGAAACACAGTGCAGGAAGCGGTGGAAGGGTCTGCGTGATTGTTATAAACGGGTCAAGCGGACCGAGAAGGTTGCCTCTACACCTCCGAGGCAAAAGTGGAAATATTATGATTTGATGTCATTTCTAGATAATGATAATAGTTCCAAGCGGTTAGAATATGTTTTATTCTACATATATAGATTATATATTATATTATTTAAAATCTTTATTTGAAAAATTTAGAGTGTGCAATATTTACCGTAATGAAAGCTCCGACGATTATAAAACTTTAAATTCTACTTTTAACGACGATTATGAAAGCACTAATGTGGATTCCAGCATGATAGATGACAGCTTCTCTATCCCCAACTCTAAAATTCATTCTTCCTCTAAATGTGCTCCTACGGTAAGCATCTCTCTGCTTTTATTATTCAAAACTATTACGAGTAAAGTGAAAACATACAAGAATGTTCTGTCTATTTAAAGGAATTAAAGGTTGACATATTTCGTCTTTGACTATTCAAGCCGAATATAACATTGCTGTTAGTTTACCATTGTATTATTTTTTCTCGTTAGGAAAGGGGTGAGACAAAATTTAATTTCATCGACGTAGGAGCATCTAGTCTCTCAGAAACTGCATTTATAAGCCAAAAGAGCGAAAATGATGCAACTGGCATGCTGTTCGCTAGCCTTGCCAATATGATAAAGGATACAAAGATGCCTGCTATAACGGAGCACCGGATAAGATCTCAGGTGTCAAAGATTGTTTTTGCAGAAATTGATAAATTTTATGGAAACCAATAGGACGCCAAGACATTGTTTTACTTTAGTTTCTATTTTATAGATATACTTTATTTTATGTTATATTTCAAAATGAAGATTTATTTGTGTTTTAATAACAAAATTTCATTGAAATAAATTGTAAATAATTACCTCGGAAATATTTTCCCTATATATCATTTCAAAACAATATAATGAAGTCAGGTTTTCCTGAAATACATGAATAGTTGCTGAATATGGGGTCCTTTACATTTTATTGTGCATTTTTATCCAACATTTATAATATATTTTTATTAATATATTATATATATTATATATATATATATATATATATATATATATATATATATATATATATATATATAATAAATTATATATATATAATAATATAATATAATATATATAATAATAAATTAACAATATCATATTAATAATACAAAATGAGATGAGATATATTTCACGATTTCAGCATTAAATGAAATACATTGGATTAGTCACCATAAATTCTGTATTGATCAAATGCTTTTGATATTCCTTATTAAGATCAAAAAATTTCTGTACTCTGCAAGTAAAAAGAAATGTAACGATGAAACCGAGGGAGTGAAGTCATGTGCTTACCCATCAATATAGACACGTCCACGGAAGGCAACCAAATGAGCCAGGTACGCAGGCGCAGGATATGATACAGCACGATTACAACGTGGAAACATGTGACACAAATGATATGTCAATGCTTGTAAATCGTCGATATTCATTTTTGCATCATCTTCAATTACATTATACCGAGTGGGCTTAGCTGTGCCCTGTATTGATTGATGGCTGACCATAAAGAATTGAATCTCATTTGGATGCACTATAACTTGGTCAACCACAGTGCCTGGCTCTACATTATTGAATTTATCCCTTGGATTAACAGTTTTTGGGAAAAAGCGAGTATGGTGTCTCTTAATTACAATAATGCATGTAATTTTTGGTTTGCAGCCGAGCTAATATCACCATTCAAATAAGGAAAGAGATAGAGATTCATAAATATGATAACATTTGCATTTCTTACCTTCGAGCAAACTGCCCGAATGTCACGTAGCTCATTTTGTTTTACAATCGGAAACTGTCCATCGGAAACGCCGTCGCGATAGTAAATAATATGATCCGGATATTTTGTCTGGTATTTTTTATACATCTTGATGTGATATTCAAAAATAGAGGCCATGTCCTCAATATTTTCGACAGATCCTTTTTGCAAACGATATTGCATATTGTAACAAGCTCCATTGGTATCATGTGATGCAACAACTCCTACTACACTAGGAATAAACTTCTGATCAGGAGATGGGTGTGTTACGTCAGCTCCCATGAACATAACATTATTCAATGATATTTGTGTCTTTTTCGATATAATATGGTTTGTTCCATTCAACTTATGATTTACTTTAAGCAAAATGTTTTGGATTGTTTGAACATCGCAACGCTTTTCTATGGTATATTCTTTAATACATTGTGTTAGTTGTCCCAATTTGAGTTCAGCACTTTGTTTAACGGTGGCATAAAAGTTATCTGGTTTCCTTGGAAGAACAACAAATACCAAATGCGTTTTTTCAGATCTTAATTTCTGCAATGTTACTTCTACTTTGTCAAATTTAGCAACCTGCGGTTTTTCAGCTAAAGACATATGCATTTTTTTAGATAATTTAGAAACCTAAAATTTGATATTTGTTATATATTATTATAAAATGATCTTGCAAATCAATATAGTTTTACTTACTAGCTGGATAAAAGATTGTATTTTATCATAGTTAATTCTGCTATAATTGCTATAAATAACTGCCCATGTATAAACAGTGTTACCAGTTAGTAAAAATCGTGTATTATCATTCATTCGCCATACTCCTTTGAAGGGTGAAATAATATCACCGCCGAAATATTCTATCATTGGGGATTGCAAAATACGCATGGGAACTTCCAAAAATACTTTACCAATCTGAATACCAAATGCTAACATTTTTTTATCATCGTTATGATGAAAGTACTCTAACATTCTCATTATTTTATCCTTACGCACGTTCGTTGAGGTTGCAGCAAATTTTATCATTTGAGTAACCTGTGTACTTCCATCTTTTTTCTGAAAATTAAATTTAAATATATATAACGTTAAATGAATTTAATCAGTATTTTCACTTACATTTGTTACTTGCCCAGGCGGAATTTTGCACAATTCAAGAGGTATAAAATTGTTCTTTACAGTTGATCCAACATGCAAACAATTCAAATTTGGATATAATAGTTTGTATCCTTTTGATAGAAAGTATTTTTGAATTGAAGTTGTTGTTCCATCATCCAACTTAAAATTTAGATCAGCTGCGGATAGTGTAGTAATGTCATTCACCTTATACATTCGCGGAAATGAATTAAAGCACCCAGGAGGTTCGTATATAATGTTTAAATCTCGTAGAAAGCCCTTTAGCATATATAAATCCCCGCGCTCTAGTGGTTTATTTAGTGGCTTGTTTTGCAAAAAAGTAATCAAACTACATTCACTGGGAAAAGATTTATGAGATATGTCAACATTTAAAAATGGACGATCGCCGAGAATTGCAGCTTGAAATAGGCCTGTCCACATTTCGTAGCCATCGAAAAGATCATAAACTTCTTTGGGTTTCACGAAGAATGATCGACCAACGCGAACACCTTTAGTGTGACAAGCGTTCGATAATACAACTTCAATACACTGTAATGCACGCATCGGTTTATCGTATATGCGATTTCTAAGATAACTGTAAAAGATTTAATATATATGTCTAATAAAACAAAAAAATACATATTTTTTAAAACCCACCTGCGCAATGAATTTAAATCAATTTCTATATCTTGTGTCTCTTTTACCGCAATTTTAAAGCTGATTGTACGAGAGTTAGTATCCTCGATCTAAATTATGATTTATATACGCATTTTTTTTTTTTTTTGGTAAATATATTCCTTATATATATCTTGAATTTATAAAAACTTACCTGTACATCCTTTTCACATTGCGGTACGTTCAACATTTCTACGGTATAGAAACTACATTTTCCATCGAATGCCATTTCAATCATCGGAAAATACTGACGATTAAACTGCTCAAATGCAGGACGCAAAAATTTTTTTGGCCTATCTGGAGTAATTTGAACGTCATAGTGGTAAGCTGTCATAGGCAAATTGTCTAAGAAAATATCCAAATAGTTGACTTCAACAGTTCCACGCCGTCCGAGCGTACCACGAGGAATGTTTCCAGATGATACTGATACCACTGACGAACTGGATGATGTTGATGTGGAATGCCTTTGATGTTGAAGTCCTTGTTGCTGAGGTCTTTGTTGTTGGGCACCTCCCTGTTGCTGACGCCATTGTTGTTGGGGACCCCCCTGTTGCTGAGGTCTCTGTTGTTGGGAACCCCCCTGTTGCTGAGGTCTTTCTTGTTCGGGACCTCGCGGTTGCTGAGGTTTTGGTTGTTGGGGACCTCCCTGTTGCTGAGGTCTTTGTTGTTGGGGACCTCCCTGTTGCTGAGGTTTTGGTTGTTGGGGACCTCCCCGTTGCTGACGTCTCTGTTGTTGGGAACCCCCCTGTTGCTGACCCCATTGTTGTTGGGGACCTCCCTGTTGCTGAGGTCTCTGTTGTTGGGAACCCCCCTGTTGCTGACGCCATTGTTGTTGGGGACCTCCCTGTTGCTGAGGTCTCTGTTGTTGGGAACCCCCCTGTTGCTGACGCCATTGTTGTTGGGGACCTCCCTGTTGCTGAGGTCTCTGTTGTTCGGGACCTCCAGATTGCTGAGGTCTTTCTTGTTGGGGACCTCCCTGTTGCTGAGGTCTCTGTTGTTGGGAACCCCCCTGTTGCTGACGCCATTGTTGTTGGGGACCTCCCTGTTGCTGAGGTCTCTGTTGTTCGGGACCTCCAGATTGCTGAGGTCTTTCTTGTTGGGGACCTCCCTGTTGCTGTGGTCTCTGTTGTTGGGAACCCCCCTGTTGCTGACGCCATTGTTGTTGGGGACCTCCCTGTTGCTGAGGTCTCTGTTGTTCGGGACCTCCAGATTGCTGAGGTCTTTCTTGTTGGGGACCTCGCGGTTGCTGAGGATCTCTTTGTTGTTGACCTCCTGCAGGAGTGACACTATCAATTGCACCCAAGATTGGAAAATAAAAATTTTAGTTCTGTTAATATTATTAAGAGATACAAAATATTTAAAAGTAGTAATTAATTTCAACATCATATAATGGAATATTATATACCTTTATACATTATATGTATTTCAATACATTAGAACATAATTTTAGATTTTAATATACTGAAATTAATATCATTCTATAATAGAGGTATTTCACAACATTTCACAACAGATGCGATAGACGCTTTTCATAACAAACGTACGATAGGAAGAAAACAAGTTTAGTATACTAAAAACATAATACTGATTTATTTTACCTTGGTGGGCAGATGCCGTCATCTGTACTTGCAGTGGACGATGGTTTATTTGAATTGTTTTTCTTTGATTTATTTTCTAAAATAACAGATATAATATATAATATATATAGTATATATAATATATATAATATATATAGTTAACTTACTCTTTGTCATTATGTTTAATTATTAGAATTATTTATTTATGAATGTTTTTTTTTAAATATAGTAAAGTATACCGAACAATTAATAATTTACAATTTAATTGCAATTGCGCAGCACATAACAGTGAAGCCTGATGCAATCTGAAAATTCGTAATTATAATGCAAGTGCTATAGATTTGTCACTGAGGCAGTTCAGCAGACCAGCGCTAAGATAGCAACGTTGCTGAACTGTCAAAATCGCCAGCAACGAAATAACGGGAAATTCCACAGGGCAACTCAGAAATTCAAAAACTAGAAAAAAAAGGGCATGGTCAGGAGGAGATTTCCACCGTTGCTGGGGGTATCCTTCGAGGGTGACTAAAATTCGAGTATCAGGGATTGAAGAGGACATATCCCCCGATATTTCTGCATACTCCAAATGTTCCTGTCATACTTAGTATAGGAGTTCCAGAGGAATCTATGAGAATCCTCCAGTTGGTCAGGAATGGTTTTTCCGCGTTGCTGGGGGTACCCTTCGAGGGTGACTAAAATTCGAGTATCAGGGATTGAAGAGGACATATCCCCCGATATTTCTGCATACTCCAAATGTTCCTGTCATACTTAGTATAGGAGTTCCAGAGGAATCTATGAGAATCCTCCAGTTGGTCAGGAATGGTTTTTCCGCGTTGCTGGGGGTACCCTTCGAGGGTGACTAAAATTCGAGTATCAGGGATTGAAGAGGACATATCCCCCGATATTTCTGCATACTCCAAATGTTCCTGTCATACTTAGTATAGGAGTTCCAGAGGAATCTATGAGAATCCTCCAGTTGGTCAGGAATGGTTTTTCCGCGTTGCTGGGGGTACCCTTCGAGGGTGACTAAAATTCGAGTATCAGGGATTGAAGAGGACATATCCCCCGATATTTCTGCATACTCCAAATGTTCCTGTCATACTTAGTATAGGAGTTCCAGAGGAATCTATGAGAATCCTCCAGTTGGTCAGGAATGGTTTTTCCGCGTTGCTGGGGGTACCCTTCGAGGGTGACTAAAATTCGAGTATCAGGGATTGAAGAGGACATATCCCCCGATATTTCTGCATACTCCAAATGTTCCTGTCATACTTAGTATAGGAGTTCCAGAGGAATCTATGAGAATCCTCCAGTTGGTCAGGAATGGTTTTTCCGCGTTGCTGGGGGTACCCTTCGAGGGTGACTAAAATTCGAGTATCAGGGATTGAAGAGGACATATCCCCCGATATTTCTGCATACTCCAAATGTTCCTGTCATACTTAGTATAGGAGTTCCAGAGGAATCTATGAGAATCCTCCAGTTGGTCAGGAATGGTTTTTCCGCGTTGCTGGGGGTACCCTTCGAGGGTGACTAAAATTCGAGTATCAGGGATTGAAGAGGACATATCCCCCGATATTTCTGCATACTCCAAATGTTCCTGTCATACTTAGTATAGGAGTTCCAGAGGAATCTATGAGAATCCTCCAGTTGGTCAGGAATGGTTTTTCCGCGTTGCTGGGGGTACCCTTCGAGGGTGACTAAAATTCGAGTATCAGGGATTGAAGAGGACATATCCCCCGATATTTCTGCATACTCCAAATGTTCCTGTCATACTTAGTATAGGAGTTCCAGAGGAATCTATGAGAATCCTCCAGTTGGTCAGGAATGGTTTTTCCGCGTTGCTGGGGGTACCCTTCGAGGGTGACTAAAATTCGAGTATCAGGGATTGAAGAGGACATATCCCCCGATATTTCTGCATACTCCAAATGTTCCTGTCATACTTAGTATAGGAGTTCCAGAGGAATCTATGAGAATCCTCCAGTTGGTCAGGAATGGTTTTTCCGCGTTGCTGGGGGTACCCTTCGAGGGTGACTAAAATTCGAGTATCAGGGATTGAAGAGGACATATCCCCCGATATTTCTGCATACTCCAAATGTTCCTGTCATACTTAGTATAGGAGTTCCAGAGGAATCTATGAGAATCCTCCAGTTGGTCAGGAATGGTTTTTCCGCGTTGCTGGGGGTACCCTTCGAGGGTGACTAAAATTCGAGTATCAGGGATTGAAGAGGACATATCCCCCGATATTTCTGCATACTCCAAATGTTCCTGTCATACTTAGTATAGGAGTTCCAGAGGAATCTATGAGAATCCTCCAGTTGGTCAGGAATGGTTTTTCCGCGTTGCTGGGGGTACCCTTCGAGGGTGACTAAAATTCGAGTATCAGGGATTGAAGAGGACATATCCCCCGATATTTCTGCATACTCCAAATGTTCCTGTCATACTTAGTATAGGAGTTCCAGAGGAATCTATGAGAATCCTCCAGTTGGTCAGGAATGGTTTTTCCGCGTTGCTGGGGGTACCCTTCGAGGGTGACTAAAATTCGAGTATCAGGGATTGAAGAGGACATATCCCCCGATATTTCTGCATACTCCAAATGTTCCTGTCATACTTAGTATAGGAGTTCCAGAGGAATCTATGAGAATCCTCCAGTTGGTCAGGAATGGTTTTTCCGCGTTGCTGGGGGTACCCTTCGAGGGTGACTAAAATTCGAGTATCAGGGATTGAAGAGGACATATCCCCCGATATTTCTGCATACTCCAAATGTTCCTGTCATACTTAGTATAGGAGTTCCAGAGGAATCTATGAGAATCCTCCAGTTGGTCAGGAATGGTTTTTCCGCGTTGCTGGGGGTACCCTTCGAGGGTGACTAAAATTCGAGTATCAGGGATTGAAGAGGACATATCCCCCGATATTTCTGCATACTCCAAATGTTCCTGTCATACTTAGTATAGGAGTTCCAGAGGAATCTATGAGAATCCTCCAGTTGGTCAGGAATGGTTTTTCCGCGTTGCTGGGGGTACCCTTCGAGGGTGACTAAAATTCGAGTATCAGGGATTGAAGAGGACATATCCCCCGATATTTCTGCATACTCCAAATGTTCCTGTCATACTTAGTATAGGAGTTCCAGAGGAATCTATGAGAATCCTCCAGTTGGTCAGGAATGGTTTTTCCGCGTTGCTGGGGGTACCCTTCGAGGGTGACTAAAATTCGAGTATCAGGGATTGAAGAGGACATATCCCCCGATATTTCTGCATACTCCAAATGTTCCTGTCATACTTAGTATAGGAGTTCCAGAGGAATCTATGAGAATCCTCCAGTTGGTCAGGAATGGTTTTTCCGCGTTGCTGGGGGTACCCTTCGAGGGTGACTAAAATTCGAGTATCAGGGATTGAAGAGGACATATCCCCCAATATTTCTGCATACTCCAAATGTTCCTGTCATACTTAGTATAGGAGTTCCAGAGGAATCTATGAGAATCCTCCAGTTGGTCAGGAATGGTTTTTCCGCGTTGCTGGGGGTACCCTTCGAGGGTGACTAAAATTCGAGTATCAGGGATTGAAGTACATTTTATTTATTTTGCATTCAAAAATTTTCAATTCAAATATTTTGAAATTAGAACATATATTTAAATTATTTATTGCGTTTTTTTCATTTATCTCATTTTTATACTTTTATTGTGAATGATTACTTCTGGATATCAAGCAAGTCGAATAGCCGCTGCCTCAGATATGTACATGTGCGACGACGTGATGAAAGCATTTTACCCGCGATTTTCAACCAATCTTAAAGAAATCGAATAATATGTTTGCATCGGGCTAAACTTTTTTTGTTTCAATAGAGAGAAAAATTGATCGTACCATTTGATCAAAGGATAATATAATTCATACCATTGAGAGCAAAAAAAGTTTAGCCCGATGCAAACATATTATTCGATTTCTTTAAGATTGGTTGAAAATCGCGGGTAAAATGCTTTCATCACGTCGTCGCACATGTACATATCTGAGGCAGCGGCTATTCGACTTGCTTGATATCCAGAAGTAATCATTCACAATAAAAGTATAAAAATGAGATAAATGAAAAAAACGCAATAAATAATTTAAATATACGTTCTAATTTCAAAATATTTGAATTGAAAATTTTTGAATGCAAAATAAATAAAATGTACTTCAATCCCTGATACTCGAATTTTAGTCACCCTCGAAGGGTACCCCCAGCAACGCGGAAAAACCATTCCTGACCAACTGGAGGATTCTCATAGATTCCTCTGGAACTCCTATACTAAGTATGACAGGAACATTTGGAGTATGCAGAAATATCGGGGGATATGTCCTCTTCAATCCCTGATACTCGAATTTTAGTCACCCTCGAAGGGTACCCCCAGCAACGCGGAAAAACCATTCCTGACCAACTGGAGGATTCTCATAGATTCCTCTGGAACTCCTATACTAAGTATGACAGGAACATTTGGAGTATGCAGAAATATCGGGGGATATGTCCTCTTCAATCCCTGATACTCGAATTTTAGTCACCCTCGAAGGGTACCCCCAGCAACGCGGAAAAACCATTCCTGACCAACTGGAGGATTCTCATAGATTCCTCTGGAACTCCTATACTAAGTATGACAGGAACATTTGGAGTATGCAGAAATATCGGGGGATATGTCCTCTTCAATCCCTGATACTCGAATTTTAGTCACCCTCGAAGGGTACCCCCAGCAACGCGGAAAAACCATTCCTGACCAACTGGAGGATTCTCATAGATTCCTCTGGAACTCCTATACTAAGTATGACAGGAACATTTGGAGTATGCAGAAATATCGGGGGATATGTCCTCTTCAATCCCTGATACTCGAATTTTAGTCACCCTCGAAGGGTACCCCCAGCAACGCGGAAAAACCATTCCTGACCAACTGGAGGATTCTCATAGATTCCTCTGGAACTCCTATACTAAGTATGACAGGAACATTTGGAGTATGCAGAAATATCGGGGGATATGTCCTCTTCAATCCCTGATACTCGAATTTTAGTCACCCTCGAAGGGTACCCCCAGCAACGCGGAAAAACCATTCCTGACCAACTGGAGGATTCTCATAGATTCCTCTGGAACTCCTATACTAAGTATGACAGGAACATTTGGAGTATGCAGAAATATCGGGGGATATGTCCTCTTCAATCCCTGATACTCGAATTTTAGTCACCCTCGAAGGGTACCCCCAGCAACGCGGAAAAACCATTCCTGACCAACTGGAGGATTCTCATAGATTCCTCTGGAACTCCTATACTAAGTATGACAGGAACATTTGGAGTATGCAGAAATATCGGGGGATATGTCCTCTTCAATCCCTGATACTCGAATTTTAGTCACCCTCGAAGGGTACCCCCAGCAACGCGGAAAAACCATTCCTGACCAACTGGAGGATTCTCATAGATTCCTCTGGAACTCCTATACTAAGTATGACAGGAACATTTGGAGTATGCAGAAATATCGGGGGATATGTCCTCTTCAATCCCTGATACTCGAATTTTAGTCACCCTCGAAGGGTACCCCCAGCAACGCGGAAAAACCATTCCTGACCAACTGGAGGATTCTCATAGATTCCTCTGGAACTCCTATACTAAGTATGACAGGAACATTTGGAGTATGCAGAAATATCGGGGGATATGTCCTCTTCAATCCCTGATACTCGAATTTTAGTCACCCTCGAAGCAACGCGGAAAAACCATTCCTGACCAACTGGAGGATTCTCATAGATTCCTCTGGAACTCCTATACTAAGTATGACAGGAACATTTGGAGTATGCAGAAATATCGGGGGATATGTCCTCTTCAATCCCTGATACTCGAATTTTAGTCACCCTCGAAGGGTACCCCCAGCAACGCGGAAAAACCATTCCTGACCAACTGGAGGATTCTCATAGATTCCTCTGGAACTCCTATACTAAGTATGACAGGAACATTTGGAGTATGCAGAAATATCGGGGGATATGTCCTCTTCAATCCCTGATACTCGAATTTTAGTCACCCTCGAAGGGTACCCCCAGCAACGCGGAAAAACCATTCCTGACCAACTGGAGGATTCTCATAGATTCCTCTGGAACTCCTATACTAAGTATGACAGGAACATTTGGAGTATGCAGAAATATCGGGGGATATGTCCTCTTCAATCCCTGATACTCGAATTTTAGTCACCCTCGAAGGGTACCCCCAGCAACGCGGAAAAACCATTCCTGACCAACTGGAGGATTCTCATAGATTCCTCTGGAACTCCTATACTAAGTATGACAGGAACATTTGGAGTATGCAGAAATATCGGGGGATATGTCCTCTTCAATCCCTGATACTCGAATTTTAGTCACCCTCGAAGGGTACCCCCAGCAACGCGGAAAAACCATTCCTGACCAACTGGAGGATTCTCATAGATTCCTCTGGAACTCCTATACTAAGTATGACAGGAACATTTGGAGTATGCAGAAATATCGGGGGATATGTCCTCTTCAATCCCTGATACTCGAATTTTAGTCACCCTCGAAGGGTACCCCCAGCAACGCGGAAAAACCATTCCTGACCAACTGGAGGATTCTCATAGATTCCTCTGGAACTCCTATACTAAGTATGACAGGAACATTTGGAGTATGCAGAAATATCGGGGGATATGTCCTCTTCAATCCCTGATACTCGAATTTTAGTCACCCTCGAAGGGTACCCCCAGCAACGCGGAAAAACCATTCCTGACCAACTGGAGGATTCTCATAGATTCCTCTGGAACTCCTATACTAAGTATGACAGGAACATTTGGAGTATGCAGAAATATCGGGGGATATGTCCTCTTCAATCCCTGATACTCGAATTTTAGTCACCCTCGAAGGGTACCCCCAGCAACGCGGAAAAACCATTCCTGACCAACTGGAGGATTCTCATAGATTCCTCTGGAACTCCTATACTAAGTATGACAGGAACATTTGGAGTATGCAGAAATATCGGGGGATATGTCCTCTTCAATCCCTGATACTCGAATTTTAGTCACCCTCGAAGGGTACCCCCAGCAACGCGGAAAAACCATTCCTGACCAACTGGAGGATTCTCATAGATTCCTCTGGAACTCCTATACTAAGTATGACAGGAACATTTGGAGTATGCAGAAATATCGGGGGATATGTCCTCTTCAATCCCTGATACTCGAATTTTAGTCACCCTCGAAGGGTACCCCCAGCAACGCGGAAAAACCATTCCTGACCAACTGGAGGATTCTCATAGATTCCTCTGGAACTCCTATACTAAGTATGACAGGAACATTTGGAGTATGCAGAAATATCGGGGGATATGTCCTCTTCAATCCCTGATACTCGAATTTTAGTCACCCTCGAAGGATACCCCCAGCAACGGTGGAAATCTCCTCCTGACCATGCCCTTTTTTTTCTAGTTTTTGAATTTCTGAGTTGCCCTGTGGAATTTCCCGTTATTTCGTTGCTGGCGATTTTGACAGTTCAGCAACGTTGCTATCTTAGCGCTGGTGTTCAGCAGTGAATGTTTGTGGGATTGCAGGGCAGTTCAGAAGTTTATAAAATATTTGTTGCTTGTTACTGTGAAATAACGTTCGAATAAGAGATTCCGCATATTACGACGGATTACAAACAAAAACTCGTTAGCTTTGGTGATTTTTCATATTCTTCATATTTACGTCACAATAGCAAAACGAAATTAGTTTTAATATATACATAGCTATAAGTTATTCAATTCATTTAGTAATGGCCGAAATTGAAACGAACGGAAACGAACCCTACGACGTTATATGAACTACTCAAGGACATTGTATCTACCAACAATGACTCGAAGAACCATAATATTGTATGTAGTACATATCTATATGTGGTACCAGCGATTTAAACCCTACGAACATGTTTATCATAATGTTTTCAATATTGCATTAGTATTTATTATATTAAATTTGGGTTACAGTAGGCTATTGCAATTGTATTTGTTGCCGCATCCATTACTATGGCTACCGAAGCAGGTCTGTGACGCAACGAGCCATATTTCGGGACTTACACGTTTTTGTATCGATGTCGAATTCGTTGTAGAATGGACACTGCTGC
Organism: Coelopa pilipes; assembly: GCA_947389925.1. Taxonomy (NCBI): domain Eukaryota; kingdom Metazoa; phylum Arthropoda; class Insecta; order Diptera; family Coelopidae; genus Coelopa; species Coelopa pilipes. The sequence goes on from OX376699.1 coordinate 1,273,779, forward strand.
AATACAGCGTGTCCTTTGACGCAGTACACAAAGAAGTCGCAGCGGCGCATGTGTGGGTAGATGTGTTCGCCGAAAGGCGGGCACTGGATCAAGTTGCCGACGTCCGTTGAGCCGCCATTTTGCGAAGCCCCATTGCTACTGATGCTGCATCCGGAGGCGGAGGGAAAATCGCACTTCTTGGTATTGGCGTTCCAGTGCAGATTCAGCGAACACTCCTGGAGAATCGCCTGGCCGTAGTAACATATATAGTAATGCCGACAGCTTCGGCTGCTCCTGACGTACTCAATTCGACCGTTCTGCTGCAGCGCTTGTCCTGCACAATATCGTTCCACCGACGCGACTTCATTGTTGTTGATATTGGTATTGGTATTGGTGTTAGTGTTGTTGTGAATATTCTGACCCGTATTTGAATGGTCAGGATGATGACCGTTTGTCTGGCACACAACATTCGACTCCTGGTCGCACAGCTTGCTTTGGTTGTTGAAGAGCATTCCTTTGGGACACTCTGCCTCGGCTCCCTCCCCGTTGTCGAGGCAGTAGTAGAACTTGGAGCAGTCGTCGGCGTTCATCACGAACTCGCCCATGCTGTGGCCAACGCACACATCACTTGCCCTTCGTGTGGCGTCATAGACGACCGTGTGCGGGAAAAAGCGGAAGGCGCCGGAGCTCCAGGGCACCGGGACGACAAGTAGTGTAAAAACTATGCAAATGTACGGAAGTTGTGGCGGTATTCTATTAAACATTGATCCAGTGTACTCACCTCCGAGCAAGGATGTTCCTACCATTCCAATGGGATGGTTCATATTCGTTGATCTCAACGCAGTGCAAAATCACGTTCTCACGTCCTGGTTGTCTGGCTGTTGTCTGCGAGGGCGGTGTGTCTGATCAGCCACCACTAGTTTCTCAAAGACTCAAATATTTACTATCGAACATATTCCAATTTCCGTCATATTTTATCATATGTATGTATGCCAAAAACGGCGCAGTTTATCACGAGAAAATTAGAATGCCGCTTGTTCGCAGATAAACTAGACAGACGACTGAACTGTTTTTTGTAATTATGATTTCTCCCATTCCGTATCGCATCTCATCGCTGCTTCGGCTAGTAAAAGTAAATGCTGAGAGATTTAAATTCCAACAAATACCGCGACGATCGATCGATCGGTGGTGTAGGCAGCTGGGGCCAAGAAAACTAAGGCAAATAATCTAAATTGAAGGCAAATATCAGAAGATAACGAAGACGAACTTATTGATTTCGAGACGTTGAGAACTGGATGGAGGATATTCGATTTGAATTGTGGTTGCTCTCTTGTGCCCTCCCGCTACCCTCCCTCAACGACGTTGACACAATTACTGTAGAAAGGGAGGCCAGCTATTGGGCAACCGACGTGGGTAAAGTTAGTTGTTTGGTGGCGTGGTATACAGTATAAAATATTTATTTTATTGGCGAGTCGAGCCTTCTCGGCGTATGCTAAATAAAGTTGGAGGTTTCTATGCGGTATTGTGGTCCCTCAAAGTAGCGTTGGATTGAAGCACTTGGCTTTGCTGAGGGCGATGCAGTTGCGCTTCTCGACGTCCCAGCCGAAGGAGAGCGGACACTGCTGCAGCATCAGGAAGCCATTCTGGCAGCGATAGAAGTAGTTGCAGTTGCTCGTGTGCGGGTAGAAGTCGACGATGTGCCGACGGCACTGTTCCTTGGGCCTCGTATAGTCCGCCTAGAAGCAATTCGCAATTAGAAATTTGAAACACTTTTTTCGGACACTGGCGAAGGGCGTCTAAATCCCACCTGGCACTCGGCGTTCTCCGGGTAGTCGCACTTGCCGGTCTGCACGTTGAAGTGCAGCATCTCCGAGCAGTACATTTCGAGCGGGACCCCGCGGATGCACATGTAGTACTCGCTGCAGGAGCTTGGATTCGCCACGAACGCGATCTGCAGCGGGTCGTCCACGATGGGACACGACGTCACCGTCGCCGTCCCCGTCGATGCCGATGTATTTGTTACTACCGTTGTTGTTTCTGTGGTCGTAGATGCTGTGGACGCTGGTGTTTGTAATGCAGTGACCGTGGAAGCTCCATTTGATGGACCGACAGATTCCGGAGCCATTGCAGTCGGAGTAGTTGGAGTTGAGCTTGTGGGTGGAGATGCGGTTGTTGTTGTGGCTGTTGTGGTTGACGTCGTTGGCGTTGGCGTCGGCGTCGATGCAACCGCAGGCGGGGTCAGAGTCGTGTCGCCGGGGCCGCCGGCCTCCTCGCCGATGCGACAATCGACCTTGTCGCGGTCGTCGCAAACCCCCTCCGCGGCGTCGAAGTAGCCGTCGTCCTGGCAGAAGCCCTCGAAGGACTCGTCGCCATCGCAATAGATGTAGATGCGGCAGCTTTTCGAGCTGCCCGTGAAGGTGCCAGCGGGCACACCATCGCACTCGGCGAAGACTTCGCCGGAAACGGTGGCCACAAACCACCAACTGGCCACGGCGAACACAGCCGCCAACAGATGGATTTCTACGCCGGTCCTCATCCTCCGAAATATGTGGTATATCTATGTGGAGTGGAGCAGCGATTGCCTCGAACTAAGTGGAATGCCTGTGGAGGCCTCTCACTAAATACTGGCAAACGTCGCAGTCGATCAATCGGATCGAATCGAGTGCGAGTTCGAATTCGAATTCGAATTCGACTAGGCAGCAGCGCAGTGCAACACGTGATGATTGCGCGACGGTGTGCGGGAGTGCGTATCCGTGTTATCTGCCAGACACATTCATACACAGAAAATTCTCTGCATATCTGCCCCACATGACTTAATTTAAGCCTTCCGATTCCCGTCGGCTGTTTCCGTTTGGTGGCTCCGCCCTCCCGTACAGTGTAGTGCAGAATCGGATGATTCAGAGTCACCCACTTTGGTCCTTCTTATCGGAGGCATTCCAATGAATGACTCGTCTATGATAGCTGCCAAAGTGAAAAACAAAAACAAAAACAAAAACAAAAACGATATCAAGTCTTTCCCGAAAAGCCAACGACATCTTCTCAGTGAAACCGGCGAAACCTTGGCTTTACAGTACTTTACTTCTTTACTCCTGTACATTTCAACAAATATTTACAGACGAAGACAGACGCAGACACTTAAGACAATTCACTGTTGGCGCACTCGGCTTTCCTGAGTTCGCGGCACTGCTTGAGGTTCACGTCCCAGCCGAAGCCGAAGGGACACTGCTGCAGCAGCAGGAAGCCGTCGATGCAGTTGTAGTAGTAGTTGCAGTTCGCGGGGAAGGGGAACCTCTCGTTCACCCCCCTGACGCACGTCTCCCTGACGCTCGGGCTGGTCGAGGTGGGCTCCGCCGTCGAGCTCTCCGTGGAGCTGGACTCGGTGGCGGCTGTCGTTGAGGGCGTTGTCGTCTCTACTGCTGTTGATGGTGTTCGAGTTGTTCCAGTTGTTTCTGTTGCTGCTTCCGTGGACGGTGAAGAGACTTCGGTGGACGTTGAGAGTGAGGTGGCGGTTGAGGTATCCGACTCCGGTGTTGTGGCCGCAACGATTGGCGGAGAAGCCGCGGCGTTCTCGGCAGCGATGATCGAATTGCAGTCGATTTCCTCCGTGCACTGTCCGGAGCAGTAGATGGAGTTCTCGCCGTCGCAGTAGATGAAGTCGCTGCAGCTGTGCGGGTTCATGAGGTATCCTGTTTCCTGCCCATCGCAGTCCGCGATGTGATCAGCGCGAGCGCCAAGGACGAGGAGCCAAACGAGCAGAGAAAGTGCTCTGGTGAAACTGCGAACAGACATTTGTGAAATGCTTCCAGTTGTGCGCGCGCGTTAATTGATTGATTGATTGATTGATTGGATAACCAATGGCGTACTCGCCCGCTTTTATAGGAAGCCTTTCGGGCCAAGCAGCGACGCTAATTGGGCAACTAAAGCCTTCGCCTTATCTCGATTAGACGCGTACAAGCGTTCAATTAAGTATCCATAAGCCACCGGAGATAGTGGAACACGAAACGATCGGGACCGGGCACCGGGCCGGATTGGGGCCTCCCTAGGGCCTGAACGGAGGGCGACCGCGGGCGGTGTAGCGGTCGGTGTAGCCGAAATCGGGTAACAACTGTTAACCCAGTTGAGTTCGAACAAGTGCTCGCGCCGACGACACCTCTTCAGAGATATGTGGATGTCTGTACAGATAGACGGGCAAATCGATCGCTCGCTATCTCGACACGGCTGCTGCTACTCTACTCGTCTGTGTTCCGGAGTAAATGAATTAGTTCGCTTGCTGCCAGCTGTCTCGACTTTCCTTCCGCACTTGAAAATGATTTTCGCTAATTGCTCTGCTTACATCCTCGCTTGAACACATGCCTGTGATGTGGTTGGTTGTTGGCTTACATCACGTGCGCTTCCCGGGGTTCGACTCGGAGTTTGCAGCACCCACAGCTGGGAATGGCTGAGAGGAAAAAATGGACATATGTAAATTGTTGCCAGATAATTATCTTGAAACGCTTTCCTACTCACCCTCAAGTGAACACCGAATCTCCGGTTTCACCCATGTTGCTGCGGCAGGGCTTCGCCATATATAGGATGGTCAGCGGCGATGTTTCCGCATTGGCATCGGAAGTTCTCCAGGAACAGACAGCCGATCTAGGAACAATGCTGATTGGTGAGTATCGCAGCAGACCCCGGCCGAAAGGTCCCTACCACAGACACTGACGACGGCGCTCCCATCCGCAGGTTACACTCTATTGCTCGGAGTCCTCGCGGCGCCCCAAATCCTCGCCCAGAACCCCTGCGCCGGGCGGCAGTTCGGACAGAAGGCCCAGGACCCGGAGGACTGCCATGGATACTACATTTGTTTTGGCGGCTTCGGCGAATTCCAAGAGACCTGCGGCATGGGATATAAATTCAACGAGGCTCTGCAACGGTGCGTCTTAGGAAAGTGTCCCCCGTGCCCGTATTCCGATGATGGACAGCATTTCCGCCCGCATCCACCGGCGATTCCACAACACCCATGGAACCAATGTCCTTGTTCTTCACACCCTCGACCGCAGCCGCCACCGCCGGCGGCACCGTGCGTGACACCTCAACCAACAACACCATGTGCAACCCCACCGACTACAACTCAATGTGGAACACGGCCCACAACAACTCCATGTGGAACGCGGCCCACAACCACACCATGTGGAACCCCGCCGACAACAACTCCAAGTAGAACAAGGCCCACAACAACTCCAAGTGGAACAAGGCCCACAACAACTCCATGTGGAACGCGGCCCACAACCACACCATGTGGAACCCCACCGACAACAACTCCAAGTGGAACAAGGCCCACAACAACTCCATGTGGAACACGGCCCACAACAACTCCATGTGGAACGCGGCCCACAACCACACCATGTGGAACACGGCCCACAACAACTCCATGTGGAACGCGGCCCACAACCACACCATGTGGAACACGGCCCACAACAACTCCATGTGGAACGCGGCCCACAACCACACCATGTGGAACGCGGCCCACAACCACACCATGTGGAACACGGCCCACAACAACTCCATGTGGAACGCGGCCCACAACCACACCATGTGGAACCCCGCCGACAACAACTCCATGTGGAACAAGGCCCACAACAACTCCAAGTGGAACAAGGCCCACAACAACTCCATGTGGAACGCGGCCCACAACCACACCATGTGGAACACGGCCCACAACAACTCCATGTGGAACGCGGCCCACAACCACACCATGTGGAACCCCGCCGAAAACAACTCTATGTGGAACGCGGCCCACAACCACACCATGTGGAACACGGCCCACAACAACTCCATGTGGAACGCGGCCCACAACCACACCATGTGGAACACGGCCCACAACAACTCCATGTGGAACGCGGCCCACAACCACACCATGTGGAACGCGGCCCACAACCACACCATGTGGAACGCGGCCCACAACCACACCATGTGGAACACGGCCCACAACAACTCCATGTGGAACGCGGCCCACAACCACACCATGTGGAACCCCGCCGACAACAACTCTATGTGGAACGCGGCCCACAACCACACCATGTGGAACACGGCCCACAACAACTCCATGTGGAACGCGGCCCACAACCACACCATGTGGAACACGGCCCACAACAACTCCATGTGGAACGCGGCCCACAGCCACACCATGTGGAACCCCACCGACAACAACTCCAAGTGGAACAAGGCCCACAACAACTCCATGTGGAACGCGGCCCACAACCACACCATGTGGAACGCGGCCCACAACCACACCATGTGGAACACGGCCCACAACAACTCCATGTGGAACGCGGCCCACAACCACACCATGTGGAACCCCGCCGACAACAACTCTATGTGGAACGCGGCCCACAACCACACCATGTGGAACACGGCCCACAACAACTCCATGTGGAACGCGGCCCACAACCACACCATGTGGAACACGGCCCACAACAACTCCATGTGGAACGCGGCCCACAACCACACCATGTGGAACGCGGCCCACAACCACACCATGTGGAACGCGGCCCACAACCACACCATGTGGAACACGGCCCACAACAACTCCATGTGGAACGCGGCCCACAACCACACCATGTGGAACCCCGCCGACAACAACTCCATGTGGAACAAGGCCCACAACAACTCCAAGTGGAACAAGGCCCACAACAACTCCATGTGGAACGCGGCCCACAACCACACCATGTGGAACACGGCCCACAACAACTCCATGTGGAACGCGGCCCACAACCACACCATGTGGAACCCCACCGATAACAACTCCAAGTGGAACAAGGCCCACAACAACTCCATGTGGAACGCGGCCCACAACCACACCATGTGGAACGCGGCCCACAACCACACCATGTGGAACACGGCCCACAACAACTCCATGTGGAACGCGGCCCACAACCACACCATGTGGAACCCCGCCGACAACAACTCTATGTGGAACGCGGCCCACAACCACACCATGTGGAACACGGCCCACAACAACTCCATGTGGAACGCGGCCCACAACCACACCATGTGGAACACGGCCCACAACAACTCCATGTGGAACGCGGCCCACAACCACACCATGTGGAACGCGGCCCACAACCACACCATGTGGAACGCGGCCCACAACAACTCCAAGTGGAACACGGCCCACAACAACTCCATGTGGAACGCGGCCCACAACCACACCATGTGGAACCCCGCCGACAACAACACCATGTGAGACGACAACAACAACACCGTGTGAATCGACAACAACAACACCGTGTGAAACGACAACAACAACACCGTGTGAGACGACAACAACAACACCATGTGGAACGCGGCCCACAACCACACCATGTGGAACCCCGCCGACAACAACACCATGTGAGACGACAACAACAACACCGTGTGAATCGACAACAACAACACCGTGTGAAACGACAACAACAACACCGTGTGAGACGACAACAACAACACCATGTGAATCGACAACAACAACACCGGGTGAGACGACAACAACAACACCATGTGAATCGACAACAACAACACCATGTGAATCGACAACAACAACACCGTGTGAGACGACAACAACAACACCGTGTGAGACGACAACAACAACACCGTGTGAGACGACAACAACAACACCGTGTGAGACGAAAACAACAACACCTTCGACCAAGACGTGCACCTGCGCCTCCGCCGTTTCGTCCAGCACGGCAGCGGCCGATCTCAACGAGTGCCGCGGCGGCCCGCCCGACTGCCAGCAGTACAAAAACGGAGCGTTCGTGCGCGACGGCGCCCTCTGCAACAAGTTCTATGTGTGCCTGAACGGGCGAGCGATCCCGCAGCTCTGCCCGACGGGGCTGTTCTTCGACACCAATGCCAAGGTGTGCAACTACCCGGGGCTGGTAGACTGCCAGAGCTGCGTGCCGAACGCGGCTTCGACGGCGAGTCCCGCGCCCGTGGAGACGACGACGCCGACACCCTCGGGAGCCGGCGACCCGGCGGACTGCGGCAGCGCCCCCAACGGAGCCTTCATCCGCGACGCCGCGCAGTGCAACAAGTACTATGTGTGCGTGAACGGCAAGGCCATCACTCACTACTGCGCCCCGGGCCAGTGGTTCGACAACGAGCGCTTCGTCTGCAACTTCAAGAGCCAAGTGCGGAATTGTCCCTCCAGATCCACATAAGACGACCGATAAATATAAATATACGTATTAATATATTCACCTATTAGCCTCACTTAGAAGTAGCACAATTCAATGACCACGAAAATATTAATTAGTATAAATTATGAATCCTCACAATGACCACTCAATTAGTTCTTATGAAATATATATAAATAAATTTAATAACGAGAGCATTCCAAAATGAACGAACATCCGTTTTCCTCAAAGACACCTAAGGGAATATCTTAATATCGGTTCTCTTCAACTAAGATACTTCAATACGGCTCCGTCCGCCTCAGGCGCAGTGATTGGGATCCTTGTGGATCCTTGGTGAACCCCTTACCTCTAGCTAAGGTGATCGAACGGATTATGTGAATGATTTTGTGGTTTCAGAAATGTGGGAGCGGTGCAGATGTAAATTAACTGAGCTAATGCAATGTTTTGAGCTGTAAGAGGTATGAAAGGGTATCAGGTATGGCTTTTCATATATCATAATTAAATGATTATGATCACTTCTACACTATAGGATGAATGCAAAGAATAGTGATAAATGGTTAGCATGAAAAAAACGTTTTCCTTTGATTTCGAACTTTTCTAAGTTTGGCCTTGCATCGTTTTTTCGGTGTGAAGCACTTAATTAATGTATTCGGTCTGCCATGTCGCGTCGCTCGTCGCGTCGCGTGTAGTGAGGCTGCTGAAGTAAATATAATAATATGTCGGCGTCCCTGCGAATTCTTCTCTAATCTAATTCCGCATGTATGAATTCTGAAAACTTGGATGTCATATTTAGTATATCTTGGACTCTGATAATATTGCCAATGTAGTGGTCTTTTATATCATGAAGTCTGGATGTCATGAATTCAGAACTATTACTTGATCACAACATACCAGATAATCTATTTTGATTATTATTATTATTATTATTTTATTTCACTATAAGTCGCAGAATAAAAATTTGTACCTTTCCTTATTTACATTTTATGAGATATAATATTGCAGCATATCTTTATACTACATTAAGTAGTTAATATCATATCAAGGAGAAAGGAAAAACCTTCGAGAATTTTTAAGTAACTTTTGAAATAAGCCCTTTTAACAGGTTCCTCACGGTAGTTGTAAAAGTGGTTTAGTTATATAAGCTTGAAGATCTGTAGCTATCTTCAAATATTTGTTATAACATTCATAAACATGATTAACAACTTTTCATTAGATTGTGAATGCAAAATATTTGTTCAAAATCCCCTGTTCAGATTGTAGATTTGTTGTAAATTTTTATTTTGAATAACTTGTATCTTTTTGATGTGGCATTTGGCAGATTTTTTCGGTCTGATACACATTTTGTATATTAGGAGTTTATTCTTAATGTTCAACTTCATGTTTCGAATAAGCCTTTTGTCCATAAAAGAATTTAAATTTATAGATAACCTTTTCTGTATTGATCAGAGAATATTTTCTCCAAAGTACAATTACAAATAAATTTATATTACAATTATACTCGCGATGTTCGTATAGTAATTGGAGGATATTAGTTTTACTAATTGTATTGAAATAAAAAATGTTTATGAAATGTAAAATTTTGAGGAATGTGTATTAAAGAGTGCGATCAGGGTACATTACAATAGAGAGTAATGCATAATTAATAGAGTGCAGATCGCTGTCAAATACACAAGTTTATCGCTTTCCTTATCGTACACGTTGTTCTGAAGTGTTTGAAATATGTTAAATTTTAAGTGTGTGAAAGAAGTTCCTAATTAGTTGCACCGAATTATCAAATGCTTGGGGTATAAAAGCCAAGGTGATCGACAGCACATCAATCACAGAGCTTCCCCAGTATCCTCCGATATGATGCAATTTGGTAAGTACTACTGCTGAAACTCTCCATCGGGAAATAAATTTGTAACGATCTAGTTTCTTCAAGTTGGCTTCCTTCTGGCCGCTCTCGTGGCCGTTTCCTTGAATCCTGTGAACGTGTTGAGTTCCCCGGACTGCAGTAAATATACGAATGGTGCCTTGATTTCCGATCCTCAGAGTTGTTCACGATTCTACAAGTGCCAAAACGGCCACGCCCTGCTACAAAACTGTGGCCATGGTTATTTTTTCGACCCGAAGCTTTTGGTCTGCAATTTTGCGCGGTTCGTAAGTTGCAACGTAGAGTCAGATCCTATGTGGGAACCTGAACCATACTGGGCAGATGAATCTTCACCACCATTTCCACGAGAAGTGAGTGATTGTTCGCCACCGCCTCCTGATAGCATCACGAGATGTCCTCCTCCTACCACGACATGCGCACCGCATCCGCCACCGCCACCGCCTTCTGATAGAATCACGAGATGTCCTCCTCCTACCACGACATGCGCACCGCATCCGCCACCGCCACCGCCTTCTGATAGAATCACGAGATGTCCTCCTCCTACCACGACATGCGCACCGCATCCGCCACCGCCACCGCCTTCTGATAGAATCACGAGATGTCCTCCTCCTACCACGACATGCGCACCGCAACCGCCACCGCCACCGCCTTCTGATAGAATCACGAGATGTCCTCCTCCTACCACGACATGCGCACCGCATCCGCCACCGCCTTCTGATAGAATAACGAGATGTCCTCCAACTACTACAACATGCTCACCGCCAGCACCTTGTCCACATGGTGCACATAAGCCTTTTTCAGTAACAACGTGTCCGACACCACCGCATTCCACGGGATCTGCACCGGGAAACACCTTCATCTACCAGCGGCACATCTGTTCCATTCTCAGCGAGGGAACTCTCCTGGCAGACCCCAAACATTGCCGCCGATACTACCGTTGCAACAATGGCAAAGCCAAACTGCAGAAGTGCGATTCTGGCAATTGGTTCGATGTCGAGTTACAGGTCTGCAAGAATCGCCGAGATGTAACCAATTGTTTGGCGAATGTTAACTGATCTACGTAATGGATGATAACATGGTGTGGGAATAATAATTGTTTATTGAGTGGTCATTGATAAATATTTTGCACATAATATAGTTCCATTCTCAAAAGCCAAAACCTGTGATTGTGATTCATTCGGAAGATGGTTGGTGACCTGAGTTAACCTTCAGTCCTGGTTAGCTGGATATTCCACTAGTTGGGGATAGTTGCACACGAAGTTATAGCGGTATTGTTCTCGCAGTATTGCTGAACGGTTTCGAAATTGACGCATTGCCAGAAAAAGCGGCAGTGGATGGAATGCGGGAATCGAAAGCCACGCGGATGGTTTCGAAAGTCACCAGACGGCCTGTATGGTGGGGCAGTCGTTGTAGTTTCGGTGACAGGAGACGTGGTTATGATTTCGGTGACAGGAGATGTCGTTGGAAGCGTTGGAATCGTGGAACCACAATCGCAATTGCATGAAGGACATTTTCCGACAATACAATTTTGCTACGTTGTTAAAAATGTCGTACCACTATGGCAGAATTGCGGCACAGCACTGACTGATAAACTCCTGAGTGTACTGTATGTTTGGATCGGGCAGATTCGCTCTCTGGCTCCCGATCGTGGCTGCAATCGTAGTCCGATAAAACGCGAGTAGCCCGAAGAAAAACCTAATCATTTTCAGTCATAGAATTGTAACCAATAGGCTAACCTGAGACGCAAGGAAACTGATACACCTTTGGTTGAAACATTGATTTTAAAAGTCTTGAATCAACGGCTCACATCGGCGTATGGCCAGATAATCCTAGTAGAACTATCGCATTTGCACAATAATTGACCCACAGAGATTGTGGAGAAAACGGCTCGAGGACATGCCTACAATGTATCATTCCCATGCTGGTTCTTCGAGTGGTTAACTACCTATATCCTCTCTCAAATTTCATAGAAATCAAAAGCATAAATAAGGAATGAAATATTGAAAATCAGATCGAAATATGATATACAATAATACTTTGATATACTAACGAGTTCAAACAACGAGTAGCAGCAGTTGAATCGTAAGATCAATCAACGAGAACACCGAGTATCAAATGACGGAAGCAACGAATTTATGAAAGTACCATCTCTATGTGTCATGTCAAAACGAATGACATGCTAAAGAAACATCTGAAAAAAACAATATTGGCGTCAACAAACAAATTCTATATTTTTCTGAAAGAACACTAATTGCAAGTGAAATATTAACCATGAAGGCGGAAGATATAACAACTCAAAGCATTGAGTACTCGCGCACAATAGTGCCATCCACCATGCGTAGCCCATATTGGAAATACTTCGGATTTCCATCGGACAATGCAAATAACATTTTAACAAAACAGAAAATAATTTGCACTCTATGTAATACAGCCATTGCTTATAACAAAAACACCTCGAATTTGCGAACGCATTTAATTTCAAAGCACTCGGAATTACTGCACGAGCTGCAGCAACAGACCCAACAACAACAACTGGTCAGCAGTCCTTCGCAGGCTCGCAAAAGAGCACACATGGAGTTGGAAAATCTGAAAATGCCGGAAACCGAGGATGGCGACGATGAGAACTTAAAATACTCATTTTCCTTTAAAAGACATGCACATTCATTGATTGTTGAAGTTCCAGAAGATGGTGTGGAGTCTCCACATGATCCCGTTGAAATGGCAGCGTCAGATGAAATCGACTATGGTGATTATGCGACGACCCTGCAATCCGATGAGGGAGAAATCGAGCACCGGTCGCAAAAAGATGAGGAGGAACAACACGGGGAGTCGAGTATATCCGAAATATTTCCATTTGTAAATATGGACAACTTGTGCGACAAACAGGGCACAAAGTTGTTAAATACATCCGAAATAGATTTGGATAGTTCAATTGTAAACATGCTTATCACAGATCTCCTCCCGGTGTCCACAGTAGAGGGTATTGGGTTCATAAGTTTAATAAGTCACTTCGGAACTGTGGATAAGTTAGCGGTATGTTTTAAAGTATTACGTTTTTCAAAGTTTTAATGTGTTCTTACTTACTTCAAAGGTACAAGAAACAATAAGTTCACTATATGACACAACATTTGCCAAACTAACAACACATCTAAATAGTATTAGTCGCAAACAAGCATATTCTCTAAGTATTGAAATCAATCAGAACTTGGACAATAATCTGATTATGTGCATCTACTTGAATTATTATTGCACTGAAGGAAACGAGCTATTAAGTCTATTGTATCGAATAGCTACACTTTCTGATAAGGAGAATTTTGAAGTCCAGAATTTTGTCGAGGGTTTACATTTACCTCATTGTGCCGCTGTTGTAATGAACGAGTCCAACTCTCTGGTGGAATCATTTTTTCAATCGCATGGTGAAATTTACTTGATTTGTGTTAACCAATTCCCATGTTATTTAATTGTACTTCGCTTTTTAGCTATACCAATAATTCCCTGCCTAGAGTCAGTTTTAAGGTGCTGCATGGCATTGATTTTTGATTTGCCGAGAGTTTCCGCAGAGTTTAGTAAAGTTATGGACATTGCTAAGGCAAACAATGTGTTGGTAAGAGCTGTATTCATCAGTAATACTGAAATTACTAATCACATTTGATATAACTCCTAGTCGAATTCTATGCCGGAAATGTATTCAAAATGTCCATGGTCTAAATTGAGTTTACTTCAGTTTATTCATGAAAATATATCGGACGATAGTTATGACAATTCAACGGTGTTGGAAAAATCGCGAGACTTTATCGAATATATAAACCCATTAAAGGTATTTTATACGTCATTTTAACATAACGACAGATTTCAATGATTCGTCTCTTCAGATCACACTTGAAACAATCGCAGAGGAAGCTTTGCCACTTTGCTCCCTAATGCGACCGTTTATACTCAAGCTGATCGAAGAGCATTTCTCTACATATTTTAGCGAAGACGACTATTTAATCGATGTTAAACGTATACTAAACGATGAGCTCACAAACCGGTATAATCTAAAACATAGATATGTGTATCGCTCATATTTTACATGTGTTTCTGATTATTCAAATCGATAGGGTGCTGAAAAACACGTTTCTCAACGAGTCCACATTTTTCGATGGACGTTTTCGACGTGATTTCTTGGACTCAACCCATGTAACAACAATTAAACAATCTGTATGCGAGCGTTTTAAATCGCTCACTGAGCAGCTGGTTGATACCGGAATGCAAATTAAACAAGAGACTGAAATAAATAATGCACCCAACAATGCAATCAGCCACAAGAAATCCGGTCAGTTGAATTTCGAGTATTATAAAATTACAATTTTGACAATGATTAGTAATAATTTTGTATTGCAATAGGTTTGAAATCCTTTTTCCAACGAAGTACTGAAATTAACCAAAAGACCCTAGCTTCAGCACAAAAATATAGTATTGAACATGAGATCAATAAATACAATTGCGAACCTTCACTAGATTTAGAACAGTGTCCAATAAGTTGGTGGCGAGAACATGACTACAATTACAAACGATTGAAGAAAGTTGCTGAGTACTATTTGACTGTGCCTTGCTGTGTAAATAATCTCTTCCGTAGTTCAATAAAGGAGCGTAATGAACTGCAAAATAAGCGTCAAATGCTTCGTAATCAAAATGCTCAGCAGATATGGTATTTACATTATAATAAAAAATTCTACGATAAGATATGACAGTGATGATGTAATAGAAACTACTTGTCTTCAGACTAAATTCTCAAGGAATGACTTATCGTTAGTGGTATTTTATTTTAGTTTTTATTATTGTATTTAAAATAAGAAAAATACAAACACGAACATATACATATATTATAAGTAGTTGAATTGGTTGCAACTTTTTTTTATAATTTATAATACCAAATATTTCTATGATTTTGCAATCTTAGAATTATATGTAGTATGACAACCAATTGTTTTCATTTTACTTTGCAATGTCTATTATGATAAAAGATATTTTAGCTTATATTTTCACTTTTACTAAATTAGGAATACTATTTATTATTTCATATATATATATATATATATATATATATATTTGTTCTATAACAAAACTCATAATATGACAATATGTTGTGTTCATGTATGTATGTCTTGATCATTTAATTCAAGTACTTTCCTTTAAACACACACACAACGACTTTGATGAAATTGTTTACAAATTGAGAGCATGAGTCTTATAAAAATCTGTCAACTGTTTGCTTAAATTTAATTATTGCTTTTGAAGTGAACCAAATATCAACGAGAAATAATTTTGAATGGTTTGATTTGGAAATCAATGGAACAGAAATTTTGGAATTGTGTACCGATTACCCGTTAAACGATATTTTTAATTAACAACAATTTAACACTCAATAATGCTCAACATAGTTTATTGGATTTTGTCTATATTTATGTCTCCCTATAAATGCTAAAAATGCAACTAAACAATTCGCATGTTAGACACCGCGCTCAGTTGTAAACAGAATCGTATGTACAGTTGATACCTTCATTCGTTTCTAATGATTCTTCTCTACTTGATCAACGTTATATGTTGTTGTATAGTTAAATTTTAAATATAAAATCGGTCTAATTAGTTTGCGTATTTTTGTTTCTCAAATATAATATTTTAAAATTTTGAATAAATAACTTATTCAAATTGCATAAATATTCAGCTCTTAAATGCATTTCTTGTTGTTCCTCCATTATATGTTAATGCTTATGAGTAGCCATTTACGTATGTAGAGCCTCAACATAATTTGCCGGATAGAGCCCAACTCTGCCATTCATTCGACCTTTGCACCAACCTTGTTCATCTTCATCCTCCAGTTTTTCAAACACATCTCCTGCAAAAGCAATATGGAGAATATATTATTGTATTTCGGAAATATTTTTCTGAAAGTTAGTTTACCTTGTTTGAATGTGAGTTCATCACTTTCGGCGCCTTCGTAATCGTATAGTGCCTTTACCGGAACGCCTGGTTCGCCATTGTCTACCAGAACATTATCAGTTTCGTCCCATTCCTCTTCCTCCTCAAATGGATTAGCTTCAGATTTACCATTCCCATTTCTAAGTGAGTATAAAGACGAATTAATTAGAACATTGTTTCTGAACGATACAATGTAGAATTTGAAATAAATAAATAAATCAAAAGTCCAAGAAATCGGATATTTCAAACACTTTTTACACTCCACAACACAGTTGTGCTGTTGTATAACTAATTGACGATTCAGTTTAAAAAATAATATAACTTATGTGTTTCAATTGTAAATGTTCATTGCTGCTTGAATATATAGTTGATTGCTTACGTTACGCTTGAATTGCGATTGTTTGTACCACCCGCGAGTGATTTACCGCCTGTCGGTGAAGAAGCTGATGCCGATGATTCATGAGTATTAACCGTTGCAGCTACTGCCGTTGTTGTGTTGCTTTTTTCACTAGATTTGCTGGATGAATTTGTCGATGTTTTTTTCAAACTGTTTGTAGAGTGTTGATATTCCTACAAAGTGAGTACATAGATATGAAAAAATGAAATTATAAAAATTTTAAGACTCATACATGAACATCTTCAGCGACGGGGCGTTGATTTATAAGCGTTATCGGTGCTGCTGGGAGTGCTTCCTTCGATTTGTTACCCTTGGCTATATCGCGAAATTCTTCGGTATATTCCTGAAAATATAAAAGAATAATTCAATATTATATTTTCACTAATTTAAAAACGAGTCTAATTTTTAAACTTACCACAAACGACGGCCAATTCATAGCCATATTAACACCATGATTGTTTGACCACCATTTCAAATCCTTTTGTTGATCTGCATTATTGATTGTATGATAGAATTCTTCGTAGATTTGTGGCAAACTGAAATAATATCAACATTTATAAAATAACTTCATTTATTAATATTTATCTAACTTGTCCTGTACTCACCATTGGACCTTGGTTAGATCCAAGCAAGCATGTATATTGAAGAGAACCTCTTTAAAGAACATTAAACGTGTCCTCTCCATGACTTGGCACTTATCGAATACAGACGTCATGTCCTCTATATATACTGAATTATATTTGGTGATTTCAGCAATGGCCTGCTCATATTTCTCGCGACATTTTTGCACATGGTCCTTAGTTTTTTGAACACGATCATGCATTTTTTTAACCTAAACAACGATATATATGCATACCATTAAAATATGTACGTTCTTTTAAAGTTAAAGAGATAAGATATACTGATAAGAGTGGCTATTATCCAAATTTGTATATAAATTTTGAATTATATAAAATAATACAAAGAGATACTGTAAACCATTTTTATCTTAAATTTATCTCCACTAATACTTGAAATAACTCTCGGAATTGCTCGTATCTTCTGTGTGCGACTTCTTATCAGGTGAAATTTTCCCGTATCAGGGTATTTGGTACTACATATTACTAATGAAAATTCTTCAATTGCTTTCTCACATTTTCGTATCTAACGCACCGGTTGATTAAGTTATTTTCTTGTGCCACTTTATATAATATTACTCACCTGATCTGGCGACAATGAGCTGTCAGCGTTGGCATTTCTTTCTTGATTTGTTGCGCTCTTCTCTGTCTTACATGCGGAATGATAGTCGGCCTTTGCTTTTTCCACTTTGGCTAGAAGTTTGGCCCATGGTTTTTGTGCCTTTTTGAAGAGGTCCTCCATATCTTTACGTTCCTTGATTTGCATAAGCGTGTGGTGATAATTTTCCTTTTGCCAGCCTTTGATTTGTGTGCTCACATCGTTGCACAAATTCTCCTTGATTTTCATATGGACATCACAGAGGCGTTCCGACTCAGTGAGAACACCTTTCCAAGCAGCCTCTGTGGTACCATACTCTGGGCCTGCAATGGAAAGTTATACATGAACGTAATGAATATTGCTTCTTAAATAACAAACAGTCCACCCTGCAATCAGTGTAAACATTTAGCAGATTTGTGCAATAATTAGAAACAACTCTGATCGTTTCTTGCCTTCCCAACACATCGGCGCCCTACGATGCGATGTGATGCGACGCGCGAAATACAAGTCTATCGGCTCTGCCGTCCACTTATCGCATCTATTTAAGCCTTTAAAGCCCGGCTACTCGGTCTTTGCGATGTTGTCGTTGCCAACGAAATTGATTTTTGAAACCCTGCTAGTGATGAGCGCATTGAAGCAGTCGCTTGGAATGCTCAGTTAAATACATTGAACTGATGCAAATTCAATAAATATGACTTCATCTATTTGATATTTCAATAAAAGCTCTGTTGCGTCGTCGTGTTGTTATCTGAGAAAATATATTTAGGCATGCCCATGAATGAGTAATGTAGTACAAGCGAAATGCATGAATCTCTTCACAGAACATCTGCCGTGTAGAGTTCATATACGGCGATCCGTTTTGAGGCCGAATTTATCAACTAGTGGGACATTTCCATCAAGAATCGGAAGAAGTGAGAAACACACTCTCTCTAAATTGTCGAAATAATAAATAGTTGACTGAGGCGTGCTAGAATTGTAACGATTTCATTGCGTTTCACTTTTTTCTGCGAATCCAACAAATGCTCTGCACAAAGAGTGTCCCACAAAAAAATCATAGATGTGAAGCAAACGTGTTAAATGAAAAAAATAATATGAAGGCATGAAAAACAAAATCGAATAAGACTCAGTTAAGCACCTTATAGGTCGTCTACGTCTTTATTGCCGGAGGCGGGGTGTTGGACAACCCGGTAACAGCGTATTTTAGAACTTCCCCCACTCAGAACTCATGTTCAGTAAACGGCCCACTTCCAACGTACCTTTCTCAATTAATTCGCCCCACTTCTTCGACCAGGCGCGTAGACTCTTCGCGTATCCTTTCTCGATGTCCGCGCGTTCCTGTATCAATTGCTGCAGATCGTTGCAGAGCCTGGATCAATTCGGAATTCATTATATACTGTACGCGTGAAAGCATATCGGGCGGTGGCAGCAGATCTACTCACTTGTATCCATCCTCAATGCGCTTGGTGGTGCGTTTGTAATTACCGGGCTCCCAAAACGAGTCACTTCCAGCCTGCAGAAGTTGGTCATCGCTGTGGTGCGACATGGTCTGCAGGAGAAGCAATCGGAAATGTATTCGGAGTGTTTTCTATTTCGCTACAGAATATCAGCTGACTTAAATTAATGCCAATTAAATTGTTTTTGTTTATGTCAACAACGAATCACTCCCAATTAATTTCTGTTGTACTTTGGAAGCAGTCGAAGGTGACGACAAATACTTTACTCGGAGCGCGTTACTTCTCTAAACTATGCGCTAAAAATAGGCAAGACAGGTATTAACTGTTTTTTATCATTGGCGCGGTCCGTATTTGCTCTTCTTGCTTACATAAGTTTCAAAGAATTTCGTAAAACGCGTTTAAACAAAAAACAACAACAACGATAACGTGAAATATTTTAAAACTATGACACTCTTCACAAACGAACTATATTCTGATAAAAACCTTTGATTTGTGATTATATATGAAACGTTGTTGTTCTATCTGGTTTTGTCCACTTGACTCTCGTTGTATTGAGAAATTTTTTTGGTCGAATATAGAGAAGAATTCTTACTTTTGCGCTACGCCAACGAAACAGAATAGAATAATAAAAGGCCTAAAAACAAGATACACCAGAGACACACCAAGAGCAGCAGCAAAACACAGCGACGCTGCCTTTAGCGATGACAACTGACTGAGTTGAGATATCGATAACTCGTAGCGATTTTTTGCTCGCAGGGAGAACACCTTTTGCAGATTATTGTTAATTCATTCAGATTACCAATAAGCACAGCCACTTTGTCCACGTGTGATTAAATAAACGACTATGTGATATTTATGTCTGATGGAATTTTCGAGCAGAAACTACAATAACAACAAAACTATTCACTGTTCGCCAATATTCAATATCAGGTGTGGTCTCATCTCTACCGTGAAGAGCGAGAGTAGAGGTGAGCACCAGTGAGCAGCTGAGAGAACCGCATAAAAATGTGAAGTTGTAGTAGAATAAATGACGAGCGCACAAAATGACCACTGATGTTGTTTTTTTTTTTTTTTTTTCTTAAAATTTTTCGTTTACACTTTACAACTACGAATTCTTCATTCACTCACTTTAAATTTGTCGAATTGGTTTTACAAAACAAGTTGATTTTCACTTAGCTCCGAAACTCTTTAAACACCACAGAATTTGAATGCTTAAATTTTACGAAATTTGCAATTGTTTGGGTATAAAACTAAAGAAATGAGTGGAAAACACGAAAACAGCAGGAAAAAATTAATTGACTGTCCGTTTAACAGTAGATCGAAGTGGACGAGTGTAGAAACGCGTTGTTAATGTAGGTCTTCAATGTATTGGAATGTCGTCTCGGTGGTTTACTTCGAGTTTTCCCTACGAGTGTGTCAAATTTCCTCACTCTTTTCTCACTACTGTCAAAATTAGACACCATGGTGCTGCCGTATTTTGAACACGACTACTGACAGTTTACCAGGGTTGCAATTCTCTAATTCCTGCAATAATTCAATAAAGTAGAATAGTTTAATTTTTTACTTAAACCTATTTATTTCACTTTTAACAAAATATCCAGTATATACTCGGATCAGTTGAAGTGTTTTTTAGGCTTTGCTGGGCTCAGGTTCGCATGGTTCATTTTCTTCCGCATCCTCTGAAATGTGTGCAGATATTAGAAATAATCGACTATATATATTATCTGAATCAAAGTAAGCGCGCAAATCGGCATATCGATCACCTACGCTTTCCACCAGGAACGCGTCGCAGCCGCTCCTGTTCGATGGCAGCAAAATATTCCGCCTCTGCTTGCTCGCAGGCGCCCTTGAACGGAGCCACATTCACCTTCCCATTGAGCATCGTCAGGTCGTTCTGATCCTGGCCGTGATTCGTCTTCACCTTCAGCTTGATTTCCCTCGATTTGGCTTCCAGAATCTTCTCGCGACGATTCTCACGCTCGAACATCTGCAAAAGGAGACCGAATAACCGGCTCATTAAAAGGTCCTCGTCCTCGGAAACTCCACTACAAACCGCTGTGAGCAATGGCTTGTCGTTCTTGTTCGACATGACCATGTTGTCGGACACTTCGATGAGGAACGTGGCGCCCAGTTTGCTGCCGCAGCTCACGAACTTCCCGTTCTCGTTGGTACGCACGCAATACAAGGGCTCGTCGCACACCTTCACCGTGAGGACGGGCTCGTTTTGCTGTTGCAGCAGGTCCCACGTGTCCAAGACTCCGTCCATGCGGGTGATGAAGAATTGCGAGACTCTGAAAGAGGATCAGAAGTCAGTGGGTCCAATCGTCGAAATGGAAGACAGCACTTCGTGTAGCTCCAGGCGCCATCGGTCAACATGGCCGAACTACTCTTGGTCCAGATGATGGAGCTCTCGCGGCAGTCCTCGGACCAAATGCGCGCACACCAATCGCCCACAGTCAGGAAGTTCTTCACGAAGGCCGGGTTCCGGCTGATGGCGTACACGGGACCCAGATGGCACATCATCTGTAAGAGGAATTGAGAGGAAAAGGAATTCAGCGGCCACCCCTCCTGCGGAGACTCTCGCAAATACCCGTATTTGGATCTTCTCCATCGGCGTCTTGCCCTTGCGGTTGCAGCCGAACAACATGCCCATCTCCGTGCCGGCCATGAAGCGCGTCGGGATCGTGGTCTCATACTCGAGCACCGAGATCCCGTAGGACCGCGAGAGGTCCTGCTCGTCGGTGCGCACCGGGTCCATCAGCAGCTTGTCGAGCGGCTCGCTCAGCTTGCGCGTGTCCCACCAGAGCACCTGCCCGTCGGAGGCGCCCGAGAAGAACTCGGTGCCGCTCTTCGAGTTGTTCCACAACACCGAGTTGACCGGGTCCCGGTGGCAGACCTCGCGCTCGCTGATCATCACCGGAAACTTGCCGTGGCGCGTGTCCCAGGCGGCCACCTGCCCGTTGTACATCCCGCTGACCAAGCTCGTCGGGTCCTTCTGGTTGTACTCGAGGCAAACGCAGGGGACCTTCGGCTCCAGGGTGAGGAACGGCTCATTCGGGTTCTCCACCTCCCATATGTACGAGTTGCATCGCTGACCGGTCTTGTCGCCCTGGAACTTCATGTCGCAGTGGCTGACGGCCATCTTGATGCCACCGTCGGGCGACCAGGAGAGGTGGGTGACGGGCACCTTGATCGGATTCGGGTCGCGGTAGACGTTCACGGTGCGCGACTTGCACGGCTCGGGCAGCGGGGCCGGGTCCAGGTCCTCGAAGTAGTTCTCGTAGATGTTCACGGCGTTGTTCTGGTGTATGTAGTGCTCCATGGGCTTGGTGAGGCTGAGCACCTGCGTTATGTAGTTCTCATCCTTCTCGATCTTCCGTTTGTATCTGTGGGCGGGAGGAAGTGGAGCAGTGCGGTGCCAGAGAGTCAGAGACAGGTCGAACACACCTTACCGTCTGCTCGGGGTCCTGCATGTTGATGTCCTTGGGCCAGCCGCCCTCGTTGTGCGTTATGCCGATGTGTTTGTAGGTGGCTCGCTCCGTGTTGGCCTCGCTGAGGGCCATCTGGTGCGTGTACTGCGTGGAGCGGTCGATCGGGTTGCGCAGTATGTAGTCCTTGACCAACTCCCGGTTCGAGTTCTCGGTGAAGAGGATCTCATCCTTGTCCTGGAACGAGCAGTGCTTGCCGAACTTCCGGCGTTCTCTCGTGTACGAGTACTCCATTTCCGTTGCCAGCCTTTATTTTATTTCGAATTTTTTTAATATTTCCACTCGAGCTGTATTAACCCGCTATTCGTTTTAAGGAGGAGAAAACGATTTGTTTAATCAATAACTCGGCGATGGTCTCATGGTAACCCTGCACGGCAGCAACAGTTGGCAGCAGCATTGCCAACACGAATAGTCGCTAAGGAAGCGGGAATTTCACGGTTTCTGTTTCTCAAAGAGACGTCTAAATTTTAAAACCAATTTATTTAATGCATTGTAAATGTTCGGTGATAGAAGAATATAATTCACAGGTTACGTTGATCAACTTCTGTCACGGCTGCGGCCAAGGGATCCTCCGGAACGACCTCCGGAACGACCTCCGGAACGTCCTCCGGAATGTCTTCGTAGTCGATCTCGAATTCGGTGCGTTCCATAACGTATTCGCGCTCCTGTCGCTTCTTCTCCACCTTGAACGTGAGGTCCTCGAACGTCCGCAGGCAATCCTTGAACTCCATGTCGTTTTCGACCATCATCAGGAACTGCTCTGGATCGTCGGGGTCGAGTTCCGTGACTTGCTCCTCCTCGACGCTCGGCTGCTCGGCCTCCTGTTCTACGGTCTTCCGCTTCAGCTTGATCTCCTCGACGCGTCCATCGAGCAGCTTACAGCGAAGCTGCTCACGCTCGAACAGCTGAAAGAGAGACAGGGTTAAATGGGATTCGCATCCACACACACGATTCACAGGCACCTACTGCAGCAATCAGTGCCTTGTCCCGCGAACCGCTGCGCTTGATTGCCTCGTCCAGCTCCAGAATGTGGATGTCGCCGTTGGCCAGGGCGACGGTCACGAACTCGCCGTCGGGCCGGAACTTCACATGCGATATGGGAATCCTGAAGTTGGCGGTGTAGATGGGCTTCCGCTGGTTCAGCAGCAGGTCCCAGAAGTCCAGCTCGCCCTTGGCGTCGCCAGTGACGAACAGGGAGCAGCGCGAGGTGCTCCACGTGCCGCACATGATCTGGTTCTTCTTCTTCACCAGCAGCGTGGTGGGCGAGCCCTTGCACTCCTCGGACCAGATCTTGGCGCACCAGTCGGCCACGATGAGGAAGTTCTTCACGAAGAACGGATTCCGCTCGATCGTGCGCACCGGCCCCGAGAACAGCCGGTAGTTGGCCAGCAGCGTGTCCGTGGGCAACATGCCCTTGCGGTTGCCGATGAAGATGTAGCCCTGGTCGCTGGCAATGATGTAGCGCACCGGGATCGTGTACTCGAACTCGAGCACGCAGACGCCGTGCGCCCGCTCGCGCAGCTGCTCGTCGGTGGGCTCCGGGTCGAGCAGGATCTCCAGCAGGGGCTCGGCCAGGTTGCGGCCGTCCCAGTACTTGACCGAGCCGTCGACCGAGCCCGAGTAGAACTCGGAGTTGGACTTCGAGTGCACCCAGCAGAGAGCGGAGACGGGCTCGCGGTGCGCCGACTCCAGGGAGCACTTCTGCACCGAGGCGCCGCCGGTGCGCGAGTCCCACACGGTCACCTTGCCCGACTCCAGCCCCCCGGCGATGAAGTTCTCGTCGCGCGGGCAGAAGAGGGCGCGCCGCACCACCTCCAGCGACTCGAACACGGTGATGGGCTTCAGCGGGTTCTCGAGGTCCCAGATGTAGAAGGAGTTGTTGTTGCCGACCGGGGTCTCGTCCTCCTCGAGCTTATCGACGGCCTCCACGGGCACGAACGTGTGCTGGGCCATGAACTTGTACAGGTCGTTGGGCTTCCAGTCGATCACGGTGACGCGCCGGCCCACCGGGATCGGGTCGTGGAAGATGGTCAGCGGGCGCGCCTCGAATTGGGCCTTGATGTCCTTGCCCTCGTCGGGCGGCAGGTCTTCGAAGAACTCCTGGTAGATGTTCACGGCGCTGTTCTGGGCCGCCCCGTCCAGGGTGACGTATATGAGGTGGTTCACCTGGACGCCCCAGCTGTCCTCGCGCTCGATCTTCTTGCGGTGCCGCAGCGTCTGCTCCTCGTCGTTGATGTTCACGTCCTTCGGCCACCCGCCCTCGTAGTGGAACATGCCGTGCTGGGTGTAGGTCACGTTCTCCGTCTCGATGATGCTGAAGGCCTTCTGGTCGCTCAGCTGGGTGCTGCGGTCCACGGGGTTCTGCAGGATGTACTGCAGGCGCAGCTTGCGGCTGGAGGGGATGCTCAGCATCAGCTGGGTGCGGTCGCCGAACAGGCATTGGCGGCCGAAGCGGCGCCGTTCGCGCGAGTAGATGAACTGGTTGTACGAATGCATCCCTCACCTGTGGGCGTGGCAAGTGGTCTCGATCGGTACAAGTCTCTGATTGAGGAAAGAAAAATATAAAGATTTGTGTGTTTGTTTTTCGATTTGAAGTCGATCGAACTGTCGTGTGGTCGTGCGGACGACAGACGGGAGACGACCCCAGAGTCGAAAGTAGCTCTGGGGGAAATCGATAGAACACAGAGATGGGCAATCGCCGAGCTTCCGTCCGTCGCACAATCGAATTCAATGTCAATTGCACCGAGTGCCAATTGTGCCTGCCCATCTCTCTTTGCTAATCGCATTGAGGAATGGAACGGCAAGAGTCCGTCCAGGTCCGCCCGGTAGCTCCGCCGTCCTCCCCCACCGCCCGTTCTGGCAATAACTTGCGAGCGATGTCCTTGCTGCATGGATCCCCTTTATCTACCACGGAATTGTGCAACTGTTTGAGCGAGCTGGTGGTGAGGAGTGGGCGGGGAGGGTCGAAGGTTCCCAGCATTGGGTTGGCAGGGCGCCAGGTATCCGGAGAACCCACTTCTGGGAGTTCAAACTATCGCGGGAAACTGGGTCGACGTCATTTCGATGGGCTGCACACGTTACTCTGCCGTCCACCCTTCCTCCGACTGCTTCCACCACTCCGCGTAAACTTGACCGACTTTCGCACCCGGGTCCCAAAGTCTTTTCACCCATAGGAAAACAAAAAAAATAAAACTCAGGTCTTGATGTGCCTTTCTTTAAATAACACTGGCGTTTATTCTCATAAATATATTCTTACATCAGAATGCAGATCACTTCATAAATATATGTATGTATTTCGTTTGGAGTGAATTCCATTTATTATTCATCAATTGCCACATTTTTACATTTGCATCTATTTATTGATTTATTTCCAAACAATTCGCTCAAAGGGCAAGTCATAATGAAATAGTAGCAATTATTTTCTTAATAAATATTTTGTTAGTTATAGTTTCATTGATTTCTATTCTGCAATTATGTAGACAGTAACAAATATGAATAGCAAAAAATAGGATAAAATGATCAAAGTCAGCTATTGCCGTATTCATTCAGCTGGTTTACACAAAATCGTCGAACATTCAATCACGAAACGACTAAGGTTCCCCTCTCTCTCTCTCTTTCTCTCGGTCGGTCTATATAGTAGTGTTAAAAATACATACATGCTATATGCCTATGCTATACAAAAAGTTGTATTGGTTTCCGGTTTCCGGTTTAGCTCGTCGGTCGCTCGGCTTCACACAAACTTTACGTATGTATGTATTTAGACTTTGTAATCACAATTATTTCGTACAGTGTTGCTCAGCAACTGAACAACACCGAACTGCTCAAAGCAAAAGGAGTCACACGAGCTTAGGTAGATTAGTAGTAAGTAGGATTTCAGAGAAGGTGATGATTTCTAAGAAGATGAGCCTGATGTTGATGATGCCTTTGGATACAATTGGGGCGACAGTGGCCACGCAGGTTACAGGGTATAGGGTACAGGGTGCGAGGCCTCTGAGGGGACTTTGTGCAGTACGCGGTCAGGGGATTGCGGGTTTCCTTCGATATTGTTTAATTAAAAGCGAGTACTATTGCAAATTTTCGTTCTTCCACAGACTACTAAGTGTTTTAATGCAATTATCTAAAATTATAACCAATATTCATGTTATAATTCATATTAGTTCAGTATTATTCACAATAGTTTAGTATTTAATGCCTATTCATGGTATATAATTTGAAAATATTGTTATTACGAAATATTGTTAATACTATTGCTATTAAATGTTATTTTCGATTGATTGAAATACGAAAGCTAATCTAAATTAATTGTAAAAATCAGCACAAAAACTGCATTCAACTTATGCAAGTCGATTTCTACTGTTTGTATCTTCACTGCGGCAGACTTGAAATAAACACATATTCTAATATGTATGCATGTCATCATTATCGTATCATCGTATCGTCGGAGTCGTTACAACATATACTTAACATTCATTGATTTCTTTTAAAACCCTATCGAATAGTGGCAGCTTAATCATAAAGTGTGTCTATTGATTAGTTAATCAAGGATCAATTCGGGTGGATGCGAAAGGAGACTTAAAAAGATGGAGACCAAAGGAGATTCAAAGTACAAATCAGCAGACAGGAAAAAGCACGTTCAGCTGAGGAAACGTGGCAGGGTGGGTTCCGATTTCGCACCTGCCCCGCCAGCATCCTTCAACCTCTCCATGAGTTGCTGCCCTTGCCGGGCTTCCTAAACTAGCTTTATCTACTACGGGTTATCATCGCGACGATTCAAAATAGCATAGATTCGGAAACAAATTAATTCGTTCTACTTGCACACAGAGCGACAGAGCCAGCGAAAGAATAGAGCAGTGTTGTGTAAAACAAGCATTACATCGACTTTTGGCTTGATTGCTTGAGAAGATTTTCATCGTTATCACCATTTGGATTGCTCGAATTTCACAAGCAGACGGCTTCTTCTGGTTGTCCTGGTCGTAGTTGATCCCCTCGATGCACAGCGCGCTCCCTGTATCCGTGCCCAGCGTCCTGTGTTCGCTCCCCTACCGTCCCCGCTCTCGCACCACTTACAACGAGAAGAACTTGAGGAACTGGGCGGGCGGCACGGGCTGCGAGACCGCCAGCTCGCCGCCGGCCTCCACCAGGCGCTGCCTGTAGTCGGGGCACTGGTCGACGATGCACGGGTGGCCGTCGGAGGGCCAGAACAGGCAGCAGCAGTAGCGGCACAGCGAGAGCACCTCGGCGTACTGGTAGTCGTCGTTGAGGCCGTAGGCGCGGCGCAGCTGGTGGTAGAGCTTCTTCCAGTCCTTGACGTCGCCCATCAGCTTCAGCTTGTTCAGGTCGAGGATGGAGTTGATCTGCTTCTGGTTGAAGTGGAAGCGCGTCAGCTCGCGCCAGATGCGCTGCTCGGAGACCAGGGCGGCCATCAGGGTCCACGCGTTGGCCGAGGCCTGCCATTGGAGGAGGGAAAGGACATGTAGAGCAGTGGATGAAGCCACCAGACGGTGGTGGTTACCTCGAGGTCCCGGTGGTCGGCGATCCGTAGGATGATCTCGCGCACGCACTCCTCCGGCAGCTCGTTCAGCTTCGGGCGAATCTCCGGGCCAGGCTGCGGACGGAAACGATTGGAAAGAATTGGAAAACTGCTGCGAACTCCCTGAGCCCATGGCACTCACCTCCTTGATCTCGATCTGGCTGGCGACCGTCTGGATGCGCTTGATCGTCTCCACGTGCTCCTGCCAGAGGTTCGTGCTGCCCAGCGGCTTGCCCCAGCACTTCTGGTTCTCCTGGTAGACGATGTGCTGGAGCTGCAGGGCCAGGCCGCGCAGCACGTTGATATGTTGTTGGTTGTCGTTGACTGGACCCCAGCGAGGGCGAATCGAGTCGAACGGAAGAGGGAGGGAGAGAGAAAGAGAGCAATTAGAGATGGAAAAGTCAGCGCGCGTCCAATCGGAAGACACGCCAGGGGAGGCACTTAAAAAGCAATTGGAATTTTGCATTTTCCCCCTGGTCACTTTTCGATTTCCATTCGAAATGCTCAATTTCCACAAGCGGAAGTTGGATTTAGTTTTGGTTTCTTTCTGTCTGGCTCTTCCTGTTGTCCGTCCACACTTACCATGCGACGCGACCTCCTCGACCATCTGCAGCAGCTGTCGCTGGGCGCTGCCCGACAAGTTGGCGATGCCCTTATGCGCCACCAGGAGCCGCAAGAGGGCACAGATGTAGTGGAAGCGCCGCCGATCGCGCACCGAGCTCCGGAAGTCCAGGCGCCGCACGGCCTCGCCCAGCCCGTTGAAGCCCGCGATCTCGCGCGTGCACCGGATCGTGATGTGGCAGTGGGGCGGAATCGTCTCGTTCTCCTCGTCGTAGCCGTCGTCCGAGGTGGAGGGCAAACTGCGGGCGAGACACAAGCGCATGGAGCGAATCAGATGCAATGGAAAATGGATGCCAAATGGGCGGAGGAACAAAGGATGGAAGGGTGGAATGAAATGCGTCCAATTCAAATGTCAGCGGAAGCTCGGACGACAGCTGCCAATTGCAGTTAGCTGTTGGCAATCAGAAGGAGCCGACTACAGATTCGAAGTTGAATCTCTATTGGAAGGAAAGGATTTCGGCCCGAACGTCCCCACTCTCTGAGCTGCACATTTCGATCTATTAATAGATGTCTGAGAGCCCCGTCTGTCTTCATCCCTCATGGCCGTTGTTTACGCTGGCTTTCGTTCGGTGCTCGTGCTACGGCAACGGCATCGGCAGCATCGGGAGCGGCCGCGAAAGGTCGCACTCGAAATAGACGCGTGCCTGGCGAGGCTTCTCCACCACCGGGCATCGATGGCAGGGCCTCCGATCGAGGGACGGCTGCCAGAGGTGGCTGAACGCTTAATGCGGCGTTGAGGGATTTACGAGCGGCACGTGGTGCGCGGAGAAAAAGCCCAGAGACGAGACCCAGCACCTCCAAAACTCTCGGGAGTCCATCGGTTGCGGTCGAAACGAAAAGGGAGAGCGAGCGATCGAGGCCGAAGGGAGGAGTCAGCAAGCGACGTCGACAAAAGGACACCAAGGCGGGAGAGGGAAATGAAAACTGGGTCATCATCGATTCCACGCCCCAATACACACTCGTAATACATATACACACGACGACAGTGCTCATGGTGACTGCAGCAAGGCTACTACGATTCCAAAGCGAGCGGCGGTGCGGGCGAAGGGGGTGCCCAGATAAACTTGACCGAATTTCCCGACATCCGGGGGAAGTTGTGCCGTGTCCTTCGCATAGCTGGCTCTACTCCACTGTCGGGGCGTTGCGTGGGCGAAGGGCGAGTGAAGGGAGGCAGCGAAAGGGCGGTCGCCTTTTTGCCAAGACTGCAAAATTAGCCTAAGTTTTCAAGTTCAGTTTGATGGAATTGAATAGCATGAGGTCAGAAGCAGATTTCAATTATTGTGTTTCGAAAACCCGGAAATATTTGAGTGTAATTGGGCAGAGAACGCGGGAATGCACCGAGAGAAGAGAAAGTGAATGAAAAACATCATGACAGTTTCTCTAACTCGATTCTACGATTCTAAGAAGTTCCGCGATTCTAAAGAGAATATAATTGACGATAAAAACGTACCACGGGCCGTCAACATATCAGAACTATATATTCCTATTGGAGATGAATCCTTCTCTGTTGAGGGGAACCTACTGTGCACGATACGGAACTCGCTCTTCTCCACTTAAATGTATTTTTACTCTCGGGAAAGACGGAATTTCCCTCGAAAATGTTCCCGTTGCAGGGATTCTAAATTTAGCCATCGACGCAACGGCAACGGCACCAACAACTGGCAGCAAGTCGAAACTCATGCGGGTTTTCGAAACGCATTCGTACTCGAAACGCATTTCATGCCTGGCCAACACATAGACAAACTCGCAGCCAGACACAGGCGGCGCTGGCTAGGACTTGAGATTTATTTATGTTGTCACTTAATATTGTTGTTGTGACTTGTGCCGTCGCTGTCGCAGTCGCTGTTGCTGCGGCTGCTGCCGTCGTCGTTAAGTGAGTTTTTCGAGAAAGTCGAAATCGGACACGAACGAGACGAGGCAGGAAAGGAAGTTGGAGAGGAATGAGGTGATTTTCACTTCCTTCTTCAGACGCAAATAGATGGTGGACATCGGAGACTAGACGAGACCAGACCAGACCAGACGAGACGAGGCGAGACCACGTCCATAAACAATTCGGAGCACATTCACGAAAAGCTGTTGATTATGGCCCGAAATGATGAGGAATGTCGGAACAGGGCAGGAGGGAAAACAAATCTTCAAACGGAATTCGTTCGTCCAGGACTTCGGAAGCAGAAGGAGGGCCGTCGAAACCCCAACGATGGATTGCAGAAGAACACGCCAATCATCTGATTCCAACATTTCCCGAGAGCAGAAGAAGAAGACGAACATTGAGGGAGCTTCTGGTACGAGGAATGTGGGTCAATCGCGCCCGAGGAGCCTCCGAATCAGAGCAAAGCTGTTGCTTATCGGACGACTGTCGGTCGGCGCCGACGTCGACTTCGACCGACGGTGGTTGAGGGTGTGGGGTTGCCCAACAACAACGAGGCCCAGCTGGAGACGATTTGCTCGGCGATGTTGTAACAAGTGGCTGAGATTTGAAGTCGAGGTCAATCGAAGATCCGAGACGAAGCGGAGTGGATGAAGGTGGGAAGGGGAGGCTAGAGGCAAGAAGCAGAAGAAGGGGCAGACCATTTGAATTTCAGAACGGAACGGAATGGAACGGAAAGCTCAAAAGCGCGGCAGAATAAAATAAGCGGATGCGAAGCGGGTGGGAAGCGAATGGAAGATTATGCAAGCGTTTGTTTTCACGGTGAAAACGTGGAACTAAATTCGCCATCAATGGTGGAAGCATCTGCAGCGAGACCCCTGTATAGGTGGTGGGGACGCCGATGGCAGCAGGGGCAGTCGAAGGGGAGGACAAACTAAGTCAGTGGTTGAACCAGTCGACGAGCCGAGCTTCGGCTTCAGCATTGTTTCATGTCGAGATTGCGGAAAATCCGCATGCAAACAGTTAATAAATTCCGACCGACGAGGGGAGAGCAGAAGTGGAGGACGAGCGGGGAAGCCGAGGACGAGAGACGAGGGACGAAGCAGAGGGAGCCGCCATTCGAGAAGGAAATAAAACAGAAAAACATACAAGAAGTACCAGAGCGAACCAGAGCGAGAGGTGGCAGAAGAAAAACTCGACCGTAGACCCGGGCCTCAGCAGGGGTTGGTTGGAGGAAGGGGGTGGGGGCCGTCGGTGGAACGGTGCAAATATTTGAATATTGCTGCCAACGGCTGAGGGAGCGAGAGCGGGAGCGGGAGCAACGTGGTTGGAAGTCACGCGATCCGCGCATTACAAGTTCTTTACTAGTTTTGGTTTATTAACAATGGCGAAGCGGGCCCGGGCGGCCGTTGTTTCGAACATGAATTCGATCTCATTTAATTTTCCTCCCCTCGCCGGACACTCAAACGAGATGATCGGGCGATTTCGTCCCTTCGAACCGCATCCTTGGGGAGCCTGCTAGAGCGGAAAGGCCGTAATTTGCTTGCTTAATTTCGCAGAACGCTTTCACGACTGCCCCTCTGCACTGGGAGAGATTTCTACAAATTGCAAAATTATGAATGCATCCCAAGACGAGGCCGTGGTGCGCCGTAGACGAAGAAGAGGCGGAGGAAGAAGCAACAATGAGGGGGAAGGAGAAGCAAACGAGGTGGGCTCGTGGTGGAAAAGATCGCCGACGTTGAATCGAATTAGTTTCGCGGCGACTTGCCTTTGTGCGCACGACATTGGTAAAAGACCAGCCACTAGTGCTGGAGATAATCAAATATAAGCAACAGTTACAATGACAATAAAGGCAACAACAACAAAAGCGACACCAATAATCACAACGACAATAAAAGCCACGACAACAGCCACAGCAAGCAACAAACAGGGGAACAATGAAGGAAAGGTTGCTCGTCATCGTCATCGGCATCGTCGCAGGCGTCACAATCGATGATTTCGCCACGATTCACACACGAAATTGTTTCTGTCTCTTGCCCCACTCATCGCTCCATGCACAGGTGGCAACGCCGGAGCGAGCACCGACCGTATCGCAACGGTGAACGAACGGACGGACGGACGGACGGTTGGCGCTCGCTCAGTGGCCACATTCACCGACTTCCACGGCGCTGCATTAAATAATTATGGAAATTAGACTGGGGACGGACAAACCGGCAGAGCGGATGAGCAGACGGACAGAGGACAGACAGACAGACAGACAGACAGAATGACCGCCTGTCGCCGGCTTTGACAATTGCTTTTTATATAATCGCCATCGACATCGCGATCGCGATCGAGATGAGGAAAATCAACGGCAGTCACTTCGCCATCAACAACAGTTGCCGCCCCGAAGGCGATCGCGTCTCGTTTTCGCTTTCCACTCGCACCCTCTCGGGCCACTCGATTCGCTCGGTGTAGTCGCCACATTAGTCATGCGACGGGCGAGCAACAGATACACGAGAACAAAACAAAGAATCCGACAACTCCGGCCAGCTCCAGAAACACAGAAACAGAGGCAGAAGCAGTAGAAGAGAACCTGTAGTGGCTGGAAGGAGGCGTCGAGGAGCAGGGGGCAGGGACTGAGTTCAATAGAAGGCCGTGCTTTTAGCTTTTACCATATTTAGTAAAAAAAAACACGGCTCGGCTCCTCTTGGACCCCATCGAACGTCGGAGCGCTTTTCAAAACCCATTTATTTGTCGGTGCTGCCGCTGTTGTTGTTTTTGTTGTTATTGTTGCTGATGTCGTTCTACTTGCCGTTCGCATTATTGAATCCCAGTGCTGGTGGCTCCGGTTGCACTTACCGTTTTCTCTTGCCGCACTCGAGCACCTTCAGTCTCTCCCAGCCCTCGTCGGTCTTCACCCAGGCCTCGCCGGGCGAGCGCCAATCCTTCGAAATGAACGGCATCTTGATGTTGGTTTTCTAAAAGTTCTTCTTCTTGTTGTTGTTGTTGTTATTGCTCTTGGTGTATTGGTGTTTTGTTGTTGTGGCTCCTAGGCCTCCTTGGAAGGAGTTCCTGGTCTCAGCAACCGCTGTGGCTCAGCCCTTGTATGGTTTTCCAAGAACCTTCGCTCGCCCTCTCTTCGTTGTCTCAATCACTTATGCTTATGCTTATGTAGAGGGTTGATTTTTTCTCAGTGTATTTGCGCAAATTTTCTCTTAAAGCTCTGGCGTGGTTGGCATTATAAAAATTGTGTTTCGGACGGTTTTGAACACGTAACACACTGTTATTGCTGAGGGGTAAATAAAAGAAATTGTGTGTATGGTACAGCATTATAGAGTGGAATCAATCTTTTACGGAAATCGACTATAAAATATATAAATATACGTATTTATATTGGTTTGAGTCCACTAATAGAGAGCTATATTAGAGGCAAAAAAAAAAATATATATATGTTAAGTCAATTCTGAAAAGGTTTGACTTCTTGCTACAATGCTATACTTTCGAATTAGTCAGAAATTAATTGCGAGCTTTTTTTTTTGTTTTTTTCGTGTAAAATGCGATTTTAATCGGACTTTCCTCTCGCAACGACGAGCACCACGAGTTTGAACAAATCCAATTACTCCCGAATGGCCGACTCCACCGATAGTGCTACAACTTGCGGTTGCGGACCGCAGAGTTCACGAAACGCTTTAACAATAAATTAACCCACTGCACTGAGCGACCAAGTCCAGCTGAGATGCTGCTGAAGTAGATGTGGAAAATCAGGGAAATCGAAAGAGCAGAATCGCTGGGTGGCAAAGGAGGGAGGTGCGGGAGCCACCAACGGGCGTCGAGTGCGTCGGGAGCGAATGCGACGACCAGCTGGAGCGTGGAGCGTCCGTCCTTCAGTCAGTCAGTCTGTCAGCCAGTCAGTCAGTCTGCAGTCCGTCCGACCGTCCGTCCGTCCGTCTGTTCGCCTGCCCATTTGTCCGTGGGTACACAGCTGATTTCTGCAATTACTCTTTACGGCCTTTCGTGGCACAGCGCAACGTTGTTATTGTTATTGTTTTGCTCACACTTCTCGCGCATTTGCTTTGGTTTTTCGTCCGCAGCAGCTCGCTACAGAAACGACGTAAAATCGAGTTTTTTCACTCCCTTTGTTGTTGCCTTATGCCCATGGTTTTACATATTTCTTCTTCGCGATTGTCTCTCGCGTTTTACGCTTTTATTTTCCGTAACAATTATTATTCGCTTCCTTGTTTGTGGCGTTATTTTGTGACTTTTCGTTATTTTGAGACTTTTCGTTTTTTGTGACTTTTAGCCTGCGACCCCCCTTGTTTACACGTATTTTCGCGAGGAAGCGGAAATAAACACGGTATCTCGTCTCGCACTCGGCAGTCGCCTAGGGATTTTTCAGTTTTCTTACTTCTTCTGCAGCGAAAATCTAATTTTCCACAAATTCAATTTACGGGGAGTTCTGAAATTTTCTCGGTACAAACTCTGGCGACTTTTCACCTTGCGCTGCCTTGCGTTGCGTTCCTCTCGAGCCGAGCCACAAAAGTGAACTGAACGGAGCTGAGACGAGCGTATCCAACGCCAACGGCTCCAACGCGAGCTGCTTTGTTGTTGGAAAATCATTTGGAGTTTATTGGAAAAACATTTCGTCGCTGCTGTTGCTGTTGTTATTTTGGGGAAATCGTCGAACGTCGCTGTACGAGTTGCACTGTTGATTGCGGAGAGGATTGTTCGCACTCTCTCTCTCTCTCTCTGAGTTGGATCGGTTCTCTGTTTTTATGCGATTTCCTTTGTTTTGTTGTTTATAAATATTTCCTCCGTACACTGTGAAATTTCGACGATAAGCTACTTCATGATTGGAAGATTCAAACATATTTAACATGAACCAGAACAGAACAAGAAGAGAAAATGTATGACAGGAAGTTAAAATTATGTATTTATAAGAAATAATTGATTCTTTCATTAATAGTTTTCATGTAACATTGTAGAATTCTTATACAGAATCTAAATATTCTGAATTTACAACTCTGTCAATCTCAATTCCACAAGTAGGAGAACAAAGAAAATCTCTCTACTGTGCACGGCGCCATCTGTTTTTGGCGACCACCATCGTTTCCTAACCTTAAAGCTTTACGGCGCAATTGTGAAGGAATTCGTTAGCCGAACAGCTGAGTAAAAATTGTAGAAATTTCATGAACGCAGAAATTTCACAATTTTTGAAAAGAAAAGTTAAAACAGTATCATATCCAATTGAATCGTTAAATAATGTCCGGTTCGGATCAGCTGCCTAAAATCAAGTACGCCGAATCAGCGCCAAAACTGGACAAAGCCCAGTTGGAGTTTATGAAACTCATTGAGGAGCAGAATTTGCAGCGTGTGGCCAAGTTGAACCGGGTGAGACGTAACAACATCATCACCGCTGGGATTATCGGGGTCTCCGTAGTGGGCATCTACGCGTACTCGATGTTATCGGTGCAGCAGGAGAAGTTTCTGGACGACTTCGAGGAGCCCAAGAAGGTTGCAAATTGAGTTGCGCAATTTCTCAAAATAACACAGAAAGAAACGAAAAAAAAAAAAAAAAACAAAAAAAATTAAACAAAAAGTAAAACTAGTTTTAAGTGTTGCATTTGGATTATCAACCTAAAATAGTTCCGTGATTTCGTAATAAATACTTCATCGACCATCGACGACAACAATGCCAGCTCCCGCCGCTCGAATGCTCGCCAACGGCATGCGGCTGCCGCCCATGCCCACTCTGCGAGACATTGTCAAACTCTACAATCTCCGGGCCATCAAGCAGCTCAGTCAGAACTTTCTCATGGACGAGCGTCTCACGGACAAGATAGTGAAGTCGGCCGGCCG
Organism: Coelopa pilipes; assembly: GCA_947389925.1. Taxonomy (NCBI): domain Eukaryota; kingdom Metazoa; phylum Arthropoda; class Insecta; order Diptera; family Coelopidae; genus Coelopa; species Coelopa pilipes. The sequence goes on from OX376699.1 coordinate 1,310,155, forward strand.
CATTTTTCCGAACGACGTTGTTCTCGAAGTAGGGCCTGGGCCGGGCGGCATCACACGTTCTATCATCAGACGTGAGCCCGCCCGTTTGATTCTCGTCGAAAAGGATCACCGTTTCATGCCCACATTAGAGCTCCTGAAGGAATGTGCTGCACCGGTCAATTTGCAAATCGACATCTTCCACGATGACATTCTTCGTTTCGATATCTCCCAACATCTGCCGGACACCAGCCAACGGCTTCATCTCATAGGCAACTTGCCATTCGCTATCTCCACGCGGCTGCTGATTAACTGGCTACAAGACCTGTCGCTGCGCAGGGGTGCCTTCCAACGTGCGGACACGTGCATGACGCTCACCTTTCAGAAGGAAGTCGCCGAACGGATTTGTTCGCCGGCGAGAGATAAGCAACGCTGTCGCTTGTCCGTCATGTCACAAATATGGACCGAACCCGTGCTAAAGTTCGTCATCCCAGGTAAGGCCTTCGTGCCGAAGCCAGATGTTGACGTTGGAGTCGTGAAACTCATTCCTTTGAAGCATCCAAAGACAGAGTTGCCTTTCAAACTGGTGGAAAAGGTAGTCCGGCATATTTTCAACATGCGCCAAAAGTACTGTCGTCGCGGATACTCAACCTTGTTTCCTCCCGAGATTCGCACGGATGTCACAGAGGAGTTATTCAAGCAGGCAGAAGTAACAAGCACGCTGAGACCTTTTCAGTTGACTGTGGAAGAATGTCTGCGCTTGAGCACCGTCTATCAGGAGTTCATAAAGAAAAATCCGGAGGTAGAGGAGTACGACTATCGTGGTCCTAAGATTGATGTCGACGAAAAGGAGTTGTAATTATCGGTGCTGACTCTGCAGTACTTGGTTGATTTCACTAATTACACTTGTCCAAAGCTTTGTTTAATTTAATTAATATTTTCCAAATATACTTTTAATATTTAGAGTAGTCTTTTATTGCTTATATATATTTTTTATTTGTAAAATGGAATTTTTTGATTTCTGTGTTAAAAAGTTGTACATTCAACTAAAAAGTATCAACAATTTGTCTTACTTTTGGACGGATTTTGACATTGAACACTACGAATTACTTTCACATGCATGCATGTACTAATATGAGATTACGAAGGCACTTTAATGTTACGACGGAATGTATTCGAAACTAAATATACTAGTTCACCAGTTCCAACGCTTCATCGCGTTAAAGAAACCACTTCCCCAAGGCTATAAGGATTAGGCTCAATCCTAATATTGTCCCAGGTCTCACGAGCGTTTGAGCACCATTGCAGCGGTGGTCCAAGAAGCAGAAGCAAAAGGTGACGTCGTTGAAGAAATCGCGCTTCACGTCGTGCTCCTTGATCGTGTGGTTGACATAGTGCGCCAAATTCAGATCTTTCGCAGCGGGACGACAGCCCTCGTACTTGTCGGCGGGGATGTCCCTGCGGAAGCTGAGGGCACTGAGGCAGTCGCGTATGATGGTTTCCTTTGCTGCAAGAAGGAAGGGGACTTTCAATAACTCTGCGCGTGGATTCAAGTAATAATAAGTATATAAAGTGCTTACCGCCACGGCGCTCCGTCACCTTGACGCAGATGTCGTTGTCCTCGGGACAGTGTTCGCCCAGGTAGCCGATGCCTCGCCAGTTGAATGTTTCCCCGCAGCCGGGGGTGGCGGAGGTGCAGCGATAGCACCAAATGGCCAGGCCTACAGAAGTTCAATTTCGTATTCATTATTTACACATTCAATTTGGGGTTTCCGAACACTTTCTGCGAAGCCTCACATGGGATTCGCTCACTCACCTTCTTGTGCGCTCGCCAACACCAAGAGAAGAGCAAGAAGCGTATATTTGTGCATTTTGTTGAAATCGTCACTTGGAAAATAATTAAAAATATAATAAATTCTAATGGGACAAACACAAAAAATGTAAATAATTTTTGGGAACACAAACAACGCCCTCAATTTGATAATGACGTTAGCTCTCTCTGTCACTGGCTCTCAAGACGTTTGACAGGTGTGTTGTTGTTTGTGCCTCGGAACAGGGCGAATCGCAGGGTTGCATGTTGTGGAGTTGAGCGGTATTGATTTGGGTAGAAAGATTTCGAAAAAATACCAAAGGGCCTGAAAGTATGCAATGGAAATAGTGTCATTAGAAGATTCTTCGCTGGGAACGAGAGGAAGCCACAACGTGACCGGAGCCACGCGATGACTCAGGCCAGTGGCCAAGTCAATGAAATTTACACTTGATTACGATGCGCTGAGAGTCGTTCGTGCTTGCGGTTTCTTTTATTTGGCGTCCGCACCTGGCCAAACGCCACGCAGTCGAAGCGGGACGAGTGGCGCCGATATTGTAAACAACTTTATTTTGTACAAATAAGGCGTGCTCGGCATCTGGATGGGCGACGACGCGACGGCCCAACGGCGGTGACACCGACGACGAGGTGACAGAGGTTGGAGCAAGTGGGCGAAAGGACGACGTGAAAGGGTGCCGGTGCTAAATATAGGAATTGTTCAACAGCCGTGCCCGATTCGCTGCGGAAACCACTGCAGAAATATAGAAGCAATTGCAGTCGCCGGCCCGTGGAGGAGGCTAAAAATAAAGCGATTACGGTCGACGCGGCCCGGCGCGCTTTGAATGAATCGTTCGCTCGATCGCCGAGTCGATCTGAGTTTCGCAGTCGTTATTGTCGTCGGAGCCGAGCACTTAATTGTCCGACGAAATCCCGTGTCACGTTTCTCATTGAGAGCTGTCGAGGGTTGCGTGAGCTTCGAGGGGTCTCGGGATCGGAAGCTCTTTGTTTGCGGCTAATTGCTGTCGAATGATGAATGCATTGGCTGACATCGAGAGCTGTTCGAGGAGATAAATAGCTCGTAATGCCCTCGCACAGACAGACAGACAGAGAGACAGACAAATGGACCGACGGACAGGCCTTCCGTCGTCCGCCCGGGACCTTGGGTGAGATTTCTTTTTCTTGTTTTGTTGATGTTCTACGCGCAATTTCGCTGCTTGAGTCTTTCGGCCAATTTGCAGTTTTTGCAGTTCATCTGGTTCTGGACAGGCGGTTGACCCGGTCACAAAGAGTTGTTGTTGTTATTGTTGTTGTGGGGCCTGGTGTCAACGACGCCAGATGCCGCCGGCTGCTGACGATTTCCTCGCTTGCGGTGGCCTCGCAAATGTTTCACCAGCTCATTCTGCGCTGGGAATCCCGAGACGCCCCATGGGAAGGCAAAGCGAGGGCAAAACACAAAAACACGAAAACACCAATGGAAACACCAACAACAACAATAACAAATGCAATGGACCGCCACCGAAGTCCAAGTCAACAATAGACAAACAGCAGCAAAAACAACTCGGTCGCCTGCGAACCATTCAATAACTTTCACAATTTGCATAAGTTGTGAAAGACGAAAAAGAACAAGCACGAGCAGAAGAGGAAGAAGAAGAAGAAGAGAGGCGACCAAGAGTCGCCTCTGTTCGGACGCCGCCGGCCCCGGTCCAACGGTCGCCGGCCCGCCCTCTGGTGACGTCTTGGCGCAACCGACCGTGGCCGGGTTTTTACGATCGAGCCGATTTTATGTCTTGGGATTCCCGACGTCGCAACGGTCCCGACCCCCGGGTGACTAACAGAGCGCGAGCCCGCGACGTCGCCGGCCGAATCCTGAATTAAACTCACATCCGCTGGAGTTTGGCAAGAGCGGCCGAAGTCGCAACAACCAACGACCGAAATAACAACAACAAGAAACACAACAACAACATTGACACCCGCCCGACGACTGACTGACTGGGATCGGCATCTGTTCCCGACGCCCGACGCCAGACGCCGACGCCGCATCTCGGAGGCGGAAGAAGCCGCATTGAAGAGAAACTAAAATAAAAAAACAACAACAATAATAACAACAGCAATAACAACGGCAATCAACGACAGCAATAATCAACACAACGATCAACAACAACAACAACAACGACAACACTCGATGCAAATTGACGTAACGAGCTCTGGAAGCGCGTGCGAATTTTCAGGTTTCTGGCGACGACGTTTTTCGCCTCGATTTATTTCTGCAGTTTCCCGCTGCCACCTGCCGCCGGGGAAGGGGGGCCGGAAGTGAGGGGTCGGCGGATACCGGGGGGAGGGGGTCCAACAGGTTCCGGTGCGCGTTGCCGGGGGTTTCGCTCGTCAGGCTCTCGGATCGATCGCTTTTCCCAACGGCCGGCGACGCGGCTCGCGTTGGACTTTGAGCTGTGGCGAACGATGGCGTGGGGAGGGGAGGAAGAGGGCAGAAATAAGCGACACATCGTTGTTGTTGTTGCTGCTGTGGTTTTTAGTGGCGGTTGTTGTTGTCGTGGGGTTTTTCGAAAGTCATCCTCGCCGAGCCCCGAACCGCTTACAACCAGATCGTTGTTGTTGTTGTAAGTGGCGCGGTTTTCGCATTTGAATTTTGCATTTTTAATGTCGGCCTTTGAATTTTCGTTCTTGGAACTTCTTTGACTCATCGGCCGCTGAACTCGATTCGATTCGACTCGACTCGATTCGTAGGCCTGCTTCGCTTCTTCTTCTGCTTCGTCGTTTTCTACTTATTATTGTTGTTGTTGTTGTTGTATGAGTGTTTATTGTTTTTGGGATATTCTGTGAAATGTTACGTCTTGACGAGCCATCAAACCAAGCCGGGATTTCGCGAGCCGTCGAGCTAGGGCTAAAAATACGCGAGACCATAAAAATTCCAGCGATCGGTCAACGGGCGGAGTGAAAGATTTACACAGTAACAACAACAACAACAATCGAGATAACAACAACAGCATTAAGATCAACCACTCTAACTCTAACGAAATTCGAAATGAAAGACCTGGGAATTCCCAAACAAAACCGTCTACGCGAGATAAACAAACCCGCTGCGATCGTGCGTCTCTCTCACGTCGGCCGTCTCGCTCTACATGTTGCGCGCCGTGTTGTTGTTGTCGCCGTTGTTGTTGTTATTGATGGACCATTGTTTATATCTGTTGTTTACGACGCTCGGACGGACGACGACGCGCTGCCCACTGGCGAAACAGCAAAAACAAAACAACAAAAACAACAACAACAGCCGCGGATACAAATATCGAAATTGTGCAAATCTATAAAATGGCTCGCACGTCACTAAAGCAACAACAACAGCAGAGGCAGAAGCAGCAACAGCAACAAACATCGAAAAAACAAAACCGAGCCGAGCCGAGACCGCGACCGAATCGAAATTGGATTCGGAATTGGAATCGGAATCGGAATCAAAACAAATTCCAGTTCGTGAAAGTGGCCGACGTCGTCGTCGCTGGGGTCGACCTGGCGCCGAAGCGACGGCGACGGCGACGTCGGCGCTCGCGCAGCTGCTGGGATAATCCCGAGATCCGCCGAGAACGAGTCGAGCGGAATTTTTCGCCATTCGATTCGATTCGATTCGATTAGCTGCGTGCGAGGCGAGGCGAGGCGAGACGAAGCCAATCGACGCGGGCCGCGGCGGAACCAGTTGCGACAACGTGGTCCCGCGGCCTCGGCACGTACACAAGAGACCACGGTCCAGGCGGCCCGCGCGGATTGGAGAAGGGGAAAACGCGCCACCTAATGCGAAAATGGGAAATTTGAACTCGGGTCTCGTCTCGTTCTTCTTGGCGCGGAATTTTTCTCCCCGAAGCGAGCGACTTGCGGGACGTTCGTTTCCCAAGTCTTTCGTTTCGGCCGCCAAGTCGTCGAATCGGAGTCGCTTCCGCCACAAAGTTCTTTAAACCAGGCTCCTCTAATTTGAAATTACTTTTCCATTATTCTGCATTGCATTTTCATTATTACTTCTTCGACATTTTTTCTCTCACATTTTGCCCGACCCATGAGGAAAAAGACATTGTATCAGAGAATTCCTAATGACATTTTTAAATTCTGCATTTTGGCGGAATTTATTTTGTCAAAATTCAAACAAAATTCAAAATTCTCTACAATTTGTCATTATTTGATTAATGAAAAAAGTAGACCGGTTTTTTTATTTGAAAGAAATGACTTTCAATTCCGCTCCGATTAATTGTAGGTGGAATTTCCGATAAGGTTTGCCCACTTTTAAAAACCATAAACACTTTTGTTTGTTATTTCAGTTTATTTGATTTCATTTTTTTTTCTTGTTTTTTTGTTTATTTCATTTTATGGATTTATTTTTTCAATTGCTCTTGCTTAGAACTAGGCGTTACATTAGAATACGTTTCATTAAGTTATACACATTTTGCAAATATCGCAACCCTTGTTATTTGACAAAATCAAAATCTCCTCCCGCTTCTCTGCACACGCACGCTCGCACGCACACATCGACACATTCACACCGTGAGAGAATTGGTATTAAATTCGTTATGGGTTCACATTCGATCATCATTCGCTCGATTACAGTTACAATTACGATTACGATTACAACTACTATTTACAGTTCAATAAATACTTAGATGTTAACGAAGTCCCACGAGAATGGGGTTGTTGTTGTTGCTGGTTGATCGCCTGATTTCCGACTGGTCTTCCAGGGATTTAGTTTGGGGCTTCATCTGTTGCTTTTCCTGAATGTTTTGCTGTTATTCCTGGATTATCTGCCTTTTTATATCCATTTAAACTATTTGTATTTTTTTGCTAATTGAACTTTTTTCTGCTGTGGCTTTCTTTGTTGCTATTGCTTTTGCTGTCTATCGCTTTGTTTGCTGCTATAGTCTTGTCTTTGTCTTTCTGCAATTTTCTGCTTGTTTCCTCTGCCGGCCGATGGAAATCACGTTGAGTTGATGCTGCTGTTGTTGCTCCGTCTACACGGAGACGACGAACTCCTTGCCGGTCTTGAAGTCGAGGCACTTGAACTGCGGACAGCACTTGGGGAAGCTCCAGTTGGGGTCCGCGGGCAGCTCCTCGCAGCCGGGCATCTCCACGTACGGGCAGGTCTCGATCGCGATGGTCAGCGCCGCGAGGTCGCACGTCATGGCCGCGCAGATGCCCTTCGGCTTGTACTCCTTGTCGGGCAGCATCGCGCGCCGCGTGAACTTGTCGAAGCACTTGCCGGGGTGCGCTGCGGGGGGAGAGAGCAAAAACGAAGACAGTCGGTTATTAACGGCTCGTCTCGCCGGGGCCAGGAAGTGATCGAAGGGCAGAGGTCGGGACAGGGGAAGCTTAGACGCCTCAGGAAACGAGGGAAAAGGAAAATTGTCGAAAGATGGAAAAGAAATTCATAATGCAATGAGGAAGAAGTTGGTCGAAATATTATGAGGAAAGTGCTCAAAACAAGTGGGGGAAATGGCCAAGGAATGAGGAAGAAAGCAGTGAAAAAGAAGCGGGTAACGAAATGAGGAAGAATGGTGAAACATTGTGAAATGAAGAAAGTGTGAAAAATGAGAAAAATTGGTAAAAATGAGGAAGTAATGGGAGGGAATTGTAACAAGCAATTGCGGGTAAATGCGGAAAAAATGGAGACTGACCGCGAATGAAGAGAATTCATGGGGAAAACGTGATCGGTGGAGGGGAACGAAAGACTCAAGCAACGAACTCCTCGAACTCCCTCCTTCCGCCGAGGCCTCCGGACCTCGTCGCCGACTCTGAGACGCGGATTCGCTGGTTCCGACACCCATCCCGAGCCCGCGCCTGCTCCGCTTTTTTACGGCTCGAATGGCTTTTGTTGTCGGCTCGTAAAATCAAGTTATTAAAAAATGCCCGCGAGGTAAACAAAAACACAAAAAACCAACAGCAACAACGATGACGACGACGACGGCTATCAGCAACGACCTTCACGAAGGCGTCCAAAAGGCGGCGGCGTCGCCGAACGCCGGCACCGTCGCCAGCATCGCCGTCGCCAGCATCGCCGCCACCGTCGTCGTCGGCCACGTTGTCGACGGCGTCGTCGTCGTTTCGTACAACGGTACGAAATCCGCATAGCTATGCAAATGAGGAAGCATCGAACACCAACAACAGCATCAACATCAACAACAACAAGGAGATCTCCCGGAGAAAAACATTTCTTATGTTAATTAATTTTATTGTGGCAGCCTCGTTGTTCTTGTTGTTATTTTCGCGGCTGCTGTTGTTGTTGTTGATGAGCTCTTGCCCGAGCCTCCTGAAACTTCTTCGAGTTGTCTTTGTCTTTGTCTTTGTTTTTCTCTCTTCGCTCTACGGAACGAGGCCCGTCGGAAAAAACCCTTTAATTCCAGAATTACGACAATATTCGGCGAGTCGAGAGACGCCGTGTTTCGGCCGGATTAAGGATTGACTTTTGTTGTTCTCGTTGTTGTTGTTCTTCTTCTTCTTCTCCTTGTTCCTCATTTTGTTCTTGTTCTTGTTCGTGCTTTTAGTTTTATTCTTGTTGTTGGTCTCGCGACTTCGCAGGCCGCCGCGATCCGGTTCCCGGCTGGGGCTGCGGGCCCTGTTTCCAGTCATCAGCTACGACAACGACAACGACAACAACAACAAGAGCAACAAACAGCAGCAGCAGCAACAAACGAAATCAACAAACAACGCCAACAACAACAGCAACAACAACATCATACACATTTCCTCTCCTCCTTCTGGCTCGGCGGTTTCTGGCCGTCCGTCTCATGTTCTCGCGCTCTGACGTCAGGCTCCACTTGTTTTCGGCCTCTTCTTCTTGTTCCTCTTCTTATCGTGCGCTCGTTCCCGCTGCTGTTGTTGTTGGGGCAACGGCGCACATCGAGGAATAGCAATTGACTGTTGTTGTTGTGGTTGTTGCTGACGGTGCCGCCGCTGCCGCCGCTGCTGCTGACGTCAAGTGCTTATTTTCGCCCAAGTGAGCAATCGATGAGTTTTCGCTTTGCCGCTGTTGTTGTTGTTGTTGTTGTTGTGTCTACTGTGTTGTTGCCCGTCGTCATCGTCGCGCTTGAACGAAGATCGATCGATCGGCCGAGCTGGTGCTGTTTTATTGCTGGGACCGCGTTGTGGAATGCAAGAAACAACGACAACGACAACCATAATAACTACAACAATAACAACAACAACAACGGCACTCGTTGCTGCGACCAGTCATCGGCATTGAGGTCAATGCCAGCAGCCGGTGCAACAACAATCGACACCACAACAACAAAGACGACAACAACGTCGAAATTGCACAAAAACAATGCATTCCCACAATTAGCCATTGAACACGAATTATGCATGCTTTTCGAATATTTCGAATATTTCCTACAATTAATTACAATTAATCGCCTTCTCGTTCTCGTTGTTGTTGTCGATGCTGTTGTTGTAAGTCAATTAACACCTCCTCCTCCTCGCCGTTGTCGTTGCCGTTGTTGGCTGTGGTTTTATTGTAATTATCATTATAGTCGTCGTTGGTGGAGGCAATGGGCGAGGAAATGCTAATGGAGTGCAGTCGGCGACGATGCTAATGAAGTGCAACGGGCGAGGAAACGAAAGACTGCAGCGGCGAACTCGGCTTCCGGGCCCAGCCCGCGGCCGCAGGCGGAGTCGGAGGAGCCCCGAGGAGCGGGAGGGGGTTTGGGAAGCGTCCGCACTCGATCACGTTTCCGCGGACGGTAGTCGGGGGTCGGAGGTCGGGGGTCGGGGCTCGGGGTCGGAGACGCTCGGATACTAACCAGGGTGCCTGAGGGCGGGCTGCGTGAAGACGGCGGCCTCGGTCCGGGCCACGCTGAGGGCGGCCACGACGGCGGCGACGGCCACGAGCAGGAAGCACACTTTGTTCGAGCACATTTTACTTGGCGTTGGTTTCTTTTCTCGTCGTCCTGAGAATTGTCTCTCGCGATTGGGAATCGAATGCGGATGCGGATGCGAACTGGGGCAAACTGAAGAGATTGAGAACTTGAGGACTCGCGAACTCTCGGCTGTTGTTTCTTCGGCACTGGGCGGACTTCGCTCTGTGTTTCACTCGACTGCGGTCTGTCTGTCTGGGTGTCTGTCTGTGGACTGCTGTCTGTCTTTCACTGGGGAGCGCTTGGGATCTGAACACGTCGAGATCGGGTTTCGAACTAAAGTTGCTCCGCGCTCGCCGCCCAGATTTAAATACGCCATCTGAGTCGCGTTTCCCACCCGAGTCGTCGGTCGGCGGCCGTCGCTCGTGACGACAGCAAACCGCGTTTTTTCGCTCTTTTTCGCTCAGAGTGTTTCGGCTCTTGCTTGAGTTTTTTCTTCGTTTTTTATTTATTTTAATTTATTTTTTTTTTTTTTTTAGTGAATTTGTTGATTTTTATTTTCGCTCGCCTCAATTCGTTCTGGAATTCTTCAACCAGTTGTAGAAAACTTCTTAAATTGGCGAACTTTGTCGCGCTCTCGCTCTTTGGAGTGTTGCTGGTATTTTGTATTTCTCATTGATGTTGTTGTTGTTGCTGCGTGGGCGCCTGCCTCGATGGCGGGCCCGCCTTTGAGCGCCCCGCGGCGGGGGAGACTGCGATGACTCCCCAGTCAAGCCGCTGCCCCAATTCGTCACCGATGTGGCCGGCAGATGTGAGAAACTAAATTAAAACGTGCGAATTGGGAGCAAAATATAAAGGGGAGAAATGCAAAATAAAATATACAGAAAATAAAATATAGGAAATAAAACATATAGAAAAAATAGTTACAAAATAAAAACTCATATAGAAGTAAAATATAGAAAATAAAATAAATAGGACGTAAAATGCGTAGAAACCAAAATATATAGCCATAAAATTCTTCTTTGCGCTCTACCAAATCTGAGACGCTTAGGATTCAATCGTTTTGTTGATTGGCTAAAACTCTGTGAACAAGAGCAGGAAGGTAACTTTGTATAAATATAAACAAAATGCAATCCAAACAAGAGCAAGAGAGAGGGGGAGTTTGCGGTTAATATTCAAACAGGAATCTCTCTTTCCGGAATCCCCGGCGTCTGAAAATAAAACACATGTTGCTTGAATTTACTTTCGGATTCCATTAATACAAGCGCCGAACCCTTTAAATAGACGGACGAGGGAGTTCGGCTACAAAATTGGGGAGACAAAAGATTGCCGAATAAAGTACGAAGGAGAAGAGGAAGACTGGGCTCCCGGCGTTCACATCCGGGACCCGATGGCCTCTGATTTGGTCGCGTCTGTCGAGAGGAAGCCACGAGGGGCCGCGGACGAGGGCGGCAACGACAGCGTTTGCGAATGCGGATGCGACGGATCGACGGGTCGTCGGCGGACGGCGGTTGACAGACGCCCACAGACCAAGGAGTGGCGGCAGCCGGCTCAAGGAAACCAACCCAAGAAGGAAACCTCATTAAAGAGAGAAGGCGAACAATAGAAAACAGGCAACAAACAACAGAAAAAAGCAAATCAACACAAAGACTTAGAGCAGTAATTAAGAGTCGGGAAGAACTTTAAACGTCTATAATTTTGGCGAGCAAGAGTCCATTGTTTCGCGCCGAAAATGCACAAAGCCGGCAACGCCGAGGCAGTAAAACCGAAATGACCGAAAGTATAAAAATGAAAACAATAAAAAAATAATTAAAAATTAAAAAATAAAACCGTTTTGCACTTTACGACGCGTCCCAACGACTTGTGCAAGAAGCGAAATTTCCTCGTGCTCTCCGCAATTGCGAAAGGGTGGCCACGCCGCGCCCGGGAAGGGCCGGATCTGGTTTAATCGCGCCATTAGCAACACACGAAAGGCTGTGAAATGGTGGAAATTGTGTCGGAAGAGGTTTTTCGAGAATAATAAACTCTAATTGGGCTCGCGTGTGTGGGCTTATTTCTATTCTCGCCTATATGGCGTTTTTTAAATAATTTTATTATCTTTTTGTGTTACTTTTTTTGTTGCCTTTTATTGCCTTTTGTAAACATTTCCCGTATCGCATTTTTCAAAATTCAGCTTTTCTTCTTCCCGCTCGGCCGCGGCTCGATCGCGTCGAACGCGCTCCGATAACCTAAGGGCAGCTACAATAACAACAACAACAACCACAACCACAACCACAACAATAGCAATAACAATGACAATGACAGCAAAGTAATGGCAACGACAACAACAACCCACAGAGCACTGACCAGCGCCGCCAACGGAACGAAGCGAATCGAACCGAACCGAAGCGAGCCGCGAGTCGAGTCGAGCCTGGCCGGGCCGGGCGCCGCATAGTTGGCAACACTTACAGCAATTTACAAATTAAACTGTCAGAGCGCTGCACGGTCGAGGTCGCCACATCCGGATTCTGGGCGGGACGGGACGCGGCCCGATGGAGTTCGGAGCTGTAGCTGAAGCCGGAGCCCTGCGGACCCCGCGGCCGCCGACTCCGACTGACAGACGGACCCGCACTCCTCGAGCAGTCCAGAACAAGCACCGGTCGACGAACACGAACACGAAGACGACGGCGTCGACGTCATCCAGTTCCAGATCTGATCGGAAACCTGTCGACCGCAGCGTGATTTTCCACCAAACGACGGGGCGCGAGGGGGGCGGGTCCGTCCAGAGGCGTCCGGTTTCCGCGCTATCGAGTTGAAAATTCAAATTAATCAATGGAGTCGAAGTCGAAGTCGGAGTCGAATTTCGATTCACACATCTCTTGTATTAGATTAAATTGTTTTCGAAAACGCTGAAACGTGTTTCGCCTGTGTTTTCTTTTGGGAGACACGAATTTGCCGAGTCTAGTTCTTGTTGTTGTTGTTGTTGCCAATGGTTGTTGTCGTTGTCGATATTGTTGCTGTGGATGCTGCTGGCGGTAATTTATCGTTTCGCACGAACGTCTGGCTGACGCCAACCGAAATTCTTGCATAAATTTCGGCGCGGACCGGGTCTCGTTCGTGTTCTCGATTCCCACCTCGTTCCACGTCCTCCCCATTGCACGCATTTCCATCAGAGCAACAACCATTTCAGTTGTCAAGGCAATTCCAGTTGGTCCGACGCAACTCCCACTGGAAGGACGACTGGAGCAGGTCGAAGGCGAAGGAAGCCCGAGCATTTTCCCGTCTTGGAAGCCTCTTTCCAGGCACCATGAGTCGCCGGGATCGCAACTGGAAGGCAGGAGAGAGAGAAAAGAAAAATCCATTCCGGAATTCCATCCAAAGTCGATTCCACTATGTCTGAAGATCGGCAAAGGAACTTTCGTGGGGTTTTATTACAGTTCTAATTAACTGACTATCTGCGAGATCGTTTGCCTCGTTCGATCAGCGCCCCATGGAATTCCTCGACCTGGCAGCCAAACCCGTTCCTCTCCCCTGTGCCCGTGGCTTCTTCAGACGCTCCCCCAGACGGATCCGCCTCGAAACGAGATCGCGAAATTTCCCAAAACCGAGATTAATTGCCGCCAATTTCTTTGGCGCCAGACGAACGACCCCGGCCCCCGGCCCTTGCCTCACCAACCGCCGGCCCGTCTCCTGGTCGCCTTTCCGCGGATTTCGATCTGATGACTTTGTTGTTGATTTTATCGCATCTCTCGGGGGGCTGGTGTTGTTGTCGTTGTTGCTGTTTTTGCTGTTTTTGTTTTTGTTGTTGCCGTTATTGCCGCTGGTGTCAAGAAATGTGTAAAACTTTATAAATTATGCAAACTCGCTAGAAAACAACAAACAAAGAAATAAATAGTTTAATTAATTAACTCGAATGGACGCGGGCTGTCTGCGAAATGAAGCCAACAACAACTGGAATAACAAACAAATTATGGCCAACAACAGCAGCAGCAACAATAACGTGGAAGGAGACGTGGAAGAAATGTCTGGGTTTTCCCTAAAAGGCACCAGAAAGGGATGGCAATAGAGCGGGAACCGATCGGGGCGATCGATCGAGACGATTTCTGGCAAACGTCTCCGAGATATTTTTATTTCTCATCTTTGTGTCGCTGCTAATTTATAACATTTCACTCCTCCTCTTCATCTCCTCCTCCTCCTCCTCCACTTCTTCTCCTCTTCCTCCTCCTCTTCTTCACTTACCTTTAACCGTTCATATATGTGCATTTTCGTCCGTTGTCGGTTTTGGGATTTTTGCGACTTATAAAATACATAATGAGATTGATTTGTTGTTGCGAGGGGATTTGTTTTTCTTGTATTTCTTTGCAGTTGTTGTTTGTTGTCATTTGTTGCTCGACTCGCGCTGTTTTTGTTGTGCTCAGCAGCGATTGTCGCCGTTGTTGTTGCTCGGACGAGTCTATCTAGGTCTAAGTCAAGTGGGGTTGAATAAACTATGTCAAGGATGTTGGTGACGACTGCCTTTGTTTTTTGTTTTATATTTTGCTTTTAAAAATATTTCAAAAAATATTTTTCGAAATATTAAATATGAAATTTCTGGTTAGTCCGCTCAATCGAAAAAGTCTGCAATAAATACTGGTCGTAGTCGTAAAAAACCCGTGCAACGATATCGAATTTGAACCCAAGCGAAAGGCGAAATGCCGGCGAATTGGAAAAATTCCCGATAAATTCCTGTTGGCGAGGGTTGCAATTAAAACCAATCGACAGGTGGGGGCAAAAAATTAATTGCTCTGATTTTTTTTTTTCACAACAACTTGTAACTGAGCGAATTTGATTTGTATTAATTTGTTTTTCTTGATTTATACCCATAATTTATTTCAATTGACTTAACTCAATTTTATTGCCGTATTTTATTGAATCGTACTATTCCATATTATTTCTGAATTCTGCTCAGAATTTCAGTTATCGATTCGTTGGATTTCAGCTTAATTAATCTCTGCAATTAATTACACCAATATTTTTACTTTTGTCTTGTTGTTCTTATTGCTCTTTGTATTTTAATTCTCTTTGGGAATTTCGTGGAATTCGTGGTTTCTTCAACAGTTTGTTTTTGTGCCAAACACGTCACGCACCTTGTGGCATGTGTTGTTGTTGTTATTATTATTGTTGTCGAACCGAGGATTATTTAATAGATTTAGCATAAATTAAATTCGTCGCCTCAAATTTAGAAACGAAAACAAATACACGAAACACATACGCAAAAACAACAACAACTCATCGAAACATATATGTCGCCGATAAATAATAATATCCAACCAAATGTGGAAAGCATATCTGCAATGTTGTTGTTGTTGTTGTCGTCGTCTGCGACCGAAAGCATTCCACGCATAGTTGAGTCCGCACGACGCCAAACCTGGTGTCGCTGCAAGATTTTCATAAATTCGAGATATTTCAAACAATTCCAGCCGACACCTTTTTGCCTCCTGCTTTACATACATATCCATACTAAATTATTCTCCCTCGACTCGTTCTATTCGCCCCCGCACCCGACGTTCGGGCCCTGCAGGCGGCGTCGGCGATCTCGGAAACCCCGACGGGCCCCGGGCCAACTCTTTCTGTCTCTGTCAGGCAACCAAACATCCTTCTTCGCCGCGTCCTTCCCCTCGCTCTCTGCCTTTGTTCCATTATTCTGTTATTAGTCGATTTGCGATTTTTCTCCTGGGGCGCGCTTCCAGCGAGCGATAAATCAAAATTTCTGCACATCATTAGGCGGCGGTTAAGCGGCTGCCGCCCACGCTCGGTCGCAGCGACAGCAGCAGCGGCAGCTCCCACAACAACCGACGATCGAATTCATCGCAAACAATAACGAGGAGCAGGGGTCGGGCTTTGAATTGGCGTCGAATGGACCACGACTGGGGCTCACGAGCACAATTGAAGATCTCGCCGCGATATCGCGATTGGCGAATCGCGCTCCCCGCCGCCCTCCGCCCGCTGCCGTCACGACGATCTGCCAACCCACGGCCCATTGAACGGCCACAAATTATCTCGTTAGCCAACGGCCAGGGGGCGACGCGGGACGCCCGGCGGACGCGGCGAACCTGGGAACGAATTGGCCAGCGAAAATTAAAAAGTCATCATCGAGCATTGAACGGTGTTTTTGTTGTCGCCGGCATTGTTGTTTTTGATTGTCGAAAACAATTGTCGGTCAAATCGTTCATTCGAGTCGAGTTGCGCCGGGCTTAAAGAGGGTTCCTGTTGTTGCCTCAATGACGACGGCTTTCTTCGACAACGACGACGACGACGACGACGACGACGACGACGACGCGGATCCTCGAGCGGCTCTCGATGGAACAACTGAAGAGCTTAATGAATAGAAATTCAAATTTCGCATTTAATAATAATTTATAGCGGCTTATAATCAATGGCCGCTAAAAATAGAAGCTCATTATTGGGAGAAAATATTAATTAAATGATTTGTGTGTGTATGAACGAAATATTCGCGGCTCCTTCGGCTGACCAGACGCATATAAGGGTGTTTGGTTTCCGATATGGCAAGAACACCTGTGTATTTGGTCGGCTTTGTCGTCTCGATTACAGCCGTGTCGCTGTTCGCTATTTTCAAACACTCGACAAATGATTCTTTGCCTTTTCCAGCCCAGTCAACAACGGCAAACGGCGAAATGTGTCGCCGCCGCCATTGACCTTAAAAGGCGCGGTGGCGCGGCGAGTAGAAACGAATCAATTCGAAATACTTGTGATTGTTTCTCGCGCCTCAAATGTTTTGTTTGCTGCCCTCAATTTTCAAATCCTCGTGAAGATAACGCGAAGGTCACTGGGGAGACAGAGGAATCGGTCTTAGCATGAGTATAAAACAAGAGCCTACTTTTAGGGTCATAAGGGCAAAAGAAAATTTCGAAAAATGTATTGTTCTATCTCTGAGATTTCATTGTATATTTGAATAAAGTATACATAATTTATTTAGATGTAAAATAATATTACCTTAAACTATTAATAAACTAATTTAATGTAACAAATCACTTTTTTCTAGTGCGCGTCCATAAATAATACAAAAAGAAAATCTATTAAATGTAGGTGTTGACATCAGTTTCATCTCACACAAAGAGGAAAGGGGTAAATATTGAACAGTTTTATATTTAACTTTTAGTATTTAATGCAGGAAATAAAATAGCAAAATGCAAAATAGCAAAATGCTAAGCAAATGCTTTCAATCAAACAAATCAAATGCTTTCAAAATACAATCGTTCTCATGTCACTTACATTTATAATTCTACTATAATTGCAACGTCCGTAAATTTTGTTTTCATGTTAACTAGTATGAATAACGTAATATTCTTGATTTTCTATAAAAGTTTTACAAAATATCGCAATCTGTATGAAATGTCGTTATCAAAAATTTCGGATTTACAACAATTAACACAGTCCTTCATTGTTTTGAAGTTAATGGTCGACGTCGACGACTTATGATTAAATCGCATTTTGGCTTGGGCGTCTTTACAACTAAGAATTTTAAAAATTTTCAATTTATCTAAATGCTTGTACTAGTATTTCTTTAACTGTTCGTAGGTGATAAAGAAGATGATATTCCAGGGGCCCATGCGCACCCATGTCGGTATGAAGCCCTTGTAGAGGGCCAGAAGCCCCTCGTTGCGCACAGTCTGCAATTAGGGAAATAGTTCAAAGTACAGGCGATAACGTATAACTAGTCATGTGCATTAACAGAATGCATCTGTCTATCGGGTTTCTCACGTCATTCGATAGGTAGCGATAATTATCTTACCTGAACTGCACAATCGAAGCTGCCTGCATACAGCTTCGCTTGACTCGACGTCGCCGTAGCGATGCCGTTGACTACGGACACATGTCTTTGGTTCATTAGCCGCGTCTGCAATTACATACATAAGTAGTTAGTGCTGCCGCACGTATTCAATTGAATTACTAACCCTTATCACGTCAATGGGTGTCGACGCCACAGCACTTCCGAAACTGGCAATAAAACTAGATCTGCAACAGACAGTATGAATATAATAAAAATTAATTATAAATCCACAAATTACATGAAGTGGTTGGCCATGTGATCGCCAAAGGCGTCCATCAACTGCAACTTGCAGAAATCGTACACGGGAAGCTCCACGGAGGCGATGATGACAGCTCGCTGCGCCGTCGGCCCCACACCGCGCCACAGACCGCGCACGCCCTCGTATTTGTAGATCTCGCCGAAACAGCCGATCAGGCCGCGCTGCTGCGAGCCCTTCCCGTGCACCTGCATGCGCACCTTGAGCACGTCGGTGGGGTTCGCGATAGCCGAGGACACGGCGCCGGCCGTGGCAGCGCACATTATGTTGCCCCACACGCGCTCGTTGCCCGTGTCCGGGTCGATCAGCAGGCCGTGCTCTGTAACATACTTCTTCAGCGTATAGTAAGTTCCGAACTTGATGGTGCCGTAGGTAGCTTGTCGTAACACCGCCGGCCAAATGCTAGAAGGGGACGGTGAGACGATTAATCGTTCGCCGAAAAATTTGACTTTGCTGCTCTTCGTAGCCCGATAACGGGCAGCCCTTGCTCGAGCTGATCGGCCCCCCGCGCGTCGACCAGACTTACCCGGAATAGAGGGCGCGCGGTCCTTCCTCTTTGGAGATCTTCACGAAAGCATCCGTCATGCCGCGGTACCGCAGCTGAGCGAATGTTTGGTCGATTTTCTGACCTTGAACCTGCAGACGTGTCTTTGTCGTGTCGATGGGGAAGGTGCCTGTGTGTGCGGGAGGGGAGAGAACGAAAGCGTATGAGAAAATGCGAAATGAATTTCATCAGATAATTTGGGTGGGCGATGCGCGCACCCTCCCGCCAATCAAATGCTCCGCGGTTCAACAACTTTGCAATGACATAAATGAGATGTGGCTCTATCTTCTGGATTATTTTGCTTATCGCCTATAGGAAAGTGAATCAATGCATTGTTGTTTACATGGAAAATTTCAGCGCGAACGACGACAACAAACATTCGTGCGTGCGAACGAACGGACATCCGTCAGACGACACGGCAGTATTAAGATAACAATTATATAATGTGGCTGCAGGGAAACGTGTTTAATTCATTTGCGAGGTCAGGGTCAACGTAGAGCCGGGAAGGGCACCGCACGCAGCGGGTGCAGCAACAATTGCAGTGGACGCTCACCGAACTCTGCCGTGATGGACGCCAGTCCGCCGTAAACAAACGGCCGCCAGTCCTTGATTTCGCTCATATCGACGTCCTATGCGTCGGTCACGAACACCCGCTCACTGTTCTTGCACTCGACTCTGCCCCGCGATCGCGCGATTTTCTACCAACTTTTCCGTATTTTATAGGAGAAAACAAAACTTCGACCCGAAAGCGATACTTCGCAGGTTAGAAAATCGTCGAATCGAAATCGCGAATCTCGTCTGCAAACCGAACTGTCAAATGAGCAGCTGTTCCCTGGCGCTGTTCACGACGACTCCGTTGAAAGCAAATTTCAGACTTGTTGCATGCTTTCCATTAACTTCAAAAGAATAGGGTGAAAAATTAAACTTTTTTTTTAATTCGTCTGATTTGGTTCTACTATCTGATGGACTATAAAAAAGTCAGAAGAGGAGTCCTTCAATAAAACACCGTTAAATTTGGATGTATTTTTATTCATATTATATTATTTTGTATAATTTTCTTTCTTTATTAATATATATATATATATTTATATATATTTCAATTTCATGTTTTTGGTTTGTTTGTTTGTGATTCATTTTACTCATGGTACTTAAACATTTAACAGCAATTTAACACAAAGCTAAGCATTTATTACTCTTGTTAGTTTTTTGGTTGTTTTTTGTTCTATGAATGTTTCACTTAAATATTCCAATTTATTTATATATGAATTAAATGTAATCAGCTATTTAACTTCGTCGATTACAACGTAGACTTCCATTTTTCACGTATTATCTAACTGCTTACATTCACTTGATTCCTAATTTCCATTGACAATTACGACGATAGTTTGAATTCTTCCTCTGGCGCCAATTCAATCCCCCCTCACACCAACCCAC
This sequence comes from Coelopa pilipes, assembly GCA_947389925.1. Classification (NCBI taxonomy): domain Eukaryota; kingdom Metazoa; phylum Arthropoda; class Insecta; order Diptera; family Coelopidae; genus Coelopa; species Coelopa pilipes. The sequence continues at coordinate 1,329,820 of OX376699.1, forward strand.
CCCATCACGCTCCATCCGCAGATGAGTGTTCCTTGTCTAACGAGTACCGAGGTACCTACCCAAATCTTCTCCAGAAACTGTATCCCGTCCGACCCAATCCCTAGTTCAGTGTGTTGGTTTTGCTTTATTTTGCTTTTGTTTACATACATTCTAAATTCCACTTCTAATCTGATGCTAAGTTTCGAGTAAATTATATAGGAGTGTCCACATATCCACATAAAGATATATGCGACTTTCATGATGGCATGTTCGATATATATATGTATATATATTTATATGGAGTTTGTTTTAAACGCTATTTATTAAAAACTAACAACACATTCTCTCCTCCACCTCCGATACCTCGTTTAAAAACCTTCGCCTGATGATTTACGACGAATACTCGTTCAGTTACTCAGCAGTTCCTGGATCACTTGGATTCGAAAATAACAACAAGACGAAATAAAGACTAGCTTCAAAATCAACTATCAAAAGTTACACGTAAGATATTTGGGAAATTGAGAAAATCACAAAATTGAGCTAAAACTTCATTGAATTTCAACTAATTCGTTACACATATACATATCTATATAATTCCAAATAGATTAATTTCCATATGTGTATATTTATTTCCAAAATGTTGTTTTTGCCTTGAGCAAGAGATCGCCACAGCCGACTCGTGTCCCTGGCGGTGAGCGAGAGCGAGAAAGAGACGGCAATATCGACGACACTCGCTCCGAAAAATTCCATTAATCGTTTCAACTACTTGTTAATGCTATTTTCTCTCGTCTGTCGATTAATCGTATGCTTCAAATATGTTTCTATATATTTATATTCATATTCCTGTAAATTTCTTGTGAATTTTGTTATTTTACTCTTAATTCGTTTGTTTGTTTGGTTTTTCTGCTATTTTATTTACTTTATATTTCCTAGTACAGCAATTTTTGTTGTTTTACGTGTTGTTTTTTGCCAAATACCATTTAAATTGGATTTAATTTAAAATTAATTGTAGAACACAATTTTTACATCATTTAATTTTACTAATTAGTTTCATTTAATTTTGTATTTTGTTTTCAAGTGTATTCAAAGGAATTTATTTATTAACTAATTTAAACGTTTCACAGTTAGTTTCGTTTTGATAATTTAAAATTAGCTACTTTGTTATGGAAATCATGTGAGTTACTTTTTAAATTGTTCATTAGATTCATTAGATTCACCCAAAAATTATTCAAAATTAGATATTGATCTATTTTCTAATGGAATTAATATCTATTTGCTGTGTTTTTGTTGATTTTCTCCTATTCGAGAGACAATATTTCGGATTCTATTGAAAAACGCTGTTGGTCGTTATTAAAATCTCAATGGAAGAATAAGCAATGAAACGGAAAAGCTCTGAATGAATGAAATCGGAATAGTGAATAGAAGTCAGTTGAAGAAGTATGGGTGAGAAATATCGACAATGGTTACATGTGTACTCGAATTGAATCGCTTTCGTAACGACTCGATCGAGCCGAAGCACAGGACACGACAGGGTGTTCAGAATCACGTCAGCGAAAGTTTTGTGAGATATTTTTCTAACGGCGGGAATTGCTCTCTCAAGCTTGTTCTAATAATGTTTTGATGTGATGTGATGTTTGACATTGGTGTCTTCGACTTTTCCCAAATGCGGAAATTGATGCGAAATGAGTGTGAAATGCCGATGATGCTCATTATAATGACCATTATGCAATATTCTGTCTGATTTAGTTTAAAAATGCACTAATTTGTAGACTTTTCTTACACCGTGTTCCACAGACATTTAGTTTCTATCTTTGGAGATTGCAAAAATTCATCAAGAATAACTTTATCGTATTTTGTATAGAAGTAAAAAATGTCAAAATTTTTGTTACATGTAAATTTCTTGTTAATATATTTAAAAGTATGTATTTTTGTTTTTAGTTCTTCCTATAGTTTCGTTTTGTTGTTGTTTTTCTTTGATTGGAAAGGTTTCTTTATTTCTAGCAAACGCTTGCGTTTGGATTTAAAAGGAGAAAAAGTATGCTGTATTGTCATCAATGTCGCGTTTATTCCCTTTGAAAGTGTGTATGTTCGTGTTGGTGTACCGTTGTTCTTCTTGTTGTTGTAAGTATTTTTGCCGTCATCATATTTTTGTTCTATTCGAATGAAAGTAAAAGCTAACATTCTTTGAGACTTTGTTCAAATTCAACACGAAGACGCTCCATGTTCATCGCCTTGTGCTCGACAGGGGGTTCCAGCTGCTTCGATCGCGGAAAAATTGCACACTATGAACAAAACCGTGCATATTTTATTTCATACATTATTCTTACGTTGAACCGTGTGTGTGTTAGTGTCTGTGTGTCAATGTGTTTGCTTTTGCTTTTACGAAAAGTTGCTATATTGTCAAATATTTACATCCCTTGTTTGTTTTGTTGTTGTTGTTCTTTATTTTGCTGCTTTGTTCTCTCCCCGGTTTGTGAATGAATTACTCTATTTGGAATACGTCCCTTTGCATTGGATTGGGCTCGTTTCCTTCATTGGTATTGTGCTTATGTTTTTATCAATTGGTTTTGTTTCTTTGGAAAAATGTAAATGGTAGTAGATTTGTTTCGTAATACGACGTTTTAATTGCTTCAAAAAGGGACTTAATTGGAAGTTTTTGACATTTCGTTATTTTGACATTTGTGGCCTTCAATACTATTGTTTCATGCTTGGAATCATTGTTTGGTTTTCTATGTAGTTTTCAATACAAATGCAATTGTATTGGTTTGTGTGAGGGAAGGTGTTGTTGTTGTCGGTTTTGTTCTTGTATGGAAAGTAAAATTCAACTACAACGGTGTTATATTTGCTGTTTTTCTGTAGTTTAATTATATAATTTTTTCATTTAAACTATTATTTAGTTTTCTTATGCATAAATACCTCAAGATGGTTTTTATTATTATTTTTTGGTTTGCCTTCATTAGTTTCGTATTAAGTACTTGTTATTGTTGTTGTTGTTGTTGTTATTGTTGGTTACACGAACTTCACGAATTTGTTGTTGCTATTGCTGAGATCTGAACCTATTGCTGTGAGTTTTCATCTCTGTTTTTGTAGTTAGTTTTCATTAGCATTTATAATACAATTTATAGTAGAATCGAATTAATACAAAATAAGGAGTGCATTTTTTTCATATAATTCTTCTTGTTCATTTCTAAATCCTCTCTCTTTACTTTTAATTTTACTTCTTAAGTTTTTGTCTTTCGCTAGTGTTTCCTGGTTTTCTTGTAAAAAAGTTGTCTAAGACTATGACTCTTCTTCTTCCTCGTATTCCTCTTTCTCGTCTTCCTACAGTTTTCTCTCTTTCTGCATGGCTTAAACAAATTGTATAATTAATTTCTTTTATATACTCTTTATAATTGAATTAGTTTAGTAATTGATTTTAAGTTGTATTTTTATCAGATGTTCTTGATTCTTTTTGTTTTTTGTATTAATTTTTGGGTTTTTAAATTTTAAATAATTTTGTATTTACTGCTGTGTTTTCTTTTAAATTAAGATGTGTTTTTTGAGTTTTTCTTGTATTTATAATCTATTTACAGTTACGTTGGCTATCCGATGTTGTTGTTGATGTTGCTGGTTGTTGTTGTTTGCTCCAACGTGGTCAGAGATTCGGGTACGTGAAATCTCTGTTCGTTCACCCTGCGCGGTGATGTCCACTTAACGGTTGTTCCGTGTTTACAGTCCTGCAAATGGAACGGAACGACACAACAGGGTGAGTCAGAGGTGCCATATCTCCCCCCCCCCCTTCCCCCCTACTCACTTCATTCAATGCTATGCAAATTTGTATCCACACGTGCTCGTTTCTGCCTCCGCCGCCCCCCGGTGCCCGCCGCGCCAGAGAGACAACAACAACAACGAGCAGTTGTGTTGCTGTCTCTCTCCCGCCGCGTGCATCGCTGGCGATAACAGAAGCATCCGGGCTCGTGTGGTTGTTGTTGGTTGTTGTGTGTGTTTCAGTCATTCTTCTTTCGGCAATTGTTCCTCCTGCTGATGTTGTTGTTGTTGTTGATGTTGTTCTTGGATGGGGGGCCAGCGACAGCAACAACATGTTGTTGTTGTTGTAGTTGTAGTTGTGTTGCTGCTGCTCCGCTGTCCACTCTAGACAAACCACTCGTCCTTCTGGGCCGCAGCCGCGGCCGCGGCGGCAGCAGCAGCGCTCGCGTTGCCCATGCCGGGCCCCGGCGCTGCCCCGACGCCGAGTCCGCCGAGGCCGCCGGCTGCTGAGGGGTTTGTCGATTGCGAAAGATCATGACCTAGTTGACGAAACTTGCCAAGCACCAAATGGGACGGACTTTGGTGGCCATCTTCAATAAGTTGCGTTGCGTGGTGCGGCGGTACCCGGATGGTCCCGCAGGGTGACGCCAGTTTCCCGAGGCCGGCAGCTGCGTGTGCTCGCGCGTCAGGGTCCCGTGGACGCCGTACTGGTGCAGGTGCTTCGAGGACCCGTTGCTCTCGGCCGCGTGGTGCACTGCAACAGACAAGAAGGGAGAGTTGAGTGGATCCCAATCGAATCCAATCGGCGGCCGACTCACTCTGCATGGCCGTCGTCTGGGGCCCGCCGTTGGCCGCGCTCGCCCCGCCGCGGCAGAAGCAGATCGACCAGCCGACGACGCAGGCGCTGAGCACCAGCACCGCGCTCACCACGACCAGCACGAACCAGGTCAGCTCCAGGCCCAGGATCGTGCTCGAGGTCTCGCCTGGGGAGACAAAGAGGAGGAAACCACAGTCAGTTGGGGGTCAGGAGGGGGCTGGGGGGGGTCGCGGGACTCACTCTGGCAGAGGTTGTGCACGGACTCGTCCGAGTTGTCGCCGCAGTGGTTGATGCCGTCGCAGAGCAGGTCCGGGTGGATGCAGAACTCGCGGGTCGCGCACGTGAAGTCCTTGCAGGTGTGCTCTGGGGACGAAAGGCGGAGTATGAGAGGGCAGTTAGAGAGAGAGAGAGAGAGAGGAGTCGGAGTCACTCACGGGGATCCTTCACCGAGGTTATCACCAGCTTGAAGCCGTTCGCGTCGGTGCCCCAGCCGTCGGTCACGTACTTGAGCGTGACGAAGTTGGTCCGGGTCAGGATCGAGCTGACCGTCTGCTTGGTGTTGCGGCAGGAGATGTCGATCTGGAAGCAAACGAGAGAAATTTCTTCAGTTTATTATATTTCACATAATTTTATTTTATTTCTTTGTATGTATTATTTATTTTCGATCCATTTGGATTCGGCGGGACGTTCGGGGAGCTGGGATTCGGTACTGGAGAATGTCTTAAACGACATATCAGTGTGCGGGGGAGAGAGAGAGAGGGAGCGGGAGCAGTGAGAAAGGAAGAGTGAAGACGACAAACTCCTGCGGCGCCCGTTTGAATCATCAGCAATATGTCAAACCTAAATTAGGTTCGAGAGCAAAGAAGGGCGAAAGTAGACCGAGTAAACAAGCAGAGAGGGAGTGAGAGAGAGGGAAGGAAGGGGGAAGCAAATATGGAAAGAAAAATAACTCCAGTGAGTGGGGCGCGAAGTAGAGGGAGCGAGAGAGGGGGAGAGAGACAGGAAGGGAAACGGCAAGTGGCAGTCCATCCTTGGCCGCGGGGAAGCGCAACAAATAGCGGCGAGAACGGCAGAACAACAAAAGCAACAACAACAAAAACAACAACATCTGGTGCCAACAACTTCAGCTCGAATGAGTCCGGGCTCAGTCCCTGGACACCCTCGCCGCCCTCCCCACTCCCTCCTGCTCCTTCTGCCGCCCCTGGCTCTTCTGCCACTTCTTCATGATTTCTTGTTTGTCCTCTGCGACCCATCTTCATCTGCCCCGCCCCTCTCCTCCTCCTCCTCCTTCTCCAGCTCATCCTCCTCGGCGATCTCGTCCTCGTCGCCTCCGTCGTTTAATGTTTTCATCTCTGCGATTTCGCTCCCATCTGCCGTTGCCTCCGCTCCGGCGGCGCCGACTGCTTTTTGCCCATCAGTCGCTCCCTCCTTCCGTCTCGCTCACTCCTACGGCCTCTCCGCCCCCTCCACGCCTCCCCATCCTCCTCGTCATCGTCATCTGCTCCTTCGAAAGATGCTTCTGTCGGTTTTAGGTTCGATCCTGCGGGGATATCAGTGGCAGCGACGTCGGCGGAGCCCAAGTCGTCGACAGAGATGTCGGCGTCGGCAGAGCGTCGTCAGTGGTTCCATTACTTCGTCTTCCAAGTCGTTGCTCGTCGTCGGCGCTGGAGTTTCGTGGCCAGTTGTTTTTGTGCTTGTCGTCGTCGTCGTCGTCGTCGTTGTTGTTGTTGTTTTTCGCCATTCGTGTTGTTTGCTCAGAGTGTTTGTGTTGTTGTTGTTGCTGCTGCTGCTGGGATTCCATTTGATCATCTGCAACATCAACAGCGTCATCGCAAAAATTTCGCAGGGTTGCCAGAGGGATGCCAAGAGCAGAGCCAGAAGACGCCGAGGAAGGGGATAAGTTGTGGGGGAGAGGAGGGAGGGCGGTTGCGGGCGGCCAACAAAATTGGGGTTTCGCCATTAGAGCAAATATGGCGGAAGCAACGGAGATGAGGCGATGACGACAGCGACAGCGACAGCGACAGACGCCACAACAACGAGCACGGCGGCGACAACAAACACGAACAGCAACGCCAAGAGCAGATGTAGAAAATCCACAGGGAGTTGGAGGAAAACGATGAATGAGGAAAGGGAAGAGAGAGAGGGAAATAGAAAGAGGGACAGAAGGAGGGAGGGGTGAATGAGCTGTGAGTGCATTTTCAAAGCGAACCTAAATCTTTTATTTTCCTTACAATAATAACAACAACAATAACTGCTTCTCCTGCTGCTGCTGCTGCTGCCGAGATATCGTCAGCTGCAACAACAAAAGCAGTAACAATAACAATAATGATAACAACAGAGACGACAAACGAGAACAGCAGCAACAACGACGAGTACAAGAACAACAACAACAACAATAATATACTGCTCTCTGGAGAAAACCTTGAAATGTTTGCGCGAATTGTTGAAATGTGCAACGATAGCAGGGTTGCAAAAAAGGGAGCACAGGGTGGTCACGAAATTCCTCAGATACTTTTTACTTTGATGAACTTTTTTGTATACCTTATTTTTGTCTTTCAAACCTATTTCTTTGTTTTTGTACATGGTTTTAAACAACATTGAACATTTTTTATAGGAATATATTTCCGGTTTCTCCAAACGATTATTTCAATATACAAAATAGCGATTTGAGTTTCTTCGGCACCCGGTGGCGCTGAGAAGTTAACTCCTAAGCCGCTTATAGTAGAGCTCGAAGTGGACTCGCTTCGCTCCCCCTCGTCGTTTGGAATTCTGCAGCGAAAGACGGCGATTAAAGTTAAAAGATCGAGCGACAGACGAGAGCGAAAAATGAACATGTGCAAATAATGCGAAAAAGGTGAGTAAAAAGAAATAGAGAAATGTCGAAAGCCAATGAATGGTCTTTGATAAATGTTTTCACCTTGCACGTTGAGTCTGCAGTTGAGGGAAAATCGAAGGGCTTGCACTTGGGGAACAAAATAATAATACAAAAAGAAACATTTCATGCTGCGCCACCCTGTGCCCGGCCCAGATCTCTAGATCCCCTGAGGCGAGGGCGTCGAAGACGATGAAAACACGCACTTAATAAAAGCCCATCGAAGGCCGTGTAACTCATCACGCACACAACCACACACACACTCGCCCACGCACACATACGAACTCTTTCGCTCGCCCGCATCTCACAGTCACAAACACACTCTTACCGAGAACGTTATTTACATTCACGCAAACACACACGCGCCGCTGATCTCGACCGACACTTCAGTACAAACACACGCACACTCGCTTCCTCTCGCACAGTCGCACGCACAATTGCTCGCCGCTCGCAGAGTTGTTGTGTTTTTTCCACTCCCCCTTACTACTACTACTACTACTATTTCCCCCACTACCACCTCCCCCCTCGCTCCTGCAGCGATGCTCTTGTTTTTCGCCCATTGAACTAGTTTAATTTCTCGCAATTGGCAACGTTGTTCGTGCCTCTCGTTTCTCCACCCTGGCGCTTCCATTGTGATTCGTCGTCGTCGTCGTCGTCGTCGTCGTCGTTGTTATTTTTGTTGCGCGTTGTTGTTGATTTTATTGTTCTTTCGCCCGTTCTCTTTGTTGTTGTCTCTAATCAGCTTTCCCCCGCTCTCGCCTCGCCTGCCAAGGATTCGGCTCGCGGACTTTTTCCTGTCCTAATTCCGATTCCCTCCGAATTTCCCGCTCGCCCGCCGTTCCTTAATCAGTTGCTTGGGGTTTGTTTCGATGGCGACGAGCAGAAAAACAAACAACTTTTTCAGCAATTTAATCCGCTGCTTCTTCTTCTTCCTCTTCTTCCTCTGCTACCCTACTGCTCTTTTCATGAGAATGCTTTTCTGAAGTTGTTTTTGTGCCATCGAGACTCGAGCTTATTCTGCCGCTTCTCAGAGGTTCATATTTGGCGATGAACAGAAAATTTTTGTTCATTGTATCATTTTTCGTTTTCGTACTAAATTTTCATTTTTTCGTTATAATTAATCAAGGGATTTAATGTCATTTTCTATTTTCGTCTTTGTTGCAATAATTTCCAATGCCCAAAAATCCTTTGTTTTTGTCCCAGCTACGAAAATAAGCCCAGGCGTTGTCCATTTCTAAGGCTAAAGTTGGCTCATGTTTTTCTATCGAATTGTTTTTCATTTTCATATTTTCGGCTGCCGTCTTCTTTCACGGCTTATTTTCCTCCCCTCTTTCGATCCATTTTAGCTACTTTTTATCCGAAGCCCCCTCGATTCGAATGGCAAAAGTCAACCAAACTCTCGGCCTCTCCCTCTCTCTCTCTCATTCTCCCTCACACACACTCTCTCTCTTCTCTGGCTGGCTCTCAGCGAATTCTGTGTCGATGACGTCTTAAAGCGATTTCCCAGAGAAGTCAAACATACGACAACAGGAGCAGCAACAACAACAACAACGACAACCGCGACAGCAACAGTGAAAACACAAGGACAAGAAACGACCATAAGCAACAGCAAAACAACAGCAAAAGCAAAGAAGGGAGAGAGGGAGAGGAAGACGAGCGGGAAGAGCGAGATGGCAGCACAGGGAACGACGGAATTTGGAAACTCCGACATGGCGCAGGGGTGGAAGAGTGGTGCAGGGAGGTAGGGGGGTGGGGGGTTTACGAGAGACCACAAGAGCTGTTTGCATGCGAGTACGTGCGTGAGTATGGGTGCGTGTGTGTGTGTGTGTGTTTGGTGTGGTTTTCAGTCCAAGTTTTATTCAATACAACCAGAAAGCAAAGGGGATGAAGCGGAATGAAGGGGAGGGGAAGGAGACGAGAAAGGAGAAGAGGGGGCAGAAGAGGGAGGACAAGAGGAGAGAAAGAGAGAAAATGTTCAAAAAACCGTCTGATTGCGAATAACACTGCAAGCAACTGGCTCAAGGGCCTTCGCACAAAGCCAGTGGTGCGTACGAGACCGAGGGAGGGAGCGAGAGAGACAGATAGAGGGAGTCAGGGAGGGTGAGCGAGGGGCGGCGGTTAAGCAACAAGTCAACAAACACCTCAAAAACTGTGCAAAAAATGAAAATTCGACTTCCTTCCTTCCTTTCCCGTCCATCCCTTTGCCTTGCCTTGTTGTTGTCCCTCTTGCTGACCTTGGTTTTGTTTTTCCCTTGTTCCAACTCTGTTATTTTTGCCGCTTTTTTCATCGCTTTCATTTGCCAAGTTCTTCTTCACCCTCCTTAGTACAGAATTTTTTAGCAAAGTTCTGGGTTTTAAATCGAGCGATTTTTTCTCCTTCCCCTCGCTCCCCGGAGCCAAAGAGGACGGGGGTGGCGAGTAGTGCATGGGACGATAAAGAGAACGAGGGCGTGGGCGGAGGTGGAGCTGGAAGAAGAAGAAGAAGAAGTGGCCTAAGCCGCTTACGAGCTGCGGCGGCTCGTCCTGGTCGGCTGCTCGGAGAAGCGCCCGGAGCGAGCGAGGCTTGGAGAGAACGAGAGGGGCGGATTTGGAAAGAGGGCGGGCGAGTTTCAACTGAAAGGAACCTGGGTCCGAGGGAGAGAGAGGGAGGGAGCGGGAGGGAGCGGGAGGCGGATCCTACAACAAGGAGCTCATAAACTTGGTTTTCAGTTTCACGATTTTTTCCACCTCCCATTTTGCTTCAGTTCTCTCTCCTTTAATCCGAGCAGATTTTTTAGAACTTCGTTTTTTCTATTCAAAGTAGACTTTAGAAGCAAATATTTTTCTTAAAAAATAAGCAAAAAAACAAAAATACAAAAATAAAATGAAACTCAAATGGTGAAAATGAAAATTTTAATTCGACAAATGAAAGCTTCGTGTTTGATTTTCCGATTGTTCAAGTGCTCGAGGTTCTCTCTTCCTCTGGCTTTCTCTCTCTCTCTCCCACTCCCCATTCACCCAATGCCTGGCCCTCCACCTGTCCCTCGCCGCTCTTCGTGGACCGATCGATCTCGCGCCGCTCCAACCTCGGCAAAGTCGCCGAATTTCTCGCAATCACCCCTGAGGCTGCCTCGTGTCCGGCCCTGCCGCCGCCCTCACCCGGCTTCGTCAACGGGCTGCACCGACCGCTTCTCCGTCCCTCCTCCTCCTCTCGATCGCCGCTGTCTTCGCCTGTCGTCGTCTTCGGCGCTTGCACTCAGGCAGCTAATAATTTGGCAACTATTTCCATGCATAAAATTGAAATATTTACCGAGGTTTGCCGCACTAACAGGGCCACACACACCAACAGCAACCACGCACACACACCAGGAGGTACTCACACACACTAGCAGGGACCACAGAACCGCCAACACGGCCCCCATGCACCAAACACCAACGCATGCCCTGGGTTGTGTTGGAGACGCATTAACGAAGTCCCTCGCATGCCTTCGCACACACACAGCCACGGACGCCCTGCGCAGCCGGAGGGGCGAGGGCGAGGGCGAGGGCGAGAGGGGTGTGAGCGGGCGAGAGGGAGCGGGAGGCGCACGCACCGGCCGCGCGAGATGCAACAGTCGAGAATGCCGGGACAAAGGACGGGTTTCCTCCTCGGAATTTCAGCGCGTTTTTCGCATCGACAGCGGACGGGGCGACGACGAAGGGCGGAGGCGGTGGGGGAAGAAGAGGGAGGGAAGAGGGGGGGGAAGAAGAAGAGACGCCGGCGGTGGCGGGCGAGGGAGAGGAAGGCGAGGACGAGGACGAGGACGAGCGGAGTCGGGCGCGTGTTCGGCGAAAGAAAACCGCAAATGCCTCCAACGCAAATCGCAGCGTTGCCACAGTTAGCGATGCTGTTGACAAGAGAGGGGGGGGGGGGTTGGCAAAAGGGCGGCGGTGGCGGCATCCGAGGGGGCGACCGAGCCCTGCGGCGGGCGACGACGAGGTGGTCGAGGTCGATGGCTGGTTGTTGCTGGTGTTAATGACGCTGACGTCGAGGGCGGTGCTGATGCTCATGACGACGACGACGACGACGACGATGATGACCATGGTGATTGCGATGATGAAATTGTGGTTCTTCTTGTTGTTGTTGTCGGCAGCCAGCCCGCCGGCTGAATTCAGATAAAAGTCTTGATTCGTGATTTCCATCGCTCGATGATGATGTCGTTAGATGTAAGGTTCTTCCACATGTAGTTGTTGTTGTTGTTGTTGTTGCAGGCTTCATTTTGCAGTTATCGTCCTCGCCGTTGTTGGCGTTGTTGTTGTCGCTGGCCCCGTCGTTGTTGACTTTGTTGGCTGGGCTGAGCCGAGCCGAGTCGAGCCACAGCAGCGAATCCCGAAAACCCACACACAGAGTCCGACAAACACGCACAGGCGCACACACACACATACGCGCATGCTGCGCTCCCTCCCCTCCCTCTACCTCCCTCGAGCAGGGCGTGATTTTCGCATATTCGCGAAGCAACAGGAACGGGAGCCCCGCCTCGACCTCGATCCGCCGGAAGCTCTAATTAAATTTCGGCTCTTCCGAACCTGCCGGCGCACAGCGAAAACATCGGAAATTCGGAAATCCACGCAGACTCCGGAGCCGAGCCGAGCCGAAACCCGCGCGAATAATCGGAAAATCTTCTCGAATCGAGCTCGATATGCGGAAAACTCTTCCCATTTATCAATTGGCTCTGAATTAAAGAACATCCGACTGCCGAGGAAGTTCTTTAATTGGGCTTTTTTCGGATTTTAGGGGTTCCGAGTACGTAAAAACCGTTGAAAAACACCAATGGCTGATTTTGTCAAAACTTCACCCATTTGGGAAACTTCAGAACAAACATCACTCATACGAGCCGCGGTCCCCTTCAGTCCCTTAGTTAATCCCAATCCCAACCTTTTACTCTGTACCGTGGGTCGCGACCTTTTTTCGAATTGTCAAAACTCATAACTCTCTGTATTCCTTACTCTTGTCCCGCTCTGTCCCCTCGGCTCGTTTCTGTTTTCGCGAAATTTGGATTTTTCGACTGGGTTTTTCGCATTTTCGCTGCGGTTTTCTTGTCGCCTACCTTGGGGTTGCCGACCGCATGGGCGCCGTCGTAGACGTAGAGGTGGTCGTTGCAGTCCAGCTGGAGCATGTCGAAGCGCAGCATGAAGCGCTGCAGGATCGAGTGCGTCTGGAACGTGATGATGCAGTCGAGGTTGCGCTCGTTCTGCGACCAGAGCACGGCGCCGTCGATCTTCCGGTAGAGCTGCTGCAGGAAGTGGCTCTTGCACATCGACTGCATGTAGTCTGGAAGGAACGGAGAGGAGAAGAGACAAAATTAGAAGAGGAAATGGAAAAATGGAGAAAACCTTCTGACTGCGACTCGCGCCAACCCGCCTCGACCCGCTCCCGCTCCCGCTCCCGCTCACTTGGCCCGAGACCCTCACGCTGAACTCATGGAAAAATCTCGCTCAACGTCGCCCTGAAGCCCAGCCTCGTCCGTCCGTCCGCCTGTTTCTGGCCAGCTCCGGCCCGGCTCGTTTTAATTAATTTTCTCGTCAAAGCGTCGGCAGCGTTTGAAACTTTGTCAGCTCAGGATGAACGGACTGGGGTCGGGGTCGTCGGGATATTGGAAAGTTATTAAAATCACTCATACGTCCCGCAGTCGCTGCCGGGCCAGGGCGGAAAAACTCCAACTGTCCTTATCTCGAGCAGTTGGTCATGTCGCCGTCCTCGTCCTCGTCCTCGCCATCGCCCCTCGTCCCCGCCCGTGGTCACTGGCGCCGAAGCCTTTGGCTGACAAATTGGAATTTAATTGGCCGACATTTCGCAAGTTTCGACGCCCTGGACGCCGAGATATCGAGGCTGTCACATCGACGGTCCAAGGGAGAGGGGAAGAGCGTGAAAGAGAGAGGGAAAGAGAGAGGGAGAGGGAGAGCGAGAGGGGGTGAAAAGTTTTATGCATCGTTTAAGCTTTTGTCACTCGGGCGAGATGGCAAAAGTTTCGCTTGAAGATTTTTGACAGGAGGCGGCCCCGCCCCCGTCCCTTTTCTCCCACACCCGTCCTTGATTTTTTGCTCCTCGCCTCCTCCTGCCCTTCTTTCCTTCCTTCCGTCCTCCTTCTTCGGCTCCTCCCCTCGCTCCACTGCCTGGTGGAGGTTCCGGGAAGTCGAAGAAAAGGCAGCGGATATGGAATGAAACGCAGACGAGTGACGAGCGGCGAGGGCGACGGCGAGGGGAGAGAAGAGGGAGAGGAGGTGGAGGGCGACAAGATGGAGAAGAAGAGGAAGAAGGAAAAGAAGGAGAGGTAGAGGAAGAGCTGGCGGCACTCGCGGCTCGAATTTGAAACAATTAGACGCGAGTTAATTCGTGAGACGCGTCAGACGCCGCGTGATTGAGGAGGAGGAACCCGACCCCCTCCCACTGCCCCGCCCACAACAACCACAACAACCCGACGACGACGACGAAGAAACAGCAGCAGAAGCCGAGGCGGAGGCAGAGGCAGAGGCAGAAGAAAACGAGGCCCAAGAACTTTTCGCAATTCGACACGCAACGCGAGGCCCGCGAGAGCGAGTGAAAAGTGGAACTGCAGAGGGGCGGGAGCGAGACAGGAGATGGTGGGGGTGAGGGAGAGGGAGAGGGGCGAGAGGGTTAGAGGGAGAGCGGGAGAGGGATGGAGGGGAGTCGTCGCGATGCAGTTAATTTCGGCCGGATCTGGAGCTGGCTCCGGACCGTGACGACTCGAGGCTGCTAATTAGATCCGTGCAGCGGTCCCGCCCCGCCCCTCGTCCTCCTTCACCCTGCACCCCGCACCCTTCATCCTACACCCTTCATCCTACACCCTTCATCCCTCCTCCCCAGCTCGCTCCTGCCGTAGTCGCCCCGCGGAGTCTCGACGAGTCTCGGCGACGTCGACGACCGTGAGCCTATAAATCGACAGTGGCAAAAACAATGCCGGAACACCTACAACAACAACAACGACAACGATGACAACGAGAACGAGAACGCGAACAACAACAACAACAACACCGACTATCTCAGCTGCCTCCTAGTCTTTTACTTTTATTCCATTTCATTTAATTTTATTTCATTTCATTTCATTTCGTTTCCTCTCTCGGCGAGGATCGAGAAAGTTTTTCTCAAAATAATTTCCCCGGAATTGCGAAGCCCGAAACTTTGTTGTGTCCTCGTTCCTTGTTGTTGTTGTTGTTGTTATGTTTGTTGTTTTCGTTTTAATTTTCTGCTGCCGCTGTCTGTTTTTTGTGCGCTTTTGTTCTCGCCTTTCTTTGGACACTTTCAAGAACTTCGCAGAAACTGGCACGAGCTTAAAGCTTAAGGCGCTAGAGGGGGAGGGGAACGAGAGGGGGAGAGGGAGAGCGCGATAGAGCTAATCGGGGGAGCGAGACGGCAGGAATGTGGACTGTAGACGGCAGGATTGCGAGATGGCGGAAAGAAAAGCAAGCGCTCGAAATACGCCGGAGTTTCGGAAGAAAAACAATCAGAGCAAAGCTTTGCATGCACGAGCCCGGTTGGCGAGCAAGGGGGGGGGGGGGGGGGGGGGTGGTGAGGGAAGGGGTAAGGGGTAAGGGAGGGTGGGGGTGGTGTTGGGGACTCGCCGGCTGGTGACAGGGCTGAGCGAGAAATTGGATGCTGATGGGAGCTCGAGATCGAAATCGAGATCGGGATAAAGATAAACGAGTGGGAGAGAGGGAGAGGAAGAGGCAGAGGCAGAGGGGGAGGGAGGGGGCGACGGCATAATGAGGTGATCGATTGATTGATTGATAGAGAGACGGAGCGGGTGGGAGGCAGAGAAGGAGAGGACAGATGGGGTGAGGAAGGACGGACAGATGAAGGGATGGATGCAGAAGTCGGGAGCTCGGAGAGAAGGCGGGAACCGGAGCAGAAGAGTTGGGGATAAAGTAGGGGAAGAGGGAGAAGGAGCCAGAGAGGGAGGGAGGAGGGGGACGAGTGAGGAAATGCAACGAACCCAGAGGCCCTCGAGTGAAATTTTGGACATGTCGTGAAACGTGAAGCAGGACGCGTCGACTCGTGCTCGACTCGTCGTCAAATCGTTCGATGGCTCCTCGAAGAGAACGCCATTGGGAAATGAGGAAATCGCACTGCGTCGCCGCCCCCCATCCCCCCTGTCCCCCTCGTCGAGTGTTTTTTGCACCTTCGCCGAGGCCTCGCCGTCGTCGTCTCCGGCGTCGTCTCCGGGACTTTTAGTCGTCGATTTCGGAGACTAATTCGATTTGCTCGAACCGCCCTCTCCTCTCTCTTTCTCCCCTCTCTTTCTCCCCCCACCCTCTCGCTCCCCCCGCCCTTGTCCCCGCTCCCCGTCGCTCCCGAGGAAGTCGTTTGATTTTCGATTTCGCAGGCGCCCCAAATGAAATTGAGGCGAATCGAGAATCGAATTGAGTTGAATTGGATTTCGCTATCGTTTCCGCCACACCATCCCCGCTCCCTCGGCACTCCTTCCGTCATAATTGGCAATTTTCTTTGATCATCCGGAACGACGTCGGCAGTCGGGAGACAAAGGAAGGAGGCGGCCCTCGAGAGCCCTTCGGCCCCCGCCCAGCCCCGCCTCCCTGCCGAGGGCCTCGCGAGCGACGGTGACGCGGACAGAGCGAGAGCGAAGTCGACCACGGTCGAGATGTCGATCGCGAGCTGCGACTGAATGCGATTCCGCCTGGGTCCACCGAGTTGCCAACTGTTTCTGGGGATTCCCGCGAATCGCGTAATTCGAGCCATTCCTTGACGTGGTCGAAGGCGGTTTCCGCGCTCGCAATTTGATGGCCTTTTTGAGCGTTTGTCTCCTGTCCGCGATCTCTCAATCGCCTTCAGCTGCTCTCGACGAAAATTAAGCAGCCCGAAGTTTGCCTTTCCTAAAAGCCCTGGGAGCCCCGAAAGCTGCCCGCCACGCCCTCCGCCTCCGCCTCCGCCCCCGCCCCTGCCCCGTCGCCAGTGTCAACACGTCCCGTCACACGGATGAGCGCCAAACGACGAGGGGCGGGGTGAAAAACCAGAGGGAGAAAATGAATGATGATGAAGTGGGCGAGAACGAAAACCAAATAGAGGGAGAACCCGATGGAGGGGCCGGGGGCGTGAGAGCGACGGGGGAGGGGTGGGGGGAGTCAGGCGGTCGGACCAACTATGCGTGGAAGTAGTTGGCAACGAGCGACGGCGACGAACGTGCGGCGAGGGCGAGGCGACGACGAGAGCTCGAGACACCTCAGCGCTGGACCCTCCAGCCGCCGTCCCGTCTCTCCCTCCCTCCCCCTCTCTTTCTCTCCCTCCCCCCTCTCTCTCTCTCCCTCTCCCCCCTCTCCGCCACCCTCCCCGCTCTCGCCGCTCGCTCTGGTCCCCTGCAGCTGTCTTTTCCCCGTTTTAGTCGTGTCGTTTCAGCCTCACGTGTCGCCTCCCTCCCTCTCCTCCGCACTCGTTGGCCACGTCCGACTCGACTCGTCCCTCCCCCTCCTCCTCACCCCAGGCTCTCCTCGTCTCGCTCGACGGCTTCGGCAAATGATGTTTATTTTTAACTCTAATGCAGCTTTGGAGCTGCCTCGCTCTCCAGCGCCCCGAGGTGTGATTTCTCAGGTCCCCCGTTTAAGCACAGCTCTCTCTCTCTCTCTCGCAGGGGTCGAAACCTCGCCGAACCGCCTCCCCTGCCCTCCCCAATCGCGCGAAACCCCGGGATGCGAAGTCGATCCGGTTCGAGACCGACTTCCGGCGAAAACGCGGCTGGCGGCTTCTTCTCGGAAGGATCTCGGCGCGCGCGCCGTGTCCTGCGCTTCTTTTTATACAACGGCGACGCCCCTCTGCGTCTCCCCCCTCCCCCCCTCGATGTCTTCCTCCTCGGCCGTCCACCGATTCGCCCGCCCAAGACGTCGCCAAACACGTGCGTCGCAATCGCTCGGGCCGTCCGTCTGTCCGTCCGTCTGTCCGCTTGTGTCGCCCCGAGCCGTTTGTACTCCGAGGGCGGGGCGAGGGCGAGCGGGACGGGCGACGACAAACAGAAATTATTGAGGGATTACGTTAAAGGTGTTTGTTTTATTTCGCTCCGCAACCGGCGACGGCGACGGCGACCTGAGACCCGACCCTCGACCCTCGACCCTCGACCCCCGCTGCTTCCGTCTTCAGGGAGCTCGGATATCTCTGGCCCTCTCAAACCCCCTCTCTCTCCCTCTCACGCCCTCCGTTTCCCTCCCGCTCGGCAGGAAATAGATTTCTTCCCGATGCTCGCATCTATTTTCGACATCCGGCGACGTCCTGCGACAGCGAGTGACATCCGTCGCCAGCTGCTCCGTCTCGCCTCGTCTCCGTCTCCGTCTCGCCTCGTCTCCGTCTCCGTCTCGCCTCGTCTCCTCACGCCCTCCTCCCTCCTCCCTCCTGCTCCCCCTTCTGCCGCTCTCACACGGCACCCACCTGATCATCGCCTCCTCTCTCTCCCTCTTTCACTCTTTCCCTCTTGTCCGTCGAGCCGTCGACGGCCGCGTGTCGCGACTCGTTCCGGTCCCCCTCGCCCTCCCCCAGCCCCCCCTCTGTCGCACACGTGTGCTGTCTCGCTCGGCATGGTGTGGGCGAGAAATTAATTTGTTTCTTTCGTCGCACGCGGGGCGGAAGCGAAAGAGTTGGCGGCGAGAAAGAAATGGGAAAAGCGACGGCAGGAGGTCGCCGGGGAAGAAGAAGAAGAAGACGGCGAAGGACAAGGAGAGGGAGCCAAGGATGTCGGCGAAGAAGACGGCGGCGGAGAAGAAGAAGAGCAGCCGGAGACACTGCGACTTCCGGTTGCGAGCGACCCTCGTTACGTTTCGATTTCCGGTGGCTTCGGTTCGTGGTCCCTTCCGGGACTCCAGGAAGGAGGAAGGACGGTGGAAGGGGGAGGGAGTGGGGGGGGGGGTGGACGAGGAGGCGGCGCAGCGGTTGGTGGAGCAGTCGAGCGGAGACGAGTCGCGGTCGAGCGCTGAGGCTGGCAAATTCCCCACCGATTGTTTTCGAATCCCAGAGCCGTCCATCGCATGCCGGGAC
Organism: Coelopa pilipes; assembly: GCA_947389925.1. Classification (NCBI taxonomy): domain Eukaryota; kingdom Metazoa; phylum Arthropoda; class Insecta; order Diptera; family Coelopidae; genus Coelopa; species Coelopa pilipes. The sequence goes on from OX376699.1 coordinate 1,348,246, forward strand.
CGCAGCCCTCGACCGCGTCAGGCGTCGTCCTGCGACTCTCGTCCGGGTCCCTCGAGACCCGTCCGCGCGCCTCGCCGACCCTCGGTCGCCGTCGCCTCGTCCATTGTTTGCGAACCCTCTCGGCGATTCCCGCCCTGACCCCGGCCAACCCCTTCTCCCCGCCCTCTCCCCCACCCCCGCACCCCTTCGCCTCCCTCGGGCACGTGTCATTCCTGAGGATTCATCGAAGGGGCCCGCGAGTCCGGGTCCTGGGGATTCCTGTCGTTTTGACCCTTGTTGTTGTTGTTGTTGCTACTGTTGTTCCCCGATATGTTATTGTCGTCATTATCAATTCACTATTGCTCTTGTTGTCGTTGTTGTTGTGGTGCTTTTCCCTGCCTCGGCTGCTGCCGCCCTTGCCATTGTTGCCATTGTTGCTATTGTTGCCATTGTGACATTGTTGTTGCTGTCGCTGTGTCGCTGCAGCTCTCGATTTAATACAATTCATTACCATAAATTCGGGCGCTACAGTTTTAGCACAATTTCCATTCACCAACCCGGCACACACGCACACGCACACGCACACGCACACATGATCGCCGACACCAAGCCGGGGCCGAGCGGAAATATTGATAAATGATCGGCCGACACCGGGCCGGCGTCGCGGCGACCCGCCAAGGCCCTGTGCAGAAGTGTGTGTGTGCGTGTGTGTGTGGACGGGCGGACGGGCGGAGGGCCAGGTGGCAACGCCGTTCCCCTGGGGATTGACTTGTCCGCCTCGGTCGGCCGTCGCTGCTGCGGAGTCCGAGTCCGAGTCGGAGTCGGAGTCGGAGTCGGCCGTGGACTCGTCAAAATTTGTCGCGCGCCGCCTCGGGCGCTGCTCCGTCTCGCTCGCTCCCATCGGGCCTCCCTTTTTCACCCGCCCTCCTCCTCCGGGCCCCCCTCTGCCTCCTCCTTCTCCTCATCATCGCCGCCCGGGGTCCTCCGGAGGGTCGCAGAGGAGCTCGCGGAGATCCGCAGCGCCTCCGGCTTCGCCGCTTCTCGTCCTCCCCGGCTTCCCCACTCCTGGTCCGGGCCTCCTCCCCACCACACCCCTCCCTTCGCGCCGCTCCCCGAGGAAATGGAGAGGCGAAGATTGATCGATAGCAAAAGTGCCGAAGGCGGCCCGGCGAGCAGGAGGAGACGCGAACAGACGAGGATGCCGACAGAACGGCCAAAGATAGCGATGGGAGAAGACAAAGGGGCGGTGGGTGGACAGGGCGCGGGAGAGGGGAGGGGGACGGAGGAGGGAGAGCGGCCGACGGCGCCGGAATCCATTGAAATTTCCAAGCGATTTCGATTTCATTTCAAATTCATTATTTTCGCCGGCGAGCGAGGGGCGGAGGGGGCGGGGGGCGAGAAGACGAATGCCAGAATGAAAGGTCGGAAGTGGGCGAGGGCGAGGGCGAGGGATCGAGAGTGGGGATGGCGTTGGAGATGGATGGGGGAATTGGGAAAGTCTTGGAATAAATCTCGGCATCCTCGTGGGCGAGAGCGATTTGAGGAGGGCATTTGGCGAGATGTCCGACTGCCCCCTACCCCCTGCCCCTCCCTCTACCTCCGCCACCCCCCCCCCCCCCCCCCCCCCTCCGCACGACGTGTGTCTCGTCGCCGCCCAGAATTTATTGGCCGACTTCAATATCCTGGCGGTTTGGCGGCAATTTCGGCGGCTTCCGGCCGCAGCAGCAGCAGCAGCGCCGACGTCCTGTGGCCCGCTCGCCAGAAAGTATGCAGCGGCATTTTCTTTCGACGACGACGACGACGGCGAAGGCGACGCCGAGGCCATCGAGCGGCAGCGGACGTCGTTGCGATGCCGTTGCCGCCGTCTCTTCCGCTCCCCGCCGAGCGGCCGCGACCAAGCGACACATTTTTCAAATAAATAAAATTTCGCATATCAATACGAGTCGGGTCGGACCGAGGAGCGCGCGTGTGTTGGTGTCGGGTGTCGGGTGTCGGGTGTCGGGAGTCGGGTGTGTGTCAGTGTGTTGGTGTGTGCGCGTTCGGGCAGGGCTGCCGTATTTGCATAATTTATATTTGATACACGTCCTGGCCGCAGCCGACCGAGCGCCCCGACTCCCTCCTCCTCCTCCTCCGCTCCTTCTGCTTCGGCTCCTCCGACTCCGACTCCGTCTCCATCTCCGTCTCCGTCTCGCCCTCTTCGCCCCTGCCTGTCTGTCCGAGTAGATATTAATATCTGCGGCTTTCCGAAATCTGATTCAGCGCTTTCGAAATTTTATTTATTTATGATTTTGCATTAAATTTTATTTATTTTCATTTCTATATTTTCGTACTTTCGACCGTCACTGTTTTGTTTCTGCTTCTCCAGCCTCGGCAGTCGATTGTCGTTGTCGTATTTTTGGGCGATGGTTGTTTGGGAAAAATGATTTCCTTGCCTTATTTTTTTGAGCTGTTTCATTTCCAGCACTCTCGCCATTGACCTTAATTAATGGTCATGTATGACTTTGGCATTCGCCGCGACTCCCGGAGCCGTCGAAACGAGCGCCGGCTTTCGAGAAATGACCGCGAGCTCGGGCGAAAAGTTCGAATCGCAATTAAAACAGTTCTCGAACGAGCGAAACTTTGCAGGGTTCCACCCGCTGGCTGGCGGGTGGGTGTGGGCGGCAGGTAGGGCGGGGCAGGACGACGGTGGGAAGAGGCCGAGGCGGTGGAGCGCGGAGTGAGGAGTTCGTCAATTGAATAAATTGGCGATTGAACGGGCGCGAGCCGCGGGAGACGGGATGGCAAAACTCATATCCGGAGTGGCGAGGGGAGGGCGTAATGGGGAGAAAAATGGGGATGGCATGAAATCGAGTAGATTTCGATGGACAACGCGCTCGTTCACGCCTCCGATTTGCGCCCGCCGTCTGCCCCCGGCTCCGCTACTTCTGGAGTGCCTTCGCTACTGCATCGCGCTGCCACGACGACTCCAGCTTCTTCGTCCCCAACTCCAGTCGCTTCACACTCGGCCCCTGCCCCGCCGACCCGGTTTCGACGGCTTCTTCCACCCGGCCTCGCCTCTGCCACTTCTTTACCTTGTTCCATTTTCACGACAATCCGCAATCCAATCTCCTTCATCCTCCTCCCCCTCCCCTCCCAACTTCGCCCCGCAAACTCCGGCGACGCAAAATCGACCAACAGCAACAACAACAACGACAAGAGCGTCTCCCCAACTGCTCCCAAGTGGTTGGCTTGTGCTTCCTCTTCTTCCCCGCTGCTGCTTCTTCTTGCTGGAAGCAAACAACGCAAAGACCAACAACAACAACAACGAAACTATAATCCTCAAAACTGTTGTAATAAAACACAAGAACAGCGAAAACCCGACCAGCAACAACAACAACAACAACAACAAGAACAAGAACAAGAACAACAACCGGAGTAAGAGCAAATAAATATTTCCGCAAAACAAAATTTAATTGGAAAACACTCATTGCCTCTTCTTCTTCTTCTCCACCGCCACCACCACCGCGCCGTCCCTCTCGACCATCGCCCCTCTCTGTCACTCACGCCGGTCGGTTCTCGTCGCCGTGGTCGTGGTGAAAACTTTTCGCGTGCCGTTGCCAATAATGTGTGTGTGTGTGTGTGTGTGCGTGTGTGTGGAGGGGCCGGGTTTCGGCGAGTGCGAGAGAGAGGGAAGCAGGGAGGGAGGGGAGGTGAAGCTGCATAGGTGCGAGCGAGAGGGCTGCGAAATTTATTCGCCACCGACAACCGAAAACAAGTTAAAACATTACGAACTACGTAACGTAACGTAACGCAACGCAATGCAATTCAATGCAACGGCTCACGTTGTCAGCTCCATCGTATTCGTTGTTGTTCCTGTTGTTGCGCTGCGGTTGTCCTGCTGTTGTTGTTGTTGTTGTTGTCGCCGATCGTTGGTTCGCGATGTCGACTCGTTCGCTCGACTTCGTCTGTCGTCGGCCGTCGGCCTCTCGCTCGCTCGCTCGCTCGTTGGTTGGTTCGTCCGTTCGCCGCCGGCCGGTCGGCGTCGCCGCGGCCGCCGATCACCGATGCGTTCGCTCGGCTTCGAATCGGTCGCCGCTGCGTTGAGTTCGGTCGGATCGGGTCGGCGTCGTTCCGTCGACCCGTCGCTCGGCCGACCCGCCGTTTCCGGGCCGTTCCGCACTCCAGTCGTTCCGTCGTCCGCTCGTTCCATCGTCGCCGTCGCGCTCGTCGCTCGGAGGACGCCGACGTCGTTCGCCATGCTAATTACCGTGGGGCCGGGGCGAGGGCGAGGGTGAGGGCGAGCGCGCGTCATCGGCGAATTTGTTTGGCAGCTCTGGCAACTCGTTTTGCTCATTTCCGGTCGCAACTGCGGCATCCGACCGAAGGACGAGCGAACGGCGGAACCGATGAACCGCGGCAGCGACGACAACAACAACGACACGACAGCGGTAGGCGCCCGACCTGAGGCAGCCACGAGAGACGACGACAGAGGGACGCCGAGGACGAGCGAGCGACGAATGCACCAACGACGGAACGACCGAACGACCGAACGCCCGAGCGAGCACGCGAAATACGAGCGGCAGCCGCCCTTGTCGACGCGGCTGCGGTCGCGTCTTCCACCCCTCTCCCTCCCTCTCCTTCCCTCTCCCCCTCGCCCGAAGCCCTCGCCTTCCGCTTCTTCACTCCCGCCGTTCCGCACCCGAGCTTTCGCTCCAGCGCCCGCCGCCCACACGTGTTCGGGGCCAGCGAAATCGTTACAGAACCCTCGCTCCCTCTCGTTCACTCAGATGCACTCCATCCCCATCCCCATCTCCACCTCTATCTCCATCTCTATCCCTCACTCTGCCGCATTTTCTGCCGCCGTCCGATAAAAGGCGGAGATTTATTTTTTAATGAGCGGATTTTCGAGTCACTGGCGACGCTCGGCGCGCGGACGACGTCGGGTGTTCGCCCTTAGTTGTTGGCGACGTCGCTCCTGTTGTTGGTGGGCGGAGGGGAGGGGGAGGGGTGGAGGCATTATAATGTCGGGGAGCAGACAAAATGTTTAATTGTCCGGCGCGAGGGAGTTGCAAACAGCCATCAGGACAGCAGCAACAACAACAAGGACAACAAGGATGATGCGATAAACAGGCGTTTTCGTCGATGACCTCATGCCCACTTTTAGACGACTCCACAGAGCGATGGGAGGGAGAGGGAGACGGAGAGAGAGAGAGAGAGAGAGGAGGTTGTCGTTGATCTCGTGCAATACTGCCGCGGAATAAAGATTTTAATTAAAACGGAGACGGAATGAAAAACTCAAATCGGTTTCTCGTTGATTAAAATGGAACAGAGCAGAACAGAAGAAAAAACGTTGCCTATTTTTAGGCCTCGTTTGCTCGTCGCTAATTTCGCACACACACACACACACACTCACTGAAAGCCAGCCTCGTTACAGTTGCTGATGACACACTTTCATGGGCGAGCCTGGGTGTGTGCGTGTGTGGGTGTGGGTGTGGGTGTGGGGCGAGAGGACATTATCTAATTATAGCCGAGAGCAGACGATGCTCCGCTCCTTCTTCCCCTGCTGCCGTCCTGCACTTATCCGAGCAACCTCTGATCCATTCCTTTGTCTCCCTCTCGCTCCCTCCTCGCCTCCCACTGTTCGCTCCTCTTAATTAGTGGCGACACCAGGCCCGTGTCGCCCCCGCCCCGCCCGCGCCTCGCCGGCCCCGATTCGACGGAGCCTCGGCGCAAGATGTCGGCGATGTCGGCGATGTTTGCGGACAATCGATTAAATATTTTAATCAATTTCGCCCCGGTTTTACCGCCTCCTCGGCCCCATGGGGAGCCATCAAGACCATCGCCGTTCGGTCCATCCGACATCGACATCGACATCGCCGTCGATGCTCTTCGATGCTCTTCGTCCTTCCGTCCGTTTTCAAGACGATCGTCAAGAAATCGTCGATATTGAAAATCCAAGGACGCCAAATATTCATTAATATTAAAACATTATTGGTATACAAAAATATCAGCCGATTGCAAAATATTCATCGCTGTGCAATCGGGAGTCATCGATGTGCCGACAACAGTCGAGCGAAATTCGTTCGCTCGACTGTCGTTGACGCAGTTCGCGACTCCCGGAGAGGCAACAACGGAGGTGCCGGAGCCACTGCTAAGCCACTACTAACTACGAAGCAACAACAACGATTGGATCTACTCACAGTGCTTGCTCTTCTCAGCCGCCACCTTCGTGGGGGCCGCGGCGAGGAGCGCGAGGAGGGTCAGCAGCACCAGCGACCATTTGACGGCGGCAGCGACAGCAGCTGTTGCTGTTGTCCGCCCTGCTGTGGTTGTTGTTGCTGTTCCTGCTGCTGCTGCTGCTGCTGCTGCTCTTGTTAGAAAATTACTTAAGTTGTTTTTGCTGCAGCGAGCGTCGGTGCCGGTGGTGGTGGTGCCGATGTTGTTGTTGTTGTTGTTATTGTTGTGGCCATCATCAATGTTGCTGTCGCTGCTGCTGCTGCTGCTGCTCCACTTGCCGTTACTTTTGCTGACGTTGAGCTGGCGTTGCCAACATTTCACTTCTCCCTGCTCATCCTCGGCATTCGCTGCCTCTCGCTCCTTCTCCTTCTCCTTCTCAATCTCCTGCTCCTTCTGCGCCCTCGCCCTCCCCTCGACCTGGCGACGCTCCTGGTGCTGCTGCTGTTGTTGTTGTCCATTTATTTGCTCCCCGCTGCGATCATCAGCAACATTTCTGCTGAAATTTGTTGCATTTTGCTCCAGCTCCGGCTCCGGCTCCGGCTGTTCTTGTTCTCGCGGCTGTTGCTGTTGGTGCCGTGGCAGTTGTTGTTGTTGTTCGTATTGATATTTTTCTAGTTGTTGTTGCTGTTGCTGTTGCTGTTGCCGTTGCCGCCACCCCGTCGCTGGCGGCCCCGGACCACATGACGTCGGCTGCAGCATTTTTTCCTCAGCTCCCCGGTTGCCTTCAGCTTGCTCGCCCTCTCTCCGCCCCTAAGTGCTGTTGCAGTCGCCCGCTCTCCCCTCACTGGGTCCCCTCGCTGGGGTTGCTGATGCTGATGCTGATGCTCTTCTTGTTGTTGCTGTTGTTGGTCTGAATTTTCATAGATTGTTTTGCTATTATTGCGCTCGTGCTTTCATCGTTGCTTCCTATTTTTCGCAGCTTCCTCTATTCTTTGCCTTTAGCCGTTTCTCTAATTTTTCCTTAATTTGTTGTTATTTTTGCTATTCGGTTTTGTTGTTGTTGTTGTTGCTGCTGGCGCTGTTGCTGCTGCTGCTCATGGCTCTTTAATTGAATCCATTTGCCAGGGAATTCATTAAAAAAGCGTCGGCTGCCTGAAACGAGAGAGGGCGAGAGGGAGATGGAGTTAGTGCTGTTGTTGGTGTGTGTGTGAGCGAGATGGTCATTGTAATTTATGAAATTTAATATGTTGTTTTCGCCTCCTCCGGGTCCCGCTTCTTCCTCCTCTTTCCGCAACCTCCTCCTCCTCTTCTTCTTCTCCTCCTCTCCCCTCCACTTCTTGGCAACTATTTCCGGGCAATAAATTGTCGATAACAATTAATGGACGAGGGCTCGGGGCGGAGGCGGAGGGCGTGGGTTTTGCTCGAGTGGAACGGAGGGATTTTTTTGGCGCCTCGTCCGCCCGAGCAGGCCAGGCACGGAGGTGGGGAGGGCGGCTGTGGTTCGATCTACTGGAGTCTTCTTCACCTTTCCGCGTCCTTCCTGCACCCTCCTCCAGCTCCAGCTCCTCGACCGACCTCCTCCACTCGCACGTCCTCCCTTCGCCGCTTCCGAGCCCAATCGCCCCCCCCCCCCCCACTTCTGCCTCCTTCTCCACCTCTTCTTCACCTTCTCCAACCCCTCCTCCGCCCCTTTCGACTCCCATTCGCCATAATTTGCTGCTTCTGACACTCTTCAAGGACTTCATTAAATTTGATCGCTCCTCGGAAGTGTCCGACGGGAGCAGGAAAGAGACGGAGAGCCTCTCTCTCTCACCTCTCTCCCTCTCGCTCTCGCTCTCCCAGCTCCCATCCTTCATCGGCCGCTGTCCTGGTCATTTAAAGCCAAACAATGCAGCCGGAGGTGGGAGGAGGAGGCGAGCACCGAGGCCATGGGAAGGAGCGGGAGAGAGGCCGCCATCGACCGGGTGAAATGGGGGCAAGATACTACAACAACAACAACGACAACAAGAACAACAACAACAACTACTTCGACTACACGTCGTAATAAAGAACGAGGACGACGAGGATCAGGACCAGGACGAGGACCAGGACGAGGACCAGGACGAGGACGACGACAATAGTGGAAGCTGCAGCGATGGCCGTAGAAATGGCAACAACAATAACTAAAACAACAACAGCATAAGTACCTAAAAACAACAACAATATCTACAACTAACAACAACAACAACAACAGCGGCGGGAATTTAGTAGCATGCAATGAACTTCGAAGGTTCAGCTTTGAAATCAGAGCTCCTGGAGCGGCGGCGAGGCAGCGAAGATGAGAAGAACAAGAGCCAGAACCGGGCCAGAGCCAGAGTCAGAACCAGGGAAGGGGGGGAGCCGGAGAGAGGGGGAGGGAAGAAGCGGGATGGAAATGGGAGCATGGAAGAGTATTTAGCAGTGGCTGCGGTGGCCGAACGGCACCAACAACAACGATGGCGATTGCGATTGCGATAGCGATTGCCACAATACAACAACAACAACAAAATTGCCCGATGCAGAAGTCAGAGCAGCAGCAGCAGCAGCAGCAACAACAACAACAACAACAATGCTCATGTGCGAACGTCTCTAAGGCGAGTGAAGAAATCAATTTAAAAACGTATCAGCTGCATGGCGTTGGCAACGCGGCCACAGAACACAAGTGCCGTTAAAATGGACCCCACTCAGTCCATCGCGCTCCCCCGCCTATTTGCCTCCCGCTCCCTCTCCTCTTCATTGTCTCTGTCTCTCTCTCACTGTCGATCCCTTTGATATCCGAGTTCCGTTTCCGTTTCACGTCGATTGCTCGAACGAGTTTCCTGCAGCCGACAACAGCCGTCGCATACAAAATCGGTCTATTTTTATGTCACGAGATCCCGCGTCCGTGTCCTGGCATTTGTCATGACCTCTGACCTCCCAGCAACTCGATTGCCTTGCCCTACTCAAGACGCCTTCTTCTGATATACTATTTTAGGCTTCCACCGTCTTCCCTTTTTGCCGTTTCCATTATTCATTTAAGTAGTTTGGAATTTTTCCATTTTCTTATTTCACCATCTTTCTTGCTTCCATTTCTTTTTTTGTTTTTGTTTTTTTTTTTTTGTTTTTTTGTTCTTCACCAGACTACAGTAGTTTTCAACATTATCTCGCTGAACGCAATCCGTCGACGTCAGTAGTTCTGAAAGTGCTTCTGAAGCAGCATCCAGTCGACCATCACCAGATCATCGCTTAGATGGTCATCCACAGCCGCGCCTGATCAGCTCTGCATCAACTTCCGAAATCCGCCCCGGACCGCCCAGAGTCGCCTCCCGTCCATGTGGCTCGAGTTCCCTCTTCTCGTTAACTCAGGCGCCAGTGGCGGAAAATAGCAAAGGGAATTGTCGCAGGGAGGCGGGGAGGGCAAGGGAGCGAGTGAGGGAGAGGGCTGGAGCGAGAGGAGGGCCAGGGGAAGAGACCGAACGAGAGAGAGAGCTTTTGTTGGGCGAAGGGAAGTCGAAAGTCGAGTGCTTTTTGATAAATGAAATTCTTGTCGTTGCAACGCAGAATTTGCAAGGCTTCCGATTCATCCCATATAATCTCAGAGCCATTCTCCATCTCACCAGCCCCCTCCCCCCGCCGCCCTCTCACACTCCCGGTACGTGTGGGTGTGGCTGTTGGTCTTACAAGAGCGGCCTAATTTTTCTCTGTATTTAATTAAATCGCACTCGCACAGGCCGCCGACTGACGACGCTCGCTTTGTATTCAAAATGAAGTTTCCTCCTGCCTCTCTCTCTCTCTCTCTCCGCCCGCATCTCGATTCTGGGCGCCCTCTGCCCATCGGCCTCCCGCTGTCTGGGTTTTCAAGTTTCGGCTGCTGAACTCAACATTTCAAAATTCATCCGAAATGCATCAATTTCCGAGCCGAGATTAATTTGAGAGATTTCTATTTCGATGCACAGGGGGATTCGACATATTTGAAGAGATCTGTAAATGATTTGATTTTTTCCTTGTTTTTCTAGTTTTTTAAGTGCAGATTTTTTTGAAATTTCCCTTAATTTCCGTGAATTTGCGGGAATTCCGGGGACGATCGGAAAACTCGGCTTCCGGGGACAGGAAGGAAATCGTTCGGCGGCGAAAATGGCGCAAAACGAAAATGGCGGCTAAATGCTTCAAACCGTTATTAATGCCCGATGTCCGGGACACGCACACTAACAAGCTCTCACACACACGCACCCGCGCACACGCACCCGCGCACACGCACACACGGCGACCAATGTTTGCAAACAATGGAGCGAAAAAACACACACGAAGTCACAACAACAAAAACGCCACAAAAACAAAACATTTTTTGCGTTTTTTCCTCTCCACGCCATTGTCATCAGATTGTGGTGTTGTTGTTGTTGTTGTTATTGTTTTTGCTTTTCTTGTTGTTGCTACTTTTTGTTCCTTGTTTATTTTGTTTGCCATGTTTGTTGTTGTTGCTGGTTTTTCTGCCCATTGTCAACGTGGAATTTTAATGACAATGAAAGCAACAACAACAATAACAACAACAACAAACAGACAGAGGGCGGGTGAGGGGCGGAGGGCGAGCGAGACGGGGAGAGCGGAGAAAAATCCTGAACGAGTTCAAAAAGACAAAATCAAAATCGCTTCTACAACAACAACAACAACAACGACAGCAACAACAACAATTAGGGCAACCCCGACGACAACAAATTGAATGAGAGAATTTGAAGATTTCAACAGGATTTCAGAATTTTTTGAATTCATATTGTTGTTTCATATTGTTGTTGTTGTCGTTGTTGTTGTTGGGGCCTCGGCCGATGATGACGGAGCACAAAAGCGGAGGGCATTAGCGGAAAATACAACAACAATAAGAACAACACTGACGCCAGTAGCAACGAGCGAAGAAGGGAAAGTGGACGAAAAATAAAAATAATTTCCAATACTTTTCATTGTTGGGGATTTCATTGTTGTTTCAAATTGAAATCCCTCCCTCATTAGAAGGAAATCCGATTTGGAATTAAGGACAAATTAACAAATGAATAAAACGAAGATTTCTACCGTTATTGCGAACGTTTTCTGGAATTTTAAGGTTGTGAAAGAAAACGTAATTTGTTTTCGTCATGTTTTGTTATTTCGTTGTTGTTTTTGTTGTTGTTGTTGTTGTGGCTATTGCATTAATCCCTCGTCCGTCGATTGCTCAAAGGCCTCGGCCAATGTTGCCACCCTTTGGTTCGCAGCACCGCGGCACGATAAATTCTTAGACTCACCTACACACATACACACACACACACACACACTCGCCTGTCGCCTCGCTAAATGCATTTCGTGGCCGGAGTCGGAGTCGGAGTCGTGGCCGAGGGGCGAGGACGAGGGGCGAGTGGCGAGTGGCGAGTAGCGAGTGGCGAGAAATTACGGCAAGTGTTGAAAGCCACATGGCAGCAACAACAACAATAGCAACAACACGATTCGCAACAAAGCGAACGGCAACAACAACTAACACCAACACCAACACCAAGACCAACAAGAACGCGAGCTGCCACAAATAAATGGCAACAAGAGGCCGAACAACAAATTACAATAACAATTACAATTACAATAACAATAACAGTAACAGTAACAATAACAGCACGAGCAGCACTAACGACAACAACATCAATCGCAACAACAACAATAATAATCAGACAAAAGCAATCGAAAGACCACAAATAATACAACAACAACAATAACAACAACAACAACAACGACCACGACGACGACAGCGCGAAGTAACGAAAGATCTAAGAGGAAGAAGAACAAGAACAGGAAGATGAAGAAGAAGAAGAAGAAGAAGAAGAAGAAGAAGAAGAGAACACCAGGCAGAAGAAGGGGAAGTGTCGGTGGAAACGCATTAAATGGAAATAACAACAACAACAACAATAACAATAATGGAAACAGCGTCAACAACAACGGCCACAACAACAACAGCAAAGCCAAAAACGTGTTTCATTGAGTTCCGTTACGTGTGCCCGACACCAACAACAACAAGAACGGCGACCTCTCGCTCTCTCTCTCTCTCTGTCTCTCACTCTCTCCCAACCGCGTTCCAGCGCGAAGGAGTCAGCGTGAGCGAGTGTGGGTGTGCGAGAGAGAGAGAGAGAGAGAGAGAGAGAGAGAGTGCGAATCCACGCCGCACGCCGACCGCGTTGCCAAATGAGTTATTTAAGTGGCGTCGCCGGCGCCTCGGCGGGCTTTTAATTTTCTCGGAGCGATTTCATTTCGTTTCATTTGATTTCATTTGATTTCCTTCGCTACGGCTTTGTTTCGCCTTCCTTGGTTTCAATTTTTTATCCTTTACTTTTTTGCTCTAGTTTTGGTTTTACTTTGTTGTTGTTGTTTTGTATTTTTATTTTTATTTTTGATTTTGTTTCGTTTTATTTTCCCTACCCCGTTTTATTTTCTACTCCGTTTTTTGCTACATTTTTTACTTCATACTCTGGAAGTTGGAATTGCTCGGTTGTTGTTGTTGTTTCTTTATTGTGCGCATGTTGTTGTATTGTATTGGCGTTGTCGCGGCTGTCGCGGCTGTTGTTGTTGTTGTTGTTGTAGCCCGGCTCCCACAATCCCGACTCCCAGCCGTCGGCCCTCCAGTCTCTGTTGCTTCCTCCCGACCTCGCTCGACCGCTCTCCCTCGCTCTCCCTCTATTCCCCAACACCCCCCCCCCCTCTCTCTCTCCCTCGCGCCATTGTTGCTCGTGTCGCTCCGTCGTCCTCCATTATTCCTCGTGGCTCCATTGTTGCAGTTGTTGTTGCAGTTATTGTTGTTTCCTCTTTTGTTTTGGTCGTTGTTATTGCCGTGGTCGTTGTTCTTGTTGTTGTTGCTGCTGTCGCTGTCGCTGTCGATGTTTTCCCTGTTTGCCGCCGTCGTCGTCGTTGTTGTTGTTGTTTTTGTTGGTGTTTCCTGGTTCTGCTCCTTCGCTCGCCGCGCATTAAAAACGTTCTAAGTTTTTATTCATTGTGCGCGTTCGTGTGCGTCCGTGCATGTGTACGGGTGTGTGTGTGTGTGTGTCTCGCTGTGTTTGCGTGTGCGTGTGCGTATGCGTGTGCATTTGAGCGCCATTTTTACTTCGTTTTAATCCAATCGCGCCCACCTTTCGAACAGTTTAACGCAGATTTGCGATTAAAATTCCGCCGCGGAAGGAACAGAGCGGGACGGCGACGGGGAGGGGGAGGGGGAGTTGGAGGTGGAGGGGGAGGGGGAGAGAAGCTTGAATTTTCCGGGCATTTCCCAGAACCCGGGCGCCATTTGGCCGTGGCAAAGCCGAAACCATGGCTTCCAATTAGGTTCATGCGAAGACGTCTCTTCAAGCTGAAATGAGCAGCTCCATTCATTCGAACTGAATTTTCGAAATTTTATTAATTCCTCTCCTGACATTCATCCGCGTAATGATCTAATTTTTCCTTTAATGTTGCTTTTTCGGACGAATATTAAATTTGTCGACTTTTCTAATTCACTTTAGTTCGGAGAATTTTTCTTTCAACTTTCAATATTTCATCCAACATTTTTCCCTCTCTCTTCCGACCGGTTTCTTCAAAAATTCTTCTCAGTCAATTTTGCTTTCAATTAAGTTCTCAAACAGTAATGGAAATTGTGGAAATAGAAACAGAAAAAATGATTAATTATATTATTTATTAATTATTTTACAATTCTTTTCAAAGAATGGGGAATTTTTATAATCAAATCTTTCGAAGAAAAAATGTTTGAAGTCCTAGTTTTATTTTACAGAATTTTTCAGTATTTATTCATTTCTAGCTTTTGACTCGGGAAACCGAATATTCCCCATTTATGTATTCTTGATATAGACTTTTATAATGGCAGGATAATTCTAAACTATCCTTGGAGAAATGATTGACTTGAAGTTTTGCGCCGCAAAATCGAGATGGCGAAGGCTCGAGGTCTCGACTACGGACTCCAAGGACCCCGAGAAGGAGGAGGGGAGGACGAGGGAAACGCCAGAGCAAATAGGGAAAATGATCGCCTCGCAGATCCCCGCCCGAACTGAGGGGCCGCAGTTTGAAACAATTTAACGGACTGCGGAGACGCGTGAGCGAAATTGAAAAACATACGCGAGCGAGGGAGAGGGGGAGCCGAGAGCTTGGCGGAAGCTCAGGCGGCGATTAAAAGTCCTTTCGGCGGACGTGCGGCCACTTGGCAGCTCGTGCAGGCCACTCCCGGAGCCATCAGCGCATCTCAATCGCTCTCGGAGGCGGAGGCAACGACGCGGAACCGAACAATTGCGAACGGGCAAAAGTTCCACACGATCCGGGAGCCGTTGGTCGCCTTCCGCGCCATCTTCTCCTCTCGCTCGCTCCCGCTCCGCCGCTCTCTGTCCCTCTCTGCGTCCCTCGCTCTCTGTCGTTGGCCGTTCGACTCCCAAATGAGATGATTTCATTTACATGGCGACGATGACGACGACGAGGCCGCCAAAGGACGTCGGACGGCGCTGAGGACGAGCGGAGGACGAGAGGGGGATGAAGAGGAGGACGACCGAGCCGAGCCAGCCCGCGATCGCAGACGATGAGATAACTTCGCGAACAAAATAAAACCCCAAGAGAGCGACACGTTCGACCCCCCCCCCTCCCCTCTCTCGCCCTCTCCCTGTCAGGAGGGCTGGGGCACAAGTGGGGGCGGTGGGAGCGAGGACGTGTTTGACAAGAAAATTATTTGATGGGCGAAGCAGGACGGCGAGGAAGGACGGCAACAACAACAAATTAACCCCAGCAGCCAGAGCGACGACCCGCAGGACGCCGGCGGAAGAGCGGAGAGAGTGAGCGAGTGAGTGAGAGAGGGAGAGCGAGCGAGCGAAGTGCACCAAAGGGTGACTAATGGCGACAGACGTCCGCTCCTCCCATCCTCCTCCCTTCGACGGCGCAGTCAAAGGACGCAGCAGGCGAGGTGTCGACGCGGCCGCCAAACGGGGCCCAGGTGGAGGCGATGGCAGGAGGGCGGCCGAAGGCCGAGGGAAGCCGGCGACAGGCGGAGCAAAGGAATTGGAATCTTGGGGACCGAAGCCGAAATCGACACCGACGCGATGGACGAGGGGAGAGTTAAGAGAGCGGACGGAAGGACGCGAGGACGAGAGGAGTGGAAAAGAGAGTGAGGGAGCGAGAGTGAAAGAGAGGGAAAGAGAGGGAGGGCTGCAATAATTCATAATGTGTTTGAAGCTCCGCGGACGAACGGCAATTACAATAACAACAACAACAATTACAACTGCAATAACAACAACAACAACAATTAAACAACATGGAACAACAACAGCAATTACCAATTACAATGACAACAACAATAATGACAAAATTATAACAACAAAAACAACAACTGACAGCGACAAAAACGAAAGTCCACCAACAGCAATGGCCCATGGCCGCGAGAGAGAGGGAGAGAGAGAGGGAGAGCAGCGTGGATTTCGCTCTGGAAGGGAGGAGAGAGGCGAAGAGCGCCAGAGAGCGAGTGGGTCGGACCAAGGAGCGGGAGAGGGAGGAAGGGGGGTAGGGCGTAGTGATGGCGGGAGAGGCGGGGAGAGACTGAGACCGATTTATGGGTTTTTGTCTGCGATTGCCGGACGGAGCAGGGACAGCAACCAGGCGACGGCGGCGGCGGCGGCGTCTGCAGGACGAGGACGGCGACCACAGGACACTCCATGAATTGCCATCGAGGGTTGGCTCTTGGCGACGTGCTCGAGCCGCCTCCTCCCCTCGCCCCCGTCTCTCCCCCCCTCTTGGCCTTCACTCCCGCCACTCGCCACTGCGTCCGAGAGACTCACGTTTTTCGTCAGCGGACGCCGTCGGGAGCGGGGCGAGGAAGGGCCGAGGGAGAGGGCGAGAGCGAGGGCGAGGGCGAGGTAGAGAGAGAGCGAGCTGTGGAGTGAACGGGGGCGGGGGGCGGGGCAGTCGGGGTGATGAATGAGATTCCGAGTTCCACTTTTTCCTCGCTCGACTCACCCTCGCTCCCCTCTCTCTTTCTCGACCCCTCCTCGCCCGCTCTCTTCGCATACCTCACGCTCTCTTTGAACCGGACGTTCAACTGTAAACGAAGTAGTCTGTGTGTGTGTGTGTGTGTGTGTGTGTGTGTGTGTGTGGGTGTGTGTGTGGCGCCGTGTCAGAGTGCATGAGTGTCGTTGGAAGCGAGTGCTCGTGCGGCTGGGTGTTTGAGTAAATTGTATTTGTATTAAACTCGCTGCCGTAGAGCATAGAAAGCATGTTTGAAGTGCGCACAAAATTTTAATATCCTCGGAGCGGCCGGGACGAGGGCGGGCAGGGCAGGGCAGGGCAGGAGGGAGCGCGACGTGGAGGCAGCCGTGTGGTGAAGTAACAGGGCGAGTGGGGGCAGCAGAGGCAGAGGCAGGGGCAGGGGCAGACGAAGCGGAGTAGAACCGGAGGGAGTGGAGTAGAATTGATGTCAGTGTAGCGGAATTGAAGGAAGTGCAGTAGAATGGGAGGAAGTGCCGCGAAAAGGAGTGGCGAAGATGTAGGAAGTGTAGTGGAGTAGAAGGAGTGGAGTGAAATATAAGGATGCGTGAAGACTATTGGAGGAAGTGCCGTGGATTGAAAGAAGTGAAGTAACAGGGCCTGGTGGAGTGCAGGAAGCGAAGTAGAATTGGAGGAAGTGCAGCAGAAACGAAGGAAGTGCCGTAGACGCGATGTCAGTGCCGCAGAATCGGACTGAAGGAAGTGCCGTCGAAATTATGAACCAGCAATGTAGGATGTGTCGTGAGAGTCGAGCAGTCGAGTTGAGCCGAGTCGAGGCCGTTGAGAGCGCAGGAAGGGCAGCGAAAATAAGCGAAGTGGAAGCGGAAGCGAACTTCCGCAGGTCCTAATCCGAATCTGCGGAGCGTAGGCTGCAAATTTCGGGAACTCAGAAGCCGTGCAGCAAGAAGGCAGGCGACTCGTTGAAGCTCCTCGAAAACCAGATTCGCCTTGCGTCGCTCCCCCAAGCCGGCTGCTCCTGCCCTTTCCCATCCGCTACTCCTGTTTCCACTCCCTTTGCTACTACTTTTTTATGGCTTTGGAACTGTTGACTCGGCTTAAGCCGAGTCCCCCCGTCCTCTGGCCTTCCTCTTCGCTGGACTCATTTCACTTTGTGCAAACAACTTTTCGGATTGCAGAGCAAATGGTTTCGCCCCTCTCTCTGTCCCTCTCTCTGTCAACCCTGCCTTGCCTCCGGGCCACGAGAGGATTCTCCTAATCCTCCGCTTATCCCGGAGCCGGCCTCGTCTTCCGAACCATCGAGTCCACGACCTCGAGGGTTCCGCCCGCGCCCCGGCCCCGAGGACTCCGGCTCCACCGCCGCCCGCCACCCGCTCCCTGGACTCGCACTCGGCCCCGTTGCAGGCACTGACAGGGTTCGGCTCCGATCAAGTGAAGCGAGGAGGCCGAGCAGTGGAACAAGACAAGACGACGACGACGAAGGAGAAGAGGACGACCAAGAAGAAGAAGAAGAAGAAGAAGAGGGACGTAGTAAGTCAATTAGATCCGTTGTCCGCCGCAACTCGCCGTAGCCGTGGCCTGCTTCCTCTTCTTCGGAACGCGCGAACGGCGACAACCGTTTGCAACACTTTGCAACACTGTTTCTGTCTGCTTGTCGTGTTTTCTGTTTGTTCCCCCTCCCTCTCGCCCTCTCGCTCTCCCTCCCTCGGCCGCGATGGCGCCCTTTTCGCCTGACCCCGCCCCCGCCCCCGCCTCGCCCTGTCCCTCACACTCTGCTGGGAACGCCGGATTCGCGACGGAGTCGTTTGGGCTTCGACTCGAGCGAGTTCTGCTCCTTCTGGTCCTTCGGCGCTCTCCTCTGTTCTGTTTGCTACTCACTCGCACTCGCTCTGGCTCTGGCTCTCGCCCTCGCACTCGCGGTCGCAACGCGTTTGCTCTCTGGGATTGTTTTCCACCTCCGAATTGTTCTCCACTGCCGCAAAAATTCACAAAAAGTGCGGGTCGCCAAAGGCTTTCGATTTCAACTTCAACGTTTTCAACTTCGACTGACGCGGTTCTCCCGACGCGGTCGACCTGAATGCGCTTCTGCCTTCCTGCTCGGACCTCGCGGAGCTGGGGCCGAGTCGAGGCGACTGCAGGCGCCCCAAGACAGCGCAGCGAAACGAGTCGGGACGGCGGAATCGAGTCGAGTCGAGTCGGGTCGGGTCGAGTCGGGTTCGAGTCGGGTTCGAGTCGCAGCTCTCGCGAGCGCTCACACGGCATGAGAGCGAGGCTTCGTATTGATTATGTCCTGGCCCACACACACACACACACACCCACGCGCATGCACACTCACACACACTCCCTGCTCTCCCCAACACACACACACACCCAGGCACATTCACTCCGCAAGCACGACGAGAGCCGACGAGAGCGAGACCGAGACCGAGAGCGAGACCGAGAGCGAGCGCGGCCCCGTCCTCACGGCCTTCGTGTGCGGCTCACGTTACGCGTCACGTCGTTTTACTACTACGCAACTTGCGGCCAGGCCAGGCAGGCAGGCTTCCTTCAATGGCATCGCCGGAGCGCCGAGCGAGTGGCAGCGAGCGAGACGGCGACACCGCGAAGGACGCCCGGCCGCAGCGAGCGAGTGCGACAGCGCGCAGCCGACGGCGCAGGCGCCGAGAGAGCGCGCGCACATGTCGCGGAGCGAGAAAATTGTAATAAAATATTTCGGAAGGCAGAACCAGAAATGGAAACGAAATCGGGAAAATTCTTCGACTTTTCAGTTGCCACTTTTTCCGTTTCCGTAGTTGAAACCGAGCGAGAGCGGGGTTTTCGCGATATTTTTCGATGTATTTCGACCGAGGCGGGCGCGGGCGCGGGCACGGGTTCGGCGGAAGCCTCCGCAGGCCACCGCCGGGCCGGGGGAGGGAGGGGCGAAAACAACACTCCCGGAGGCCCGAAAATCACCTTTTTCCGCCTGCGATCGCCCGATCGCGCGACCGCTCGAACTCGGGGCTTCTCGGAATCGCCCGGCGTGTCGATTCCACTGTTCCACTGCTGCGCGGGGTTCCCTCAGGATCTTCCTGTCCCAGGTTCCAGTTGGGTTTTCGATCTGGATTTTCGATTTGGATGTCGGATCTTCTCCGCTCCGAAGCACCGTCGAACGCCGCGAACGCTCACCACCGAACTGCGCCGACTGCCCTCTAGCGACGACTCCGCACGCTCGGCACCCTCGCCGCAGCCACTCGAGACACCCTTAAGTCGCTCTCTCTTTCGCCCCGTCCCCGTCTCCGACCCGCTCGCGGACTCCGGTCCTCTCGCTCGCTCGCCCGCAATCCCTAATTACAGCGAATCCTGCCGAGCGCTCGCCTCATTTGCTCCTGCTTCGTCCTCGTCTCACCGTTAATGATTTGCTCCCTTCTGGTCGTTCTTTCCGAAGTTGTTGCTGTCGCCACCCCTAAGTTGGCAACCGCTTCGCTCGGAGCTGGCAACGCCGGGCCCGGGGAGGAAGAAGAAGATAAAACGGGGAATTTTCATACGCTCGTAATTTTAGCAATTCTTTTTCTGCGATTTCCACATATTCATTTGTTTTGATTTCTCCGTTCGCCGCAAGTCGTTCGAAACCCAGCTAAAAAAACAATTTATTGTTTCTCGCAACCTCGCACACCCTGTGGCGCTCTCGGCTTCGTGTTGCGTCCCGCCTTCCAGGCCAGCCGCTCGCTCTCTCTCTCTCCCGCCTTCTCCCACTCCCACACGCCGCTCCCCGGCTCTCCCTCGCCATCCCCCGCGTGCAACACTGCGCGAAAACCCTCGGAGCCCCGGTGCGACGCTCGGCCCGCTGCCAACCGGTTCGAGGCCACTCGACACGACGCGAGTCCACACGGCCGACCCGAAGCCCCGCAAGAGCGCCGTCGGAGCCCCGGCGCGGGCGAGCGAGAGGCGGAAGGGGAGGGGGAGGGAGTTCGTTATCAGATGGACCCGGAATGGAAGCGGGAACGGGCATCGAAATCCGGATCCTCTCGGAGCAGGCGCCTCGCCGCTCTCGCTCCCACTCGCGCTGCCCGCGCCGACACGCTTCGTCACGTTCCTTAGGCGTCCCTCGCCCTCGCTCCCTCGCCCTCGTCCCGTTGGCTTTTTCGACAGAAATCGATTTTACGCACGCAGCAGTGGCCGGGGCAGTTGTTGGAGTTGTTGTTGTCGTCGTTGTGTCGTTGCCGCCGTTCTCGTTCTCGTCCCCGAATGAAGTCGCTTCGGCGGCAGCGTGGCCAGGCGGCGACCGACGTCCACGGAGCCGAGTTCGCGCTCTTTCGCTACCCCCACCCCCTGTCGCCGCCTCCCGGTCTCCCACTCTCCCCCTCGCTCGGCCGCTGTCAATCATTTTTACTACGCAAGGGGCGTTCCGTTCCTGTTCGTTCCGCCCGTGCCGCCCGTTCCGCCTGTCCGCCTGTCGTTTGTCGCCCGCCTGTCCGACTCCGGCCCGAGTCGTCCGCCCGGCTGCCCCGCCCCCCGGCTCGTTTGTCCGTCACTTGCTCCGCCCGCACCTCCTGCGCCCCCGTGTCCATGGCCGCCCGCCCTCCTCCAACCCACCTGCGGCGCAACCGGCTACGTGTTGGCCCACGCTCCGGGCGACGCCGGGCCCGGGGCGCTCGTGGGCGCGGGTCGGGGCCGCTTGGGGTGGCCGGTGGAAGGTCGAGGCGCGAGGCTCGCAGGCGGCCGGGCCGGGCCGGGCCGCGGGGAATGCAGAAGCAGGTGAAGGTCCAGCGGGAGAGCGAGAGGGAGCGAGAGGGGGGAGGTCGTGGGCAAATGGCAGAAGGACGAACGGAGGGAGGTCGAGAGAGGGAGCGAGGTGAAGAGAAGGATATGCGAAGCGAAGTGGGAAAAAAGTGCGGTAGGACGAGAGGAAGGTAGAGGAAGTGGGAAGGTGGGAGGGTGGCGCAGGGAGCGAAGTGGAGGAGTGGGCGGAAGGCGAAGGATGAGGGGAGGCGAAGAGGAGGCTGAGGGGAAGGTGTTGGTGTCGGGGTCGGGGTCCGTGTGGATTTGAAAGGGTTTCTCGTGTGGATTAATTGAAAATGAATCCAGAAATTCACTCATAGGAGTACACAAAGTGCTTGTTGTTGTTGTTGTTGTTGTTGGCTTGATGCTTTCTTTTTTGTTGGTTTCTTTTTATTGAATTTCGTGATTTTTGTTTTGCTATTTTTTTTGTTTGTTGTTTTTTGTCGTCTTTTTCCAGATGTTTGGTGTTGCCCTTGCGTTTTTATTTTCGTGAGTTTTTCTCCCTGCTGCTGCTGGTTGTTGTTGTTGTCTTCTTCTTCTTCTTCTTCTGGTTATTGCTTGCTGGCTAGAATATCTGTTGTTGTTGTTGTTGTTGTTCGATACAGGTGATACAGTTGTGGTGTTATTGTTATTGCCATGAGGAGGTGATGTTGATGGTGGTTGTGTTGTTGGTGTTGTTGTCGTTGGTGCTGGTGCTGGAGCTGGTGACGGTGGCAACGGCGGCAACGACGGCGATGGTGTGGTTTTCGTTGCTGTTGTTGTGGTTGCTGTCGATCGCCCTCCGATGGTCTCGTTAGGCACCGACCCGAGCCGACCCGAGCTTCAGGTCGATGCAGTTCGCTCGCCATTGGTTGGGGCCATCGATGGGAATCAATTTGTTGCACTCTTCTTCTCCCTCTTCTTCTTCTTCTTCTTCTTCGTGCCCTCCTTGGCGCTTCTTCTTGTTGTTGCCCCACATAACTGGAGGACTCGCCAGAAGACAAGGCGAAGACGACGAAGACTTATGCGGTTTTACTCACACTCACACACACACACACACACCCACATCCACACCCACACACACACAGGTGAAAGTGCGTCGAACCGTGGAGAATTTACGGCCGCGGAAAAGTAGATATTTGCATGTGTGTGTGTGTGTGTGGGTGTGGGAAACTGTGAAAAATGGAGAAAAATTCAAATTAAAAATGAGGTGGAGAAAAATGTTGAAAACATGTGGATAACAGAGCGAGACAAAACGCTGTAAATGTGAGACAAGTAAATGGGACAAAGCAGAAGATTGAAGGAGCCGAAATTCACAAAAAAATGTGTTGGGGAAAAAATTTTATGATATATTTTTTCAAATTTCCTTGAAATTGTGAACAACATTGTGAAGAAGTCAATGCTTATCTTGTACATATATAATTTTGAAGAGTTTATGAATTTTTCCTTCGGTTTTTGGATTTTCACTGGTTTTCTTCTGAATTCGCACAGTTTTGTTATCTTGTTTTTCCTTAATTGGCTTCAGGTGGTCCCAAGCACTCGCTCTTGCTTCCTCTCTCTCTCTCTCTCTCGCTCTCAGAGATCCTGCAGAGCGTCCCACACGCACATCCGCCAGGCCCTCGCCCCTTTGCGCTCACCTCCGCCCACTTCGCCTCCTCCAAAGGCCCTGCCCCACTCCCTCTCCCCGGCCCCTCGCGACCCCACCCTCGCCCCGACTCACCGACCTCCTCCTAATCTACAATCAAATTTCCAGCTCCGCCCGGGCGACCCGCGCCCCTCGGCCCGGCCACGCATTATTCCAATAATTGAAGTCAATTACGCCGGATGATGGAGGGCGCGTCCTCGTCCGGTGGGCGGCGGTGGAGGGGGCGTGACCCGCCCCCGTCTCCGTCTCCGCATTCGCCAGAACGCCGTCTGTCCTGCGTGGCCCGGCTGCTATCGTTAATTACGATCGGGCTTCTTTGCCGCCGTCTGTCCCTGGTTGCAGCCATCTCCCTCCCTCTCTCCCCGCCGCGCCCTCCACCGCGCCCCCCGCGGCCGAGACAGCTCGAGGAACCGAGCGAAACGGAACGAAACGTCAAAACTGACCATGGGATGGAAAAGTTTCGGCATTAAAATTTAATTAGCAGATAATCTGCTGGACCCGCCGCGCCTCGGCCCTGGCAGGCAGGCAGCGTCTTCCCGGCATCTCCTGCTCATCCCCTTCCTCTCCGTCTCACTTGTTGTCGCCCCTCGCGCGTCTCGCTCCTCGTCCTGCCCAGGTCGACCGCGGCCCTTTTTCGCAGGACGAATGCAGACGAAGTGCGAAAACCGCGTCCTGTCGACGACAGGGAGAAAATCTCTCGCACGCACACACACAAACACGCACACGAAGACGCCCCGGGAGTGACTGGGAGCGCGGAACGTAACAAAAACAACTACAACAACAGCAGAATCCCTTCGAGGACCCGGAGACCCGTCAACGAAATCCATAACGAGTGCTGTTGGTGCCGCCGTCAATTGCCCGCAATTACTTGTATTTCAAATGAATTTTCCACTGGCAAATTAAAAATTAAAAATTCAAATTGTAAAAAAACAATGTGTTTGTATTTGAAAACTGCATTATATTGTATCGCAGCTTTCTTCGATGAAATAAATCATTTCTTAATTCGAACTTCTTCGCATATTTCCTCGCTCTCTTGCCTAGTCATAGGCCACGGGCTTCCTTAGCTCGAGACGGTTGTTGGCTTAGGCAACAACAAAAACCCCAACTACAGCAAATTATCTACGAACGCCTGATTTGTCACCTCGTGCCGGGCGAACAGGCGAGCAGAAACGGGAGAGGGAGAGCGATTTTGACAGCTTTGTCACGGCGAACACAGCGAGTAATTCTTGTACTAGCGTAGCAGTAGTAGTAGTTGTTGTAGTAGTTGTTGTTGTCACTACGCCGTGCTTACCGCTGTCATTAGAGAGTTTTTAATCTACTCCCGTTATCGCCGTCGCAAACAATGCATTTTGTTCCTGGTTTTGTTGTCGCAGCCGCGCCGATTCCTGTTGTTGTTGCTACTGGCACTATTTTGCTGTGGCTGCAGAGGTGGGGGCTCTTGGACTCCCCTGGGCCGCTCGGTTATCGCAACTTATGTGGCTTCGAATGTACCGCGTTGGGGAAATTCAGAGAGATTTGGATTTTGTTCCTCTGGTATTCGAGCCAATAAGTTCGTAGATTTTTTTTTAATTTTATCTCTTCCGGCTTTTTAGTTCTTCCTCTTCCTTCTGCATTCCTGCACTTCGCACACATTTATTTTGAACGCCTCGGACCCACGTGGAACTCGTCCGCCAATATTTTATTGATTAACTTTGGGCGATTTTTTCGCCGCCCTCCCCCTGGCGAGTTTATTATTATTTCCAGCTGGCAATAAATATTCCACAGACCATTGTCCGACCCCAATCGGAAATTAACGACCTCCTAGGTTGTTGCTGTTGGTGCTGTTGTTCCCCTGTCTGCCTGGCCGAGGTGTCCTCGCCGTAGGTGGACGCAACAAACGACCTGGAGCGGAAAACAATCACCGGCGATAAAGAACAATGCACTGGAGGAACAATTATTAACGGTTGGCGAAGGCGAAAAAAAAATGTAATCCACAAAATCCACTCGGACCGCGCCTGGAACCGGCGGGAAACAACGGCGCCACCCACCAACGACCTGTTGCCGCCGCCCGCTGATAAGGAGGCGGCCGAGAGGCGTTTGAAAAGCGTTGGCGGCCGGCCGCACAGTGGGCCGGGCGGGCGAGACGGGCGGCAGAAAACCACAGACAGATTCGGAGTCGAGAGGGTTTGAAAGTCGTTGCTTGGAACGAATTTTTGGAAAAAAAAAACCAATGGAAAATCGGTCGGTGGAAATTTGCATATTCCGGAAAATACTGCATTGACTTAGAGTGGTCTCGAAACTACACTTCGCGCCGTGCGGCCGCCCGGTGTCCGCAGCGGAGCAGGGCGGGGCATCGCGGGCACCCGGGTCGGGCGGGCCGCACCAATTGTTAGCCAGCGAGACCATTCCAAGCACGATAACTACGCGTCCGGGGCCCAACTTGAGCTGGCCAAATGCATGCGAACTGCATCCGCGCCCGCTTATCGCGAGCTTTGCGATGTGCAGACGATAAGAAAGCCTGCTACTCCTCTGTCTATCAACCGCGGGCTGCCGGCTAACGCGCCGAGCTTCCACTTGTCGATGGCGATGGACCGCCTGCGCTGCGTCCCACTGTCCGCGCCACCGCCATCCCTCCGAGAAGCTCTCGCTCGCGCCCCATGAGGGAAAGGCAGTCGGCTGTATTAAAATATAAATAATATATTTATTCAAATACTTCACATTCACATGCTTCACATAAAAGTAGTTGCTATCGTGGAATTGTTGTTTTTGTTCTTGTTGTTGGTTTCCTCCGCCACACATAGCCTAGCTTAGACATAATAGAATTAATAGACAGACACAAAAGGATGCGAGTCTTCATTAAAAAATAGTTTGAAGAGCATGCGGAATCGATTGCGTTACAAAAATGCTCAAGGGTGTTCTTTGCCCGTGGCTTCTCATCGGATAACAATAAGTCTAAAGCGGTTTTATTGGGGTTTTAAAATAGGGTTTTCACAGATTCCTTCCTCGAAGATCTGCTTCACGATATTTACAATTAAACAATAGTGTTTATAATACAAGCGTTAGTTCGGCGAAGGACAATAGATCAATTAAAATTGCATCAATTACAAATAAAACAAGTGCACAAAAGTGTAAAAGTGTAGAAGAAAAACAACATACACGAGAAGAATTCCCTTCGAAGGACTCTCTCCAACAATTGCAATAAAAATAATTTGTGCAAATCTCTCGATAACTAAATACTGAAATATTGCGTTTGCGTTGCTGTGATTGTGTCCCTGGTCATTGTTTTGGAATGTTAGATCACACGGTTGGTTACTTAAACATAGCTACATTTTAGAATTTAGAATATTTAGTTGCAGACATAGAAATCCTTCGGGGTTTCTCTAGATTTCAGTACGCTTTGCTCCTCGGTTGCACTCTCGATTGAAGGTAGTCGTCGGCGTTCCCTGTATGAGCCCTCGGATTTGGAAATACTGCTGTTGCTCCAGCCTCCTCCCTGCAGAGCCGCCTCCCGTCGTCGATCATCGCTTCCGCCGATCAGTTGCGGGACATCGGGCCGAGCCGGAACCAGTCGATCAGCTCCTTGCGCAGGTCGTACTTGCTGAGGTCGATCTGGAAGCCGCCGAGCAGCTCGTTCTCCTGCAGCGTGTCGTGCGACCAGACGGTCACGTGCAGCACGCGGTTCTGGATGTACTCCAGGGGCATGCGGTACTCGAGCTGCGGGGGCGGGAGACGAGGCAAAGAGTGAGGAAGAGAGTTGGGAATTGGGAATTGGGCATCAGGACCACTCACCGTCTCCATAAAACTGGGGACGCACGTCTTGCGGACGACCTTCGTCTTGCGCTTGGTCATCTTGGTGGCGTCGGGCTTCAGGTAGCACTTGACGTACGTGTTCGGCTCCTGGCCGCCCTGCAGCAGCGGCAGCCCCTTGGCGTGGTGGATCTGAAAGAGGACCACGGTGAGTACTGAGTAGGGAGGATTGGGTGAGGTTCGACTCGACTCTTACCATCACGGTGAGGGCGCCGCGCCGGTACTGCAGGGAGATCTTGATCTGGCCCACCTCGTACGGACTCTCGCGCGACGGCTGCTGCTTGACCTCTGTGGGGTGAGTAAGTGGGAGAAGGCAATGAGTAAGTGGGAATGTGGAAGATTCGCGATTCGCGATTCGCTACCTCTGACTTTGGAGACCTCCAGCTTGGCCTCCTGCTGGTCGCGCAGCAGCGGGTGGAAGAAGGTGTAGACGAGGTCCGAGTGCGCGATCTCGTCGGCCGAGTTGAAGAGCGAGACGAGGAACCGCTGGATCTCGGGCAGCCGGCGCTCGGCCACCGACTTCACGTTCGACCGGCCGACGTGGATGCCGCTGGGCAGGCTGTGGGGTGGCGGAGAGAGAGAGAGAGGTTGGCAGATAAGAAAAGCTGGTCATGAGAAGCCTCGACGGGGGCGAGCGAGCGGCGCGCGGTCAACAAACAAACAAAGGCTGCTCATGAATCAAATTAATTTCAAATTTGCTCAGCCCACGGCGGCGGAGAGGGAGGGAGCGCGAGGGCGAAGGAGAGAGAGTGAGAGTGAGGGCGAGAGCGTCGCCTCCTTCGGCCTGGCACGAAGCAAGCCGAGGCTCGGGCGCTCACGAGACACGGCCGTTATTTGCAACCTTTCGCGACGTTATCGGCGAAGCACGAAAACAATTGATAAACAGGTGACGCGTCACCAGGGCCCCGGAGAGGACCGAGGGGGGTGGCCGAGGGCAAATGATAAATTCGTGACAAGGCAACGGTGCGAACGAGGCAGGCGACGGGCGACTGGGCGACGAGGTCTCGTCATTTGATTCGATCAGCGCGTCGAGCGAGCACTCGATGTGGAGCGGCGACGTCGAGGCATCGCGGAGGAGGCTCTTTTTTAATTGATTTCTTCGATTCGATAACGACGGAGCAGGAGGAGTTGGCCAACAACAACAACAACAACAATAGGCAGTATAACAACAGCAACATCCACCAGTATAACAAGTCCACAATCTCCGGAGGGGAAGAATCCGAAATCGGGGCCACCAACGAGGCGAGGGAGAGGACGATGTTCCCCAAATAGACCTTCATCCCCAACGAGACGAACGAAGCCCAGCAAATCTCGGCCGAGATCCAAACAAACACAGCCGCAGACGCAAACACCCACACACACACACACACACACACACACGCTCCCACGCTCCCAATGGCAGTCGTAAACCGCGTTGCTCCCGGAGACCTCGGTAACTATGGAAGGCGACTCGACTCGACTCGATTCGACCCGTCTCGATTCGTCTTCGCTCGCTCTGACTCGCCTCGAGTTTCGACTAATCTCGTGCCTTCTCCCGCAGCGCCGCTGGCCTCGCTGGGGCTCCTCGCCTGCCTGGCGCTCAGCCTGGTGGGCATCAAGATCTGGTGGTTCAAGCACCGGCTCCACTTCGACCAGAGCTCGACCAGCAACGGCGCCGTGGGCGGGTCCCAGCCGCGCGTGGCCCCGCCCCGCACCCGCCACCGCAGCTCCAAGGACAAGAGGCTCTCGCAACAGGTGGGTGGCGGGGACTGAAACGAAGACCGAGGCTGAGACAGGATCTGGGTCTGGGTCTGGGTCCGGGTCTGGGGCTAGGAGAGGATTTTGGCTGAGGATTTTTAATTATAATTGCGAACCAACTGCGACTTCGACTCGAGCACCGGGCGTTTTAATTCATCAAAAGACAATTTCGCGATAAGAAAGCTCCAGTTGTTGTTGTTGTTGTTACTGTTAGTGTTGTTGTTGTGCGGGGGAGAGACGTCCAGACGAGGCCAGACCACAGGGCGAAGAAGCCGCAGGGCTGACGCGTTCTTAGTCATGCTTTCGACTGCCGAGTTCTCCTGGAACTCGACAAGAACGACAACAACTATAGCGACAATTAGAGCAACAATACGTGCAACAACAACTAGAACAACAACAACAACAACAGCGCGGGAATCTCTTATCGCCGCGGGAACCTTTTTACATTATGTATTTTCGAGCACCATCGATAAGCGCGATGTGGCCTGGGGTGGGGCGAGTGGAACGAGATATTGATTTGATTTTATTGCCCGATTCTCCACTCGTCTTGGTCTTTGTTGTTGTTGTTGTTGTTCTTGTTGTTGTTCTTGCTGTTGCTGTACTCATTGTCCATTCGTTGCAGTTCCGCGAGCCGGTCGACGTGCACGGCGTCTTCCGCAAGCGCCAGGAGGACGAGCTGGACCCGGAGCCGCCCCGCCCGCTGCCACGTAAGCATCGCCTTCCACCTCACCCCCTTCCTTCCTCTCACGTGTCCCCTTCCTTTGGTTCGTTGCAGCCGTCCGTCCCCGCAAGCACTCGCGCTCCTCCTCCGGGCTCTTCCAGCCGTCGGCCCCACCACCGCCAACCGATCCAGCGATTCCGGAGCCACCGACCCGCGAGCCCCCGGTGCCGCCTGTGCGCCGGTCGAGGTCGGTCGCGCCGCGGGAGGAGGAGCAGAAGGAGGAGTCACGGAGTCCGCCCTCGCCAGCAGGAAACGAGGACGTGGAGTTGAAAGCTTCGGAGGAGGTTCAACCGGCTCAAGGGGACCTGCCGGAGATGACGCCAGAACCAGCGCCAGAACCACCAGCAGCAGCCCAGGAGAGCTCGCTGGAGGCCTCCGGGCCGAGGTTCCTGAAGATGAAGACCAGCCCCGAGAAGGCCAAGCCCGCCGTCAACCTGACCGAGCGACGGGCCACGGGCTTCCTGCGGCCCTCCGACGAGGACTGGCAGCACCTGCACCTGGAGGAGGTCGAGCATGAGGCAAAGGCCGAGCTCCGGGAACTCGAGGACTTCCGGGACGAGCGCGTCGAGGAGGCCGCGCCGTTCGAGAGCAGCCAAGTCAGGGCCAAGAGCGTCCAGTTCCAAGTGCAGGATGACGAGGAGGAGGAGGAGGAGGAGGATGGGGAGGATGGTCCGGGACACCGGTCGAAGCTGCTGACCCAGCGACGGCCCACTGGCTACGTGCACGACGTGGCCCAGCTGCTGACAGACCTCGACGAGGACGACCCGGAGGCCCGGGCCGCGGACAGCCTGTGGCGCGAGATGGAGAGCGAGCTGCGGACGGACTTCGGCAGCAACATCGAGGAGGAGTTCGACAGGATCCGGCACTCGTACGAGGCGAACGAGGAGCGCTTCCTGGAGGACGAGGAGGCGAAGGAGGAGGAGGGGGGGCGCGAGCCGCGGCGACCCACGGGCTTCGGCAAGAGCATCGACGAGGACTGGGAGAGCTTCGAGCAGCTGGAGCAGGAGCCGAACCCCATCAAGGAGCGACGACCCACGGGCTACGCGCGACAGACGGCCTACGACGAGGAGCCGAGGGAGGCTCCGGGGAAGCCGAGGGTGACGTTCGATGTGGCCGATGAGGAGGAGGCGACGGCGGGAGCAGGCGAGGCCTCGTCGTTCATAAAGCAACGACGACCCACGGGCTTCGTCCGAGACGTGGACGAGGTCCAGAGGCAGATGAGGGCAGATGATGATGAGGAGGAGGAGGGGGATTTCGAGGCCACCCAGCCCAGAGTCAACTTCCAGTTGGACCGCGACATGGACGACGACGACGACGACGACGATCAGACAGAGACCCACGGGACGTCCTTGATCAAGCAGCGACGGCCGACCGGCTTCGTCAGGGACGGCGTGGACCTGACGAGCCCTCAGTGGGACGAAGGCGACTCGGAGGACGGCCTCAGGGAGCCCCGGCGCGTCGCCTTCGAGCTGGACGACGAGACGGAGGCGGACGTGGAGCAGACGCAGACTCAGCCATCGATACTGAAGCAGCGGCGACCGACGGGCTTCGTGAGACGCGACGAGGTGCCGCCGCAGGACCCGGACGAGGTGGAAGACGAGGCCGCGGACGAGGAGGAGCTGGTCAGGAGGCCGAAGCCACGTCAGAAGGTCACCTTCCGGTTCAGCACGGAGCCACGAAGCCCCACGCCAGAAGCCGAGGGCGACGATGAGGACGATGACGAGGCGTCCAGGGAAATGCCGAAGCCGATGCAGCGCCTGACGAAGACCCGGACGGAAAACACGGCCGCCCTGCTCTTCAGCACACAGGTGTCGGCGGAGTACGCGGCGGCGGCGGATGCCGGCTTCAACGACAGCTGGTCGGCGATTCGCCAGCACCGCCACCTGACGGAGGAGCTGCAGCAGCTGACACTGGAGGTCGACGCGGCCGCGACGGAGCCCGCGGCGCCCCGACCGGCACCCCAGCCCGCCTACCGCAACCCCCTGGCCCAGCTGGCCGCCTCCAGCCCAGGCTCGAACACGCCGGAGGCCCGGACGGACCCGGCGCACAGACCGGACGAGGTCGGAGTGGCGAAGCCGCGCACCCTGCGAGACATGAGGAGGGCTCAGGCGCAGGGCCAGTTCCAGCAGATGAGGCACACGGAGCACGTGAGCGCGACGGAGGCCTGATGGGACCGCTTTTACATTTTAGGGATTTAGTTGTGACGATTAGTTGAACGATTTTCAAAGGAAATAAAGATTAGATATGCTTAACACAGGGAACTCGTGGTTCTTTCTCTCACTGACCTGTGGAGCTTGGCCAGAGGGAAGTGCAGGCAGAGCTTCTGGTGGAACTCGGTGAACTCCTTGTAGGAGCGGAAGAGGTGCGTCGGGTCCGGCTGGCCGTGGCGCGTCACGCGCAGGATGTACGTGTAGTACTTCTCCATGTCGTAGTGCTTCTGGCAGCGCACGACCATCACGCTCTTCAAACGCCCGTCCTGCTGGATCCTGCATCGAAAGGAAGGGAGTGGTCAGTGGAAATACGTAAACGGGAAGAGGCGCAGCTCACGTGTACTTCCTGGGCACGAAGGACAGGAGCTCGCCGCTGCCCTCGTCGTTGCTGAAGCGCATCTGAGCCAGGTTGTGCAGGAAGAAGTTGAACTGGGTGAACCAGCTCTTCAGCGAAAACTGGATCATCTTGGCGAACGAGGCGGCCGCCTCGGGGTTCGACTGCGAGGGCAGGAGGGCGCGCCGCACGTAGGTCACCGCGTCGGCGGTCACGCCAGGGATGCCGGCGGTGGCCATCAGGGCCAGCATGTGCAGGATGAGGTCGCCGTGCTTGCGGATGATGTTGAAGGCGCGGCAGCAGAGGTCGACGAAGTAGTGGAAGTCGGTCGAGGGCTTGTCGCCGCCGTTGATCACGTACGCCATGTCCGAGGTGAGCACGAAGGGCGTGCGGTCTCTGCGGGGATGCCGGAACAGAGGAGATTAGAATTAGGAGCATTAGGATTTGTGCAGGCCGAACCCACCTCTTGAAGTTGCCGAACATCTGCGCGTCGCCCAGGAACTTGCCAAAGTCGATGTGAAACAGGTGGCCTGAGGTCTTAAGCATGATGTTGTCGTTGTGCCGGTCGCAGATGCCCAGGATGTAGGTGGCCACGCTGTAGCCGGCGCACGAGACCGTGAAGTTCTTCACGGCCCGCTGGTACTCCAGCTGACTGGGGTTCTGCTTGGCCAGCCACTCGGCGATGGGGCGGTCCTTGAAGGACCCGGTCAGGCCGTACTCGACCTGGATCTTGCGGAGCGTCTCGGCGTCGGAGACCAGCTCGATCATGCCCTTCTTGTAGCCCGTCGGCACGCAGTTGAAGGTGACTATCTTGAGATCGAGGCCCTCGGCGAGCCACATTTTGTTCATCACGCGGATCAGCTGGATCGTCAGCATGTCCTGCTGCAGGTCGTCGCCCGACTGAGGGGAGATGGGAGAGGTTCGTTAATCGGGTTGAGGATTGAGAATTGAAGAATTGCTTGAATTGACTACCTTGAAGATGGCCGGCAGAATCTCGGCGTCGGGCCCGAAGTAGGAGATCTTCAGGGGCAGCGTGTTCGAGTTGAAGTAGCTGCAGCCGCGCACGTTCACGCCCGTCACCTCCAGCTCGGGCCCCAGGGGCAGCGACGTCGGCTTGTCGACCAGCTCCTGGTGCACGGTGTCCATGCCGTAGCAGAGGGCCTTCTGGCGCATCGACTCCTTGGCCTCCTTCACCGACTCGGCGGTCGCGGCCAGGTTCTGCAAAGGGAAGCGAATTTCGTATTACTCTCGACATGCGATATTTCGATTGGTGTCCATCCACGCACCTTGCACATCATGTTCTGGCGCAGGAAGCGGGCCAGCAGCTTCTCGCCGCAGATGGCGAGCAGGGCGCGCAGCATCATCTTGTTGCGGCGGTAGTAGCGGGCCTGGGTGATCAGCGACTCGTCAAACTCGGTGGGCAACGAGGTGTCGTCGATGGAGTTCTGGGGGTCGTCGCCGGGCAGGCTGTGGACGAGCAGCCAGTACATGTGGTGGGCGATGCGCGGCGACTCCAGGCACTTGCACAGCAGGAAGCGCGCCATCGAGGAGGCCTCGTAGGTGTCGTGCTTGAGGGCCTGCAGCAGCTGCGGCAGATAGTCGACGAGTTGGTCGTTCGGCAGGTGCGAGATCCACTCGACGGCCTTCTCGCGCACCTTGGCGTCGGGGTAGCGCGGCAGCAGCAGCTCGAGGGCCTGCAGTGGCGAGAGGGGGCTCCAGGAGCGCAGCAGCGAGTGCAGGTCCATCAGGCTGGCGTAGTCCCAGCTGTGGGCGGCGTGCAGCACCTTCGGCAGGGCGTACGGGAAGCTCTGCAGGTACAGGCGCTTCTCCCAGAACACCTCGCGCTTGTCGCTGGCCCCCGGGTAGCCCTGCTCGGCCGTGTCCAGCAGCTCCTGCTGCAGGTTCGTGTCCAGCGAGTTGAAGTCGTACCTGGAGAGGAGTGGGAGAAGTGAGAAGTGGGAAGAGAGAGCAATCAAGAGCTACCATCGACAACTTACCTGGGTGCCGGCGGCGGGTTCTCCAGGGGCTCTGGGAACTGAATGCGGCCGCCGTAGGGCGGAATCTCGATGCTCAGGACGGGGCAGACGTCGGGCTGCGGGTGGCAGCCGCGGGCGGGGGCTGGGCCCAGGAACTTGTCGGCCGTCGCCGGCCACACGGACAGCAGGTACGAGCCGCAGATCATCTCGCGCTTGTGGTCGAACAGCTGGATGGCGCACCAGCCCAGCTCGGTGGTGACCTGCTTGCGCTCGCCGTTCACATCGCTGTTGTCCGCGTTGCTCTCGGCCACCTGGGTGCCGTACAGGACGAAGATCAGGCGTGCTTCGCGCGGCAGCGTGCAGATGGGGTTCTTCTCGAACGTGATCCACGAGGAGAAGTTCAGGCGCGGGAAGAGCCCGCCGCCGGTGTCGTTCGGGCACTTGGTCACCACCGGGTCCGAGATGAAGCGCGTGCCGTAGTTGATCTGCACGCCCAGCGAGTAGTCGTCGTACTTCCAGAACGGCGGCGGCCGGTGCAGGCAGTTGATGCTGACCACGATCGGCTTCAGGACACACGAGATCGGAATGGGCGCTGCAACGAGGAGAGAACAAATTAAATACACGGCCGAAAGCGTCGATCGCCAACACCCACTTGTCGAGTAGTCGATGGTCTTCACCGAGAAGCCCACGCGGAACACGTTCGAGTACAACTCGATCAGCTCCTGGACCGCGTCGCGCAGCTGGTTGCACTTGAGCTTGATCTGCTCCAGCGTCGAGCGCGGCCGCAGGCAGACCTCGGCGTAGTCGCCGTAGTCGCTGACGATCTCCGGGTTCGCCTGGACACCGCCGCCGTTGCTGCTGCTGGCGAACTTCACCTGGCCCTCCTCGCAGATGCGCCGCAGGTCGGCGACGCAGCCGGCCAGCTCCAGGGTGTCGATGGAGCCCAGCAGGGCGCAGATGGCCTTCACGCCCTGCACGACGCCCGAGCACGAGAGGATCGAGCGCGAGCTGGCGTCGCCGGCCGCTGACTCCAGCTTGTCGATCTCCGTCTCCAGAGTCTCTGCAAAGTGGGAGAAGAATGAAAATGCTATCGTCGAGAAGCGGATCGAGTTGATGCACGAACCAATCAGGATCATCATGTTGTCGTAGGTGATGGTCGTGGCCATCTCGTTGGGCAGTACGTCCTCCGGCCGCAGGTCCGCGTCGCGCACGTCGTCGCGCTGGGTGCGCGCGATCACCCGCAGGTTCTCCTCGGTCTTCAGGCACAGGCCCAGCTGGACGTCGCGCTCCAGCTTCAAACTGTTGTGGACGCACTCCAGCTGGCTGAGCTTCGAGGACGGCGACAGCCACTCCGAGACGCCGATGGGCTGCAACAGACGGAAAGACTTTAGATATCGCTCCTAGGGAATGCTGGGAATGTACTCTGGTACCCACCTTCACCACGTAGTCGTTGACGGTGCCCTTGATCTGGCCCTCGAGCGAGCAGAAGGCCTGCCCGATCACCATCTCCACCGCGGTGGTGACTGAAAAGAGACAAAGGGAGAGTTGTAGACATAGCTGGAATGCGCGCAGACAGGATCGAGAGGACGCCTACTGTCGCAGGTGAAGACCACGGGGGCGCCGTAGCCCTTGATCTGGCCGCCGACGCCGCGCGAGGCCGCCAGGGCCGCCTCGGCGTGCGTATACAGGGCCTCGAGGACGGGGTGCACCAGGATCTTGATGCTCGTCGCCAGCGGGTAGTGGTAGTTGAACTCGGAGGCGATGATGTGGCCGACGTTGGTCAGCTCATCGTCGTGCAGGTAACGCGAGCGCAGCTCCTTCACCATGTAGTAGAACTCGAGCAGCTCCGGGTCGACGGTGCGCTGGTCGGTGACCATCTCGTAGAGGCGCGTGCAGGTTTTCCGCCGGTCGAGCACCACGTTCGGGGCGGCCACGTCGGCGCCGGAGCTCGTGCTGCCCACGTCGTACCGGTGGCCGCCGCTGTTGCGCGGGGGCAGCGGCGGCGGCCCCAGCGCTGAGGATGCCGAGGCCGAGGTCGACGGCACGTCGTCGTCCGGCTGGACGGGCAGCGGGCCGTACACATCGCCGCTGCTGAACTCCTGGCGCCAGCCGATCGAGGACACTGCGGCGAAGAAAAACACGTGTCAAGAAAAGAGGACGGGATGAGAGGGTTTCGACTCACCATTGGGGGTGACCACGGAGCGGTCGAGCTTGTTGACGGCCTCGTAGACGGGGTCCGAGTACTGGGTGCCGCCGCTGTACAGGTAGTCGAACGGGTCGTACTCCGCGTAGTAGGAGGTGCAGTCGGAGGCGTTGTCGCTGCCTGCAAGTAGGGAACGCATCGTATGCGGCTTTAGTAGGCGGCCCAGCAGTTTGTCCTCGTTCAGAAATTTCATAAATAATAATTCTACTCAGTGCTATTCGAGAATCACGGCGAGAATAGAAGACGAAGAAGGTGCCGCGATCTCGGCCCGGCGCCCACTCTCTGTACCCAAAATACAAACGACACAGCAGAGCATTTCTTTCGCTTTTTCGTTTTGTTTTTAATTTTTGATATTCCGATTCGGTCTCGCTGTTGTTGCTGTTGTTGTTATTAATATAGTCGCCGTCTCCTCGGGCTTGTGGTTTTGTTTTGATTTTGTAAGGAAATCAAAGTCGCCAGCTCTATCAACAAATTGTCAATTTTCCGTGCTACTTGTTCGAATGCCTCGAATGGACGGCGGTTACGACACGACTTCGACTGCGAGGAGTGTGAGTGGGAGGAGGAGGAGGAGGGGCGGAACCAAGTCGTGCGGATCGCACGCGCCGTCGGCGGGGGCGCTCGCGAGATTCGGCGGATTCAGAGGTGCCACTTGCGCAATCGGCGACAGCCAAGGGCCGCAATCAGAGGGTTCGATTGTTGGCCAACCTTGACCAACGATGGAACCACATGACGATGCCCACGGCCGAGGCAACGCGGTCGTCCCAGAGGCCCGGGGGTGGGACATCGGAAAACCTGACCGGCGAAACACGGGTCGCCTGTGTTTCCGGAAGCAGGCGGCGATCGTCGTTTATGGCCCGTCTGGCGGAATAGTGTGGCAGCTCTGTCCTGTCTGTCGGCCAGTTCAATTCACAGTTTTGTGTTTATTTTTACCCATTTATTCAGCTCATAATCTGGCCATTAGTTAACACATGTTCATGTGGACGTCGCCGCGAGTGCGACGGAAACACATATTTCTGTCTCGTGTTTTCGGCTTTTTTTCAAACAATTTGTCTCACTATAATCGCATATTGGCAACAACCACAATGAAACTTATTGACAGAATATTTGAGGAATGTGAGTGGGGCCAAATTTGAGTGGGGTATTTAAAAAGCCATTAGCCTTTATAATTCATGGTATTAGGTTTGCGTGTTCCTCTCACTCTCCCCAATTTGTAGGCGATTATAAAAACAATTAGCGGCATGCTTTCAGGCGCCAGTGGCAAGGACCAGGCACCGTCGTTAGGTTTTTTTTTTTTCATCTATTTTTTGAGAAAATCATTTCTGGACTGAATTGTCTGACCTACTTCTGAACTAATCTCTGCTAAAGACTAATCAGCCATAACACGATCTTCTTCTTAAATCGCAGTACACAAAAGATGTTGCATAGAGTTAGGCAGGAAGTCGCTTCAAATGAACTCAATTCACGATGCTCCCAATGGAACCCTTCACCGATCGCCATCACCCTTACTCGGAGCAGAAAAGCTCCGTCGACGACATGCAAAGGCAACAAACGTGGAAAAGCTCCACGACCAAAGCCCGGGAATCGCTCACGGTTCCATTCTGATGGTGAGTTTCAATGCAGTGATTTCAGAAGTGCAAACACAAGCTACAGCAATGCATCAGATAAAAGCAACAACAATTTCACAACAACATCAAAACATCGTCACCAACACCAACAAGACCAATCAACGAGGTTAATAACATTCCGTCTACAGACAAAGAGATTCACAAATCATAATAAATCTAAATGGTTGAAGGAGCTGAAGGTAATATACACAACGACAACAACAACAACAAACCGTTATCAAATTATCAAAGTCAAGCTAAAACAGGTGATGGCCAAAACTGGAAGGAGTCATTCCTCCACAATGTTTGCAGAACGTGCGCAACCGAAGACAAAGAAACGCCGAATCGCAATATTTTTGCCGAAATTCAAAATGCTTCCCCGTTAACCCCGCGATCGCGCGCATGCGTCACCGACGGCGAAGAATCAGAAGAATAAAACAAACGGTTGCTTTTGTTTAAACGTAACGTCTGCAACGTTAAAGCGCATTTATTTGCCACAAACAGAAAAGGAAAATGAAAAGGAAAACACTGTGAATTTCTCTTGTCTCTTCGTTTACATATATCTTTAATACAATCATTATCCATATTATAGTTTATATAGAAATAAAATACTTCGTGTTTCTGTCAAAATACAATTCAAATATGTAATACTTTCATTCATCGCAAAAACAAAACACAATACACAGACTCAATTCATGAAACCCAATTCTGACTTTAACTTTGTGATTTAAACTCATCTATTTTATTGTTTCTGTTGCATTCGTTTTTTTCTTATTTTTGTTTTTTTTTTTTTTTTCATTCGTCTTGGATGCAGTCTTTGAATTTTTACTTTCGATTAAGTAATGCTGTGGTTATATTGTTGTTGTTGTTGTGGTTAATTGCTGCCGTTGGTCCCTCGAGCAACGCGACGCGACTCGCCGATGTGCAAAGTGCGGAGTTCTAACATGTATTTACAGTTTGCAAAGTTAATGTTCGGACTTGTGACAAGGTTGAGACGAACGATTAGTTGCGATTAGAGTGAAGCAAAGTGAAGTAGTGAGAGTTGAAGGAGTTGGAAGTTTGTTTTAGTTTTGTTTGGTTTTGTTTTGCATACAACATTTTTATGTGTGTGTTGGTTATTTTTTCCACACTGGAAGATAGAGAAATAAATAAAAAAATATTTGAGTTTAATTGAGTACACATTGAGACAAAGGCATTAGTTTAACAACGATCACTACGTCAGGACAGTAGAAGAACTAGTTTATAAAGAGTATACAACGATTAACAACGACATTTACATTAGCAACATCGACAACTACGAGGAACGAGGGTGAGGTATGGAGGGTGAGCAAAGAAGATTTGTGACCTTCTAAAGGATCTTCCAATTCATAATCTAATAGTGCGTTCAAGGGAAATTGATCTAACGATATGTGCCAGGAGAAATATGTTTGTAAATTTACTAATAATGGGCTACGAAACATAACCGAACACCAGTAATTAATAAATACACGGATTTCTGAACTCACCGTAGTCATCGTCATCCTGATGCAGAGGATCGAAGGCCTCCAAGACACTGACGCGAGAGCTAGAAAATAAAGCAATACTATAAAAAATTGTCGATGGCCGAAAAAAGCAGTCAAACTCACTCGTCCTCGTGACTCAAGTCGATAAGGTCGGTGCCGGTGCGCTTTCGAGCAGGCGGCGTTTGGCGTCGCAGGTTGCTGGTGGACGAGCTGCTGCTGGTGCCACCGCCGGCCACCACCCCGGCACTGGCCCCGCCGTTCGAGTTGCCCACCGACGACGTCGAATGCGATTTGGGGATTTGCACCACCAGCGAGCCACCGACTGCGCCCGCTGCGAGCGTTGGTGGAGCCGTCTGAGGCGTTGCGTTCGGCTGCTGGTAGTAATTGGCGGGCGCGGCCATGGCGCCGTACTGGAAGCCGTAGGGCGTGGGGTAGTGCGGCGGCATGTAGGCGGCCGTAGGGGCCGCGCCCACACCAATCACAGGTGCACTTTGAGGATAGGTGGTATGGTAAGGCATCGTGGAGGTGACGGCGGCGCCGGCGGGCACTACGAATCCCATGGTGTGCGGATACGCCGTGTGTTGCTGCGGCATGTTGTAGAGTTTCTGCAGCTCCTCCTGTGTCAGCGGCACCTTCTGCTGTTGCTGCTGCGGCGGCGGCGTGAAGGGGACGAGTTGCAAGCCGCCGGCGCCCTGGGAAACCGCATGTGCGTACTGCGGCGCGTACATGGCCGTGGGTGCCGCCGCCGGCCTGTAGACCCCGTGAGGGTGATGCGCAGGTGGAGCCGCCGCCGCAATGGGGCCCAGGGGCACCAGCGCCGA
Organism: Coelopa pilipes; assembly: GCA_947389925.1. NCBI lineage: Eukaryota > Metazoa > Arthropoda > Insecta > Diptera > Coelopidae > Coelopa > Coelopa pilipes. Next base: position 1,387,620 of record OX376699.1, read on the forward strand.
GCTGTTGGTGGTCTGCATCTTCTGCAGGTCCTCGATCAGCTTCTCGAAGGGCGAGTGCTCCGGCTTCTTGTTCGTGGGGCTGGCGAACGAGATCAAGTCGCTCTCCGGCGGCGGAGTCTTCGAGCGCGAATCGTGCGCGTCCCTGTGCGCCGAGACTGCGGCGGCCGCTGCGCTGGTGACCACCTCCGAGTGCCGGCGCTGCGGAGCTGCAGGGGGCGCGGCGATGGGCGGCGGCGTGGCCTCCGAGGAGCTGCCGCGCGAGGTGTGGATCGAGCCGGGGCGATGGCGTGGCGCGTGCTGCGAGTAGTAACTGGCCGCGGAGCTGTTCGAGTCTGGCGCATACTGGGATCGCTCGTAGTAGGGCGTCGAGGCGGAGCTGGAGATGGAGACTGAGGTGCCGTACTTCTTCGAGCGTCGGTACTCGTCGAGCGCCTGCTGCTCGAGACTCAGGGCGGTGGCTTTGGCCAGATCGTCTTGGAACTGTTTCTCGTAGTCGATCTCGGCCTGGTTCGACATGGCTGGCTGTTGTTCTGTCTGGTGGTGAGGAGTGAGGACGACTGGTAAACTGAGTTCAACTGGAAGAAAGAGCGAGAATATTCGATTAGCAATAATATTGTGTTGAAAACACGGTTCAATTGTATTTTCACAACCAATTATTACAAGAAAAATGCGCGACTGAGCCAGGAATGTTTGTCGAACAGAAATCAACAACAGCGGCGATAATTCACAGGCGATTACGGCGATAATGAATTTTATCTAATTTTTTGTTATTTTCCTCTTCCCCCATCGCAAGCTCTGTTCCCATCGCTTTATGCTGTTATTTGGAGATTATTCACAGCGACAGCGAAAGAAACTGACAAAACCATGGGCGACGAACTGCACGAACATAAAGAGACCCAGTCAGTGAGCAGCCGCATTGGCCGAAGCAGACACCTGTGACGAGGCGTTTCTTATCTCGGTGACAACTCGGAATCGAAGGGCTGCGGGGAAGCCGAAGGGACGTGCCGAAGGGGGCAACAAATAGGGGGAACCACCAGTCAACCAACAACAGATAACAGCGAATGTCGTACTGGGCGAATTCAATTCACGAAAATCAATTTAATGCCCGACGTCATGAAGCCGATGCGGTTCATTGGTTCTATGATTAGATCCACTGCGCGATACTGACACTGAAAGGTGCGCGATGACTTCAGACAGCGAGGAAAACAACGTGTGTCGCCGATTCCAAAGGAATCTGGCGAGCCTTGAGTGGCTGCCGACCGCTGGATGCAGAAATTGTTAGAATTTGTTGGTTTCAGGACTCGAATTTTGATTCCCCTCGGCGCACAGGGGGAGAAACGTCGACAGAATGGGGGGAACAAAGTTCAATTAAATGTTGACGAAGCATGAGCCAAAGAGGAACAGAAATCAAATTGATTTCTGGGTGCAACGACAACGTCAACGTCGACTACGACCACGAACGACCAACGAGCGACGCGTGCTTCAACGACAAACGAACGAACTGCGGGCCGTCCGTTCGTAGATCATAATTTTCAAAACCCACTGAGAGAGGAAGGCTTTTTATATGGCTTTAAAAGGTTCCACAAGCGACGACATAAAAGGAGACAACAACTTTTCAAATTAATTGTCGATGCCGATGAATAGGCATTTCCTTCCATCTAAGCTCTCTATGGCAACAGCGGAGCGGGGCTTGAATGGCTTCTTAAACGAGCCAGGCGAGCGTGAAGCCACCCACACGGGGAGCTGCCACCTATGCTGGGGCGCCGTGTGTTGCGGTGCGAAACGAGGTGTGGAGCATCGGACGGAGACTGGTTGGCGTTTGCTGGAGCTATTGCTGCGACTTCTATCTGCGACAGACTCCGGCCAGGAACAGCAACAAGTGGCCCGTGGCAGCCGGGAGAGCGTTGTGAAAGCGAAAACGACGCAGAAACGATAAGAACCAGAGTTTTGATAAAACATTGTTTCAAGTTGTTGGGTCGAGCGAGAGGAAATCAGAACAAACGTCTGCCGCTTCCGACGTCGACGGCTACGCTGACGTCGGCGGCACACGGAGACTCCGCCGCCATTGTGTGTTCCACTTTAGTTGCGTCAGAAACACAAAACGAAGAGACTACAACAGTTCCAGCAGATAAGCTGGATTTTCAATCGCAATCTCCGTCTTTTGGCACAGCGAACAGTTGTACGATTTGCCCCATTAACTCACTTAATTTGCGGAATTTCCTTCACAGTGTACACGATTTTCATTTGCTTTCGCCAATTTTCGGTAACTTTTTTCTGTTGTTCAATTTTTACTTTACACCTAAACGTCCTAGAATCCCTGCAAACTTTCACTTTTTACACTTCTATCGCACTGGACCACATTTTCTCGACATCAAGCAGAACATTTCAATTATTGTAACGTTTTCTACGACGATTTGTTTCTTTTTTGTTCCACGAACTCAAACAAAAATTTACTCAATGCGCAGCGTTGGAGACAGCTCCACCTTCGACGAATTTCAAACAACTGTCAAATAAATGACAGTTGCTCTTTGCCGTCGTTATTGCTGACTGCTTTGCTATCATGTTTGTTGTTGTTGCTATCTCCCTTCCTCTGACGTTGTGTTCATAATAATTGGAGCTTTGTTCATTTAACATTCGCCAGATTGCAGAAAGAGAAATTAGAAAAACGGTACGATGGTTTTGTAAAAGATTTTTGGACCAGGATATTGACAACCACTCTAGACTGAATATATATACACATATGACTAGAACATAGCATATACTATTATAAGCTATCGATAAACTAACAAATCAAAATATTAGACAACCTTTGAAAAATTCATAAAATACAAATTAAACCCAATCTGAACCCTTCTCTCTTAACTCTAAATGACTAAGAAACAATAGAAAGTAAAAAATAATACAATAATTTCCCTGTACATATCTCCTATCGGTTTGGTATGTTCTATTACAATCTTGTGGCTATATTGTGTTTCAATCTTTACAATTCCTTTACTATTCATTCACAGAAACGCTTGGAAACAAAACTTAAAAGCACAACAACAAAGCTGCAGCATTCGTGCGATATTTATTTGCGTTTTGTCTATACACGAACTTTTATCAGCGCATTTCGTTCTATGCTATTTTCGTACGCACTTCAATTCCTCTAGGTATTTCCCCATTTCATTTATTCGTTGTTCTTCGTTGCCCGCGGAAGACATTTTTTCCGTACAACACACACAGCAAAAGTGGAATGAAGAAACGATTTCCCCTCACAGAAAAGGAATAAGGACAAAAAGGAGTTCTTGTGAAATTGTGTAAATTGTACGCACTAAAGCGCATCTAAAATACATATTCCATCATTTCGGTTTCATAAAAAGCAAGGTGAGTGAAAGAGTGCGCGATGCGAAGTGTTTTCGAAAATAAGGTTAGAAGAGTGTCTGACGAAAGTGTGTGTGTGTAGCGAACGGAGTTGAAAAGATATATTCCAATCTATTTTGTTGTAAAGAAAATTCTACAAATTTCTTCTACGTTGCGCAGAGTAATGAAATATCACTAAGATAGATTTTCAAATTGAATTCACAGCATTTTCATCAACAAATATACAGCGTTTCTCAATAAAATGAGTACGTCTGATACAAGTGGTGGAACAGGGGGCGGAGGAGCCCCTGGACCAGGTGGAGGCCCTGGTGTTGTAGTGTCCACCGGTGGCGGATCCGGATCGGGAGGTGAGTTCCATTTAGATATTTGAATTGCTTTTTCATTAAAAACCACTGTAGACTATTTGGCTTATCCATTCCCTCATTTCTCTACATCTACGTCTCTCGTGCTACGTCTTTCTTTTCTCCTCCTCTTCTCATTATGTATTCCATTTTCTTATTGTGTTCGTGTCAGTGTTGTGTGTGCCTTGTTTTGGTTGTGGGGCAAAAATATTAAAAAATTTTAAAATGCTTTTAAGCAATGAAAAACCAAAAAAATGTGCAAATTCATTTCATTTGAATTTCTGAGACGTAATTGTGTGTCTCTATTTCTATTATCCCGTACATTGGTGATGTGTCCGTGTCTTGAACATATCCGTAACAAATAAAAACTCCATTATTCCTTTCATTCGCAGAACTCAGAATCATAAAAACTCAATTAATTCCACATACACCAACATTACAACAACAACTGACGGCACATCAAATTCTGCAACACCAACAACACTCACCAATAAATCATTCACCACTTCCATCACCAACACCACCCACCACTATCTCCAACACCACCTCAACGACAACAACAACAACTCTGTCAAAACAACAACATTCGTTATCTTCCTCATCTCTGGCCACCACCCCCCACATTCACTCGATCCAAATGAAAAATCTCACAAACTCATTCTCTCTGAATACAGTTCCAGCGAAGATAACGCACGTCAAGACGACCACCATCGATGGCAGTGGCGCTGTCGGCATCGGCACCATCATGACCAGCGGCATCTCGACCTCCGGGGCAGGAGGCATAAAGGTGGCCACTAGCAGCGGAGGATCAGTGAACACGTCGTTGGGGGCCACCCCCATCGCACTGAACACCTCTCAGGCGGGCACGGCATTCCGAGCCATCGGCGCTGGCGGACAGTCGACACAGGTGCGCGTGGTCATGGCGCCAGGAACGATTATGCCGCAGTCAATGATCAAGCAGTTGGAAGGAGCCGCAGCAGCAGCCGCGTCTGGGCGTACGCAAATAACAGCCATTCCTGCGGCAACTGCACGCACCGTGTCCAACACTTCGATCACAGTCACACGCCCGGTCACGCAGACCACATATCTCCCGCGAGCTGGCGTCACCGCCACTCAAATGACGGGCGTCAACGTGGCCACTGGACAACGTTTGGTCACACCGATTCGTACCACCCCGGCCTCAGGAGCAGGAGCTGCCACAGTCACTGGCCTCACGGCTGGAGGTAGCTTCGTGCGAGGCACGTCGGTCAGTAGAAACTCATCATCGCCGGCCACAACCGTAATTTCTCCGGCCACAAGTACCACCTGGATGGCCGCCAATACAACGGGTCAAGTCCAACTGATACGTGCCATATCGCATCAGCCACGTCAGCGTTTGATCACGACACAAGGCATCACCAGCGTTGCCGGAGGAGTCACGGCAACAAGTGGCACAGTTGTGGCTACCACAGCCGCTTTAGCACAGAGCGGAGGAGTCGTCGGTGGAACGCAACAACAACAATCTCAACAATCGTCAGTTAACCAATGTAAGTTGCGTGTATATTATGAAGGTGATTACAGAACTAATGAATTGTACTTTGTCAAACAGCCAGCATTCAGGCAGTTTCTGCACAGCAACCACAACAGACATACGTTGCTACTTTGGCCACAGTCTTGCCACCACGTCAGCAAACCGCTACCCTTGTCTATTCCTCGAACGTGTCCACGTCACAGCCCCAGTCCCAAGCACATCAATTCAATCCCACTGTTACTGGTCAACGATTCGCGGTTGCAACGCCTCTCACCGCCAGCACTGGAACCGGTTCAGGTCCGCGGCAAATACGCCCCATCTCGTTGCCAAAATCCTTCTCAGCTACAAAACTAAATACGACAAGTATTAGTATTCGTTCGCCTAATTTACCGCAATTGACGCCAACGCTGACCACAAACGTTTCAGCAGCGAATTCTCCACGGAGCAACTCAGTCACTGGCTCGACGGGAAACGTGATCCCAACCACAAATCTGTCAGCTACGCGCATTATACAATTGCAGCAGCAACCCGGAGGCACTGCACAGCAAATCATCGGCTCGACCGGACGTCTGGCCAGCAATGCTATGTTGCAACACCTCATTGTAAACCCACCGGGTAGTGGGAAGATCGGTGAGTATTGGTTTGAATTTAAATGTGGACGACAACACAGTTGGATTCCACACACCCTTCAGACATCGTTTATGCTTCCTCAGCACATTTAGCTCAATCACGGGAAAAAACAGATTCTCCACAATGAAATCGGCAGAACCATGCACGTAAACAAACGCCGGCATTTAATTACAAGCAACGCTCTTCTCTCCGATAACAGTCCGTCAGTCCGTCCGTTTGTCTGTCCTGCCGTCTCATGGAGCGTATCGGATGTGAATGACTCACTTTAGAAACGGTTCGCTTATTATCGGCAAAAATCCAGCAATAGCAGTGGTTTATTTGATCACACTCTCCGTCGAAATAAAGAGGAATCGATTGAATATTTTTTTATAAATTAATTTCTTGTTATTGCCATACATTCAACCATTAATTTGGTTTTCCAGGCATACGCCCTCCCGTTACCATGGCGGCAAAAGTACAACCATCGCTGACAATCACACAGTTGAGCAAGTTACCGGGCTCCACCACAACAAATGCAGGCGGAATGCAGCAGCAACAGAATCTAACCGCAAGCATTCAAACTATAAATAGTTCCAACAACAGTGGCATCGCTTCACCATCTATTTCCACGGTGAACTCAAACATGAATGCGGGCAACCTGTCGACGGCAACCAGTGCCCAACTTGTGAATGTGACACAGGGCGCCAATGGTCAATTGTTGGCTACGCAAAATGTTGCTTCGTCCGGTGGAGGTGCGACGGTTGTGCCCTTGGCGATTACGACTCGTGGCGGTGCTGGCGGTAATATACTTACGGGCACTATAACTCCAATTAAGAACGCGAATGGCATCACAGTAGGTAAGGTTATGGCTCAGGCCCAAGTTGCCAACAGTGGTCAGTCCGATGGCCAGTCACCAGTGGGTAGTGGCACACCAACAAGTGTATTCATACATCACGCAGGAGCTCCTCAGCGTCCGCACAGTGGCTCTGGCGCCACCGTTGCCGTGGCCACGAGCAATGTAATTACATCGGGTGCTGGTTCGAGTTCTGTGATCACAGCTGGAAATGCAAGCGGAGCCACCGGAGCCTTTCTGCCAGCCGGCAGTACTTTCTACTACGAATCGGTGCCAGCCAGTTCCGTTCAGGTCTCCACTGGGGTTTTGTCATTAACCACAACCACAGTAACCAGCAGCACAATGTCGCAGAGTCAGCTGGTAGCCAATGCATCTAATTTGGCTATAACATCGTTGCCATTCTCCCACGCGCCAACGTCGACGGCAACTTTCACAGTAGTGCCATCGACTGGTGGTCGCAGCATAGGCCAGTTGCAACTGCCAGTATCCAGTGGAAGTACCCAGATTCAAGCGGTTCCCGTGCGTTTCAGTGCACAGCTGGCTCCTGGCAGTAGTAACAGTGTGACCGATGGGACACACATTGCTGTAGCACAACCCACTCAACTAGTTTCGAGCACCGGTCAACAAATACTTATACCAGCTCCGCAGCAGGCTACAGCTGGTCAACAGCCACAACATATGGTGATACCCTTGCAGACATCGATTAAGGTTACCACAGGTGGCGGTGCGGGATCAACTGTTGTCTCAAATTTCTTGCGTAAACGAGACGCAGAAGGATCTCCAGTGAGAGCAGCGAAAAATCTGGCTCCGACTTTCCTATCAATGAATTCAAATATCAGTGGCGGTCCAGTCGGATCTTCGGCGCAACTTTCCTCTACATCCTCTACCGGAGTGTTTAGTACGACCTCGATTGGCACATCTAACACAGCTTCTGTCCTGACAGCTGAGGCGTTATCGAAAAAAGATCGCTCCACTACCGCATCTTCAAGATCATCGCGGGCGGTGTCACCAGCCTCATCGGATGGTTCTACCACAGTGTCGGCTAACTCCTCACCGGGAATTGAACAGCAGATGCAAGATGGCAATATGGTTATCAACCGAATGTCGGGTACCAATGATGCGACGCATTTTAATCCTATCAATGATGTAAGTTCTAAGACTAAGTACAAAATTCTTTATAGTTGTGTAATTTATTCGCCACAGTTGTACTCTAATCACCACAATTCCCATACATCCTCACACCAGCATCATTTACCGTCCACGCCAGCCAGTTCGCGAAACTCGTCGCTAGACAATCAGCAGCACGTTAGTGGTTCACATCAGCAACTATTGAATGGCAGCGTCATCGATTGTCCACCGCGCAAAAAGTCCAGACGATCAACGTAAGTTGTAATCAAGAAATCATCTATTATTGATTATTAACTTTTGCAATGATATTCACAGCAACGATAGTCAACATTCAACACAAAGTCAAACTTCACTCTCGTTACCGCCACCCTCGGGCGGTGGCAACAATATAGCGCATGGCTCTGCAGGCTCCGTCCTATCCACAGGCAACGGTCCATCGATGCTGGCAGGTCCAAGTCATGAAGTCAATAATGTCTCCAATCACAAATCGAATAATAATCAAATGCCATCTGCGGCCGATTTCAAGGAGAATACGAAACCAGCGGAGTACATATTGCGAAAACCACGGAACTGCACACTACTCAATGTAAGTAAAAAATATTTCTGCAATTTGGAGAATGCAAACTGGAAACGTTTTTTATCCTTAGACCTACAAACAAAACTGGAAGGCAGCAAATAATCATTTCCAACGTTATTCTGATATCAAACCTCGCGAAGAACGTCGTCCCACAGTCATCGATTTAGCGAATCAAGCCAATGTGTTGGGTAAAATCAACGGGTGGAAAATTTATCATTTACGTTCCCAAATGGAAGACTTGGTGAGTTTGAAATATAAATACAACATTTATGGGTTCTTATATTCATATATATTTTTTATATTATTGCAGTGCGAAAACGAGTCAATGGGCTATGACAAACTCTCAACAATGCTTAAGCAAATGGAATCCCATGGCAAGAATCCTGATATTGAACGTATTAGCGACTTGTTAAAGGTATGATCTATATAAAAGGAAACTAGAAATTTGAAACTCTTAAAATATGTTATTTATAGGGCAACATGCAACGCAGCAAAATTATTGTTGATGGAGTAAATGAGGCGCAAAACCAAATAATGAAAATTTTTGAGCATAAATCACACATCTCGGACATAATACATCGATGTGCTTCTAAGCGTAATTTCAAGAAACGCGAGAAAGTTTAATGCAGCGCTATTAATAAGTGTGAGTGAGAAGCTGCGCAACGCGAACACCAATTCGTCAATATATAATAAATATTCATAAATAGCTGATATAACATTAATTATTAGATTACATCTAAGACAGTCGTGGACTGTGCAATTCAATTTTATTTTTTAATCTGAACTCAAATCCTTGTTAAGAGATATTTTTGCATGTAACTGTTGGAATGAAACTATCTGACCAGAGAAATTTTGCTAGTAGAGTTCATCTATTGGAAGATAATGCGAAATTTAAAAAAAATAATATTTTTATTACTATTACTATTAGTATGTAACTGTGTTTCTTTATATCTATGCTTGTAAGTTTGTACTCTGAGTACATTAATGAAAGAACCCACTGTAAGAGAACTCGGATATCATCTTACAAATAAAACATTAATTCTTTACAAACTTGGGTTTTATTGAGGAAGAGAATACAATAGGAAATCTTATGCTTAGATGCATGGTTCGTCGCTCTCTCACATGGGTGGTGGTGGGACAGGTAAAACGCCCATCGGCGGTGGTGGTGGAACCCCGTTGAACATATGATGTGGGCGCGGGGGGCCAGGCATCGGAAAACCTCCCGGCGGTCCCATAGCACGATGCAGTTGTGGTGGTGGTGGAGGTATTTGTATTTTAGGCTCAAATTTGAATGAAAATTGCAAGAAAAACTGCTTTGTGTCTCGGTTCCAATGTGTCCAGAACTTTCCTTCCGTCTTCTCCACTTCACGCGAGGGCACTTTAAAAGCAATAGTCTCGTAGGGTTCGGCAGCAAACAGCAAATACTGCCACTTGCGGTCTGGTGGCTCAATCTTTTGCTCATATGCCGACATAAAACGATGGCGTGGTATAATTGTTTCGGTTATTTCAGGGTAATCGATTTGAAAGAGCAGTGACTGTTGTCCATTATCGGGATCACGTTGTTTAGTGACACGGTAGCCGGGACGACCGATTTTGACGAACTTTTTGGGTTCCACACGTGGTTTCTCTGGTGCAAGCATCGAAGGTGACTCCTTTGCCTCCTTGGCCGCTCGACGCGCCAAATTCTCTTGATGCTTCTTGCCTTGGGTGTGAGCCAAGTAACTTCCCTCATTGTTGTGAAGTGTTAAACAGAGTTTACATTCATAGGACCCCAAGTGATTTTTCATAAAATATGGATCCTTATTCAAATCGATTGTTTCCAGAGCGAGTTGTCGCAAACGCTCCTTTCGGTCGCGATTTGTCTCCGACCAGGAGGCGACCCCTCCGCTGCCGGTCTTTCCTCCGGCGCGATTTTGAAAATCCATTTTAGAGACAGAAACTTTTTCAACTGTATTTAACTAAAAAAAACAAACAATTTTTATTGAAAAACATGTTTTTCTAAAAATTTATTTTTCCACTCACCAACCAAGCGACCAGAAAATAGTTTCTCGAGATGTCAAAGTGATTTACAGAATAATATCGAATGTATTTTGGAAATCTATTACATATCGGTTATTATTGCCAACTCTGAACGAAATAATAAAATATTAAATTTAATAGAACTGAAAATATTGCAAATTGTAGTGATATAATAGTAATATTGGATGGTAAAGAATATTTTTCTTATCACGAATTACTTTGAATTTTTAATTTTTTGTACATGCAAATTATGTTCGCAAATTTATTTTCGTTAAGTCTTGACATCTCGCAATAGAAATGTCAAAAAGATAAAAATAAGTTTCTGACAGCTGTAAGCATGAACGCACACATTCGCGGGCCACAAATGTGTGAAAAACGAGGTTCGCGTTGGAAAAATCGAAATTTGTGAGGAAATTGTGCAAATTTAAGTAGTCAAAGCGTACGTTTCATAAAAGAACGCTCCACATGCAATCAGTGCTAAATTGAAAATTGAGAGGAAGTAGTGTTAGTGATTTAAGCACATCTGGTAACTTCCTTGTCTGGTACTGATAAAAATGTGAAACAAATGTCTGTGAGAAGGGAATTTATATGAATAATCGTTTGATTATTAGTTGAAATAGAATGAATTAATTTAAAAAGCCGCAAGTGAATAATTTTAATTTAAAGCAGTGCTTGTTGCAGTCAATATCTTAAAAAATGAATGAATTGCATCAAACGAGTGCAGCAGCTGGGCCTGGAGCTGCATTAAATTTGGCTACAAATGCGCAGCAGAAGTCTGGTGTAATCAGAAGCCTCAAGTCCAACATCACCGCACCCACGACAGATGCGGGCCCCACATGCCAATTGAGCAGCGAGGCAGCAGCAGCCATTGCCAATGCCCAACTGAACCAGCTGGTGGCACCCAAGGTGCCCGCAGGACAACGAAGGATCATCAAGAAAATCACCATAATCGATCCAAAAAAGCTGCAACAGGCTGGTCTGGACCGACAAATCGCTGAAATTTTGAGCAAGCAAAAGTTAGCTGGCAAACAGGGTACATCGAGCAAGGCGGCACCCACAGGTATCTTGTTATTACTTTGATTCACATGTATTTGAATTTAAATTTGAGTGGGAGTTTAACGACTAACGTATCGAGTTGGTAAATTTTTGAAGGATTTTCTACTTTGATCCCTTGTGTTCAAGATTTTAACAAATTTTCTTATTCGTTTTGTGGCTCGAGAGTTATGCGCCTGACCTTGGTATCTGAGGTCCCGGGTTCAAATCCCGGCGTGGGTGCTTTCTTTAATCTTCATTTTTGAACAGGGAGGGAAACAAGGTTTTATTTTTTGTTATATTGAAAATTATTATATTTCAACTTAAGAATTATTTATTTCCTTTGACAATATCTGAATATATCGGTTATAATATGTTGACCCAAATTGAATACTCATTTAAGTCTCGTCATAGCATTTCGGTTGCTGGTTGTTTTTTTTTTTGTTTTATTTGAAATCTATTGTAAATATCCGGTCACCGAATTTATTTCTTTGAGTTCCTTAGAATATTGTATTCTTTATAGCGAATTTTTCTGGCGCGAAAAATTGATGGTGGTTTGGGCGACTACGTAAAGGGTTGACCCAGAGTGGGTGGAATTCGGGTTCAAGTCCCGTTTCGAGTGGTGTTTTTGCAATGTATCCATATTTAAAAACAAGCTTTTTTTTTTAGTTAAATCAGCTACAGTGCTTAATGTTCCATCTCGAAGTCAACAACCGAAATCATTAAATACCGCGAACACGTCCGAAGAACGTTGCTTGGAGCAGCTGTCGCCTGTCGATCGATTGAAACATGCCAAGAAACTGCTTAATCAAAAGCTACTCACAAGAGCTTCAACTTCACCAACATCACCATTGCCAACCGCGCCAAAGACGATCAAACTACCAACACTTAACACGACTTCGACAACACAACACAAGTCGTTGAGTCCGCAAAACCCAGCTCCAAAGACAAAGCAGTATTTGGTACTGAAAATGTCCCCTGAGGAAGAGAATACTCAGAAGCGGTCTGCAAAGAAGGTGACTGAACCAAAATCATGGCCAGCGAAATCTCCCCAAACGCCTCCGAAAACAGCACAAGACATTGCACGTGTATTGGATTTTAGTGGCTTCAGCAATTCTGACAAGACTCCGGTCAAAACTCCGCAATTTATACACAACTTTAATTTGCACAAACTGAATTCTTCTATACAAAAGCATAGGGAGCCACAACAGCTGCAGGAAAATTGTCTCAAGAGCAATGAAAATGTTCTCCATTCGCATTCGAAAAATGGGGAACACTTTTTCAAAACATACCAAAAAAAATTACCCTCTGCAGCACCTGTTGAAGACGAGAAGGACGATGTTATACCTAAGGCTTCCATTCGCAAACCAACGGCCAGTAGCACTGTCCCAAGATCCCCACCATCACATGTGTCCGTCTCTACGAAGTCCACCAGTCTCGACCTCTCTTCTCAGCCCCAGTCTGAGTCCCTTGACTTGCCAAAATGTTCTCCCTTGAAGATGCCTTTCCCCACTTCCACTTTGCCGCAGGAGGCGCCTCTGCCAACAATATCCACATTCAAACGACCATTTCCAGTGCAACGACTAAATTCTCCTGTGAACGTGTCCATAAATTACGCAGTCGATAGTTTTTCCCTTACACAGTCGAAATCGCAGTCCCATAGTCTAATTGTTCTTGAGGACAAAGTCTTGTCCCAGGACGAGAAGATCGATCTAACTGTGTTGGGATTGACTGAGCCGAAAATGGAACCCACGTCATCCGACCCGTCGTTCGTATGTACGAAGACATTTGGTTTACCCAGTCCAGAAAAAGTGGTCATCAAGGAGGAGAAGCCAGAGGAGGTGGCTTTGCCAGCCATTGGAGCAACAGTCAGTACGGATCCGAATCAGGGATTGGTTGTAGTGAATGTAATGCAACCGAAGAAGTTCATCGTAGCTCCAGATAAACTGAAGTTGTCGAAAGACAAAATTGCAGCATTAGCCAAGAAAATAAAGTCACAGGCCGCACTGAAAACCCAGCAGAAGAAGACTGTCTCAGACAGAAAAGAAGATACATCTATATCGAAGGATTCACAAAAACAATCGTATGAAAACGAAAGAAATGCCCTGAATTCAGTAGAATCCATCGTGGCTCCTGGATGCATTGACCAAGAACCCAGCTCACCGTCAGACAATTCTTATCGACAAACAACCTCAAAGAAAGTTGAAGAATCATTGCCACAAACGGAGGAAATTCCAAACAATATTGTCATTGAAATTGTGAAAGAAGACGCTATTGTTGATCTTAAAAACTTGCCAGACGAGCAGTCTGATTCAGAACAACGGCAAATTGATATAGAAAAACCATTGGTTTTGCTACAAGTTGAAAATGTTCACACTAATAGCGAAAATTGCATCCCTTCTGAACTACCGAAATCTGATGTAGAAGAACCATTGAATTCGATTGAAGTGCAGAACGTACAAGCGAATGGCGAGAAACCCAGTTCATCAGAACCAACGCAAATTGAGTTAGAAAAACAATTGGATTTGTCTGAAATTCAGACCATACAGAATCATGCTGAAAACTCATGTACTTCAAAAGCAATGACAAACTATGAGAAGATACCATCCGAATGTGTGGACGTGGCAGAAACACCATCCATAGTCGATAAGAGTAGAGATCTCCCAACGCCTGAATCGACGTCTAATGTAAATGTGATCGAATCTATTACGAGGGAAGAACCGCATGAATCGCCTCCCTTAGAGACCAGTGTAGGGAAATTACTTGTTGACGATGAGCAACCGTCGACTTCTAAAAACTGCAAGTCTTCACTAGCATCAAAGACACAACCTGCAGTATGCATTCTCGACGAAACTCCGCCCAGTGAAGAAATTTCTGCTGTTGACTTTCTAGCTGCTTTCGCGTTCAATACACACTCTAACCTCGAATTGTCTGCTGATGAAATGAACCTGAACGCCTCTCTAGAAATGAATTTACCAACAAACAATTTGTCGTCCTCATCAGTACCAGCTTCAGAATCTGTATCTGAAATTGTTCTTTCTGTGAAGCCAATAGAGGATCCTATCGATGCAACAAAACTGTTAGCACAAATGTTTGGAGAGAGAATTGACACTCCTACAAACAAGGAATTATCCAAGAGTTCAAGTATAAAGGCAAAACAGTTGGATATTTTGCAAAATACTGGAAATGAAACATTTTTAGAAATTGATAAAAAGAAAGCAGAATTAAAAGCATTTGAAAATCCTGTAGAGAAAGAATGGAATGTAGAACCTGTAGATATGAAAGGGAATGACAATCCAGTGGAAAAGGAAAGTAATGTCATTCCGGTTGAGAAGGAGGATATTCAAAATTCAGCAGATAAACAAATTGCTGGCAGTTTATTAGAGAAAGAAACTAATGAAATTCCAGTAGAGATTGAAAGTAGTGTCATTCCAGTTGAGAAGGAAGAACATCAAAATCCAGCGGAAAAGAAAAGTAATATAATTCCATTCGAAAGTATTATCATTCCACTAGCAAAGGAAGTGGATGTAGTTTCAGAAGAGAAGGAAAGGAATAACATTGTGGTAGAGATGAAAGAAAGGAAAATTATTTCACTGGAGAAAGAAAGGAATGATATTCCAACGGCGAAGGGAATAAGTGATATTTATGCACCGAAGAACATGGAATGTGATAAAGAAAAGCAAAACCAACCAGTCTCCACTAAAAACAAAGTTCAAGAAAATATCGAGAAGTTAAGCAGTGAAGCATTGCAAAAAGAAAATAATAAAGTTGAGAACCCTGGAAAAGAATTACAGACTTCCGTATCTCAGTCGAGTACGGAACTTGCTGAAAATATGACGATAGAAACAAAGAAAATTCCAACTGAGGAACTGAAAGAACCGGTCGAGGAATCGAAAGTAAGGGATCAACCAAAGAATAATGAGTTGAATAGTGAAGGAAAGCCCACTATTGAAACCTCAACTAAACGCATTCCGAGATTCAAGAAAGGAAAAATAAACCTGGTACCGCGCAGAAAACAATCGATTGCTTCCACCATTGAATCGGATAAAACCAAAACAAATGCACCTTTAGCTGAACCAACTAAAGAAACGGAAACATCTGAGATCACTATTGCGACAAATATAGACCAGAAGACGAAGGAGGTTTCAGAGCAAAATAATGTCCAAGACGATGTTTCTGAAACCTTAAACGTATCTGAAGTCATTTCGAATCAGATTGAAAAGAATAAGAAGCAAATTTTAGTAGACTCTCTGGAAAATGTGGAGGATTCAAATACGTCTACAGTTATTTTGGATGCCACTCAACGAACGAAGGATGCACCATTCGATTCTCAGGAAATTGAGAAGGAGACTATAATACATCCCACTTCAATTGATCTCAATTTATCTTCTGTTGATGTGGAACCAGTAACTAAAAAATCGATTCCACCGTCTGTCACTCCACGCAGAAAAACCAAGACGAAGATTTCACAGAAGTTAGAGGAGCCAAAAGAAATAGAAACTCCAGTTTCTCCTTCAGTCTCGCTCATAAATCCTCCAAAGGACAGCGAGGAGAAGAAATTAGAACCACCGAAAATTCCTTTCAAAAGGAAGTCCCTCGAAACCAAAATGAAGGAAGAAAATGTAGTTGGAATTAAGAATCTACTAAAACAAATTGATGCGAATCAATTGGAGAAGGATAGTAATGACAAGACTGTGTCTAAAAAAGTAGTAGAAAAGGATAAGACAAGTGACAAAACAGAACAAAAAGTCCAAGGCCAAGAGGAAGTTAGCGATAACATCGAGATAGGGATAAAGGAAACGAATAGAAGAAAATCAACGAGAAGAACAGCAGAGTTAAAGGGAGAAGAGAAAGGACAATTCAGCAACAAAGATACATCTGTCGCTAAGAACCAAGTTGAAAGCAGTCAAAAGAAATCAGAGTCATCTAACAATAATGATGTGGAAAGTAGAACTGAAATGAGGCAAACTCGCAGATCTAAATCGAGAACTGTAGAAAGAGAGATGGCAGTGAGGTGTTCAAAAGTAGAGGAAGAAAGTACACCGATCATTTTGCAAACTCCACATACTCTTTCTGATAAAATTGCTGTTGACTCTGCAGTTTCTGCCTTGTTAGAAGATTCGAAAGCAAAATCAGCGACTGTAAGTCGCATATCAAAGCAGGAACCTTTAGAGAATCAGGACATAGGCATATCAAAACCTGCTCCCGCTAAGAAACCACGACTGGAGTCGAAACATTCTGCAGATACGCAAAGTGATATTGATATCACGGATGTGGACTGCAGCAATATGGAGTCGTACGATGAAACTGCCAAGGAGGAAAGTTCGCAGGAACTCATGACCACCAAACCGAGTCGGAAGCGCTTGCGGAAAACCGTCGACGGCTTTAAAAGAAGGCGTATTCTGTCCACTGAGTCAGACTCCGATGAGGAAAACCGTTCTATCGTAAATGAGGACAGCAACGATTTTCTTGGGTTCGACGAAGCTATAGAAAACCAAAGGAAAATTATAGAGAACTTCAAAGTCCTCATCGCAACCACAAGTGCTAAGAGCGGCGATGAACAAAAGGGCAATAACAAATCAACGGTCGCTACCAAAGAAAAGATTTCTTTGGAAAAGTCATTTACATCCAAAATAGAGAAGAAGTCACCGAGAGGGGGGAGAGCTGTCACAATGCCCTTGAAGAAGCGATGGGAGTTGGCTCACAAGCCTCAGGAGGAGACTGACATAACCGATGATACATCACCATTGGATGACGATGAAGACGATGCCTGTTCGAAGGTAAATTTAAAGGCGTTAACAGGAAATACCAAATCCAATTCTAAAGACACGAAAACTTCAGCAAGAAAGCGAAAACTCAATACAAGCGAGTCTGAGAATGTTACAAGAGAGGCAAAAAAGACCAAAGTATCACAAGAGGAGAGAACCGTAGAGAAGAAGACCCCAAGTTCTATGAACAAACAATTTTCAGCAAATTCTCCAGATCATGTTTTTGTTGAACCTCAACCAGTGTCCACACTGAAGACTAATGGACTTTCCAGTGATATTGACATTGCTCAAGTTAAAGAAAAGACACAGAAAAGTTTTGAAACAAAAGACTCACTAAATGATACATGCAAATCAGAGACTTCGACCGTTTTAGGAAGCTCTGGTAAGGGGGTACTTGAAGTAAATATTTCCTTTAACAAAAGAGCTGGCCGCAAGGCGAAAACGATCTTTAATGAATCGATTTCTTCGTCGACCCCCATTCAAACGACACCCTCCGGTGGTGCGGATCTCAAAACAACCACAACCTCTACAGTAGAAACTACACCAGTTTCACGAAAGCGAGGACGGAGATCGATCAAGGAAGAAACGCTTGAGGATTCTTCTATATCTGTTGCGGAAAATTCAACTGTTGAGTTGGATCAAACGGCTACAACACCTGTTGCAAAAAAACGTGGACGCAAGCCGAAGGCTCCAAACGATTCTGCCAACAATTCGATCTTGGATATTGGTACGCCGAATAGTACCATCGACGAATCTATAGGCACACCAATGAGAGAGGATAACTCCATCACAACTGATTCTACTCAAAAGAAACGTGGACGAAAACCGAAATTTGGTGGTACTCCAGGAGCCCAGTCCAATGAAGATAAATTTAATCCGCGTCTACTTCTCATTCGTTCTCGTGACCAGTTGGATACCGACGAGCAGCTAACAGAGACCACCGAGAAACCCGCTGCTGGCTTCATTAAGTGTGGACTATGCCTGGCGAATACCACGAAGGCAAAGTGGAACCTCCACTTGGGCGAACATTACGGCGTGGGATGGGTGCATGGACAAAAAGAATTGGTATGTTGTGTCGTTCTCCCTGGAGACAAGGGATGTGATCTAATAGAATTTCCATTTTCAGGACACAAGTTCTCGTTCCGTGATCCTCGGCACTATGATCAACTACTACAAGCAGACCAAGGTGAAGGGCTTGAATTGCCGGTTGTGCCAGCGTCTGTATCGATCGGGACTCGGACTGCTGACGCATATAGAGGCGTGTGGACTTTCAGCGGAGGAACAGCAGAAGAATCGTCTGGAATGCGAATACTGCAAGAATAGTTACACCAAGCTATCGCTACCTGTTCATATTCGCACGTGTCCAGTGCGAATCGCGAGTATTAAAGAGACGCTGGATACGACAGAGAACACGACTGAAAACTCGTCCACAGATGTGCTCAACAACGTAGGTCGCGTCAAGCGGGCCTCTCTACTACAGTGAGTTGGAAATATTGATACTCATGGTCATTAATTTATAACTCATATTGCCCAATCTTTCAGAGCTCAGTCTAAGTTAAAAGCTATAGGCGAGGCGATACAGGAAGAGTTCAATGCGAATGATGTAAGAAAACAATGCTTACCGATGTAAAAATAAAAATTTAATAATTTTGTTTATATACCCTGCAGCATTTGAAGTTCATTGATCCACCCAACAAGGAAAACAATAGGAAAACCTTTTTGGCGGATATCGAAAAGTTTGGTAAAATATTCTGCACACAACGATTGTGCAAATTCTTTTGCTCCGATGTGGATGCAATGGAAGCGCACTTGGACAGCTGCAAATACATTCCGAAACCAGGTTACCATTGCACCATATGCAACAAACCGTCTGCAGTTTTTCCCACGGAGGAACGGGCTTTGAAGCATGTGAATCGAAATCACAAATCCAATGCCACCGATTTCGAAGGGGATAGTTCAGAATGTAATATAAACAGCGAAAGTGAATCTTCTGACGATGATTTTGGATCTGGAGTCGACTCCAATGATGATGAACCAGATGGCGAGGGTGAAGGGGGCACCAGAAAGAAGTCTAAGAAAAGTAATAAGAAGTCGCAAGGACGGTTTCGTTCTGGCAAGCAATGTACGTTCATTAATTTTATCTCATATTTCACTTGAAATTAAATAAACTTCTCTTCTGTTATGTAGTATTTCCTATGCGCTCTGCCAACGTAAAGGACAACGTAGTTAGGAAATGGAAGCAATTGTATGTATACTAAGTTTAAACTTGAAATCATTGATTTTAATTTTTCGTTTTTTGTTAAGTACAACCCAAAACTATTCAGGGGAAGTGCTGTTTGATTACGCAACTCCTACCTATACATTGCATCAGAACACTGACGATAGTTTAAAAGGTTGTTTACCGCGTCAGGAGGAGTCGATGAAGTTCACTTTCGAAAATTCGTCAAATATCAAGAAAACCTTTGGAGCTGCAGAAATTCTCGAATGGAATCAGTTGCAACGTTTCGAGACGACTAAGAGGAACAAGAGTAAAAGAGCATAATGAATTCCTTATCACCAGCCAAGTTAATTTCATTTTTGTTTCGTAGGTGAATTGTATGCATTTATTGGTGCTCCTGTAAAAGCGATCGCTTGGGCTCCGATTCCTAAAATCAGCAATGCGGAGCAGTTTTTAGTAGTTTGTTACCGAAAAGATATTGATAAATATTCGCGTTGTGTTTCTCCAAAAATTGCTTCTACTTTACTGGTGGTGTACAAAGTTAATTCCGGTTCCGAACCAAATATGTGTTTGCATTACGCCATCCGTGTGCCTGACGGCCCCGTGCACTGCGTTGAATTCTTGCCCAGTGGGGGATACGATGAGGCATCGAATCGGTTGGGGTTGCTCGCAGTGGGTTCAATTAAAAGTGACATTCGCATTTATTCTCTCCCCTTGAAGATTGAGAACGATTCAAATATCTCGGAAAACCTAATTATACTCGATCTGAACCCTGTATTAACTCTGACAACGGATTTAAATTCATTAAACCAATCAGAGATCAGCGCAATGGACCCCCAGTGCATGGCTTTAAAATGGTCGGAGGTAGGACAGGTAGTAAATTATGAGGAATAAATAATCATGAATGCCTTTGTTTCCAGTTTCATGGTCATAATTACATATTTGCGGGCTTCTCAAACGGCTATCTTGGTATCTGGGATATTAGTGAAGATGAACATGAGAATCTCAACCGATTCGTTGTAAATGGAATGCGCCACTTTGTACCAACTACTTACTTCTTCTGCGGCGAGAGAGCTGTTCGCAGTAAGTCAAAACCTTTGTCAATCGATGAAACAACGAAACTCATATTTTCCCGTAGGTATGGCGTTGCATTATGACTCCTTGGGTCCACGTTGGTTGGCTGTGGCTACTCTGGCGCGGAAACTGAACTTCTACGATGTGCGCGACTTGGGCAATCCACTAATTGTTCGTGAAGAAACCCCGAAGAATATCATCATGAGCATGGATTGGCCTGTGATGTGGGAGCCCATCGCCCTGAGTATGGGCGATGCTATATTGAACAGTGAGTTCAAATCACATTCTTACTGAACTCCAAACTAATTCTCAATACCTTTTCAGATGGAGAGTGTGTGTACTTAAGGAACCCGATGAGTGTGAACTTCGTACATTCCAGAATTGAGCACATGCTCAGCGGTGTGACTCAAGTAAAATACAATCCGTGGCAAAGTGTTTTTGCTAGTGCTACCGAAAATGGCGACCTTTTGTTTAATGGTGCCCGCGAGTTACATTTCGAAGTGAACATATCCAAGTCGAAAGGTAAACCGAAGGCAATTTCAACGATGGAGGTGAAATGCTTGAACGGCGAACCCATGCCCAAGCGTTTGGATAAAAAATCCGTAACCAATAGCGAATGTGCTGGATTGCAAATGTATGAAGGAGACTATAAGGACAAATATGGACTGGTGTTTGGTCAAGTGGTGAAATTCAAGGATGAACACATGGGGGCTAGCAAAAGCAAGGACCGTCTTCCGCCACCAAATATCATTCGTTACACACGCATCAACGCCTTGAGTTGCAACCTCAACGCTAATGCATGCCAACTTGTGGCATATGGCTATGACAATGGTTTCCTGCGAATACTGAATTTCAATAGATCTGAATATTTCAACTAAAATAAGTTTTTACCGATTTGTACAATATGTAAATTTAATTGTTAAGCTTAGCTTATAACAAACTATAAGGAGTTAGTTTTAATTTGGTGTTATGCGAGCGAGATAGTAACGCTTTTTATAATCCACTTGTTGATATACATATATAACTACCGTAGGTTAGGGATTGAGTTTTGTAAATTGTAAGTAATAGTTCTAGAAAAAAAATTTGTATACATTGTTATCAGTGAAATTTTTTCTAACTGGCTTTTCGAAAGAAAATCTGCCAAAAAAGTATTAAAAATTGTATAATTAAATACAAGTGCTATAAGAAAAAAGTCTGTGATTCTGGACTGCTAACTGAGAACGTGGTTTATTCTTCAGCTGTAGGGGCCGCTGGTTCCTCTGGAGGTGGAGCCGAATCAGCAGCCGGTTCTTCCGGAGCAGCTGCATCTGTTGGCTCCGCTTCTGCTGGCACTTCCTCACCGGCCGGTACTTCTCCGTCGGCAGCAGCTGCTTCAGCAGGCATGCTGTCACCGCTCTCCTCGCCACTCGTGGTGACGGCGCCTTCTTCAGGCGTCTCATCTTCAGCGGCTTCTGATTTCTCGCCCACCAGGCCGGTGTCCGATCCACCCTCTGCCTCGGAAGTGATCGCCGTCGTGGATCGCTTCTTCGACTTCTTGCGCTTCTTGGGCTCCTCCGACTCCTGCTCCGCCATCTCCAGGGCCTCCTGGGCGGCGGTCTTGTAGTTTTCGGGGAAGAACTTGAGGGCCTCCTCCTTGCCGATGACCGTGTTGGGACTCACGTAGCTCGGCCCGTAGGTGGCCATGGAGAGCATGGTGTGCGAGGTCTGCTTGGACACCTTGAAGACGATTTTGTCGGACCTGAAAGAGGGAGAATATGTCGAAAATTTTCAGTGTTTTTTAAATGTGCTTCGCTTACGCTGTGTGCGCCTGGGTCGCGTAGTTCTCGGAGGAGTTGGCGATGAACTTGGCCTCGTCGGCGTCGTCGCTGGTGAAGAACCCATAGAGGAGGACCTCGTCCTTGTGGCGACCGGCCAAGTCGAGCAGGTCCTTCTTCTTGTACGCGTCGAAGGCCATCACGACGTGTGGTGGCTCGGGTACCGGATCGGGCGGCAGGAAGGGTGCCGTCTGGGCGCGGAAGAACACGTAGATGAGGGCCGCGTGGGTGCGCTGGTTGCTGGGCACCCATATGGGCGGGATCTTGACCGTCTTTATGCGCGTTCGCTTCTTGGGCGGCTCCTCAACAACGGGCTCCGGCTCCTCCTTCTCCTCGGCATCAGCTTCCTCGGTGTCCAGCTCGATGCCGAAGTCCGGCATGCCGCCGATGTCGGCCGGCTCCTCGGCAGCCTCGCCGCCCTCGCCCTCGGCCTCAGCGTCGCCCTCGGCCAGCTCCTCGTCCACAGCCTCCTCTGCGGCGGTGACCTCGTCGGAACCGGCCTTGCGCTTCGCATCCTCGGCCGGGGCCGCGTCCTCCTCCTCGTGCCACTCCTCGCCATCCTGGAGCTCGACCTCGACCTTGACGTCCAGCGGCGCGATGATCGGCGGGATGACGCGCTCTTCCTCCTCGCCCTCCTCGAGCGGGACCGTCGTCGTCTTGGTCAGGTCGTGGGCGTACATCTGGAGGGTCTCCGGCACGGAGCGCGTGCCCTCCTCGGGCATCTTCCAGAAGCAGAGCAGCAGCTCCTTGTTGTCCAGCTGTTCGATGACCTCCTCGTCGAGCCGGTTCGGGCAGTCGAAGTTCACCACATCGAAGTTCTCCCGGGTGACGACCTGGACGCGCCGGTCCTTGCACTGTATCTTGTGCACGTCGGCCGGCTCCATGATTTTCTTGAACATGTCGCGGTTCACCTGCGGCCCGAACAGGGTCACCCCGATCTCGGGCATATTCTCCATGATCGTGTCGGTCACGTACATCAGGTACGAGCGGCGCTGCTTCTCCTTCTCGGCCAGCTCGATGCGCTCGGCTTCGGCCAGGGCGTCCTCGACCTTCCGCTTCCGCTCGACCTCCTCCGGCTGCAGCTCGGTCAGCGAGTACATGGGCCGCGGCGCCTTCGACGACAGCAGCTCCAGCTCCCGGGCGATCAGCTTCATCAGCTTCGGGACGTTCGTGCCGAACATCAGGTTCACCGACTTGCCGTGCTGCAAAAATGCGATCTCATCTCGATCCAGAACTTCTATCACTGTTCACTCACCGTTACGAAGAGCCAGGTCGGCTCGCTCTTCTTGTTGAACCTCTTCAAGGCCGTGATCGTGTCCGACTTGCACTGCGAATGGGACGGGGTCAAGCATCGTCCTTTCCCACTATCCCGTTTCCCCCGTATACTCACGATGGCCAGCTGCAGGTTGTCGCCGCCCAGCTCGAGTTTGATCTTCTTCAGGCTGCCCACCATGCCAAGGCACGGACCGCACCACTCCGAGTAGACGTCCATCACTGGCCCCGAGCGAAGAAGCAAACATTAGAAACCCGGCCTCCGGCCCTTACCCACCACCAACCCAGCGGAAGTCGACTCACCCAGGAGTCCCGGTCGCTCGAGGAACTTCTCGAAGTCCTCGTCCGTGCTGATGTCCGCCTGGAGTTGCTGTACTCCTCCCTTCTTGGCCATGGCCACAACGCGGTTCCGGTTCTACTTTCGGCGCCTCTCCTCCGCTTGGCCGTTAATTTTGAGTTTCACGAAATTCACGGAAGTTTTGAACAACGGAAAATTTTGTGTTTTCGCTTCCGAAACGACTGTCTACGAAATGAAGTCTGAGCTCGTCGCCATGCTGACGTCGCAGCCTATCGATCAAACATGTTGGGTGAGGTCGCGAAGGGTTGCTGTGGGGCTTGTGGGGGATCTGGGAGCGATGAGCAATAAAAGGCTCCAAAAGTGAGAATTTTCTCCTGACCCCAGACAAATTATCTTCTTCATCATTGTCCTATTTTCCCACAAAACTTTGATTTCGATAAATAGGGCTCTGAAATCCTTGAAGGTAAGAAAAAACCATCGGTTTATTTTAAATAATTTTTTTGCATTTTATTTATTTTTTTCTGTTTCTTTTGTCTTCAGTTTTAAATATTATGTCACTATATAATAATAATAAGTTTAATTCCTTATTACTTCGTCATTACTTTATCGTCATTACATTATCATTATTAATATTATAACTATTATTATTATTATTATTATTTTAATCATTACATGAAATTTTGTTGATTTTTGCAATTTCTTCTGCTTACAACTTAAGATCTCGAATGGTATATAATGTATGTATAGGTATATGCATGGTATGTATGTGTACGTTGATGTGGTTGCAGTTGCTGTTGTTGTTGTGTGAGTGTTGAGTATTTTTTTCTCTTTTCAATTAATTACTTTTATGTTTTAACTGACATTCTTCTTTGTGGTAATTATTTATTGCAATTACACGTCGACATTGAATACTAAAATAATTGTTTTGTTTTTTTTATTTATATTCTGATTTTCATGATTTTGCATTTTGAATTTTTCGTTCTTGGATTTTCCACCCATAATTTTACTTAAGTTTTATTTTGCTGCTGCAGTTAGGTTATTATTTTTATTTGTTTACAACTTGTAATGCTTCAATAAATGCAAATGAAAATAATTAGGTTTTCGTGTTTCATTTCCGCACTCACCTCAAATTAATTAAACTTCATGTTTTGCTCTTAATCAGTCATAGTTTTGGTGAATTTGCATTTTTTCTTCTTCCCGCTGCCCTCTTTTCCCCTCATCAAACTGTTAATTGTTTTTGTCTCAATTGTCAACACGCAACATGCGATGTAAGTGTTGTCATGTTTGCCATTTTCGATGCAAATTTATTGCATGTTCATGTGTTTTTTTCTCTATATATAGTTTTTTCCTTTTAATTTAAAGTAAGGTTTTTATATTTATTTTACAACATTTACGCTTACGTAATTTAATTAAGTGTGAGTGTTTTCTGTTTGTATTTGCCATATATCCTTAATCAATTAATTATTCATTTACTTTCACACAACTTTCCAGTTTTGAGTTTTTCTCTAATTTCTCTTCATTTTCTGCTCCAGTTTATTAATAACTTCTGGTTTTTTGTATATTCAATTTTATTTAATAAAATTTCTAACACAATATACACTACGTTTTTGCGCCACTGCACTTTCGTGAGGGTTGCCTACGCACTATAATTCTAGTTATTCATATTTATAGGGTTTTAGATTTTTGTTTTGTTTTGTTTTGTTTCGTTTACTTTCATAGTGTTTATAGCGATAACTACAGTTAGTCTTAAGAGCTAGGAGTGTATTTTACAGGGTGTTGATTTGAGTTCTTACATAATTTAATAACGCTAATTCAAGAAAACAATATATAAAAAATACAATCGTTCCGCATGGGAAATTGGTATTTTATTGAAACGGTGTTCAATGAAAAACTTAACTAAATTAGAATATGTTTGAAATTTCGTCGGGAAATTCTAGTAGTAAATGCTTAAAATAATATTTTATGGCGTGATTCGCATTAAAAAATCTTTTAACAAATGTCGAGTTTCCATGGATTAAACAAATTAAACATAATTGGATTTGTTTTTACAAATGGCCTTTTAGATTAAATACTAACATGTTTTTGCTTATCTGTTTTCAGTTAAAACATTATGTCGTCCGTTAAATATTGCATGTTTCAGTTAAATATTTAATATACTATCCTCTCATTCGTTTGAAAAATAGTCTTCACATTAATCGTAGAACCTTCAAAGAAAACACATTTTACAATTCAAGATCTGCGTTCGTAAAACGCTGTTCTCCTGTTATTTTTCGTCTCGTTTCGTCTTCGCGAATCGTTTTGCGGCCGCTCGTCGTCTGCCGGGCTGCTTTTCGCGTCCTCAACTTTGTTAAAGGTTAAATTTTATATAGAAATATATATCACAATTTTTAATTTTATTTATGCTTTCAATAAAATGCTCCATTCGCAGGGAAATGAACAACAAAATCAGTGTAAAAAGCTTTTAAGTTTGTGAATTGTGTGAGTGTGTGGGTGTGGGCGAGTGGTTTTCTTTCGTTTAGTTTACTACCAGGCGTGAAGAAAGACGTTTTTACAATAGAGACCATGGGAGTAGAGAGTGGAGGATAGTGGTGAAGTGACGACCGTGGAGAGTGTGTGGCTGGAGGAGAGAAGTCCAACAAGAAGAAGGGGGTCGCAAGAGCGAAGAGAGAAAGAAGTACACGGGAAGAGTGAGAGAGCGTCGTGGGGCACGAGACGTGGTGAACTGGGTACAAAAGAATGGCGATGGATATGGTGAGGATCGGTTGGGTGTTTCGTGCACGGGATCTCGAGAGGGTCGTGGTAGGGACTTCTGCAATCCTATTACTACAAACTTCTCAATTCGCCCGCCTCAGCTCTCGAAGTTTCTAAATACAACTAACACACATACAGTATCTCTTATCTTGTCTATGGGTTCTCTCTCTCGCTCGCGTCTAATAATAACTGCTAATAAAATGCATCTGACGATGACGTATCAGTCATGATCGTAAAAGCATCGTCATGATTGGTATTTAAAAATTGATTTTGCTTTGATCGGTCAGGGGGAATTCCTTGTGTTGGTTGATTTTGCGTTTATCAATTACTTATTAATTATCATTAGCATTATTGTGTAATTAGCTTTCCCATCATACAAAATACTCGATCGGCAGCCTGAGCTGCATTCTAATTATCATCACCATCGTAGTCATTAATATCGGGGTTAACTTTATTAATTAGTCATTACAATTACTCAATCAATCAATCAATCAATTAATCAATCAATTATTAATGCATTTTGTGCGTTTTTTCAACGCACTCATTATTTTCATATATTTTACAAAACTATAGCACAATGCCACGCCCATGATGATCAGCATCCCATCGTCATCATCGCCATGGCTCCATCGGAGTTGCGTCTCCTCGGAATCGGCCTGCGGAGGTTACTCCGTCTCCCGTCGACTTGTCACGGTATTTCTTCCCATCTCCCTCCTCTATCTAACATTCCTTTCCTTTCTTCCTTTCGATTCAGAGCTCGTCCGTCGACGTCTGTCTATCCCTCTCTAATGCCTCCCTCTCTGGGTGTAGTTAATTGCTATTAATCTCATCGCTATCGCTATCGCTATCTTTGTCTATTCGCTTAGTAATAATATAAGTCGTCTTCGTTTGAGTCGTAGTCTCCATCATCTTCAACGTCATCGTCATCTTCATCTTCATCTTCATCAGTATCTTCCCCTTGCTCTTCAGCGTCGTCGTCGTAGTCGTCAACTGCTTCTCCCACTTCAACTTCCACATCGCCGGCTTCTTTTGCGTCTTTCTGATGGGGATCCCCACCAGTCAACCTCATCCCCTTCCCTACCTCCAACGACTCGGTGCTGCTGCTTCACGCGCTGATGTCCAGGAGCTTCTCTTGCTGCTGCTGCTGCTGCTGCTGGAGGCGCCGGGACTTGGTGGAGCGGTGGGAGCTGCCGATTTTCCTGCGCTTCCGCTTCGCGTCCCGCTGGAAGGCCACGTTGCCGGGGTCGTCGGCCAGCTGGGGGTACTTGTGTATGCTGTGGATGTCGATGCCGATCCAGCCGTCGACGTCGCCGTGCGAGACGAGCTCCTCCTTCTCCTCCTCGGTCCAGTCGCCGCGGCCCTGGAACCCGGCCGCCACCAGCTGCTTCTCCAGCTCCCAGGCCCGCTCGACGGCGCGCTTGTGGGCGTGCTTCAGGATGCGGTGCCGCTCCTGCTCGGGGTCCACGCCGTACTTGATGATCACGACGGCGTCCGGGCCGTGCAGGCGCAGCTCCTTCGCCGCCGCGCCGCCGTGGTCGGTGATCTCGTGGGTCGATATGTTGAACATGCCGCCGAGCCGGCGCAGCTCCTCGTTGTCGTCGCGCAGCTTGAGCACGTTGTCCTTCACGAAGTAGAAGACGTCCTGGTCGTGGATGCTGAAGTGCAGGTCCAGGAAGTACGAGTTGTTGAACACCGACGAGACGACGTCCTGCACTACGCTGTTCGAGCCGTCGACCACGCTCACCATCGCCCGGCCGGCGATGCGCGACAGCAGGACGCCCTCGCCGAAGACGCCGCGCCGGTAGCTGATGCGCGGCAGGAGGTTCCTCGTCTTCGGCTCCATCTTGAGCAGCGGCTTCGGCACGAAGTCGAAGTCGCTGAACCGCTCGTTCGTCCGCTCCACGATGCACTCCAGGCCCGAGATGACGCCGAAGTCCGGCGCCAGGGTGTTCGACTTGATCGACGCCTGCGGCTGGTACTGCGAGTCGCGCGTGTACTTCGAGCTCTGGATCTTGTCGAGGTCGTAGCCGAACAGCTGCAGCCAGGACTCCAGGTCGATCATGTAGTTCTGCGGGCGGTTGGGGTTGACCGGGTCGTTGTTGTGGAAGCGGTAGATGAACACGTCGGTCGGGTGCGACATCTCGGTGGCCAGCGTCTCCCACTGGGGCGTCATCCACTGGCCGACGGTGGGGTCGTAGACGCGGCCCTCGGTGTAGACGAGCTTCGTGTGGGGGTCGAGGAGGCCGCCGTGGAAGTCGACGGGCACGAAGAACTCGGGGTTGGTGTCCTTGATGATGCGGCCGAAGGGCGTGCGCTTCACCTCCTTGACGATGCCGCCGTTCAGGTCGAAGAAGGCCAGCGGCGAGCCGTTCTGGTCGGTGGCCACGTAGAACCGCTGCTCGCCGGTCTCGATGGCGATCAGGAGCTCGCGGTCGTCGTAGAAGAACCGCAGCGTCTTGGCCAGCTTGGGGAAGTGGACGTGCGTGAGCAGGTCCGGGGTCTTGGGGTTCGCATAGTAGTACTGGGTGACGTTGCCCTTGCTGTCGTGCCAGGCGACCAGGCGGCCCCTGTCGTCGTAGTAGTACCAGGTCTGGAAGCGCTCGCGCTCGAAGGCGTGGATCAGCTGGCCGCGGTTGTTGTACCGGTACTTCTGCTCCCCGCGCCGCACCACGTAGCCGCGGGCGTCGTAGTTGTTGAACTCGACCTCGCCCACCTGGATGACGCGGTCGCCGATGTCGTAGCCGAGGTTCGTC
Organism: Coelopa pilipes; assembly: GCA_947389925.1. NCBI lineage: Eukaryota > Metazoa > Arthropoda > Insecta > Diptera > Coelopidae > Coelopa > Coelopa pilipes. Next base: position 1,416,997 of record OX376699.1, read on the forward strand.
TTGTCGCCCTGGTCGACCACGCCCACCGTGTTGCCGTTCTCGTCGTACAGGTACTTCCAGTTGTTCGTGCCCATCACCTCGATCACGTGTCCGTCGGCGTTGTAGCTGATCTTGTCGAAGGCCGTCGACCGGCCGAACGTCGTCTTCTGCGACTTGATGCGGTTGCGCAGGTCGTAGTCGAGCTCCAGCCGGAACACGTCGAAGCTCTTGATGTTCATCAGGACGCTCTTCACGCGCCCGTGCTGGTCGAAGTCGGTGATGGTGAAGAACTGTTTGGCCGCGTCCTGGATGACCGTGCGGTTGAAGGCGTTGCGCGTGATCTTCAGGTCCTGCACCACCTCCAGCTGGCCGAGGTTCTGCCCGTACTTGTAGCGGGTGGTCGGCAGGTCCTTCTCGTCGATGGACATCTCGATGCCGCTGAGGCGCGCGTTGCCGTCGTACGAGTACTTGTAGTGGACGGAGGCGAGCGAGGTCTTCGAGCCGAACTTGAGCCGCTCGTCCTTGAGGATGCCCGCGTGGTACTTGAACTCGCGGCGCAGCTCGAAGCCGGGCTCCTGCACCTCAACGGACTTCACGAGGCTCGTCGTGTCCTGGTACGTGTAGTGGGTGCTCGAGAGCCCGGCGAGGATCGTCTCCAGCCGGCCGGCCGAGTCGTGCACGAAGGCCACCTTGCCGGCCTGGTGCGGGTGGATCTTGGCCAGGATCTGGCCCTCGTCGTTGTAGAGGATCTCGAACGGGTGCCGGTTGATGGGCGAGAAGTACTGGTACTTGAAGAAGCCGAGCGAGGTCTGCAGCGAGAAGGCGTGGATGTGGCCGCGCGGCGTCGTCAGGCTCTGCAGGGCGCCGGCGTCGTCGTACTGCAGCAGGTAGTCGGAGCGGCGCGGCGTCGTCACCTTGAGCGGCAGCGAGCCGAACATGTCCTTGAAGGCGTAGACCATCGAGGAGCCGTCGCCGTACTTGATCTCGTTGAGGCGCCCGTTGCGGTCGAACGTGTAGGCCTCCTGCAGGACGCCCCACTTCCAGCTGACCAGCCGCCCGAAGCGGTCGTACTCGAGGTCGACGTCCGCGTAGTCGCCCGACTGCGGCCGGAAGCTGACGGGGCGCGCGGTCCGGTCGTAGGTCACGTTGAGCAGCTCCTGCTTGTCGTCGACGAACACCACGACCGACTGCGTGTCCCGGTCGTACTCGAGCGTCAGGACGCTGTCGCCGTTGACGCGCAGCTTGCGGCCCACCTGGGCCACGGGGCGCTGCTGCTGCTGCTGCTGCAGCTGCAGCTGGCTCTTGGCCATCAGCATCTTGTTGCCGCCCTGCTGCTGCAGGCGGCGCACGAAGTAGCGCCACTCGAAGCGGTTGGCCAGGTCGCCGGCGATCTCGGTGCGCTGCTTGGCCGGCACCGGGTAGCTCTCGCCGACCAGGGGCGAGATCTCGGCCAGCAGGGCGTACGGCATCACCTCCATCTGCAGGGTGTGGCCCCAGGGCGTGAGGCTCGTGGTGGAGCCGTCCATGTCGACCTTGGTGCGCGACTCGGCCTCGCCGTTGCGCACGACCACCGAGGAGCCCTGGATGAGCATCGAGATCTCCTTCTGGGCGTTCTCCGACACCTTCACCTGGGCGCCCTTCACGCTCAGGTCGAAGGTGAGGTCGATCACGCGCCCGGTCGGGGTCACGGCCGAGGTGAGGCGTCCGAACTCATCGTAGTTGTAGACGTAGGAGCGGCCGGTCGAGTCGAGCTTGGTCTTGAGCAGCCCCGTGGGCCCGTGGTACTCGAAGGTGACGTTGTAGTTGTCCGGGGTGCTGAGCTCGTGCAGCATCTTCATGCGGGTCATGCGCAGGCGGCACTTCTGGCCCTTCGTGTTCTCGATCGAGTTCACCTGGGAGGTGTAGTCGCGCAGCAGGAAGACCTTGTTGCCGGCCGCGTCGGTGACGGTGCTCAGCTTGCCGTTCGAGGTGTTCACGTTGTAGGTGAACACGTAGGTCGTCTCGCCGGTGAGGATGTTGCGGGTGGACACGTGCTGCCCGAACCGGTTGAAGATGTAGATCTCCTGCATGTCGGGCGCGTAGATCTCGTACTCGCGCGACGGGCTCGCCTCGGGGATGCTCGACATGACCGACCGGATGCGGTAGTTGGCCTGGTCGGCGATGTGCACCTGCCCGTCGGGCGTGACGGCCAGTGCGGCGATCGTGTTGAACTTGGCGCTGGTCGCCAGGTAGTGCTCGGCCTCGAAGCAGTCGCAGCCGCGCTCCAGGCAGTTGCACTTGGACTCGGCGCCCGCGAAGGCCGCGATCCGGCCGTCGGTGCCGATCACGCGCACCCGGTTGATGCGCTGCGAGTCGCTCTCGGCCACGTAGAGGTCGCCCATCGGGCCGAACGCGATCGACTGGGGCATCACGAGGGTGGCGTGCGTGGCCAGGTCCGTGTCGTACGCCGTGGAGGCCGTCGCGCAGTGCAGCGGGCGGCCCGAGATGACGCGCACCCGGCCGTCGGGCGTCATGCGCAGGATCATGTGGTCGTCGATGATGTGCAGCGTGTTGTCCAGCGGGTTCACGGCCAGCTCGGTGGGCCAGCGCAGGTGCATCTCGTCGAGCTTGAGGGTGCCCTCGCAGGGGATCGGCTTCCAGTGGGACTTGTGCATGTGGTTGCCGATCAGGGTGGTCACGATGCCGTCACGGTCCACCATCCGGATGTTCGTCCCGTCGGCGAAGTAGAGCGTGTTGTCGCTCGAGATCGCGATGCCCTTCGGGTAGGCCAGCTTGGCGTCCTTCGCGAGGGCGCCGTCGCCGCAGTGGGCCTCGTCGCCGGGCAGGCAGCGCTCGCCGGAGCCGACGATCGGCTCCCAGTTCTTCTCCGGCTGCGAGTAGTCGCTGGTGTCGCGCACCCGGATGATCTGGTGCGACTCGGGGTCCGAGATGTACAGGGTGCCGTCGAGCGGACTCAGCGCCATGTGGTAGCGGTAGGAGACGCGGGTCGCGTTCAGCTTCACCACCGTCCGGATGCTGCCGTCGGTGAGGATGCGCCGGATGTAGTTGAAGTCGCCCACGTAGAGGCTGCCGTCGGGCGAGGCCGCCAGGGCGACCGGGGCCAGGAGGCTCTGCTTGATCGCCAGGCCCTCGCAGTCGGCGCACTCGAGCGGCCGCTGGTGGCCGTCGCCCATCGTGGTCAGGATCACGCGCGGCTTCTGCTTCAGGTAGATGTTGGAGCCGTCGCCCTTCTGCAGGATGCCCTCGTGGAAGTTGTAGCGGTGGTGGATGTCGAGGTTCCAGCCGCCCACCTCCGAGATGGACATGTCGTGGCCGGAGAGCTTCGTCGTCTGGATGTCCCAGATGACGTCCTTGCAGTCGCTGTACTGGTAGCCGACCTTCACCACGGCCGTCGTCACGCCGTACACGCGCTGCCGGTAGATGTTCAGCCGGTTCCAGGCGTACGTGAACTTGATGCCCGGGTCGGCCTCGAACACGCGCTCGAACAGGATGCCCTCGATGGTGATGCGCAGGTGGATCAGGTGCAGCGACTCGGGGATCTGGTCGGGCGTCAGTTGCAGCTTGATCGTCGACAGGTAGCCGGCGGCCCGCGACGAGTGGTAGACCAGGTTGAGGCCGGTGCCGGGGATCTGCAGGGACTCCTGGATCACCTGCGACTCGGCCAGGATGGCGCTGCGGTCGGGGCAGGCGCCCTGGAAGCCGTGCTTCCACGAGGCCAGCACCACCGGCTTCATCACGTCGTAGTCGTGCGAGAAGCACGTGTGGGCCGTCGTCGTCGCCAGCGCCTTCTCCTCGGACATGGACATCGTGACCACGTCGATGATGACCACCTCGTTCCAGGGCACCTGGACGATGCGCGACTGCGGCCGGAAGGGCGAGCGCCCGAACTGCAGGGTGACCGCGCCGCCGCCGTTCACCATCAGGTCGAACCAGCCGTCGTCGCGGGTCAGGGTGAAGCCTTCCAGGAGGGTCGTCGTCGAGACGCGCACCCCGACCAGGCCCATGCCCAGCGAGGTGACGACGCGGCCGCGGATCACGGCCGATCGGCTAGAGGGGAGGGAAAGAAGAACAGATTAGCGATTGGTTCGGGCTGCGCTCGGGCGACTTATCATCACTAGGTGTATGCTAAGCTAAGGATGTATGGTAAACACAGTAGTTGTAGTATCGATACGGTATGTTAGATATATGTAAAATATTTAAGATATAATATATATATAAGATGTAAGGAATATAAGATATTTGTATACGAGTACGACAAGAACATTGAAACTGAACTGAAACAGAAACTGAACTGAAAACAAATACGATTCCGAAGGAAATCAGGGAAAGTAAAACAAACCAACTTGGAAACTTAAGAAAAACATTCAAAATTCACACGCACAGAACATAAACGTTGACCAACAACAACACATGAGAGGTGGTACATTTGCAAATACTTGAACATATGCGTTCTTTACGATGGCCTTCCACGGAGGAAAAGCTCTTCCTCGCTGCGAACGTCGACGATTGCCGTGTGTTTTTTTCAGTGTAACTTTCGATGGGCGGGCTTTTTATTGGGTGTGATCGAGGGAGGGGTGGGGGAAACCAAAATTAATCAACACAAAACATAGAATTAAACAAACGAACAGGTGCACTACGGTCAGGAGAACACAAACGAACAGAACTAGCTACGAAAGGCTACGGAAAAGTGGTAATAGTAGTAATAGTAGTAGTAGTAGTAGTACTAGGATAATAAACGGAGTGAGGAAGACAACGAAAGGGAAAGAATACAAAAGAAATCATAAGAGTTACAATGAAAAATGTTCACCAAACAACCATAAAGTGAGCATTAGTTAATTAGTAGTTGTAGAAGTTGTAATTATTAGTAGTAATTAGTGTTAGTTGCGATTGCTAGCTTAGTTGTTGTTATTCGACTTTGGTACTTTTACTTTTGCATACTTTTTTCTTTTTTCTTGTTGTTGTTATTGTTTTTGTTGCTTACCTTGCATTGAAATAATTCCAAAAAACGCTGTTAGTTTTGGTTAAGGGAACGCGGTTTTACGTGTTCATGCGTAAAATTGCGCAAATTTCGACAACGTTTCGTATTCGTTATTAGGTAGTAGTAGTAGTAGTAGTAGTAGATATTAATGGTACGCAATGCATACATTTAGTAGTAGTAGTGGTAGTAGTAGATATTTGTTAGTAGTAGTGGAGGAGCGCGCGTGTAGGAGAAAGAGATGAGAGAAAAAATTGTTCGATTAGCGATTTTCACCTTGATTCTTTTAGCTAGTTGTTATTTCTTAAAAATGCATCATTCTTCTTAATGTAATTGGAAACAAAACAAACAAATAGTACGAGTAGTAGCAGTAGAAACCCAGCGGATTAGTAACGACTAGAACGACTCCAACATTTAGACGCTAGTAGTTAGTGACTAGTCTACCACAGCTCGCTGTGTACTCTGTGCTGGCAAGCTCTCCAGGCATGTGTCTTAGATCTATTTGTATTTCTTCGGAGGTCGAGGCCCGAGACCGAGGTTTCGTGATGGGCTGGTTTCAACAAAGGACTCGTGGGCAGGTTTATTTACAACAAAAATGTGGGAAGTGGGTTTTTGTTTTTGGGATTTCGGGAGTTTCTTGAGACGTGGGCACAAAACTCAAAATCAAAAATAATCACAAAAATTTTGTTTCTATTTGTTTTGTTTTCTTAAATGTTTTCTTCTAGTAGAAGGACCCAATAAGGCGAAGTGTTTGGCTTCTCAGTTCGAATTGAATTGAAAGGAAACGTAAAACGGAAATCAAGAACTGAAGATAAGGCAACGGAAGCGAACGGCACACGAGGACCTACCTTTCGTTGAAGGTCTCCAGCTTGGCGTAGTTCTGGAGGCTGCTCTCGTCGATCAGGAACTTCATGCGCTCGAAGAAGGAGGCGGTGATGGCGGGCGGCTGCTTGCGGAGCAGGACGTCGATGGGCTTCGGCGCCGAGACGCACAGCTGGGAGGTCTTGCAGACGTGGCTGGCGCAGCACTCGGGGTCCTCGCAGTCAACCAGGCCGTCTGGGGGAAGGGAGGAGCAAGAAAGAGTAGAAGTTAGTATTGTGGACTTTCGAGATTTTCCTTTTTGGTCACTCCATGATTTCACGTGACTGACCTTTGTCGTTGTCCTTGCTGTCGCCGCAGTTCAGCTCGAGGGCGATGCCGCAGTCGGGTCCGTCCCAGCCCTCGTAGCAGCGACACTCCCACTGGCCCTCGCCGCTCACCCGGCACTGGCCGTGCGCCGAGCAGCCGCTGGGGCAGCCCTCGATCGTGCAGTGCTTGCCGTTCCATCCGGTCACGCACAGGCAGGTCCCGTTCTTGCACTGGCCGTGCTCGTTGCAGCGCGCGTCGCAGAGCTTCGTGTTGCAGAAGTCGCCACCCCAGTCGGGCTCGCAGGCGCACGCGTCGCCCACGCAGCGCCCGTGCTGGCCGCAGTCGAGGTCGCAGAGCTCCTTCGAGCAGTCGTCGCCGCTCCACTTCGACTCGCAGCTGCAGGTCTGGGTGTCCAGGTCGAAGGTGCCGTGGCCGGAGCAGTCGGGCAGGCACTGGAGCGCGTCCTGGTCCATCGTCGCGCAGTCGGCGCCCTTCCAGCCCTTGCGGCAGATGCAGGTGCCGTCGGCGCAGAAGCCGTGGCCGGAGCACGTCGGGTGCGGGCAGTCCACTGGAAGAGGAAGAGCAGCGGCAGGATCAGTTTGAGTTCGAGATCGAGATCGAGATCGATTCGACGAGACGAGCATTCGAGCTCGAGTTCGATTTGACGACAGTTCCAGGTGGAGTTCGAGTTCGAGTTCGAGTTCAATTCGACAAGAGTTTTCGATCTCGAGTTCGAGTTCAAATCGACAAGACTTCGAGATCGACTCGAGAGGGGAGGTAATGGGAGAGAGAGAGGGAGAGGGAGGCTGGATCGGACTTTTACCTTCTTCGCAGAATTTGCCCTTGTAGCCGCGCATGCACTGGCACTTGCCGCTGACGCAGTGTCCGTGCCCGGTGCAGTCGGCGACCTCGCACTCGTCGTGCCGCAGCGAGCACTCCTTGCCCTTCCAGCCGGGGTTGCAGATGCACTCGCCGTTGATGTACTCGCCGTGCTGGGAGCAGAGCACCGGGCAGACGCTCTCGCTGCAGTCGTCGCCGCCGAAGCCGGGGTTGCACTGGCAGTGGCCCAGCAGGCACTGCCCGTTGCCCGAGCAGCCGTTCGGGCAGTTCTGGGTCATGTCCTCGGCGATCGCCGCGTAGAAGGTCACCTCCTGGGCGTCGCCGTCGTCGTTGTAGAGCGAGACGAACCAGTGGCCGGGCTCCATGTACCGCGTGACCTCGCGCGTTATCGACAACTGTTGGTCGCAGGCGGCGGACGTCGGTCAAGCGGATTCGTTCGGTTCATTCGATTTGTTCGATTCGGTCGTTTGGTCCGAGTTGTGAGTTCGAGTTGCGTCGGATGTAAGCGGGATGGGGGCGCGACAGAGAGAGAGAACGGGTGAAAAGAGACAAAACAAGAGGCGTTAGTGAGCACACACACATTAGTAAATCGCAATAACGATAATCCTTAAATTAACACAAATTACAATAGTTCCATAGACAGTGCAATACGTAGAATAAATGCCAATAGCGTCCCAGTGATGAGAGAAATTCACCACGGCAGCCCGAAGCCAGCCGGATTTAGTGCATTACTAGCTAGTTAACACCGAGTTGATCACGTCCTACTTACGTGGGTGGCGCGGGCCGGGCGGTTGTTGGCGCTGAAGCCGCTGAGGACCTCCTTGAAGTGGTACTGGGTGTGGGTCGGCAGCGCGTTGCGGCGCCCGTAGACGCCGATGGAGGCGCCGCGCGGTATCGAGTAGTCGAACTTCACGTAGGCCGGCTCCGACTGGTAGAACTGCATGTTCCAGTAGCTGTAGGGCTGGATCTCCTTCGTCAGCTTCTGGCCCAGGGTGATCTGGCCGAAGGTGGTGCCGTCCGGCGGGAAGCTCCGGGCGGGGAACGTGCGCGCACCTAGTTTTCGTTCCATTCGGGTTAAGCGGGAGCGAGATGGATTTCGGTTGGTTGTGGCGGAGGGGATGGGGACGAGTGGGACGGTTGTTGGGAATGGGATCGGACGGGTCGTGGAGAGAAAGAGAGAGAGAGAGAGTGATGGCGTGTGTTAGTGAGAATGCCGACAAAAGCTTCCTCATAAATAATCGTACTATTACAAACTATACAGATATGTTTTATATATATACATGTGGATATTGTTTGATTATGAAAGGGCTAGGCCATGATCTGGTTTACGATACCGGGATGGGGGTTCGAAGGGGACAGAATGGGGTTGATGTGTTTACAGTGCCGTCGGCCACCGGCCACCGGCGATGATGGAGGTGAGGTGAGAAGGATGAGTCCATGAGTCTGTACAGGTGGTTAATGGCGAGCGTCGATTGGTTTTAGTTGGATGACTGATGTTAGCTCTACACTAAGAAGCGTGGCGAGGTGTTTCGGGGTCGGGGTCGGGTTGGGGTTAGCGCATTAGTGGAGGATGTTCTGGGGTCGAGGGGCGCCGCCCGGGCCCCCTCCCGGTTAGTGCCCACATTCCCGCATGCCTGTACAGGGTTAGTTCCCATCCCTCGGTTAGCATTGTTAGATGTGAGAGCAAGAGAGCACCAAATCACCTTCGAGTATTAGGATAGGCATAACATCGGGGCATGCAAACTGGTCACCAACATCGACACCAGCGCCGAGCGCACCCTGGTTAGTAGCGGTGGATGCCGTTGCAGTTGTTGTTGCTGTGGCTGGGGCTGCTGTGGCGGCGGCCTCGGCGCTCGCCAGCGGTGGATTAGTGACAAGAGTCGGGGTCGTCGTCGTCGTAGTCGTTGGGGTCGTCGCATGCACGTCGTCGGCGGGGTCTGGGGTCGAGGGGGCCGCGTCGTCGTCGTCGTCGCCGTGGTCGAGGCCTTCGCGGGGGGGCCCGAAGCAGGGGCAGGGGCACTCGGGGATCGGCGGCGGGGGCTCGGGCACGCAGTAGGGGCTCGCGAAGGACCCGGTCGAGGCGCCCGAGGCGGGCGTCGGCGGCGAATCGGGCGCAGCTGTTGGGGGCCCCTCGGTGCTGGTCCGGTGCTCGTGGATCAGGACCTGCTCGAGGCTCTGAACGCCGCGCGCGTGGGGCCCGCCGGCGGGCACCGCCACGTGCAGGGTGTAGACGGAGCCGGTGCCGTCGTCGGTGGCGATCGTCAGGTTGACCAGGATCCGCCGCCCGGGCGAGTCGTAGGACTCGCTCACGATCGGCGGCTTCAGGGTCAGCGGCAGCGGCAGCGGCAGCGGACGGCGACGACCGAGGCCGGCGTCGTCGACATCGTCGGATTTGACGACCTCGTTCTCCTGCCTCGGCGGCGCCGACGTGGCCGGCACGGGGTTCCTCGAGGGCTTCTTGGGCTTCTCGTGGCCCGTCCCGTCTGGGTCCACGCTGTGGTTGTTGCCAGTGTTCTTGTTCTTGCTGTTCTTGTTGTTGTGGATGGTCTTGTAGACCTCGTCCTCGTTGGACGGCTTGTCCTTGTCCTCCAGCTTCACGATGTCGACGCCGTCGTCGGCCGGCTGATAATTCCCGCCCAGGAAGCCGTCGACGCCGCTCAGCGGGATCAGGCCGTCGTTCAGCATCAGCTCGTCCCAGTCGTCGCTGCTGGCGGTGGAGTCGCCGGGGGTGGCGGTCGCCGGGGTCGCCCCCTCCGACTCGAGCTCTGCCCGGTTGTGGGCCGCCCTCGACGCCTCATTTATCTCAATCATTTCTCGTTCTGCCACTTCGGCTGACGGCTCTCGATCTCGCTCTCGCTCGCGGTCCTGGCGCCGGCCCCGGCCCCGGCCCCCGGACTCGCCGGGCGATGCGAGCTCATGGCGGTCATTCAATTTGAATTTATCAAACTTCTTCCCGGCGTGGTCGGCCGTCGTCTCGGTCTGCGTCCTGCTGGCCCCGCTGGTGGTGGTTCTTGCGGTTGAGTGGTCGCTGTCATCGTAGCTGTCAGCTAAATCGCGCTCATTATTGTTATCGCCGCCCACGGGCACAGCGTGCTCGATATCGATGCGAGCGGCCTCCGCCGCACCTCCGCTGCCGGCCTGGCTGTTTTTCTGCTCCTCCTCCTCGGGTTCGTTAATTTCTCTCTCGCTTTCGTCCCCTTCCTGCTCGCTCTGATTCACTTCCTTCTCGCCCTGACTCGCTTCCGGCTCGCCTTCACTCATTTCATTCTCGTTTTCGTTCTCGTTCTCGCTCGCATCGCCCCGGCCTTCCTCCCCCTCGTCCTCGGGGTTTTTGCGGTCCTCCTCCACGCTGTCGCCATTTCTCATCGCGTTTTCGTCCACTCCATCGACTCGCAGCGACCCCGGCTCTTCATCTCCGTCTTCGGGTCCTCCGTCGTCCCCCTTCCTCCAACGCTCGCCTCGCTGGGTCCTCCTTCTATTGTCGCGGTCGGCCGCTGCTGCTGCTTCTGGTGCTGGTCCACCTGACTCCGCTGCTGGTGGGCGCAAATTGCTGTTTAATGGATTGTCAACAACTCCGGCAGGTGCGGAACTTCCGCCAACAACAACCGCCACCTCTCGGGGGTGGTTTCCCTGGCCGTCCTCATCGCCATCGCCATCGCCATCGCCATGGCCATCTCCATCTTCGACTGGCAGCCCTCCCCCCCCGTCAGGGGCGGCCCCGACTTCCGGCACGTCGTCGGCGTCCTTTGTGAAAGTTTCGAGCGACATCGTCGCTGCCTTTGTCACGGCGTCGTTGTCGGAGTCGGAGGAGATTTTCAAATCATTGCCTGCGATATTATCTATCACTCTATCTCTAACATCATCAGCAACCTCATCGTCGTTGTCGTCTTGGTCTCCGTCAGCACCACCGGCTCGCAGAGGAACCTTCGCGGGGTTTCCTTCAAAACCACTCGGCTCTTTGGGGAAAACTTCCTGCGTCTTCGGGCTCCGGCTCCGGCTCCTGTTGCTGTCGCGCTCCATGGCGGCAGCTCCTCCGTCTTCACCTGCACCCCCGACAGCGGCGGCATCATCAACATAATCTCTCGAATCTCTATAATCTGCTGCCTCATAATCGATATCCTGTCCCGAGTCCCCCGGCGGAATCCTCTCGACATTTTCATCGCTGCGATGTGCCGGGGCGCTCTTCCTCTTCTTCACCTGCTCCTTTTTGTTGTTGTTATTGCTTGCTGTTGTTGTTGTGCTCGTTGTTAGACGCCGCTTTGACGTTTCTTTGTCATTATTGCTTTGATTGAGATTTAATACGTTATTGATTTTCAAACTTCTGCCATCCCTGGTCGCAGGCTCGTAATTACTTTCGGCAGCCCTGGCCGCTGCCGACGCCGTCGCCGCTGTCGTTGACGTCGCCTCCATCGTCGACGTCGCCGTCGCCGTCGTCGTCTTTGCCGTTGTCAACGGCGTCGTCTCCGTCGAGCTCGTCTCCGCCGCCGCTGTTGCCGCTGTCATAAATTCGTTATTTCGCTCGTTCGGCTGCCTCCCCTTCGGTTCTCCCGCTGCGCTCCGCCCGGCCCCCGGCAGCCGCTCCGCGTCTTCGCCGCTCTCTTTGGGGTTTTCATTTTGCTTTTTCGTAATTAAGTCGATGAAACTTTCAGCTGTTGATAAACTTCGTCGATAACGTCGTCGTCGTCCCCGTTCTTGCTGTCGTTGTCGTTGTCCTTGTCGTCCTCGAGCCGCTTCTTCTTCTTCTTCTTCGGCTGCCTCGCCCGCCCCTGCCGCGGGCTCTTTGAGGCCTCCGCTCGGCAGGTGCCCGGCGCCGGCCCCCGGCCCGCCCCTCGCCGTTGCGTGCCGCGGGTCTCCGGCCGCCGGCTGTTGCGTAGTTGCGGTTGCTGCGGCTGCGGCTGCGACTGCGACGTAACGGCAACGACGTAACGTAAGGGAACACGTGAGATTTTTTCATATGCTTTCGGTTTGTTGTAGGGATTTTTTGGTTTATTTTTTTCTTCTTCTGTTTCTGATTTTTTCTCAGGAGTTTCAGGGGACTTTTCGACTCACTTTCGACACTCCCTCGAGATGGGTGTGTCTTGGGTCGACAGGGGGGGGGGGGGGTGGTGTGGGTCCCGTGTGAGGGTGGTGGGTGGTGGGTCGTCGTGGCCCCTCAAATGGAGCGAGAAATGGGCTTTTAGTTCAATTTCAGGGGCGGGAGCTCCAGGAACCAGGTCAGAGGCCGCCGGGACTCCGAGGGGCGGCGGCGGCCCCGCGATTTTCCGCCAGGTTTCGTTCGCGTCCGTCGTCGGTTGACCCACGAGCGCCAGGAGGCGGAGGAGCCTCCGCTGGAAGACTTCCGGCTGCTTTTTATTTTATCGATTCGTCCGCCAAGCTCTCGAAAACTCGCCCTCTCTCCCACTCCCACTCCATCTCTCTTTCTCTCCCTCTGAAAATATGTTCAAACTCTCTGGCGTCCTCTCGCATTGTTGTCGTTGCCATTGTCCTTATCGCATTGTCGAAATTAACATTTTTTTAATTGAGTGCATGGAAATTACGACTGAAAAATAATTAATGCTCGCCCAACCGCCGCTGGCCGAGGTTCTCGAGGGCTCCGAGCACTTAAGCGACAACTACAATAACTACAACAACTGCAACAACAACGACAGCGACAACGGCAACGGCAACGGCAACGAGACAAACAAGGGAAGCGCCGAGCGCTTGACCTTTAATTGAACTTCTCGGCTGTCATTAACAAACGGCAGCGAAGGTAGAGGGAGAGAGAGAGAGAGAGAGAGGGAGAGAGGGATATCGAGTCCTTGCTCCCATTTAATGCACTGCGAACTCCGCGCCCAACCTCGCGCTTCCCGCGCGACCTCCTGGCTTCCATTCAACCTCTTCCGTTCCCCTTCCTTTCCTTCCCTTCTCTCCCACCCAGCGGCAGCCACTCGACATCTGTCCCTTCATCCGCGCGGCCGAGCGCCTTCTTTCTTCCATTCCCCTTCACATTCTCACATTCGCCCTCGCCCTCGCCCTCGCCCTCGCCCCTCCGGCACTCCTTCGGCATTCCTTGTCGCAAGTTCTTCCTTTGTCCGGCTCTGATTCATTCATCTGCTCATCTGGCCCGCCCTGCTCGACCGGGCTGGGCTGGGCTCGGGCTTCGATGTTTCCATGGCCCGGCCCGGCCACGCCCCCTCCGATAACCACCACCCAGCACCCAGCACCCTCCACCCACCGGCACCACCCAGGGCCTTATCGTGGGCGCTGAATTTATTCGAGTTCGAAAAACTCATTTAAAAATAATTAAAACTTGAGAATAATTACCTCCATTATTGCCGTTCGCAGCCAGGGATGAGGAGGACGACGCGGACGAGGCCAGCGAGGACGAGGGGGCCGAGGAGGCGACCGCCACCGAGGAGGCCGACGTCGACTGGAAGGCCGACGAGGGCGACGCGGCCGCCGCCAGCCCGCCCGACGTCGCCGACAGCGCCGGCGAGGTGGACGAGGAGGCGGCGGAGGAGGCGGCCGTCACCGTGACGGTCTGGCCGGCGGTCTTCGAGCGGAAGGAGGAGTTGTGGAGCTTCGAGAGGTCGGTGTTGGTGCTCTTGGCGGCCGTCACCTCGGCGGCCTCGTTGCCCACGAGCACCGTGCAGGGGGCCGCGGGCGACCAGTGGAGGACGCCGAATCCTGGAAGACACGAAGAGAGAGAAATTACAGCAAACGTTCCAGGAGGATCGCGGTGGGCGTGTCGCGTACCTGTCAGGAATATCAGGAGCACGCAGAGGGAGACGAACACCGAGATCGAGACGATGGCCACGCACTTGGCGGAGCAGCGGGCGGCGAGGTCCTTGCGGAAGTTCATCGGGGCCGAGTAGTGGTGGGCCTGGAGTCCGGGCATGACGCTGCGCGGCGGCAGCACCGGCCCCCCCATGCAGCCCTGCGTGCTGCGCTCGTAGCCCTTGAGCGTGTCCTTCGTCGGCGTGGAGCAGGCGGAGCCGCTCTTGTAATCGATGGGCGAGCCTTTGTTGTTGATATCTGTTGTCGAAGAGAAGAAGAGGAGTGGAAAAGGAAATTAGATTTTCGCATTCGCATTCGATAAGGAAGGCAATATTTCACCACGCGTCCGCGTCCGCGGGCGGGACGGCGGTGGTGGGTGTGACAGTGATTAGGGCGGTGGAGGAGGGTCGGAACTGGCCGGGTCATTAGGGCCAGGGGGAGGGCCGGGGGAATCGAAAGAGTCCGAATCGAGAGAGCCAAAATTCAATTAACTATTCTTTCAACTCACTCCCGAATCGACCTCAGAGTCATTTATTATTGGTATTCTTATGGTTTAGATATAGATGTTATTCAATGTTCCCAACATCGTTGAAAACCCGAGTTAAAGAGTTCCTTCCTCTTGGTGCCGTGGACGCACAAGACCTCCAGATAGTGCCGAAACCCAAAAACTCTCTGAGCGGTCGTCCTGGAAAATACGGAGCAAACCCTCGCTCGGAGTCCGGCCGCCGACTGCGGGGATGTCCGGGACTGGAAGGGAAATCCCCGCAAATGCCCTCACCGAGCCCGCCACGAGACCCGGGCCCGGGACGGACCGGCGGAGCGGACGCCAATCCGGGAGCGAGGGCGAGGACGAGGGCGAGGACTTAAGGGTGTGTGCGGGGCATCCGGTCTCCAGGCATGTGTGTGTGGCTGTGTGTTTGTCAACATGACTTTCACTACCGGAGCATGAGCGAGGTTTTGCTCCGAATCCGTGGAATGTGGACGGGGAGCGAGAGCGGGCAGAGGGAGAACATGTTGATTTCAGCATGATTTGCTGTTCGCTCAAAAGTCCTGTCCATCCGAAGATATCGATGACAGTCGGTGCGTCGACGCGGCCAGGCGGGGGCGGGGTTCGGGAAAAGTGCAGACGTAACATTTTTTTGCACTTTATTTAAATTACAAAAGGCAGGCACCGAGCGACCGACCGGCGGGAGAGAGAGGGAGGGAGAAAGACAGCTTATCTAGCGAGTCGTGCGAGAGGACACAGAGACAGCCAGCCAGCCAGCCAGCCAGCCAGCCAGACGACAGGCACACGTCGACATACATTTATTATGGAGGAAACTCGTCAGGCGTCGTTGGCGAGGGAAGTCGAGCACGAGCAAGGCAATGGGCAGGGTTGTCAAAAGATAAATAAAAAACGCCCGCCCCGGCCCTGGCGCGCGGCGAATAGAAAAAGAAAACACGATTTCTGCATTATTTGGTGAACAGTAGACGAATACGGGGGGGAGGAGGCCGAGTGCGAGAGGGAAAATCCGAAAAGGTCTGGCTAAACTGTCGCTTATTAAATGTGGGCTGGTGGCGGCGGTGGCGGCGGCGGTCGGGGCGAAAGAGAGGGCAATAGCGAGGGCTTCCAGCCGGTACTGGGCCAACTCCAGGCCGGCAACGTTGGGTTCTTGTCGGGTTCTCATCGTTATTGAATTCGGAAACCTCTTCACATGCTTCGCCTTTGACGAGCGCCGGAGCGCAGTCGACGGGATTCTCGGGGGATATATGTGGAATGTGGGAGACAGATATACGTGGAGCCATCGGTGCCGCCGAAATTGAGGGCTCGACCTGGCTGCTCGGGTGCCGCCGTCGGATTCTCCAGAATTCCCCAGAATTTCCTAATCAACTTTAAATGCGAATCGAACTCCTCGTGGGCGTCTCGGACCATGGCAACCGCTCAGAGCGACTCCCAGCTCAATTATTTCCCTCCCTCTCCCTCTGTCTCTCTCTCTCTCTTCCCCTGATTCCCCTCTCGCCACCGCACAGAGAAACAACGAATTGCAACGGCAAAGAATCTAATTAAAGCGAATTACATTTCATCACTTTCA
Source organism: Coelopa pilipes (assembly GCA_947389925.1). NCBI lineage: Eukaryota > Metazoa > Arthropoda > Insecta > Diptera > Coelopidae > Coelopa > Coelopa pilipes. The sequence goes on from OX376699.1 coordinate 1,432,747, forward strand.
TTAAAACACAAAGACCCGAAGGCGGACCAAGAAATCCACAGTGAGACAGCGAAAGAGCGAGAGAGTGAGATGTGTGCGGCTGGGAGAGACGGAGAGAGACAGAGAGAGCGATGCGATTACAGAAGAAATCGACTAATTAATTTCGATTTCAATTATTTCTTTGTGCAACTTTATTTTATCGGTGGAAAAAGTTATTTTTTCATTCCCCGGGTCTTGTGAAAAGCACACAAGAGAGAGTGAGGGAGAGAGAACGCGTGAGTGAGTGAGTGGGATAGAGAGAGAGGGATGGTCACATGTGCGGCGGACAATTAGCAACAAATTGTGGCATAATTACAGGGATGCGAGCGGACGAGAGGACGCGGGGTGAAAAACATTTCACAGTTCTAAGTGAATAATGGATGACATGGTAGCAGCAGGAGGCGGAGAACGCGGGGCGGGGAGAGCGCGAAGTGAGCGAGTGACATTAGAGAAAGAGAGAGGGAGACTGATCGGGGAGCGTTTAAGCCGAAGGAAGGAAGGAAAAAGTCGATTAATTGGATCAGCATAAAGTGGCAGCTCCGAAAACCCCAAACGAGAGGGGGCGAGGCGGAGGCCCAAGACGAGAGAGAAGACAAGAAACGACGATGACGAACGACCAACTACAAGTGAGGAACGGAAATGGAGAGGGAGGGAGGGAGGAAGTGGAGTGAAGTAAAACGGAATGAAGCGAAATGAAACCGTCCACAGGCGATTGGAGCGAAGTGGACGACTTTTCCAGCTGAGTGGGTCCGCGGCGGGTGGAGGGGACGGAGACAGGGCTAGGGACACAGGAGAGGGAGGGTGAGAGATGGGAGAGAGCGAGATGGAGCTGGGCTGAGCGGACGAGACGAGGAATTGATAGTTCAATGAAAAATCGAGTAACAATTATCCCGACCCCAGCCCCGGCCGCCCCGACCCCGGGAACAACGACGAGAGAGGGCGATAGAGAGAGGGAGGGGGAAGAGAGGGGACAGAGTGGGAGGGGCGGCTGGAGTCGACCGCAAACGGCGTCAGTTTTCGGGTCGGACGCAGCGACGAGCTGCGAATCGATGGGGAGGGGCGACGGCGACGGCGACGGCGACGGAGCGGGACAGAGATAGATGGAGGCGACATGCACACAGGGACACCACCACACACACACACACGAACGCTCACACACACGCATGAATGCATATGGATGAACGAGAGCTGCGAGTGCAGCTCAGGAAAAACTTATCTCGACACGGACGGGGCCGACCGAGGGCAGACAGACCGAGGGGCCGGGAGGGCGATGGAGAGAGAGAGATGGAGCAGTCGAGGCCTCGATGGGGTGGGCGGGGCCGACGAGGGCGGTGGGGGCCGGCGTATCAAGCTCAATCAGTTTGATAAATGCGCTTAATTGCAATTAAATAACATTTCAATGAACTTTTTCCACTGCGCCGGGAGACCGCGAGTGCCCGTCTTTACGTGTGTGTGGGTGTCTCCGTGTATGTGTGAGTGTGTTCGAGGAGCGTTTCCGCCCCAGTGGGCGTGGCGCGAGCGCGGCCGGCAGTCGTTGGTTCGACGGTCGAGAAGGGAAAACTTTGCTAGTTTCGAGTAAATCAAATTCGACGAATGGCGAAAACGGGGAAAAGGGACAAAATTCCTTCTCCTTCTCTTCCCCCTTTTCGTCTCCCGTTTTGTGCTCCTCCTCCCTCCGCTCCCGCACTTGATTTCATTTTATTTTCCATTGATTTCGGGCCCGAACTTCGAAACGGAGTTGGAAAATAAGAAACGTTTTTTTCGAACTCGTGTTGTTTTTTCTTCTGGAAATCCGAGGGCGGGAGGGAGTGAGGGAGAGAGGGAGGGGGAGAGGGCGTGGTTGGCAGTAATTATGACAGCTGTCAGGGCGAATTCGGGGAATTCCGTGGGCATTTTTTCCGTCCAAGGACATCCCCTTAAACGCTGCTCGGCTTCATTAAATGCCACGAATTAAAAATCCTGGTTCACACGGACTCGGCGGCGCGGAAAACCTGGAGCGAAATCTCGGCCTTTTCCACAGTGCTTTCGACGCTTTCGCCGATTTCCGCTCGCTCTCTCTCTCTCTCTCTCAGCCTTTCTCTCCTTTTGCCGCCTCACCACCTCTCGTTCTAACGCAGTCGGGACGTGGCCCGCTTTTGATATTTCGCAATTAATTACGCAGCATGGTTGAGCAGCAGCAGCAGCACAACAACAACAACAACAACGATAATTACCCCAGAACAACAACAACGGCAACAAGCGAAATGAGCACGAGGGACGTCGGAAGAGGAAGAAGCAGAACGTGTTCTTATCAAAACGCACTTCCGTCCGCTGCCGCCGCACTCGGCCGCTGCCACGCCCTCGTTCTCGCACTGTCCCAACCCCCAACCCCCGACTGCCTCTCCCTCTCCCACCCTCTCTCTGTCGCCCTCTGTCTGCGGAAATCTCGCACGCACTCGGCTGTAAAATCAAGTTTAATTCGTTTTCCATTCGAGTGGTTATTTCGAAATTAATGCGAGATTTTAAAGGGAATTCAGGCCCCAAAACAACAACAACAACAACAACAACACCTACAACTGCAACAGCAGCAGCAACTACGAAAGCAGCAACAATAGCTAGTTTGTGGAACACAACAACAACAACAACAACAACAACAACAAGAAGGGCGCTTAGATGATCGGCCGACAACAACAATTCGCATATTAAAAACAAATATTAAACGCAGCCAAGGCTTTTAATTAAAGCTCTCAAAGAAACCGACGGCGGAGCGAGACGAAGAGCGGCCGAGAGAGCGAGAGGGAAAATGCTCTTACTTGTGGGAAAATAACAACAACAACAGCCGCACAGCCCGGCGAAAATCTCAAGCAACATTTTAATTAAATAAAATCTCTCTCATGCGATTTCGCGAGACGCCGAGCGGCGAGACAGAGACGTCGAGTGAGCGGGACGGCAGGGGAGGCTCATAAAAATAAATAAATTAAGTGTAAACCGGGCGGCGGAGGCGGGGCGGGGCGGGGCGTGGCTGGAGATGAAAGCGCAAAATGCCCGCAGCGAGAATAAAACGTTATGAGTTGCGAGCAAGGGTTGCGGCCTCGGCTCGGCCTCGGTCGCGGAGGGCGAGGGCCCGGGGACAGAGACTGAGACTGAGACAGAGGGAGGGAGTCCCAGAGAGAGAGAGGGGGGGGGGACGTCTCGGCATATTTTCGGAGCACGGGGCTCGGCTGGGAATTTATTAACACGTTTTACGGCCACGGCGACGCCGACGAGCACGTCGGGGAGGTGGACGAAGAGATCGGAGGAGTTGAGGGGTGGGGAGGGGTTGAGGAGGGGTTGCGGAGAGTGGAGGGGAGCGGGAGCGGGAGCGGCCGACGGGCTTGAGTGGGTCCTGCGGGGGTCGGGGCCGCGGCGGCTCCTCGAGGACGACACAAATAAATGTTTAGTCAAGTGTTGGCAGATCAAACATAACCTCGGGGAAATCACGTCTGCACCCCGCGCCCCCGCGCCCTTTGACGACCCCAACACCGCGCCCTCCCGTCGCCGTCGCCCTGTGCAATAAAAACACAACAACAACAGCAACAGCAGCAACAACAACGAGGACAACACCGAGAACACGACGATGCCGACGTTAAGCAGGTGAACCGAGGCTCGGGCGACGGCAACGAGCGATTTATTGATATCCTCTCTCTCTCTCTCTCTCGCTCTCTCTCACTCTCTCCCTGGTGCTCTCGTTTATGCTGCGTCTCGCCCGTTGGAGGGTTTTAAAATTTCGCCGTAATTGATTTAAAGTGTGAATTGGGCGTGGGCCGGGCGGGGGGCGGCGAAAGTGGTTTCGAGGTCGGGGAAGGCGAGAGCTTTCAATTTAATTTGAACGGTAATCGAGTTGGGCGCGGCGGTGGCTGGGCGGCTGCGACCGGCGCGGGCGGGGGGCGGTGGACGGGGGACGGGGTTTGGCGGGCCCTGGAAGGGCTTGGAAGGGGTGGTGCTGAACGGTTCTTAGGGGAGAGAACGCCGCGCGGATGGGCGATAATCAGTCGGATTCACTCCGGGGAGCAGGGGCAGAGGCTCTGTAAGAGTCTGTGGATAGGGGGAAGGCTCTGAGTGAGGTCTCGCGCCGTAATGAAGCCGGCTGCGAGCGGTGCAGGAGCCCAATCTTGATGATGCCATCAGCAACGGGCGCTCGACAAAGGCCAAACAAACGACCACGATTACACAAATTATCCCCATCTCGTCCATTGTCTCGTCCGTCCTTGTCTTGCCCCGTATCCCAATCCCTATCTCTCTCCCTCTCTCCCTCTGCCTCCATCTCTGTTTCGTCTCCCCTCCCGGGCGAAGGGCGACGAAGATTTATTTGCAAATGTCTTCAACTTAAAGCTTAGCTGGAAAATCAATATTTACATTTTGTGAAATAGCAACAAAGACAACAACAACAACAACAACAACTCGAAGAACAATCACTAAAATAACCTCTACAACAACGGCAATGGCCAAACAATTCCTAATCCCGACCCAAGACCGAATGACGACGATGACATCGTGGTCGAGCGGCGAGGGGCGATCCAAAGGAACACAAAGAACAAGAAGAAGAAGGAGAAGCCGACGAAGAAGAAAAACGAGCGCAGCAACAACAGCAGCAACAACAACATTACACACACATCTATAATCCTTCTTGTCAGGCATTAGAATTTATTTATTAGAAAATATTAGCCAGAGGAAAATAGGTTAACATGAAGGCTTAAAAATGATCAAAAACAACAACAACAACAATAAGAAGAAATATCACGAAATCCTCTAGAAGAACAAAGGCAGCGACAACAACAACAAGTGCAGCAACAACATGCGAGTGGACAGGAGCAATTTTAAGCCGGAGCTGGGAAATTATTTGAGGAGCTTCCTCCTCTTCTTCTTCTTCTTCCGCTCCTCTTGTTCTTCTTGACGTTTTCTCCTTCTTCCATTTTCTTTCCTTAATTTCTCTCATCCAATAACAACAACAACAATAGGACCAAGCTGTCAAATGAACTTTAAATAAAATCTAGTTTTTGCTCCAAATACACGACAAAAACAATCATCACAACAACAACACATATATGAGCGAAAGAGATAGATGTGGGGCGAGAGAGAGAGAGAGAGAGAGAGAGAGAGAGACGGAGAGAATAGCATCAGGGTGGCATCACTGGAAAATCTTCTTAGGAATTGTCTCGAAACGACGGCAGCAACAACAACAACAACGAGACCAGCACCAAAGCCATCGACCAAACCTCTAAATAAAAACCCTGACGATGGAGAGGCAGGGGAAGGGGAAGGGGAAGACGAAGAGGACGGAAGTGGGCGGTTGGGGCGTGGTGGGGCTCGGGAGGAGCGGAGGGTGTTTAAAGGATTTCGCCTGCCGAGGCCGAGGCGCCGGAAGGACCCGGAGCCGGCTGGCAATCGCCGAACCCATGCTTAGGAGGGAGGGAGAGAAGGAGAGAGTGAGAGAGAGGGGGGGGGGCGCGAGGGAGACGGCCGACGGGGGCTGCATCAATATAAACAACTCATAAGCTTAATGAGCTTTTGTCTTTAGCCTGAAAATTTACTTGACAGAGCAAATGGCCTTTTGTGGGGATTCGACCCGGGCCATTTCCAAGGACACAGAGAGCGGCGAGAGAGAGCGAGAGAGAGAGAGGAGGAGGGACATAGGGAGGAAGAGAGATATAGAGAGTGGCTGAGGGAGAAACGTGGGGCGAGAGGGGAGGCCGAGGATAAATTGTATTGCAGTCTTTAGCAGCTTTCGTTCGTCAGTTCGTATTGTTCGTGATGGCGAAGGGTTGTTGTTGTTGTTGTGATTGTTGTTCTATAACCATTGTCAATAGGACCGGTCTTGTTGTTGCCATCGGCCATTTGTTGTTGTCACACTCCTGCCTGTTGTTGCCGTTGCTTTGAAGAGCTTAAGCAAAGTGGTTTCGAGACGGCGACGGCGACGACGACGACGACGGAGGACGGAGGACGGAGGACGAGGACTCGAGCGACTCAAAGGAGCGAGCGAAGGAGTTGAGCGGAGCCTCTGAGGGGGGCGGGGCAGATCAAGGATAACGAAGTGCGAAGGCGGTCGACAGGAGGCGGGAGGAGCGAAGAAGGAGCGCCAAAGGACATCCCTAAGCTCAAAAAACTGAAATATTGACACAATTTCCAAGACCTCGGCTCCGCTGCCCCAATCAACCCGCCCACGCCCCGCCCCCTGCGACCCACTGACTGCGCCCTGGGGCGGGGAAAAACAATTAATTTTTGAAATTACATCCGAGGCGAGGCCAGGCCAGGCCAGGACGAGGACGAGCGACGGAAGTCGAGACGCCGATGGTGAGGATTTGCTGCTTATGCCGATAGTGCTGATGATGATGCGGACGGACATCGTGGAGACGATGATGACGATGATGATGCCGAAGTGGGAGCAGCAGTGGGGGGAGCCGGCGTTGTTTGGTGCTTAAAGTGCGGTTTTCCCCAACAATTTCAATATAAATTTTCCGATTTTCACTCGCAGCGATTTATGGGAAAATCTTGCGGCCAGCACAGAGGCAGAGGGGGAGGGAGAGCCAGGGAGACAGCGTGTGTGTGGGAGCGAGAGAGCTAGTGAGATACAAGGACCACAGCCCGAGGATAACGGGAAGGCGGCCGAGGAGCTGGAGCAGCAGGCGATAAAGAACCGGACGAGGCGTCGGCTGAGGATCGAATCAATATTTTTGTGCTTATTTATGGAGCGAGCGTGGGGTGAGAGAGAGGGGGCGACGGTGATGGTGGGGGCGGGAGGGGAGTCGGTGTCAGCTTTAATGGCGCATAAATTTTAATCGTTCAATTAAATACGGCGCTTCCGGTGAGGCCGGAAGTGCGACGGTCGGAGAAAAGGCGGCAGGATGGCGCGGAGGAGCGAGAGAGTGAAGGGGGCGAGGTGAGGGAGAGGGAGAGGGAGGGGAGCGCGGGCGAATTATTTGCCGGGATTCCGAATGCATTTTTCGAAAATTTCAGTGAGCGACGTGGAAACGCAACGCGACCCGGCGAGAGACGGGGAAGGCAGTGAAGGAAAGGACACTCCAGCCTTTGCTAATGGCGAATTTGCGGCTCCCCGTCCCCGCCTCGCCTCGCCCCGTCCCTTTCTCGCCTCGCCCCGTCCCTTTCTCGCTCGCCGTCTCGGTCTGGGCTCCAAAACCGAGGCCATCGACCTGTTGGCGAGCGATTGCAGTGGAATTCGGAGAACGAACGAACCTCGGAAGGAGACGCCGAGTATTTGCGACACCCGGAGGGCGGAGGGGGATGCAGGGAGATGGGGGGGGGGGTGCAGGCGGAGCCATATGATGCGTCGGTAAAGACAAGACAGCATTTAGGCGAAAATCGAGGCCTAAGTAAAGCAATTTGCACATTCACACGCCGGCGGACAGGCAGCCGAACCAACAGGGCAACAAACACATTTGCATCCATCATTTACAGCAATCATCGGCATGTGTGCGTGCCGGGACTCGGTGGCGGGCCGACGGATGGATGGACGGATGGACGGCTGGATGGATGGACATAAATGTGATCACTTTGGCATTTCACACAATGGGCGATAATAATATTTGGAAAATGCAAATCTAAATTCAGGTCCTTGCAGTATCCTTGCGCCGACCCAACCCGCACCCGGCGGACGGGCAGACGGGAGGGGGAAAGAGATGGACAGACTCAGACTCCCCACGTGCATATCGATGTTCACCAGGAGCCGGCCGGACGGACCGACGGACGGACCGACGGACGGACGGACATTTTTGCTGGCGAAAATTCATACATCAAAGTCGAGCTTCTAATTCTGCAGCACTTCCACCCCACCTCCCTCCCCCTCTGTCCGTCCCTGTCCGCCATCGTTCCCTCTCCCCCTCTCTTCCCATGTTCCCTTCCCTGCCCTGCCTTCCTGTCGCTCCCTCGCTCCCTGGCTTTCTTTCTCCGACTCGCTCCGGCTCCGACTTCGACCCCCACTCGGAGCTCCGTTCATCCCTCGCTCTCCCCGTTTCCCGTCTCGCTCCATCGCCCGCCTCCCCAGCTGCATTGCGTCGATTGTGAGCCAGTGTGCGTGCGTGTGCGTGTGTGCGTTCGTGTAACGGATTTGCGAGCATCGACATTTCGAAATTTTATGGCAGCGTCGGCAGAGACAGCGGAGGGCAGGCGGGCGGGCGAGGAGGGGGCGACGAAGGAGGCGACCGAAGGAGGCGAGACCGAGGCGAGGCCGAGGCGGCGCTGCGTCGACGTCGACCGCGGCCGAGGCCGAGACGCCGAAAGTTCGCAAATCGAGAATTGTTATAATTTCCTTCGCACCGCCTCCCGCCTCCCGCCTCCGCCCGTCGCCCGGGCTCCGTATGCTTAACGGATCATCGGCGTGAGTGGGAATGCGAGTGGGATTGCGAGCGAGGGTGGGAGTGTGTGTGCGACTGTGTGTGTGTCGGGTGTGAACGTGCCTGTGTCTGTGTCTGGGCGGTGTGCGGCTTACATAAATCATAATCATTGCTGCAATTCTCGAACCGATATCGTTGCATTCAGGACGAGCCGGGAACACGACGAGCCAGAGACACTGCGCGAGGGAGCGGGGAGCGGGAAGGGGCGGGAATGAGGGGCGAGGCAGGGAGAGGAGGGGAGTGAGGGAGCGACCGAGCATCGAAGGCGGCGTCTGATCGGCCGACGAGCGCTCGAGGACTCGCATTTTCCACCGGCAGGTCTTGCAGGGGCGCCGGCCGAGGGTGCGGTGAGGGGCGGGGGCCGGGCCGAGTGGGGATCGGCTTCTGGCCACTTGAGGGACAGCTCGAGGCCTCATCGCTCTCGGCTCCCGGCTGCCGGCTCGAGTTGTTCGGTCGCCCTCGTCCTCGCCCTCGTTCGGGTGAGCGAAGCCGTTGTGATTGTGTAGTGCATCGTGTTGTTGTGGCATTTCCGGTTCCGGTTCGAGCTGCAGTTGTGGAATTGATGTTGTCGTCGTTGTTAATTTGGCCGGCGGAAATTGAAAAATCGACAGGCGAAAAATTTATTCGCAAATGCTCGAGGAGACGCCGATTTTTCACGCAATTTTGCCGAGGCAGGCGTCGCCAGCCCTGCCAGCGGCTGCACGAACATTTCTTGGGTTTTGACTGCAGGAAAGTGTGGATGCAATTGGCGAAAAAACCAGCAAATTTCTGGCGACGAAAAGTTATGCGCGAACCTAAACATTTAAGTGCATTTAAATTGAAATAAAAATCAAAATCGCAAAATCTCACAAGGTCAAACCCTGGTCAAAATCCCCAGTCGGACCCTGAAAATGTGAATTCCTGTGAACGAGTTTTGGAACAATGCCGAAATTCAGTTAAATTCAGGACGAGTTTAAGGATTCAACAGCACTGGAGGACGAGCGCCGGCATTTGCATGAAATTTGAATGCGATGGCGATGGCGATGGCGATGGCGATGCCGAAGTCGACGTCGTTGTCGGTGACGAGGCCGCCAGGGTGAGGGCGGGCCGCAAAACAAACACGGCATCCACTTACAGCATTTAAGCCCTCTCTCTCCCGCACACGCACATGAGTGGGAGAAAGGCAGAGGGAGCGGGAGAGGGGGGAGAATCGCGTGAATGCAAATATGGCGGCAAATTGTTAAAATAAACGCCAGCCGACCGCATTGCGATGGAGGGCACGGGGCGTGGCGCACGCAGGGCACTCGACGCGACGCGACGCAACGCAAGGTAATGCGTAATGCGACGTAAGGGAGCGGGAAATTTCCTATGCAAGCCGCGCGCGACTTAATAAAACTGCAATTCCGCTCATTTGCATTTAAATAATGATAATCTTCGTCGGCACGATCATCAACGGCCATCAACATCGACCGCGCACAATCGTCGACAAGGACGTCATCATCATCGTCATCATCGTCGTCATCATCATGGTCGTCATCATCTTCGTGACGATCATCGCCGACATCGGCTCCATCGCCCTCGTCTCGCATCGGCGGCGTCGCCAGCAGTCGCGAATGCAGCAGCGACATCCTCGCCGGCAACAGGAAACAGCGATAGCCATAACAACAACAACAACAACAACAACAAAAATCGGCATAATTATAATGCACGACGCATCGGCCTCTTCCTCTTCTTCCCCGGGTGCGTGAGGTCCCTTCGTCGGTTTTTCGTCCTTTCCACAACAACCGCACTTTTCCCCATAAATCACGCCTTCGTTATCTTATTTTTATAATTCGTATTCCCTTACTTTTTATTATCGATTTTGATATTTATTTTTATATTAATTTATTTTTTTCTCGTTTTTTTGCCACTCCTTGTTGCTGGGCATTGTGTTGTTCCTGCCGAGTGCGTTGATTGCACTTGATTGCACTTGATTCGCGAAAACACGGAAGCCACAGGCAGGACGGGAGGGGCGAAGACGCCCTTGGTCCAGTGGGAAGGTGGAGGGGAGGAAACGCCGTGGTGAAGAAGCCTTCAAAGTGAGAGACGAGGCTTCGAAACGGCTCCGAAAGGGCATGAAGAAAGCTCCGAACGGGTGCCAGAGACGCCAGCGGTGGAGAGCAAGTTGTTGGGAGTTTCCACCCAGGGGAGCTTGAGTTCGAGCCACGGAGCAGCCAGAGCAATCAAGTGTGGCCGGCGCCGAGTGAAACGTTGCCAGATGCAATTCTAATGCGCTCCCTCTCACTCGCTCCTCCCTGCCCTCGCCCTCGCCCCCGCCTTCGACGACTTCCTTTTCGATGGCGGGCTCTGCATTAATTTGATTTGAAAACTGATCAAATCTAATTTACACAAATTGCTCCCGCCCACGCAGGGGGTGGGGGCGGCGGTGGGTGTGGCTGTGAGTGTGTGAGTTACTCGCACACATTCGCAATCCGTTCTCAGCGCCGGGGGAGGAGAGGGAGGAGAGGGCAGAGAGCGTGAGGCCGAGGCCGAGGCCGAGGCGAGCCGGAGGAAACTTTGTTAATTTGGTCGGCATCGAATGGAATATCAAACTCGCCGCCTGCCAATAATAAGTTATAATAAATTAATAGACACACACACGGACACACTGCGCACACACCCACAGGGATTCGCATTTACACGAGGCGAAAGGTAAAGAAAGCCCTCGGGGCGAGGCTCCCAGGGGGTGGGAGGGGCGTGGCTCGTGCGACGGGAGAGATAGAGAGGGGGTGAGAGAGAGCGAGGGAGGGAGGGGGGTAGACCTGGCTTTGATCGGGCGACCGCAAGAGACGGCAACAAAATTGCACAGAGCGGTCGTTGCTGCTGGGCGACGCCGACGCCGACGCCGAGTCGGAGGCATCGATGATGGTTACGGCCAGCAGCAGCAGCAGCAGCAGCAACAACAACACTCTCAACACCCTCCACAACAACCACCACAACAACTGGAACAAGAACGGCAACGGCAACTATCGGAGAGCCAACAACAACCACATGAGGAATAAATGCAAACTGCTCGACTCGATCGCCTCCGAAGTCGGAAGCACATGTAAATTCCGTCGAACGGGAAGAGGGGCGAGGGAGGAAGGGGGGGGGGAGAGGAAGGGGGAGAGGGAGAGGGCGACGGCACGAGCGTTGGTTGCTGCGATGCGTTTGAATTTGAATTTTAAATTAAATTGCATTGAGTGTTTGTATTTTGCCAAATATGCGCAACATATGCGGTGACCACGGGGGCGGGAGGACGGGGGGCGGTACGGGGGCGGGGCAACCACTGGCACACATGGCTAAAATAATTGAAACCATCCTGCACACAGCCAGCCACATGTATCCACATGTATTTGCTTCACTTGCGTTTGCCTCGAAATTATGCGAAATCTTTGCATCTGGCAACGACGCACACGCCCCAGTCCTCCGAGGGAGCGAGAGAGCGAGAGAGGGAGAGAGAGAAATCGCAATCATTCATTGCGGCTCCGTCTCTTTCATTAGGGCGGAAATCCTTAATTAAAATGCGGCGAGGGTTTCCTCGAAAAACTCCTTGGGAATTCCCCGGTTCCCTTGTCCCGCTCCTTGGCCCTCACTCCCTGTGTGTGCCCTCCTCCTTCCTTCTGCCCCCCGCGCGCCCTCAATCGATTGCCGACCTTTGGCGCGCCCGCAGATCGCAGGAAACCACGGCAGAAACGCCTCGGATTCCACCGAAAGGTCCGCAAAGGCGGAGAAGAAATCACGAGAACGCAAGGAAAATCCATGAAAATAGGGAGTGAAAGCACAGCTTAAAACCACAGCGAAAACAAGCGAGGGGACGGCGGGAAAAAATATGGAAAATCATAAAAAGCGACGGCGCCGACCTTTCGATTGTTTTCAGCGTCCTTTGTTAAATTTTAATTGAACTTCCGAGAGCGCGCTGACCGAACCAACGACTGCCGAGGGGGAGAAGAGTAAGAGAGAGAGAGAGAAGGAGAGGGAGAGAGTGAGGGAAGGCGACCGCAAATCCACGCGAAATTTGATATCCATCTGCGAGACGAGAAGACGTGGACGCGTCCGAAGGCAGGGCTCGGTGGAGACGAGCGCGAGGCAGACAGAGCAGCCAGTGGAAGAGAGAGAGGGAGGGAGGGAGGTGGCGAGGGGGGCACCGGTGGCGTCCGTCGCGTCAACAGTTGGGGCCACGACAAAGACTCGGGTCCCGCGACGGCAGGACAGCGCGGACGGACCGATGGATGGCAGACAGATAGCGGCGGCGGACGGACGGACGGACGGACGGCCGTTGCGGGTGGTCGTCGCTGGCGTCGTCGTCGTCGTCGCCATCGCCCGTCTCTCTCTGTCTGTCTGTCTCTCCTCTCCCCTCGGTCGCCGTCCCCTGCGCGTCGTTTGGATCCCTTCTCGATTTCTGTCGCCCGATTTTATCGCTCGTTGCTTCCACAGAAATTGCAGCGCATGCTGCAGCAGCAGCAGCAGCAGCCGTCGAAGGCCAAGTGTTAAAAGCATCGAACCGCACCACCCCCCCCCCCCCCCCCTCCCTGTCCCCGTCTCCCTCGCTCTCTGGCGGACGTATTTTTATGAAGAAATTAAAGCCAAATATTTGCTCCGCAGTACGGGGCTCTCGATCGCATCGGGCGCATCCCGGTCGCCCTCGGGCCAGCGAAGGGTTAAAGGGCTCTTCTTCTTCTTCATCTCCTTCTTCTTCATCTTCATCTTCCGCGAGCCGGACTCCTCGACGCCTCCCTCCGCCCTTCCTGGATCCTCCTCGCCCTTCGTTCTCGCATCCGCGGCTCGTTATCGATTTCTGCGAAAATGCAGGAACTCGCGCTGACCCCTGACGACCGTCGACTGACCTCCGGCCCCAGCTCTCCCTTTGTCCCTGTCTCCCTCCCTCGCTCTCTCTCTCTCTCGCCCCCGACCGCGCCGGCGGCCGCCGCGAAGGTCGCAGCGACGCCGGAAGTGGCGCCATTTCGAGGTGTGCTAATTAAATTCAAATAAACGTCGGACGAGGCGTGCGGGCCACGCCAAAGCCAACAACAACAACAACAACAACAGCCAGCGCGACCCGACATGCAAGAGGTCGCGCGGGGAAGGTGGGGGACTGAGGGCGTCGCCGGAGACGGGGCGTGGCGGATGGCGGATGGCGTGCGACCGACGGCGAGCGGCGAATGAAAAAATGGAAAATCATTAGAAAAACACCTCACGAATTTCGCACCTCGCGGAGGTCGCTGGTCGCGGGTCGCGGGCCGGGTGGGGCCGCTGACGTTAATCACCGGGAGGGAGGCGCCGGCCACGGGGGCGAGGGGTGGAGGAAGCCAAAATGGCCGACCGAGCGACGGAGCGACGGAGCGACCGATCGGCCGAATGGCGAATAAATCAGCGGCGAGTGCGAGGCGAAAAATGCTCGGGAAATCAGATCGAAATCGGGCAGGGCCGAAATAAAACAACGAACGACAACAACAAGAACAACAAAACACAACACAAGGGCGCGACGAGGACGGGCCGCCGACAAATGAACCGGCCTAAACGAGCGGAAGTGGGATGGAACAGGAAGCGGAAACGCAACGTCAAACTCCCAATTCGAAGCCCGCGGGCTAATGAAGGCCCGGCGGGTGGAGGGCGAAAAGCGAGAGAGAGAGGGGGAGAGAGGGAGAGGTGCTTGGTCAACGAGGGCAGGGCAGGGCAGGGCAGGGCAGGGCATCGAGGCCGGGTTGAGCTGCGGAGACTTTGAAATATTCAGATTTTCTGCCAAATCATCGACAGTGGAGAGGGCGGCGGCCACAGGCAAGAGAGGGCTCAGAGAAGACCGAACCAAGGAGGCGGGGAGGCGATCGAAGAAGAAGAAGAGGCCTAAATCTGCTTAGACGCCCTCACCATCGCCCCGAAGAAGCCCCGGTCGGCTGCTTCCATTCGAAAATAATTGCTCCGCCTCTCGTTAGGACGGCGAGCTTTTAATTACCGCGGGGCTTCCCGTGAGCAGCTTCCCGGACCCCAGCGCCGCCCCGCTCCGCCCCCTCCACGCAAGCCCTGCCCTCGGGAACGCGCCCACACATGGGCCCATAAATCAGCGTCCCGGAATAAGAAATCGTCGCCCACGGTTGGAGCTGATTGCAGTATTTAATTTTCGGCGATTTTCCGCCGGGCCCTGCGCAGAACGAGTGGCGAGGCCGAGGATAATTAGAGAACCGGGACCGGAGCGGCATGAGAGGGTCAGAGCGGCTTAAGGAGAGCGAGAGGATGCGTGGTGGAGCAGAGGGGCGGAGGGGGTGGGCGGGGGCCGCGATTCGGCCGAGTGTTGCCAGGCGAAATGAATTTAATTAGCAGACGCGGATGGTCTTTGTTAATTTGAAAACAATGTTCGCTCAGGTGTTTGATTTTTCACCCAGGCCCCGCCTCCGGAGACGTCGGTTGTTGTTGTTGTCAATTGTTGTTGCTTATCGTTCTTATTTAATTTGGCCCGCAGCCGCAGAAGCCGTCGAAATCGCGCTCGTTCCCCGAAAATCGCATTAAAAGGGAATTTTCTGCATTTGCTCAAATGAGTGAGTGGTGGAGAGAGGGGGAGGGGGAGGGGGAGAGAGAGAGAGGTGGGACTTGAAAAAGCGGATTACAACAAGTTCTGTAATTGCATGCAGAAGAGGAAGCACTTCACACGCCCCATGTGGCGGGCGGGGGAATTTTTGATCCCCGCAGCCCGCGAGCGAGGATATTTAATTAAAACCAAAAGGGCGAAAAGTCGAAGGGGGCCCCGCCCTGATCCCCCCGATTTATCTCCCCAGAAACCGGGAATCCGCGAGAAGGGATCTTCTTGTAAATAATCTCGGGCGGAGAACGAGCGAGTTTTTCTCAAGAATTTCCTTCCATTTCTTCTGGAAATTCCGGAAAGGCAAAATAATTTCTTGCCAATGAAAAAACGTCCGAAACAATCTTGGGCTTTGTGGAAAACAAAGGAAGATTTTTGGTAGTTTTTTGGTAATTTTTGGGTAATTTTTTGATTTTTGGTAATTTTGCCTTTTCAAAGTGAGGGCAATTTTTTACGATTGCCTTCGATGTCAAAATAGGTCACAAGCCAGAGCAATTTTGCCTCGCTCCTCCCACCAAGCACTCCTTTCCTTTTCTCTCACTCTATTATCAACTCTTCTCCCTCTCTCCCTCTGATAATTGCGTGAAAACGCCTTCGCACGACGCCATTTTGCCATTAAATTTTAGCGGTTTTCGACTTCTCACTTCTCCCTCCGCTCCTTCTTCTCCGCCTTCGTCTTCTTGGCCTTGTTCTGCTCCCTTCCGGCCGGCGAAGTCGCTGGCGAAAACTCGATAACGGCGCAATTTCGAAACTCGCCAGCGCCAGCGCCAGCGCCATCGAAATCGACGCCATTGTTCTTCATCGTGATGGCTGTTGTTGTTGTTCTCTTCGTCTTCTTCTTCTTGTAGTTGTTGTTGTTGTTGTCCCCGATATAGCGAAGGAGATGGCGGCAACAACAATAAACGCCTTTATATTACGAATTTACGCCATTTTTATTGTTTCTTATTTTCGCCTATTATTAGTTGTTGTAGTAGTCTTGTAGTTGTTGTTGTTATTGTTGAATAGGTCCCTGGTGCTGCTGTGGTTGTTGCCACTACATGTCGTTGTTGTATTTGTTGTTTTTGTACTTAATATTTCGGCTGGTTGCTGCTGGTTGTTGTTGTTCGCATTATTCCCGCTGACGTTGTGTTGCCAGCGATTTAAAATGCTTTTCACCCACTTATCCCGCCGTTTAAAACCCTCTCCACACCCACCCCCCTCCCCTCCCTACTCACACACTCCCCTTCGCCCCCATCCCCCTCCCCCTCCTCCTCGTCTTCGTCTTCCCGGCCCACCTTCTGCGAGTGCCGAAAATCGTCCTTTTATTCCTCGCGCTCCTTTGCCTGGCTGTTTCTGGTAATTTTCGTGAATTACCGGCAGGAAGCACTTCCCGAGTGACCATGAGAGGAAGAGGCGGGGGAGAAGAAGAAGAGGAAGGACGAAGCGGGGCGAAAGAAGAAGAACAAGATCCCGTGGTTGGCGCGATGGAAATGAATCGAATGAATTCATGATTTTCTCCACCAATAGCGGCGACAACAACAGTAAAAAACAACAACAACACAACACAATAAACAACAAAAAATGACAAACATAACAAAAAATATAATAATAATAACAACAACAACAAAAACAACAGCACGGCCCACTCAGCCCGATCGATTAATAAAGTTTGATAAAAACCTGAAACTTACAGAAGAGGAAAATGGAATTTTCCAAAATGGCGGAAATTGAATTTGATTGTGTTTGTTTGATTATTATACGACACTGTTGTTGTAGTTGTTGTTGTTGTTTTTCATGTTGTTGTTCACGTTGTTGTTGCTTTCGTTTTGTAGCCTTTGTTGAAATATTTATTAAATCGAAAGTAATTCTTGTTACATTGGGATGTTGTTGGAAATATGGCATTGTTGTTGTTGTTGTTGTTGTATGTGGTTGTCGTTTGTCGGTGGAATATTTTTCATAGCCGTGGTTGTTGGTGGTTTTGTTGTTGTTGCAACATCATGTTTTAGTCATCACATCATCTCGTCCACAATCGCTTAATTGCATTCACGTCTACAACGTCCGGCAACGCCGTCGCCTCCGCCTCCGACTCCGCCACCGTCGCCCTCGACGCACCTCGGTCGACGTGTGGCAGCCCTGGCAGCGTCAGGGAGGCCGCCCGGCCGGGCGAATGCGATGTCAAATGCGCAGCGGATGCAGCGGAATGTTTGACGAGCGACGGCGATTAATAAATAATTGCGACCTCCCACACACACACACACATGTGTCCGTCTACCTGTGAGTGTGAGGCCTTGAGGGCGGCGCAGAGGGGGCGGGGCTGTCGGCTGTCGGCTGTCGCTTCGAACGGAAATGAAATTCATGCGAGGGCCGTCAAATTTTCGCCATTTCGCATTTGGGCGCGTTGTTGTCCACGTGGTTGTTGTTGTTGTTGTTGTAAATTCTGTTGTTGTTATCACGTGGTTCCTGTCCTCCAAGTTGTTGTTGTTGTTGTTGCCCTTGTTGTCCACGATTTCCTTCTTGTTTTCATTATTTTTGCTCCTCCCTTTCGCCCCCTCTTCTTCCAAACCCCCTCCCCCCCCCCCCGCATACGGATGTCATGGCGAATTATGAATTATGTTGTTGCTGTTGTTGTTGTTCTTATTGTTGTTGTGGTCGCTGTCAGTGGTGACTTTGGCAACTGTTGTTGCAATTGTCAAATCGTTCGAATGTATTTTCCATTAGACAGCCAAGTCCACCAAGTTGTTGTTGTTGTTGCTGCTGCTGCTGTCGCTGTCGCCGTCATAATGAACCTTGTAATATTAATTCGCGTGGGTGTGAGTGTGTGTGTGTGTGCGCTGGAATTATTTCCGCCATTTTGCCGACAGACGATTAGTGGAAATTGATAACGGAAGAACGGCGGCCGAAATTTGGAGTGACAAAAATTACGACGGCGAGCGGGTGAACAACGGTAATTACAACAACATCAGCAGCAGCAGCAGCAATAACGACAACAACAACAACAACAACAACGAGAACAAGAACAAGAACTTTTCTGGGAGAAACGAAAAATGGTTAAAACCCGACTTGTGACAACATTGAATTCAAGAGATTCATATGAATCAATAATGAATGAGGAAAATGAAAGGAGAGAGAAAACAGGGAGAGCGCGAGAGAACAGGGTGTTCCCGGAACGTAGTTAGAAGTTCACAGAGCAACAACAAAAACAACAACAAGAGGGTTTGCCGAGCTCCTCGCTTCAAACTTCCAACTTCAAAGGAGACAGAAAGAAAGGCAGAAAGGTGGGAGAAAATGGTTTTCTTGCATGAGAGAATCTGGGAGGGAACGCGACGATCCCCTGTCTCGTGCCTCCCTCCCTCGCTCCCTCTCCCTCCCTCTCCCTCGCTGTCTGCCGTTTTGGCCCCTCCTGGCCGTCGCTGGCCGTTCCTTGAACCGTCTGCCCGTTGTGCGATTACAAGCCAGCCATTAGTCGTGTTTGCGGCCGGCAAAGAAGCAGCAGCAACAACAGCAAGGCGTCTCCGGCGAATCAATTACTTAATCGACCGTCGTTCGGGAGCGTAGGAAACTCTTTTGGTGGACTGCAAAGGCCGGAGTGGGCTTTGAAAGGCGGTTTCTCTCGAGTAATTCAGTGAATTTCGAGGAATGCCAAAATTAGTTTACACTTGTCGCATGCGAGTTGGCGGAGTTCTAGGAAATTCTGGAAAATGTCATGCGATAAAAGCACAGAAATCGACCTTCCATTGGAAACCCCTTGGGACCCCTTGGGAAACCTCGACTTAGGGAAAATGAAATCCTCGTCAAAGGCCGGTTTTTAAGTGCATCACGATGGGGCTTAATTGAAATGTTGCATGCGATAAACTTAATGAGCGCAAATAATTCGCATGCGATTAAGTTGAAATATTTCACATGAAATTAATGGCGAATAAATTAATGAGCGGGGCAAAAACAAAGTCATCGCAAATATTGACAGGAATTGAATTTGAGGCGAGTTTATTTGCTGCTGCTGCTGCTGCTGCTTTCCGCGTTTAAGAGCGTTGCCATATTTTCGCATTTTCGACACTTTGCGCTTTTCCTCACTGCACTCGTTGCTCGTCGTCGCTGCCGCGATGTTGATTTAAAATGCCAATTGATGGCTTGTTTAAAAATTAATGGAAAACCGTGCTTTAATTTGATTTTAAGTCGCCCCAACAACAACAACAACGACAAAAACCACTGCGATGAAAAAATGCATTTCGAAAAAACGCGAAAGTTTTTCGGAAAAAGGAATAAGTTGTTGATAAAAACGGCTGGGAAATTTTAATTCCCATATAATGACAACAACAACAACAACAACAACAACAACAACGGCCACATCGATGTCGATGTTGTGTCAATTAAAATCATTTAAAGAATAATTTAAAATTTGTCCGTGCCGCTGCGATTGGCAACGCGGGTTTTGTGCACTTTTTTAGGCGTCCCGGTCGACCTGCGGGCGCCATTTTGTTGTTGTCGCTGTTACTGTTATTGCTGTTGCTGTTGCTGTTGCCGTGGTTCCTGTTGCAAATTTATTGCGTCTGAGAGTTGTTGTTGTTGTTGTTCTTGTTGTTGTTGTTGTTGTTGTTGAGGTCGGCGTTGTTGCCGGTTTGAGCGCACGCTTCATTAAATGCTGCCAGATCAATTTTGCCGTTTGCCGAAGGTGCGCGACAGAGCGACAGAGCGACAGAGACGGCTGCAACAACGGGAAAACTGCAACATTGGCAAATTAATAAAAATTTATTCACAATAAGCGCGATAATTATCTCAAAAAACAACAACTACAACAAGAGCAACAACAACAACAACAACAACAGCGTGGACATTGAAACAGCAGCGAATCCCGTTTCATTAAATAATTAAAATTTATGCCTGCATAATTTACGGCGTTTCTCTGCTCGCGGCGAAATCATGAGCGCCATGATTAAAATTGTAAATTGCAATATTTTCCACCATCGCTGTTGTTGTTGTTGTTGTTGTTGTCGCCCCTGTTGTTGTTGTCGTCGTTATTGCTGTTTTGACATTCATTGGCCCGCATGTCCTTTGACATGTCCGCCATATTGCGCGCCATCCGACGGCGACGACGACGACAACGGCGACGGCGACGGCGACTTTTTGACGTCCAGTCGCGGCGACGGACGGACGTCAAAGGAGGAATGCGAGTCAGAGGACGATGGCGCGAATGCCGACGGGAGGCCGAGAGTCGGGTCTGGAAGAATCCGGCGGGAGTCCAGAGCGCCGGGAGACCACGAACGTGGGCGGAGCGGGAAGCGGGATGGAGGGCGTGGGCGGGCGAGAGCGCGAGCGCGACAACGCGATCCTCTGCAAACGCCGTCGCTTTTTCGATTGGCTTCGATTTATTTCTGACGCTTGACAGCATTAATTGTTTTAAATATTTGATTTAATTAGAGTGGCCCCTCATCCCGCCCTCCCGCTCGCTCCCCCCCGTTAGATGGATGTTTTGTCGATGAACTTTCAATTCGACGCATTCTCTGTCTCTGTCCTTTTGGTCGCCGTGCGTTCTGCTGGCTCTATTGTTTCGGTCGAAAATCGAGAATCGGAAATCGGAATCGTCGACGTGGCGTTCATTAATAATTCGCGATTGCAACAACAACGACAGCACGAGAACCGCGAAAATTATTTAATTTGTGGTCGACAACAACAACAACAACAAGGACAGCGACTATGACAATGCGAGCGAAAACAATTACAAATACAACTTGTTATCGAAATTGAAAAGCAATTGAAACGTGGAAAATGTTTGAAGCTCTGGCCAAACGGCGAAACCATTGAAGCAACAGCAACAGCAACAGCAACAACAACAACAACAACCACGTCGACAAGAACAAGCGAGGATGTCAGAGCGAGAGCGAGAGAGAGAGGCGGAGATTCGTCATTCATTTCAATTAATTGAACATCCCGTAAGTCTGCCAGCGAGCACGAGGGAGCCAGGCGGAGAGCGGAGACGGGGGAGAGAGGGAGAAGGAGAAAGTGAGAGAGAGAGAGAGAGAGAGCGCGACAGGGAGAGAGCGAGAGGACAGAGTGAAGCAATAAATGCGGAGTTATGTGCGAGCGCTCTACGTCTGGACTGCGACGTGTGCGGCCCATCCGCCCTCTCACTCGCCCACTCACACTCGCTCTTTCGCCCCCTCTTCCTCTTCCTCTTCCCCCTGGCTCTCCTCCCTCCCTGCCCTCGTCCGATGTTTGATGGCGAAACGACATTTCATTTATAATGATAATATTGCGCGCCAGAAGTAAAAATATCTCCCTTGTGCTCCGTCCCTTTCACACTCGCCCCTCGCCGGCCATCTGTCGCCTCTCCGCCTCTCCGCCTTCCCTCGCTCCCTCTCTTTCCCTCCCTCCGCCCTCGCCCTCGCGCTGTCCCGCGTCTGTCGCGAGCATTCATTACAGCGATTCTTTTTAATTTTTACGTGTTCGCATTACGCGCTCTCCCTCCGACCCTCCGCCCCCTCTCTCCATCCCTCTCGCCCCTCCCCTCCCCCTTCCGGGGACACGTGTTATCCCGAGCATCAATTATCGGAGTCCTTTCCTCGCGTCCGCCGCCTTCGTCCGTTCGCCTTCATTTGCTCGCTCTTTATTCGTTATTGTTCCACGTGTTGTTCGTAGTTGTAAATGTTTATTAACTCGCTCGCATGGCGCGGTCTCTGTTGCACGGTCTCTCCCTCTCTCTGTCGCTCTGTCTGTCTCCGCTCGGTGAGACATTTTTCCCATATCGAGTTCCGGTCGTCTCTCACGAGAGAGAAAACCCACTCGCATGGGATTTAAATGCGCGGCAATTTAAGGAATTCACTGGGAATCGCGTTAATTAGGGAAAAATTGCAGTCGGAATTGTGGATTCGAAAAAAATCGTGCGTAATGCGAGCTGCAAAAAGTTTTCCGGCCGCGCCAGTGTTGCCAGGTCGCATAGAAAACTCATTAAATTAACGAGCTCGCAAATAGTTTCCAAACAAATTAACATTAAGTGCATTCTATGTAATTTCCTCTCCTCCTCCACGCCCCCGCCCTCGCCCTCGTCCACACAACTACGACAACAACAACAACAACAACAACAACAACAACGACATCAATAATTACGTTTTTAAAAACAACAACAATGAAAGAAGAGACTCCGTTGTTGCTGCTGTAGGATGACATAAATTCACGGCATAAATTTTCATTTTACGAAAATTTATTTAATTCGTTTAACAACCACCCGCCCTGGTGCACTCCGAAGGGCGGGGGAGGCACGGACGGACGGCCGGTCGATTTTTTCCCTGTCTCCCCCTCTCTCTCTCTGCCTCTGTCTCTCTGCCAACGGCGGCAGCGGCGAGAGCGCTTTGAGGCAGCTGTTAATAATGGATTCGTGTGGTTTGACACGCCCATTGATGGCAGTCGTGGCGAGGACATTAACAAGGGCGACAGCAACAACAACAACAACAACAACAACAATGCGAGGAACACCAACAACGACAGCCTTTAGAGCCTTCGGACGGACGAGGGTGTGGGAGAAGAATTAAATTTTAACCTACAACACTAGACGTCGTGAAGGTTGTGGGCCACTAGTTGTTGTTGTTGTTGTTGTTGTTGTTGTTCCTGACTTAGTATTAAAAACTTGAATGGGCAATTAGGTAAAACCCAGGCACTCACACAGACACCCACACGCAGCCACCCCACGACGCCACCGGGGCTCCTGGGACGCGTCCCGGCCTCGTAAAATATTTAATAAAACTCGGTGACGCCGCAGCCCGCTGCCGTTACGTCGCCCTCCGTCCCTCCACGCCACGGCCTCGCAATGCCGCCGGACCCGCTCCCTGCGACCCTCGCCCCCTGGCAGGTTGCGATCGGCGAAGTCCCGACAATCCCGGGCCAGGAGTGTCTTCGCATAAGCCCCGGAATTCGCACCTTCACTGCTTCCTCTTCGTCATCTCGCGGGCTTCGCGGCCCTCGGGTGAGAACCCTTCACCTGGGCCACGCCCCTGCGACGTCCCCTCGCGGCGAAATGAAGGCGACCGCGTTTAATCGCTCGCAATGTCTTCGCCCGCCGGGCCGTCGAAGGGCGTCGGAAGGGCAGACTCGGGCTGCGGCTCCCACTCGTCTCCTCCTACTCGTCCTGGCGACGACGCCCGGGAGTCCCTGCAGCCGGTTGTCGGGACGACGACGGATGCGTATTTAAAACTTATCAAATGGCCGTAATTTATTCCACTTATCGGCGACCGCGACCGAGTCGGAGCGGGACCGACGACGGACGGACGACGCCGACACCTGCGCCACCGAGCGAGAGAGATGGAGCGGGCGAGCGACAGGGCGATAGCGATGGCGATGGCGATGGCGCTGAGGGAGCCGGGCGAGGGCGAGGGCGAGGGCGAAGGCGCGGCCAAGACAGGAGGCAATTAATTTGCATGCAAATCATTTAAAAGTTTGTTAAGCAAAAACTTTCCCAAATATCTCAAGTAATTTTAATCTTTTTCCGACAGGGCGCGAAGCCCTCTCTCTCTGCGCCACCCTTCCCCCCTCCCTCTCCCCCCCCCCATCACTCTCGGGGGTTGCGGGGTTTTTTCGGGCTTCGGGAAAATGTTTTGATTTATGCGATTTTTAATGGTTTCGTGCGAGAACTTTTCGCCCGCAATTAATGCCAAGAACCGGAGTCCAGGGGAGCCAGAGAGGGGGAGTGCGAGAGGGACAGGTGACTGAGGTGGGCGGAGGGAAAGCGCGGAGCCGATAATTAATTAAACTCCTGGATTTGAGGAATCCGCTTATCGAAAGTCGCAGAGGAGTCGAGCGAGAGGAGGGCGGCAGACGAGGCAGGAGGAGAGAGGGGGAGGCGGAGAGCGACCGCGTGGGCGTGAGAGCGGGTGCGAGTGGGAGGGAGGTGGAAGAAATCGAGGCGCCCCAACTGGGACCGACGGACGCAGCCCACGCGACTCAGGCGAAGCTCCTGCGCCCCGCTCGCTTCATTCACTCTCGCTCTCTCACCAAATCCACCCTAGCCTCCCCCCCCCCCCCCCAATTCTCTTCCTCTCTCCGCCGGCCTCCCCCACTCGCTCTGGCCACCTCTCGCTCCCGCGCCGCTCCCTCGTGCGTCGTGTCGTTGAAAGGACTTTGACGCCGAGTTTGAAGGGCATCGAGTGGTGGTGGCCGGAGCCAGCCCGGAGCGAGCGGCGAGGAAGGGAGGCGACAGAGAGTCGAAAGAGAGTCGAAGAGCGGGGTGGCGGGCGTTGGGCGGGTTGGCCGGGGTTGGCCGGGGTTGACTCGGGCTGGATCCGAAGCGGGTCGCCTCGGATGCTGGTGGTGGCTGAGCTCGGTTCAACAACCATTTAACTGATTGCTTGGGAATCTTCGTCCCCTTCGCCTCCCCCTCTCCTTCTTCTTCTTCTTCGTCCGCTGATGCTGCTGCGACCTCCCCGGGGTGCCCGGGGCGCTCCCGGCCGCCGTCTCCGCCTCCGCCTCCGTCGCTCGCCGGCGTATTTTGATTTGCAATTCACCTGGGAGTCGTCGGGAGCGCGCGATTTGGCAGCGAAATAAATTGACTGTGCGTGCGGTAATTGTGAATGCGTCGGCGGTGGGCGCCTGCGGGGAGCGGGCTGGGGTGGGCCGTCGCGGCTTCGGGTCCGTTTTCCTCAGTCGACATCGAGCGACTTGAGCCCGGACTTCGGGGTTTTCGGGCGGTCTCGCTCGGCTTTCGCTTTAGTGTTTTTTCTCGGCCGCCCCGAAGTATGCAGCGACTTGCGCTGGCCCTTTGAGTGTGCGGGCGCCGGCGAAGGTGCGGAATTTAAATGAGTCCGGGCCGTGTGATTTATGGCGCCGCAAAGTATGCCCCGAGTTTCCGCCGCTCGCTCTCGCTCCCGCCTCTGCCTCTCTGCGCCGGTCTCGTTTTCGCGCCGCCCGAAAGTATGCAATTTCTGCAACGACTTCCGACGGAGCCCGAAAAACTATGCAGCGTCCCTCAACCCCTCGCCGTCCTCCTGCCCGGCCCGGCCCTTTCGCTCCCAAGTCCCTCTTGTGCCGACCGCCGGCCGCCATCAGTTGCTTCCGCACTCCAATTCATCAACTTCCCGGCGCAGGAGGAGGGCGAGGGAGGCCGAGGGAGCCCGAGCTCCGAGATAGACACACACGAATTCGCCCTGGCTGCGTGGCTTCCGCTCAAGATGGCGCCTTGTTAAGTTCCGCCGGGCCTCGTCTCCACTCGTCTCGTCTCGCGGCGGCCCCCGGCGATCCCCGAAGAACATTGATTGCTCGCACGTTGTTTCCTGACGTGCCGAGGCCGCAATGGGCGAGGTTGGGCGGTTTGGAGAGGGCGCGGACGCGGGCAGGACGAGGGCAAAGCGAGCCGAGACGAGACGGTTTCGCAGCCGAGCGACTCAAGTCGGCGCAACTCAACTCGACCCGACTCCAATCGCCCCGCCTTCGCCCACATCTCAGCCCAACCACCCCGGCTCGCCTCACCTCGGCTCGTCGTCCGTCCGCTCTATCGCTATCTCCATTCTCCGGCTCGCCCCCGCCCGCCGCGTCGCGCCTCGTCCGCCTTGATTTCTCGTACGTGTTTCTACGTCTGTTGGCTCGTCCTCCGCCCACCGCGCCCCTCTCGGCGGCGCGCCCCGGCGGCGTCCTTAACTATTATCTGTGACGTGTGGCTTGTGTGGATAATAAATCAACCCTGATTCATTTCAACTGCTTTTTGTGTGACTCACGTTGGGCCGACGCCGTCGCCGTCGCCAACCAACCCCGCCATCGACCTCCGAACGTCCTGGAGGACGAATCGAGCGGCAGAAGACGGTTTTCTTACGCCCCTAAAAGTATGCAGCGATCGTCCTTTCGCCCTCTGCCTCGTCTTCCCGACCTTCCCGAGGAGTCGAGTGGAATTCGCTCCTCTCGACGTCGCTCGCTCTTACGTTTTATTGCTCCTCGTAACTTATCCACTCTCGGGCGGTGTCTATTCGGGGTTGTTGTTGTCGTCGTCGTCGTCGTCGTTGTTGTTGTTGTTGCTGCTGCTTTGTAGTTGTTCTCGTAGTTGCTTCCCCCAAGCGAATCCCGGAGGATTTTTGCGTTTCCGTCTCGTTTCGTTCGACGAAAACTCGACATTTAACTACACGGTGATTGTCGGTGTTCGCCTTGTTGTTGTTTCTGGTCTTGTTGTTGTTGTTGTTGTTGTCCAATGTTGCCGCTCGCTGCGGTGGCAATTTGTAGAAAACGAGACGCTTTGCGCTTTTCGTCCGTCCCTCGCCCGGCGGCCCTGTCCTAGTCTTGTTGTTGTTGCTGCCCTGAGTTACGTCGCCCCGTGCCCGCCGTCACGTGACGCGCGGACTCGACTCGTGCCGCGCCTCTGCCTCCGCCTCCGCCTCCGCCGCGCGACCAAGATGGCGGCGAGATTTCGTCAACTCCTCGAGGTGCTCAATTTCGCTGTCCTGTTGTTGCTGTTGCTCATGTCGTCGTCACGCTCCGTAGCGCAGCGAGCGGGCCGTGCGTTCGTTCACGGCAGCCTAAGTGAATCGCGGCGCGAAATCCGCGGATCCCGGGCTTTTCGCAGCCTCCTTTGGGGCGCGGGGAGCTGGGGCCAGGGCGCCGATCGAGAGGCTGCGGCGGCTCCGGAGCTTCGCATAATTGAGCCTGGCCAGGCCAGAAGGGCGAAGGGAGCGCCGGGTGGCTGTCGGTGCCTGCTCTTAGGCGCATTGAGTTATAGTGCTTTGAATAGAGCGGAGAACCCAGAGATACGGATGGATATGGGCAAGGGTGGGCGGTCGAGAGGACGCGGCAGGGGCAGGGGAGCGGGAGAGCGGATGGTGCCAAATTTTATGGCACTTCCTTTGTTCGATTCGAGAGAATTTATCGTGGCGCAGCGACCATTGTTTTGCAGCCGCAAAGTATGCAAAGCATTTGTGGCTGGCAGCAGGGGGAGCGTTAGAAAAAGACAGGGAGAGCGAGAGCCAGAGAGAGGGAGGGAGAGGGGCAGAGAGCGCCGCATTATGTCTCTCTTGCGGCTGCACGAATCGAGGTCAAAAGTTTATTGCCTGACAATGATGTGAAAAATGTGCGCCGATAAATATGCAATGATAAATTTCCCCAACTGCATGTGTGAGCGAGCGGCGAAATAAAACAGCAGGCAGGAGAGGGGGGGAGAGCACGAGACAATGGGAATAAATAAAGCGGGCGCCTGAATCAGGTCGGGCGCGGCCCGGGCTGGGCGGCGGAATTATGGAAATATCGAAGCATACCTTCAGGCGCAGCGCCCGCCGGCGAAGGAAACCCGAGCAGATGAAAACCAAACGGCCGCCGAGCTCTGGCCACGCCGTCGCCCATCGATTGCCCAGCATCCCAGATGGCCGAGTGCCGAGTGCCGAGAGGCGACAGGCGAGCCTGAGGGAGGCCGGGGCGGCAGCATTTAATGACAGCAATTAAAGCTCTCTGATTACGTTCGATTACAGCAACAGCAACAGCAACGACGACCGCCACAACAACAAGCATGAAAACACTACTTAACCGCATTCATAAATGATAGCAGAAGCCCAGAAGAGGAAGAAGTCAAAGGCAAGGCACCAGCACAAAGGGAGCGGGAGGCGGAGGGAGAGGGAGGAGCGCGAGGGAGACAGGGATAGTTGTGCTGAAAACCGCATAATGAATGTCATGTTGACGTTTGGCTGACGTGCCCTGAAAGCGAATCCACGGGCGACGAGACGAGAAGGCGAGGAGGCGAGAGCGAGCTGCGGTTGAGGGGCGGAGTCGCCGGGCTGGGGGCGTGGCGAAGGGACCGGGGTTGGTCGCCAACCCTTTGAAGCGAGGCAGGCAACACCAACAACAACAGCAACACCGATGGACCCCGTCATTAGAGCAAGGCGAACAACAACAACAGCAGCCTGTGACAACAACACAAATGACAACAACAACGAATCCACCACCAACAACTATTAGTTATGGCAGAAAATTAATTAGCAGCAATAATTGACAGTTGCCTTCACGCCACGCTCGCCCCGTCTCGCTCTGTCACCCCCTGCCTCCCTCCTCTCCCTCTGCCTGTCCCGTGCGGCCCGGTCGGTCTCGTGTGCCCGGAAGACTCGATGGTTCGGGCGCGGTCGAGACCCCGGGCGACATCTCGGAATCGCGGGACCTCGCGGGACCGGATCCGCAAAGCGGGTTAATTTGCCACGCCCTCGCCCCCGCCCCCTCCTCCGCCTCCGGACGGCTCTCGTTCCCCTCGCCCTCTCTGTCACCGGTTCCGTTCTCGCCCCTCGACCGATCCGCGCCTTGTCGACTTCGTTTCGGCCACGCCGCACACTCGCCAGGGCCGCAGAGGCCTCTCGTTGCGCCACGTGGCTACCCCACATCCCTCTCTCTCCCACACTCTCTCCCTCTCTCCCTCTCTCCCTCTCTCTCTCTCTCTCTCTTTCACATCCCTCCGTCCTTCTCGCTCTCATTGAATTATTCATCGACTGCAAAACTGCGGCCGCCTAATTGAGTTTAATTAATATTTTGACAGTGAAATTTAGTGGATTATCCCGCTCCTGGCCCCGTTGTTGTTGTCACTGTTGTTGTTGTTGTTCTGTACTATACTCGAGGTTGTTGCAGTCACTTGTTGTTGTTGCTGTTGCTGTTGCTCTCGGGCACTTGATGGGATTTTGCGGGCATTTCTCCGGGGATTTTGCGTGCATTTCATGGCTTTTTCATGGCGATCGAGCGCGAATCGAGCGGGCGGCCGAGGGGGAGGTGAGGGATTATTTCCAATTTTGTGGTCGACTAAAATGTATCAAATTAATTCATGTTCGCACGTCCATCGACGGCCTCGAAAGTTGTCTGCTTGAAGAGCGAAAGAAATTTAATCGGAACTTTTCCCGGCACTTCTCGCCCGTTTTCCCTCCATTGCCATTTCCCCGATGGCTCGGTCCATCATCCGGATTCCATTCACCTTTCTCTTTCATTTGCCCCAACCCCTGCCGCTCCCTCTCATTGCTCTACTCCTGTCTCTCTTGCCCGCCTTTGCTCCTCGGATTCCTCCGGCTTTTCCTGCACTTTTTCCCGCAGAATCTTTTGTTTGGCTCGAAACTTTCGCCACTGCTGCGAGCACACACACATGCGCATGCCCCCAACACACACACACGCACCCACAGACCCCGACGAAACGCCCTCGCATGCATTTCAATTAGAAAATGGCGGCGCGATCGCTTTGACAAGCCAAGTGAAAGGCGCACGAGGCGAGGGAGGCAAAAAATCGCATGCGACTTTTTGTCCGCCGGCCTTCGCCGCTCTTTCCTCGTCAAATTAAAGTGGCAAGAAGGCGGAGGGCAGGGCAGGGGAGGGTGAGAGGAGGCGGAGCCGAGAGTGAAAGCCGAGTCACCAGGACTCATTAAAGTTGGGGAAAAAGTCGTTTCTTGTTTCTTCCTCTACGGCTTTTTGCCGTCCGTCGTCGCTTTGAAAAGCGATTCGCGCAACAGACAAATTTAAGTCTTCCACGCAGCAACAACAGCAACAACAATGTGTGGCGGAAACCAACCCCCCCCCCCCCTCTCGCTCTCTCCTGCACTCCCTTGCTCTCTCCCTCGCTCTCGGTTGTCGGTTCGAGTCCCCGCGGACTCTTTAAATCGCAAAGAGCTGCGACGCCCCTTTTATTGCGGCCCACTTCCGCACCTCCCCTCTCACTCACTCTCTCACTCTCTCGCTCTTTGTCCCTCGCACGCCCGCTGTCCCTCTTCAACTCTCCGCCAGTTGTTGTTGTCCGATTTTACAATGTGGGAATTTTTGAATTCACTTCCGGCCACCGAGGGAGACCCGGGAAATCAAGCGGGCGTCAAGGAGGGGCGATGAAGGGGTGGAGGGGGCGAAGCGGAAAAGGACAGGGACGAGGACGAGGACGAGGAGGAGCCGGGGACGAGGGACCAGGGCAGGGCCGGGCCAGGCGTCGGCGGCTGAATAAAACAAACATTTTATCTAAACGCTCGCCCGAGTCCCCGGAGAGCGACGCGAACGCCCTCCGCCCTCCGCCCTCTTCTTCTTCTTCTTCTTTTTCCACCCCCTCGCGAGATTTTTTCGTTCTTCCGGCATTTTCGGTCCCTGCCGCGGTGCTCGTGCTGCGCTTCGGTGGAATCCGCCGAAACGCGAGCCGGGCGACGACGCGACGCGGCCACGCCCCCTCCAAAAGGACCGCGGAGGCAGCTCGAAAGTTGAGAAGCGCGCGGGGGAGAGAGAGACAAAGGGAAAAATTCTCGGTCCCAAAAGCAAAATTTTTTGTTCCCAAAAACATTTCGTTCCAAATTTTTATCAAGCAACAAAATTTGCATATGGAAGCCATCTGCCTCTCGCTCCAACCCCCCCCCCCCCTCTGTCTCTCCCCTTTCACTGAGCCACCAACCCTCATTCTCTCGCCCGCAGCTTCTTCTTCTTCTCCACCCCCTCCCCCTCTCCCTCACCCTTCCTCTCATCTGTGGGTCGTGTCGCGACTCGAATCGCGAATGTGTTGGCGATAACGAAACCGCAGCAAGGGCAACAACAGCATCGGCCAGATAACTATTGTTGTTGTTGTTGGCAGTTGTAGTTGCCCGCGGCCACTTCCCCTCTCCCTCCCTCTCCGTCCCTCTCTCCCTGTCGCACCTTGGGGAGCCGGGAAATCCAGTACAATTTTTCTTGGCGACTTAAAAATTATTTAAATGCAGGCAAGTAGGAACAACAACAGCAACAACAACGCCGCAGCTGTCGCTCTGACATGTGGAGTTGCCGTATTTTTCGAAACGCCCCTCCCCTGCCCCCCTGTCGCCCTCTGTCTCGCTCCGGCTCCCGACCAACATCAAACATCTCGCGAAATAGTTTCGTTTTGGCCTCGTCTCCGGCCCGGCCCGGCGCGGTCGCTCGGAGTTGCTGCGGCGACACACATTGTTTGCATACATTATTAGACACACACACACGCTCTCACAGGCACACACACGCACACACGGCTCCCGCCCACACCCACGTGGCGGCCCCGCCGCTCGTCCGACAGCGCTTTTATTACATTTGGGGCTGCGGTTGGCGCGGGACGGCGGCGCAACGAGTCCTGGGACGGCTGAGGCAGGGCAGGGCAGGGACGAGGGACGGCGTAATGAGGCAACGAGGGCCAGAGGGAGCGAGAGACAGACAGGAAGAAGGCCGGCCGGAGACGGGGACGAGGACGAGGACGACGAAGGCAGCCTCGACTCAGGCAGCGACCGGGGACCTCGAGGAGGTGACTTAAAGGACGGAGCAGCTGCCAGGAGGCGATGGCGAGAGGGCGAGAGTGGGAGGGAGGAGGTGGAAAGGAGGAGAAGAAGAAGAAGACGCAGAGGGGGAGCGGGCTGCTGGAAGAAACTAGAAGTCTGACAAATTGGGTGCTCACGGCGAGAGCGAGCCGCGGAGGAAAGTGAAAGAAGGCAAGAGCGACTATGAGTGGGAGGGAGGGAGGAGGAGCGTGTAGGGGCGGAGGGAGAGAGGTGGAGGTCGGAAGGGGGCGCCTGGGAAGGTTGCATAATTTATAGAGTGTGACAATCTGTTGTTTCTTCATTCGAATAGTTTTCGCTGCTGGAAAGTTCGAGCCGAAGGGAGAGAGTGAAGCGGAGAGAGGCGAGGGCGACGGGACGTCAGAGGCGTCAACAGGGGTGGTGAAGAGTGGGGGAGAGAGGGGAAGTGAGTGGGAAAAATCCAAAAAAAAAGTCATCCCGAACAAAGTGAAGAGCGAAAGAACTTCGAATCCAATTCCATGAAATTGCAAAACTCTTTCTTCACCAAGGGAAAATCTTGAAGAGTCCCTGGAAATTGCTTTAAAGGCGCCCCGAAGTAGGCAGGCGAATCCTTGCTTCCCTCCGGCCCTCGGGCCGGCCGTCGCCTGCAAGTATGCAGCGATATTTTCCTCCAGCAACGCCGGCCACAAATATAATTACACAACATTATGTGGCGACATGTGACGTCGTCGTCGTCGTCGTCGCTGTTGCTGCTGCCACAGGAGGTGCTGCCTGGGCCGAGGCGCAGGGGGAGGAGGGGGGAGCAAAAAGGGAATGAAGTAATAAGCGAGCGAGCGAGCGACTACATCAATAATAATAATAATAACGGCCACATAATAACAATAACAACAACATTACAAGATGAATGCGTGGCAGCTGCAGCGGCCGCGGACACAGGAGGAGCTCGGCGGGGAAGAGGCGGAGACGGAGCCGGAGCCGGGGACGGAGAAGACGAGAGGGAAGAAGAAGAAGGCGACGCAGGCCAAGCAGACCAAGGAGGCAAAAAGGACGCAGCCGGAGCGGGCGAGGCGAGGAAAGGGAGGCGAAACATATTGCATAATTATATGAAATGTGGTGTTGCATACGTCGGGGGTCTCGAGGGCCGCAACAACAACAACAACGACAGCTGCCGCTGCTGCGTCGCCGTCGTCGTCGTCGGCGTCGCTGCCATCAATATGTTAATTAAAATGTATATGTAGGCGTGCGTGCATTTGTGCACATTTTCCACTTCATGCTTTGTCGCCATTTTGCCTTTCCACATTTTCCCTTTCTCCGCACCTTTTTGTCCTCTCCATTTTTCCAATTTGTATTTTTATTGGTTGTTTTTGTTTTTTTTTTATTTGCTGGTCTCCTCCTTTCGTTTAATTTTTCTCTCGCATTTCTCGTTTTGCTTCTCATTATTTGCTCCTTCTCATTTTTCCCCTTTTTTCTCTCATTATTTTCCTCTCCACATTATTTTCCTTCTCATTACTTTTGTTCTTCCTCCTCTGCGCTTCTTCCTGCTTCCTGTGCTTTGTTTCGCCGCCGCCGCCTTGGCCTCGCCTCCGTGCGAAGGAGTCGGGGCAGGCGAGGGTCGGGCGAGGGAGGAGGGGAGGGGAGGGGGAGGCGGTTCCGGCCGCCATCACGCGGGAAATTAATGAATGCGCCATTTTGTAAAATTTTTATTTCGCCCCTGTGTTTGTTGTTTGTGTTTGTTTGTTTGTTTGTTTGTGTTTGTCTCGAAAGCCCGCCACTTGAGCTGCAGCTGCTTCTTCCGCTTCTCGTGCTGTTGTTGTTGTTGTGGCGGGTTTTCCTCATGTTCATGTGTTGTTGTTGTTGTTGTTTTAATGCGATTGTTGCCATTGTTGTTGTTGCTGCTGCTGCCACTGTGGTGCACAAAATAAATTAAAGATGCTGATGCCATGAAAATGCATTTAAAATGCGAATGCATGTGTTGGTGTGTGTGGGGTGAGCAGGCAGGAAATGCTAGTGAGTACACACACACACACGCACGCACACATCTACTCAACCACTCAAGAGACGCGCACACACGCAGCCGGCTCACCAGCGAACTGAAAATTATGAACTTGAAAAGTTGCGTTGGAAAATCAACAAAACCCAATGGCAAGGGCAGCGACGGCGACGGCGACGGAGACAAGGGCCGGGCCAGAGGGAGTGAGGGGGGGGGGCGAGGGGGAGTCGGGTGCCACGGCGAAGAACCGGAGAAGGTCGAGGAAACAAGTGGGGAGAGGCGCAGAGGACGAGGGAAAAGCATTGCGGAAAAACCACTTCAGAGAAGCCGGAGACGACGACGAGGAGGAGGAGGGGGAGGAGGAGGGGCGAGACAAGGATGCTGGGGAGGGCGAGACAAGGATGCTGGGGAGAGCGAGATGGAGGGAGAGCGCAAGGGAGGGGTCGAGGCGGGGTCCAGGAGGCGGCGAAGTACGTTAAGGACATTAATGTGCTCGAGCACATGGCACGAGCGAGGTCGGGGCCGCGCCCACACGTGTGTGTGTGGGTGTCCATGAGGCTGTGTGAGTGCGGAGTGGGGTGGAGTGGAGTGGAGTGGAGTGGAGTTGGAAAAAGTAGTAGATTGCATAATTATTCGCAACTTCCAGCGTAGCGCAAAATGAGCACCGAAGCTCGAGCTCGAGTCCTTTGTTGTCGTTGTTTGATTTGTTGTTGCCTTTTCCTTACTCGCCATTGTTTTTCTCGTGGTTTTTTCCTGTTGTCGTTGTCGTTGTTGTTGTTGTTGTTCTCTTTGCTGTTCTTGTTGTTGTTGCTCTAAGTATAAGAACGCTATTGTAGTTGTTGTTGGTTTGTTTGTTCCAACTTCTATCTTCGGTTGCCTCTCATTCCGGAGCCAGCTTCAATTGCTGCGGTGGAGACAGCAACAACAACAACAAGAATTACAACAACAGCAACCCCTCCTCCCGCGTGTTTCAATTTGCTGCAGATCAATGAAAATACATTTGAATTCCCTTCGTTCTGTTCCGAACTTCCAACGTGTAACAGAATGCGAATGATTTTAAATAAAAGCGTCTTCGAAAAACAAGGATTTCCCCATTTATCCGAATGCCAAATCCAACGGACTGCTCCGAAAATTTTCCTCAAACTGGGCATTTTGAAATTTTTCGTTTAATCTTAAAAAAAACGGAATTTTCCGTCAGGAATCGCCGGAGCCCGTCGATGGCCCTTTAAAACATTCCGGGGCCTCGGGGCAGCAGCAGCAGCTATAACAACAACAACAACAAATACAATAAAGAACAACAACAAAATCTCCACATACAACGCCCACTATCGACCATCGGCTTCCGGTTGCCAAAAAATGAGGCGAGAAAAACGGCCGGCGTTGTTGCTGGCGATTATTTTTTGGCAAAGCTTTTAAAACAGAAAACGACAGCCCCAAGAGTGAGTGAAGAGAGGGGGGGTGGCGCGAAAGGGTGCGATGGTGTGAGGGAGACGGGAATAATAATAGAGCGCTGACCAGAGCCGCCAACTTAACGAGCATGAAGTGCGATTTCGTTTGAAGCGGAAGCGGCCAACGGAAGCGGCCGCAGCGCGGGGCTGGGAAACAAAATGGCGCTGGATGCGCCATAATAAATTATTTCACGTGCACAACACACACACACACACACACACACATCCACAGACACACTGCCAGACACCCGTACGGAGGAGGGCGGCAGGAGGAGCGGGAAGTGCTTTGGGGCGCGTGGCGTGCATCGAAATGCGCCTAAAAGCGGGCACCGATTTTTTCCAAACCATCACGACGCTGGCGCTGGCGATGGCGGTGACGACGGCGGCAACAACAACAACAAATCGACAAACGGCGCGAGGAGAGGGAAAAAACAAAAGGCAAAAACGAGAACCCGACAAAGTTTTCACATAATTTTACGGCATCGCATGCGGAAAAATCAAAGCCAGAGGCCGCGAAACGGACCGAGCGGCAGACGGACGGACAGACAGACAGCGGCGTCAGTGCGAGAGAGAGAGAGGGAGAGGGAGAGATGGGCTGCGAAAGAACCGACAGTCGACCGACGGACGGACGAGCGCCGATGGCCGAGCGCGAATGGGTCCAGAGGCATCGGAGGGAGCGAGGCGGACGAACGGAGGGAGTGAGAGGGACAGAGAGACGGGCAGACGAGCGACCGTCATTCGGACCGAGGGGAGGGAGGCCGGAAATGAAGCCAGGCGAGGCCCCGAAAAGTATGCAACACGCCATGTGGCGCCCTGTCTGGAGAGCGCGGCGAGGAGGGGGGAGGGAGCGAGGGCGAGCGGGAGGGGGACGGAGGAGGAGCAGCGAAGCTGTTGCGCCGACCGGAAGTTCAGAAATCAAGCTGTTATAAAATGATAAAATAATAATAATAACGGACGGAGCGACGGCCGAGGGACGACGACGAGGGCCCGACGGAGGTGCTCGAGGCACGACCGGCGGCGGACTCAAGTGCAGAGGCGGCGGCAGCGACGGCGGCCGAGGCGCGTCGACGACCGCATCGGAAGCAGCAGCGGAGAAGAAGAGCAAGAGCAGGGCAGGAGGCTTTAAATGAAATCGCGAACTGCTCGCCGCACTCGTGGCCGGCAGTGGCAGTGGCAGTGGCGAGGGATTGTGTCGGGATCCTCGAGGAGGCCGGTGGGAGCCGTTCGAGTTTTAATAACACGATTTAAGTGACTTTTTCCGACTTTTTACTCCACTGCAGAGTCCTTGAAATGGCTTCAAAATAGTCCGTGGCAATATTTTGTAGTACTTGCTTTAAAGGTTGAAAAGGCAACGTGGTTTTGTTCGTTTTCGAAATGAAAGTGTATTTCAATCGTGTTTCAAACAGTCCCTGAACATTTCCCTTATTCTCGAACCACTGTCCATCTCCCTCTCCCACTCTGCCCTACCTACGACTTCGGTGAAAATCTCGTTGTGGCGAAAAAACACACACTTTTTTCTACGAATTCCCCATGCATTCTTGTTGAATATTGCCATTGTTTTTACTAATATTTGTAATTGATATTTTTCGCAACATTTTGCTGTTGCCGATTCGCGGTTGCTTCGGTAATTTATGCGATTTTGTTGTCGATTTCCCGGCTTCCCGTTGCCGTTGGAATTGCAAATATTCCTGTGACTTTATTGTTCTGGCGCGAGAGTTTGTTTTCGTGGCGCGCTCGCTTTAATGCGAGCTTTAAGGACAATCGCCGTCTCCCTCCCTCGCAACAGCTGCAAATGCATCGCAGTCGCCGAGTGACACGCGCTTGGTCTTCTTCTGCTGCTACTTCCACTGCGCCCACTTCGCGCTCGCGCCGAGTCTCGAAAACGACGAGAAAACGCAGCATAATTTTAGGCGCTCGCCGGAGAGAGGGCGAGCGAGAGTCGTCGTGTTGTTGCTGCTGCCCACTTGGCCATCGCCCGGAACGACGCATTTCCTCGATGCGCTTTCGATGCCCGCCGCCGAGGCCTTGCATTAATGTCGAGCCACGCCCCCTGCCCTCTCCCCACATTCCGTTCATAGTCCCGCCTCTCCAGCACTCTCTCCCCCCAGCCTCCAGACTCTCCTTCAGCACGAGCGTCCGGCGGGTAAAAAGAGAGCAAGCGGAAAAGGGGAAGAGAGCGAGGAAACGGGTGGACAGAGGAGGAGAGGGGCGAACAGTGAGACGGAGGAAGCGTGGAGGAGAGCGAGGTAGCAGGGAGGAGAACGAACTGGCGAGATGGCAGCGAGATAGAAGAGAGAACGGCAGAGAAAGGGCAAGTGAAGGGCGCTGGAGGACGGGACAGCAGTCGATTTTTGTGCGCTCCTGCCCTGGCTCCCACTCGGCCGCCCGCTGTGGCCGTCGCTGCTGCTTCCACTTCCACGGGAGCAGCATCCCGAGCAACAACAACATGCAGAGCAACAGTAGCAGTTTTCACTCCAGCAACAGTCGCGGGAACAACCGCAGTGCCAACGAAAACGAGGACAGGAGTAGAGGAGGCTGAACGCCAGCAACTGACGGAGTGGGAGATCGGCTGTGAGAGAGGGAGAGGGAGGGAGAGAGGGAGGGCGATATTGCGCGTCTCCCTGAAAACTGGTCGCTTGTTTTAATCGATAGCAACAAAAACAATCGCTCCATGTTTTGCCATCTCGCATTCTGGAACAGCGACAAAAACTACAACAGCAACAGCAACAGCATCCACATCAATCGGCGGAGGTTTTGCTTAGAAATCGCTCTTGTGTTGTTGTTGCTGTTGCACTTGGTGGCCTTTTGTTTGCCTTTTTACGTCGCACGACGTTCTCTTGCGTGGATGGCACGAAAACCAACAGCAACAACCATGGAAGTTCTCTCCACGAAACAAAACAAAAACGAAAACAAAAAGATTGACGCAAACAAAGGCAAGCGTGAGAGTGTGTTCGTGTGCGTTGTTTACTTTTCTTCGTTGCCGAGTGTTTGCTCTTTCAACGTCGCCCTGCCACGCCCCCGCCTCGCGCCTAAAGTTTTCTCCAACCTGGTCAAACGCCGTGTAGGATTCCTGTCCAACTATCCATTCTATCGACACTTGCTCCTTCGTCTTATATCCTTTCATATATCCATCTTTAGTTTATTATATCGTCGATCCCCGATGCTGTCCATCGCTCCCTGTCGTCGTAGCATCATTTTATCCTCCGCTGTCCGCCTACCACCTGTCTTCAGGGCACTCTCTTTCGTCCTGCCCTCCTACCAGCGCTAGCGACTCCGCTACAGCAGCTAGCTCAAAGGCCCAAGATCCCTGGGACTCGCAGGGGCCGCGAGTCTCCCCAGCCAAAAAGCTACGGCAAGACAGCGAATGATTTCGACAGTCGGGGGTCACAGGGGCAAAGGAGACGGAGACGGAGACGGGAAAAGAGACGTAACGGAAACTATTGGGTTTGTGCAATCGCAACGGTACTCACTCAAATTACCGCTAGGAATGTAGACGTTGCCCGACGGCGTTCGCACCAGACACGAGGGCTCGAAATCGACGCCCAGATCGTTCGGGTTGCCGGCGACTAAACGGCCATTGTTCATGCGATTCATTGTGGGGTTCCTGGGTGGGACATCCGGTGGGGCCGAGGGCGTAACTCCTTCGAGGAGGAAGCCTGAAAAACACAGAAACAAACAGTCGTTAAAAATCAGTTCTAACTCGAGCGAGAGTCGATAGCGAGGGGATTTTCAAAAATCCGCGGGCGTTCTGGAGGACGGAGACGATTTTTCCGGGATTTGAGCCCCGAATCCCCTCAGTCTGGCGCCCCTGGGCCCGAAATCCTACCAGATCCCCATCAATTCCCGGAAATTTTACCAGATTCGTATTCTTTTTCAACTTTCAACCTTTTCGTGCCCTCCCGGTCGTCCTCGCCTCGTGCAGTTGCACTGGATTTTTCTTAATTTTCTCACGCAAAGACAATAAAAATTTAATTTTCCCTCCGAAACTTTCGGCAATTAAAGTTGTTATTTTCGCTTTCACTCCTCCTCCCTTTCCACTGCCGGTGTTTTGGTTTTCCGCTCGTTATAATGGTTTTGCTATGTTGTTATGTTGTGTCGTGTTGTTGTGTTTTCCATTGTTGTTGTCGCTAGTGTGGTTGATCCTTTTCATTTCGAACATTTTCACTTATTGCCAGCTATTACCATAGTTGTTCTCATCGTCGTCGTCGTCGTGGTCGTCGTTGACGTCGTCGTTGTTGTTGTTGTCGTGATGTCTTTTATTGCATGTTGCAATAAAAGAGAACAACAAGAAAGAGCTGAACAACAAGCCAGAAGAAACAACTCTTAATTTACTGCAATTTTAAATGCAATTGGCGCATTTTTACGAAATAATGAACCGCACACCAGCACAAGAGCACACACACACACCGACACACACACCTTCGCACGGTGGCCGCCATCGCGAAATGCTAATTAGGATGGGGAAGACGAGGAAGAAGAAGAAGAAGAAGCGGCGCGCGGACGTCGTCGAGGTCGTCGACGTCTGCGAAGGCGATCCGTCGACCCCTTTTAATGGCTTCATTTTCCACTGGTGGCGAGGGAGCCGACCGAGGGAAGGGAAGCGGTTTTGTTGGCTTAGTTGTTGTTGTTGTTGTACTGGTTGTTATTGCAACTGCATTTTCCAGCGCCGGGTTTCTTAAAACTTCTCTTAAAAATTCACTGCTTCTCCCGCTCCTTCGCCCGACTTCTTTTCCCACTTCTCTGCCTCCCTCCGCCTCGCTTCCTCCTCCCCCTGGGTTTCTGCGCGTTCAAAGTCCTCTTCTGCTGCTTCTTCTTCTTCGTTCGCGGTTATCGCTATCGTCCCGTTCTCTCCGCTCTCTGGCTCATCCTGTGGCTTCGTTTTTACGATCAATGATTAAGTCGGCCACCAAGAACAACAACAACAACAGCAGCAACCATGAGGAGTGCCAACAATAGTGACGACAAACAACAATTGTAACGACGGCAGCAATAGCAACAGCAACAACAACAATTATAATAACAACAACGCCAATTATAATAACAACAAAACCGAGAACCAAATCCGCCAAAACCCTCCAAAGACCGCGGCCCCCTTTCGCTCCCTCTCTCTCCTCCGCCGCCCAAATGCCATTATAGGGCAAAGGGCCAGCGAGGCGGGAGAGGGAGGGGAGACGGAGAGGGAGTGGGAGTGGGAGCGAGAGGCAAGACGCGGGCCCGGCGAAATGAAGATAAGCTGCTTATCGTCGCTGCCTCGGAAGCGCTCGTTTCGTTTCGTTTCGCTCCGCTGGGCCGACTGCCCGGCCGAACGGGGGTGTTGTTGCCATTGCCATTGTTGTTGTTGTTGTTGTTGTTGTTGTTGATGACCACTCCTCCCCCACTTCTACCTTCTCATTTCCTCTCTCTCGTCTCTTCCGATTCCCAGAGCCCGGAGCCCGGGGCCCAGAGCCCAGAGCGGAGCAAATGAGTTTTCGGCAAAAGCGCTGGCTCTGAATGGCCGACAATAATAACAAGAGTAATAACAACAACAACAACATGAACACCCACGACAACAGCAATGACATTGACAATCACAACAACAGTCATGTCAATAACAGGCGTATTATTAACAACAACATAATCAGGGCCAACAACAAACGGCAAGTGGGCCGGGAAAAGAGCCGCGAAAGCCAGACACGCTGTTATCGTCCCTCTCTCTCCCCCACTGGCCCCTCCTCCTGGCCCTCATCTACCTCCTTCTCTCCTCTCCTCTCCTCTCCTCTTCACTCCTCATCAGGCGGCGTGGCATCGACACTGCAGCGGATCGACCTGCGGCTCTGCTGGCACTCATTCAATCAATTGATTGCGATTGACTTCGCCCGATCGCTCCGACTCCTCATCCTCTGCACTCTTCCCTCTCTCCCTCGCACTCTTCATGCACCCCGCCCTTCGCCGCTCGTCCACTGCCTGACGTCTTCGTTGCGATTCGTTTCGACTTGACGTGCCCCAAATATTGACAAACAACCCGTGAGTCGTCCTTCGCCCCTCCCTACCCCTTGACATCTCACACTTTCTGCCCCTCTCTCCCTCACTGCGTTCGCCGAGAGAGAGGGAGAGAGTGGGCGAAAGAAGTGTTTATTAACTGCTTCCTTCCAACCTTCGCCTAGGTTGCTCCAAACGCCTGTCTGCCTGTTGTTGTTGTTCGATACATTGTTGATGTTGTTGTAATTATCTGGATGTTGATGTGATGGTGGTTGCTTTGCTACCATTGGTTTGGCGCCTTTTTTATTTCCGGCTTCCCAAAACTCATTCACCGCTGCCTAACGCCAGGCGTCCCGATTGAAGCCCGATTCTTTTTCTTCTTCTTCTTCCGATTTCTCCCACTCAGACCGCCCGCTAAGCCTCGCCACCGAAATCCGCACTCGCGACTCGCATTAAAATAATAATTACAATTTGCCTTCTCTCGGGCAGTCGCGAGGCGGGAGCGAGCGAGACGGAAAACCCTCGGCTTCCGCTGAGACAAAGGACCAGGGCGGCAGCCGAGACAGGGGCGGGGCAGGGGCAGAGCCGGGACTCGCCTGGCATCCAGCGAAATTGTCTAAAATTCCGCTGCGGCTCCGGCGACCGCACGAGGCGTTCGTCCTGGCGGCGGGCGGCGGTCGTCGGTCCTCGGTCCGTCCGCCAGCCGCAGGATGTGGAGCCGAAGATGGCGAGCGAGAGGATGGGGGAGAGGGAGAGGGAAGCAAAGGGAAAAGGGATCATATTTTCCGCGGATTAAACCCGGCCGCAGATGACGCTGCCGACGCCGGGGCCGGGGCCGGAGCCGGGTTGCGGAGTCGGCTGGCGATGATGACAACTACCGCCGCAACAACAACAACTACAACAACAACAACAACAACCCAGAACAACAACAATAACAAAAAAAAAGCCATCTGCACTACCCCGAGCCCCTTTGGAGAGACCGAGAGGAAGAAAATAAAATACAGAATTAAATTTCCATTGCCGCTTTTCAGGCGCTTGGCCGGCGGCAAAGGCTTGATTACGGCGATTATTAACGGCTCAGCGAGAACTCCATCTCTCGCTATCTGTGTGTGTGTGTGTGTGTGTTCGTCTCCTTCTGCCCCGCCGCCCGTCTCGCTCTGACGCTTGCATGAATTCCGAACGACGTCGATGGCGCTCCCTCGCCCCGCAGCCTAAAAACAGGCTCGCAATTTTCTATGCCAATGCCTGCGATGTTCGTCGTCATTCGCCGCCCCGCGTTCTTCTTCTTCCCGCTCTTCTTCCCGCTCGTCGCTCGCTCTCCCCCTCGCTCCGTCGCGCATTTGAATATCAAGTGGATTTTTGCAAATTTCGATGCGAATTTTTTCCTTTCCTTCTTCCGTCTGGTGTCCCGCGCCTCTCTCGCGCATTCAGTTGTTGTTCCGTTTTTCACAGTCGTCGTCGTCGTCGTCGTCGTTGTTGTTGTTGTTGTATTTCCCGTTGTCTTCGATTCTGCTTCCTTATTTCCGTCATCTCAGTTCCTGGTTTCGCAGAGCTTCTATTTTCTTTACGGCCGCGCCGCCATCTTCAATCCAACTGCCGCGGCCGCCCGCGCGAGCCCCGGGGGCGCCCGCGAGTATGCAGGGAAATTCGGTATTTATGGGCGCGAAGTGTTGCATACTTTCGGGCGGATTTTTTATGAAAATGAAATGAAAACAAATTGGATTTTCAGTCGGCTGCGACTCGACTTCGCCTCAGTCTCCGACTCCGACTCCGACTCTGGCCTCGGCTTTCGCTTTGGCTTTGGCTTTGGCCGCGCAGCTGGCGAGGGCGAGCGAGGCAGGCCGAGGTAATGAGTGAGCGAGTGAGAGAGAGAGAGAGAGAGAGAGAGAGCGCTGGCGGAATTTCGCTGGAAATTTAAAATTTTTCGCAATAACTCCGACGACGAAAGGCTTCCGCGCCGCCGTTGTTGTTATTGCAATAGATTTAATTTATTTCCCGGGGCCGCGGCGAGTCTGAGGGACGCGGTGTTGACGACGCCCCGGGCGTTGTTGCCACATTGTTTCCAGCTGCTCGCCCCGGCGCTGGAGCCGAATCAAATGCGCCGTCTCGATTCGGCGAAGTCTGCGGCGGTGCCTACGCCTTGGCTGAAGGTCGTCGCCCGGCTGCTGTTTCAAGCGTTGCTCGCCCTCTTCCCCTCTTTCTCTCGCTCCCCTCGCCCTCGCCCGCCCACACTCGAGCCGACTTCCGTGTACCGCGACAGCCCGTGACGAATCGACGTCGACTCGTGGGATCCAGTCGGATTTCGTGTCAGGCGAGTCGACGTCCGGCCGCATGCGGGATGCGTTGGCGGGAGTCGCCGAAAATCAAGAAGAACAAGCGAAGAATGGGCGGACATTTTTCGCTGAACTCAGTTGAAAGTCGTTGATTTCGCGTGGATTTTCAAACGATGTCGCCGTTTCACGGGGCTCTTGCCAATTTTATCGCATGCGAGAAAACTTTCTCTCCCGTGGACGTCCGTCAATTGACGTGAGTGACTTCTACCACTAGCTGCTGTTGTTGTTGTTGTTGTTGTTGTTGATGTGTGTCTCCACCTTGTTATCGCTCTTGTTCTTGTTCTTGGCTGCGAGGTTTTATTTG
Source organism: Coelopa pilipes (assembly GCA_947389925.1). NCBI lineage: Eukaryota > Metazoa > Arthropoda > Insecta > Diptera > Coelopidae > Coelopa > Coelopa pilipes. The sequence goes on from OX376699.1 coordinate 1,475,892, forward strand.
CCGACGTTGTTGTTGTTCTTGTTGTTGTTGCTTCGTTACCGCCGCCATTGCTGTTGCCCGCAAACAACGTCAACCAAATGTCATTCCTCAAAGCGATCGTCCGTGCGTGAGCCCGTGTGTGTGTGTGTGAGTTGCCGTGACTGCGAATGGGCGTTTGTACTGTGTGTGTGTGTTCGTGGGACGAACTTCGAGCGCTCTCGTCGCCGCCCTGCGAAACTTTGTTTAATTCCATTTCGGCCTCGGGATTCCCACTCGGCCGCGCCCCTCCAGCGCTCGCCAGTCGAGTCACGTCCACGTGGGTGGGTCGCGGTGACATCTGTCTGTCTGTGTGCTGGTGTGTGTGTGTGTGTGCGTGCTGCGGTCCTCAATTAAATGCAAGCGGCAGGAGCGGAGCGAGAGACGGGGAAGGGAAAACTTTATATTTGACATTTTGGCGGAGGAATTTATTTATTTATTTATTCGAATGCGATGTGCGCGAATCCGAGGCGAGGGTGTGTGCGTGTGTGAGTAGGTGTTTGGGTGGGTGTGTTTGGGGGTGCTCGTTAAATTAGGCCACGCCCACTCACACCCGACTCGCCCTCGACCGCGCCCGCGCCCGCTCCGACATCGTGGGCAACTTCGTTAAATACATTGACAGTTGAGCTCGCTTTGAGCTGCTGCCTCGTCCTCCTCGTCTTCCCACTGGCTCCCCTCGACTTGTCTCCTTCAGCCGGATTCTGCTCAGCCCCCCTCCCGTTGTCGCCGTCTTCCGACCCTGCTCGATCTCTCGCGATCGCTGCTCTGCTCCGCCCTCGGGCTCCGGGCCGCTTAGGAGCATGCAGTGGATAATTACTGAACTGACTCGGGCCCAGGGAGGGAGAGGGGCGGGTGCGTAGGGAAGCTTAAGTTCAAAGCTCTGCATAGGAAATGCACGGAAAATGCTGCGGAATCCGCTTATGCAGAAAGCGGGAAGAGAGAACGGTAGAATGGCGCAGTCAGAGGAGAGCGAGAGAGAGCGGAGGGAGGGACGCCAGCGTTCTGGGGCAGGAGGTGAGGAGAGAGAAAACCAGCACTGGCACCCGAAGCAAGAGGAACGACAAGGAGCGAGGGGTGGGAGGCGAGGCGCTGAGGATTCGCCTCGAACCGCCGCGAGTGGGCCCGGCTGGGGCTCGCTCGGCGGGTCTGGCAACGCTCCCCACATTGCAATGGCTTGGCTTCTGCTCTGGGACGCCCAAAAGTAGGCTGCGAGTTTTGTTTTTAAATTGGGTTTCAAATCGCGGCGGGATCCTGGAGACCAAAACGGAGCTGAGGAAGGAAGGCAGGCAGGCAGGCAGAAAGGACGACAGAAGGCGGCAAAGAGCGAGGGCAGGGAGAGAGAGAGCGAGAGAGGGGGGAGGAGTGAAAAGTAATGTCTCTTTCGCTTGGCTCTAAATCGGCTTCCGGACCCTTTCCCTTCCCCTCTCCCTGGCGCTGTCGCACTCTCGTTCCCTCGTTCCCTCGGTCGCGCCAGGTTCAGCGACCTTTGGCTCCGGCTCCCCACCTCCACCTGACCCAGCGACCCTTTCGACCCTTCCCCGCGCCCCTCAGCCGCCTGCCGCGAAGCTGCTCCACCGCAAGGCGAGGAAGCCCAAAGAGGGTCGACAGGCGTTGAAATTAACACACAGACAAGAGGAGCGGAGCGGACAAGGAGAGACAGAAACCGTGTGAGAGTGAGGGAGACAGAGCGCAGGAGGAGGGATTGCGGGAAGGGAAGAGGCTGGGGCGCCTTCGCCTAGATCTGTGTGAATTTTTCATCTCCTTCCAGGGACGTCCTTTGGTCTGCATTTGAGCCTGGCCCGACAGTCCTTAACCCAAGCCGACCTCGCCCGCCCCTTCTCCGCCTTCCTTTTCAGTTTCTCACTTTCTTGCCGCCGCTGTCTCCCTCTCGCCCGAAGAGAACGAGCGAGCGAGCGGCTCAAAGGCGGGCAGCGTAAAATTATCACAAAGTGTCAAGCGTGCTTAACCTGCTTCCGAAAGGGTGCTTGACATCTCGCCTCCCTCTCACCCTCTCCCTCTCCCTCTCACACTCCCTCCCTCCTGCTCGCCGCCCATGGCATTCCTCGGGTCAGATCCCTTTCTGTCGTCCGTTTCGGCTCGATGTCTTTGTCTGCTGCTGTCTTCGGCTGCCATTGTTGTTGTGGAATGTGTACATATAGTTGTGATTGTTGTTGTGGATTGTGGACATTGTTCTTGTTGTTGCTATTGTTCTTTGCTTTGCAGTTTCTCCTGCAGTTCTTCTTGTTGTTGCCCTTGCCGAGGCTCGGCGGTTTCCGCCGTGGCCTCCCGAGGAGCCCGACAGCGAAGGCTCCCGAAAGCTGTGGGAAAGAAAGCGAGCCCGAGAGAGGGGAGACCGAGAGACCGAGGGCGAGAGGGAGACGTGGAGAGAAAGGACAAATTAAACTTTTATTTAGAGCCTTAGGCCCTGGGGCCAAGTGCAGCACTTTATTTGGCTGTTGAAATCGCACTCGAGCCGGGCCGGGCCGGGCCGCGTTGGCCGCAGAGGAGTAGGAGGGAGAGAGGAATGTCCCCGTGTATGTGTGAGTGTGTGTGAGAGTGTGTGAGAGTGTGTGTTTCGAGCAGTAAATGTCTGGTGTGTTTACATAACCCAGCAATTGTCCTCTTCTCCCTCTTTCCTCCGTCCCTTTGACTTCCTCCGATTTCGACGATTTTCTTTCGTTCCGCTCGCCGGCTGCCTGGCTGGGGCCTCGGGGTCGAGGCGGAAGCCGTGGAAAGGATTTTCCATTCTGCTCTCGAGTGCACCAACACACACTCGCACACTCACACACACTCGCACACTCGCAGACCCGAGTCGCATGAGTGGCTTTCGCGATGACTTAAATGCAATTCCACTACTTTCTCCTGTCGCCCCCTCTCTTTCTGCCCCTTTCCCCCTCGTTCTCCTCCTTCGTTCTCGGTTGCTCTCATTGTGAATGCGAACGGCTCTCCATTGTTGTTGTCGTTGCTGCCTGCGCCATTGTTGCTGGCGCCGTTTAGAGCTTGACAGTGGCTGCAGTTGCAGTTGCTGTTGCCCCAAATTGGGCTTCTGCGTTGTTGCTGTTGTAATTGGCAGTTTAGTTTGGTTTCAAGGAAATGTTTAAAGTTTGATTCGTAATTTTGCCAGAACTTTTCATTGGCCTTCGATTGGATGTCTTTGAATGTCTTTGGCTTTTTCTGAGACTGTTTCTTCTGCCTCTTCTCCCGCTGCTTCTCCCCTGCATTGCCAGGTGCTTCTCTATTAGTCCTTCCTCTCTCGCTCTGTCCCTTCAACCGCGGTGAATCCATCCGTCTCTCTCCCCCTCTCTCTCCCCTCGCCCCTGGCCGTCTCCGGGGAAATTCTCCCATCCCCGTCTCCCTCCCGTCCTCCCGTCCTCCCGTCCTTCCATCCGCCCCTCTCCCTTCGCAGCAGCATTTTTAATATTTCCCAACAGCAAGACCGACTAGAAATAATTCCCAGCCCCATCCTTGACCAGGGCTGGGCTCGCTTATTAAATTTCGCCCCGCCCTCGTCGCCCCCGTCGCCCGCGGCAAACTTGGTCTCGCCGCCGTCTTTGAGGCTTTTAAACCGAGCTTCATTAAATGCAACCTTGTGTTAGTTTCTACTTATTTTGCTCCCCACCCCCTCCCCCCCGTCCTCCCATCCTCCTCCTTCTTCTTCGCATTTTTCTGCTTCAGCGTTTTCTCCGTCTTCAGAATTTCCTCGTCTTCAGACTTCCTCGTCCGCCGGGTGTTTTCTTATTTTCAGATTGGTTTCTCTCGCTTTCGTTCCGCGCTTTTCATGGTTATTATTTTTTTACATTTTTATTATTTTTTATTTGTATTCATTGATTTGCTGCTAGTTCCTAATTGGCTCACGAGGATTTTGGTGGAACCGCGAAACCCTTCAAACCACCAACAAAGCACCTTTTCCACCGGATTTTCGCGAATTCTTTTCCGTCCAGGGGAGCGTTTTCCAAACCTCATGAATTTCGCGAAAAAATCGACTACTACTTGGACTGCCGGCAATCTACTACAATTATAGGGAATCCCCAATGCCGGGGAATCCGGAATCGAGCCCGACCCGGGAGGCAAAGGAGGCCACGGGGGCCACGGAGGCAACAGAGATGGCGGGAGAGCGAGAGGGACGGGATGGAGAGAGAGGGTACTAGGGGAGAGGGTGCGAGTGACAGTGGAATAGCGAGAAACAGAGCCTTGAGGGACGGGGCGCTTGAAAAATGGCTCCGCTGCTGGCTCGAAATGAAGCGCTTTTATGCAAATAACTCGAAATGGAACTGCAGCGACGCCACGCCCCCTCCGGCCGCCCCCACGCCCGGCGCCCTCTGCCGGCAGCCTTGCCGCAAAGTTCCAAATGAGTCGGGCGAAGAAAACTTTTCCCACAGGAATGTCAGCCGAAAATTTCGTGAAAAATTGCGCCAGCCACGGCGAGGGCTGCGGCGGAGGGAAAACTTTACGAGTCTCAAAAGTGTTGTAAAAAGCAATACAGCAACAACAAGAACAATAGCAAAGTAGTAAACAACATTTTGTTTGTTGCCCTCGCCGTGGCCCGCAAGGTGGGGAAAATCAAGTAGAAGAAGCACACAAAGAGGAACATGAAGAAAGTTCCGCGGAAAGGGAGAGCCAGAATAGGACAAGGGCAGGCAAAGGGAGAGAGGGCGAGAGCGAGCGCGAAAGAAATAGAATCCAATTACAAACGAAAATTCGTTTTTACTACTTGTGGCAGCCGTTTTTTCGCCCCCTCCCTCTCTGGCTCTCTGCCCCTCGCCATCGTGGTCGCCGGAAATTGGGCGGGCGCCATTTTGAGGGCGACGCTGCGCCATCTGTCGGCGCGCCGTCGGGCTGGACTGAAGTCGGAGCTCGCGGCCGTTGGCGACAAAACCATGAGGTTTTCCTCAGAGCACAACCGGTGGATTCTGAACGCCCTGCCACCCTCGAAGCTCCCTCGAACCCCCGAGGGACCCCAAGCGCGATTCCCTTCCGCTAACCAAACTTGCTCTCTTCACTGAGGCCACCAACTGCACCCGCCCAAACCCCGATCCGGCCAACGCACGCAGCTGTCATTTTGGACAGCTTGAGCGCCAATTGATGTCGTCATTGGTCGTCATTGGTCGTCGCCGGCGAATGGCGAAGACGGGCAAAGCGAAAAACGAAACGCAAACAAGGGGCAGACGACGGACGGACGGACGGACAGACGATAAAAATCGCCACACAAAAGGCAAACAAATGGACAAATGAACGAGAAAATCTGACAACAAACAGCGCGCCAGACCGCGGGACGCGCCATCAACCGACAACGGCGACCGGCGACCGCCGACCGACCGACAAAACAAGCAGAATTAACCATAAATGGCGAGGAGGAGAAGCAATTAATGCAATTAATTTAAATAATTATTAAAGCTCGACAAACTACTGTGCGAGTGGCCCTCGAGGTGGCGGCGGAACAAACCAAAAAACACTGCAAAAACCCAACAAAAGCAGCGTGGATGAGGGAGAGAAAAATTCACCGTGAAACCCGGGCTATTTGTGGGCGTTTCTTGCGACCTGGCGGTCGGGGGGCGAGGCGAGGGGCGCGGGAGGCGCCGGGATCGCTGTTTAAAATCAGGTAAATTATTTCTGTCATCCTCGCCGCGGTCCTTCGTCCACGTCGCCATCGTCGTCGCGTCGTCGCGCCGTCGTCATCGGAAGCCGGCTGCGTCGAGTGGCGGACTCGAGGACGACGTGGAGAAGTCGGGTTTAATTCGCTCTTTAATAACGGAACTAATGCCCACTTAAGTATGAAAATTAACCGATCCTTGATGTGGAGGGCGCCGCGAAGGACGCCCGGGACGGACGGACAGGAAGGGACGGCGTCGGGATGGGAACTGGGAGGAAGGCGGGAGGTGGGGGAACCAGGTGGAACGAGCTGAGACGCCTGGAGGGAAGCGAAGCCAACGACGACGACGGCGACGGCGATGGCGAGGAGGACGACGAAATGTCAACCACAGCTGGCGACGACGTGGGAACCAACGCCGAGGCGGCGGTGGAGGACGCCGAGAAGGGGGCAGAAGACGACGAGGAGCCGAAGGGAGGGCGAAAGACGCCGGGGTCGAGTGGCCGGAGGACTAGCTGAGCGAGCCGAAGAGAGAGCGAGAGAGAGAGAGAGAGAGAGAGGGCCGAGCTGTGCTGGCCTACGGCGCCGAGACCGACGAGTTGCTGCTGCTGCCAGCGGTCGCTGTTGTTGCAGTGGTGGTTGTCGCTGCCGGCGTCTTGGGCAAAGGTAGTTGTGAGTTGTAGACTGAAGTGGCGACTTGACTCGGAGAGAGAATAAAAAGCAAAGCCTCGAATCCAGCGGAAAAATGAATGAAAAGGCGGTTGGCGCGAGAAGAGGGAGAAAAATATAAACACTCGAGTCGAGTGGCGGGACGAGGACAAAAGCGACAGCGTCGCGTGACGTCGGACCGGGGCCCGGAACCTCTTCAAGGGCCGACCATAAGAAAACGCCAACGAGAGCCGGCCCTCAGCCCAACCGTCCCAGACAAAGGGCAAAAAGGAGGAGGCAGTGAAATACATAATCGGAGGAAAAATCGTACATTGTTGGCTGGGCAGGGCCGTTCCTGCGTTTGAAGGGTGTCTTGAAGGAGGCCGGAGCAAGAGTTGTGGCTCGAAGCCCTCGTGGGAGCCCTCGGTCCGGGTGCGGGGGAACCCGAGGCGGCCGACGTCTTGAAGTCGCCAAGTTCTCGCTGCCCTCGCTCTCCCTCGCCATCGGTCTCCGTTTGTCACGTGGCTGGCGGAAGATTTTCCTCCTCTACTTAGGAGTTCCGATTCGCTGCCTAAGGAAGCTGAGACCCTGTTGGTGTTCGATAGAAGTCCCGGGGCACCACGAGAAGTCGCCGATTGCCGGGAAGTCGCCGTCGAGCCTTCTTCGGACCTCCCGGCACCCGACTTCCCGGGGTCCGGGCGGGCCCGAATGCAGTCATTGAACCTGCCCCTAGGACCCGGCCCTCCTCCCCATCAGCAGGAGGAGCGGCGGCCCGGGGAGGGCAGGAATTTGCAGCAAATATTTCAGTTTACTTATTCTTGGCCGCTTATCGCATCAAGGGCAACCACATAAGGGAGCGGGCCGAGGCGAGAGGCAGACAACAGACGGCCGGGAGGGAGAGGCAATTAATTTGGAGAATTCCCCGGAGCAGGAAGTCGTCCTGCGTCCGGAGCGTCCCACGCCCACTCGCGCCCGGAGCCGACTTGGACAATGGGCCAAATGCAACAATGCGATGCACCGAAGCCGAACCGAGCAGCGAGCGAGCGAGAGAGGGGGGAGGGAGCGAGGCAGGGGACGACGTGAAGCGAGCCAAGAAATGCCAAAGTAATCAGCTTAAAAATCTAAAGCCAACTTTATTTGGCTCCGGCCAACAACTGCAGCAGCAACAACAACAATGGCAACATATTGGGCTTCTTCTATTTACCGAGAATTACAGAGGAACAGGAGGGGGGGGGGGGGACGAGGAGGGAGTGAGGGAGATAGTGGAGCCCGATAGTGGAAGGAGGAGGAAAATTGCTAAATTGTAATGGAATAACTTGGGTTTTACCGCTAAACTAAAGCTAAAGGAGGTTTCAAATTATTGTTGCTGTTGTGGTTGTTGTTGTTGTTGTGGTTGTCGTGGAAATTCTGCGTGGGCAACGGACGAAAAAATACACAAATAAATAAATAAATAAACGAGAAAAAGACACAGGCAATGGATCGAGCAATTGTTGGTGGTCGTGACTTTGCCGGGTCTGCAGGGGCGAGAGAGGGAGAGAGAGATGATTTTCAATTTCACAACGGGATCGCCTTGGACGAGGGGGGAAGAGGGAGGGACAGCGAGAGCAGTCGCTGGCCCGCTGCAGTCGAAGTCGAGAATTTCGCCTACTGGGCGCAGACGAGGGCGGCCGGGAGGAGCAGCCGAGGAGACCGAGGGACGAGGACGGTGGACGGTGGACGGGCGGAGGCGACGCCGCTGCCGAGACCCCGACCCGATCGCCGTCGACTGCGGTCGCAGGCCGATGCGGCGACTGTGGCCGCCGACACGAAGATCGCGGCAGGACTCGAGGAGGCGGAGGCGGAGGCGGGATTCGGCTCCATACGGGGGGCGTGATGGCCTGGCAGAGCAGGGAGGGAGGGAGGTCGGTAGAGGGGAGAAGGCGAGTCGCCGGCGGACGCGCGATCGGAGGCGCAGATCGCGGAGCCCGTGCGGAGAAGGTCGGGAGATCGTGGGGACCGTGGAGACCGTGGAAAGAGTCGCCCAGGGCGGCGAGCAGGACGAGCGGCGTGGGACGAGCGCGAGGAGGGGCTGAAGGAGGCAGAGGAAGGATGAAGAATGGGCAGTGAGCGGGAGTACGAGAGGAGGGACGGGCAGGCGAGGGACGGGGCGCAGGCGCAGGCGGTCGCCCGGGTGTTTTATTTGAATGTGAAACACGCTTTAATAAGTAACAATAGCGAGGATGGACGGAACGGACGGGCGGAGGAGAAGCTGGGGAAGGCGGAGGGGGAGGCGGGGCCGGTCGAGGTTGCTGAAAAGTGCCCTCGAGCCTGACGCACGGTCCACGCGACGACGCGCCGACGTGGGCGCAGGGCGGGACGTCGACGTCGACGGGTCGAAGCCGAGAGGAAGCGAGTCGAGGCCGTCCGTTCGTCCCACCCTCCTGTCCGCCTGTCCCCATTGTGTGTGGTGGTGGTCGTGTACTTGTTGTTGTTGTTGTGCTGTCTTGTTGTTGTTCTCTCCCAATAATGCCCTCTTCAATTTCCGCGTGGGGTCGGAGGCGTTCGCTCGGCGTCCAAGTGCGAGTCACGGCAAGAGGAGGAGGATGAGGAGGAGGAGCAGGGGGCGGGGGAAGAACAAGACAACGCCGACCACAACAACAACAACAACAGCAAGGCGAAGAAATCCACGCGAACATGCGGGAGCAGAGACGTGGAAGAAGAGGAAGATTTCATATGTTGATTGGACGGCATGAATTCCACCGTCTTCTTCTTCTTCTTCTTCTACTCTTAGTCCTCCTCAGGCCTCCTCTTCTTCTTCTTCTTCTTCTCGCCGCGAGTCCATCGCTTTCTTTAAACGTCTTGTTCTTCTTCATCGAGGTCGTCGTCGTCGCCGCCGTCGATGTTTTCTGCTTCTTCTTCGACTTGGATGCATGCATAAAGGAGTTGAATAATGGTAGTGTTGTGTTGTTGTTGTTGTTGTTGTCGTTCCCTTTTCATGTTCACCATTTGTTTATTAATGAAGTACGTGCGAGTTGTTGCCATTGTTGTTGTTGTTGATCTCATTGTTGTTGCTGTTCTTATTGTTGTCTTTCACATGCAATTTTGCCATTAATAAATGTGTAGTTCTTCATATTATTACTACTACTATTATTATTAATACTGTTTATTATAAGTGGTGATCATATTGTAGTTGTTGTTGTTGTTGTTGTTGTGCAATGAATGCCCCATTCAGGGCGCGAATTGAATCGGTTGCGGGCACAAATTGGCGGGCGCGAGGCCCTCGCCCTCGAGTCGGGGCTTCCGTGGGCTGTGCTGAACGGCGACCGAGTCCCCGGAGGCCTTCAGTGCAGGCCTGGCCGAACTCCGTCGGCGCCCGCTTCTGGGGCCCGGAAGTTTCTCGCGAGCGGCTCATTTGGGGTTCACGAGGGGTTCTTCGCGCCCCAGAAGCTGCCGAAACTGTGGCTTCCAAAACTGTGGCGATTCGACATTTCATCGGCTCTCTTCAGGGCCCGCGCCCTTTGCCGCCCTTGCCGGCGGGCGAAAAGGTTCCCCCCCCTCTGTCTCCCCCTCGCTCCTCAGCATAATCCCCAGCGCAGTTCGCGCGAGCAGCGACGCAAATTGTCATTTCAAAAGTCACATTCAGCAGTTCTGCGCCCCCAACTCGAGCTCAGCCCAGCCCAACCTCAGCCCAGCCCAACCTCAACCTCAGCCCTCGTCCGTCTCGTTCTAACGGCGGCCACGCCCCCGCCCCCGTCTGGTGTCGCTCGTCTGCCGTTATTAAATTGTGCCATAATTCAATTTGAATTGTTTTTGTGGTCAACCGCAATGCGCCATCTTCGCCCCCGCTCCCACTCTCTCCCCCTTCCCCTCCTCCTCCCCCTCTCCCAGTGACTGTCGCTCGTGCTCATTTCGCGCTCGCTCGTCCTCTCTCGCCGCGCTTTGTGCTGACTTCGGGTTTCGCAAATTTTTCTGTGTCAGCCGACGCTTCGTGCGTCCTCGTCCTCGTCGTCGTTGTCGTTGTCGCTGCCGTTGTTGTTGTTGTTGTTGTTATTGTTTTTGTTGCTGGCCACGTTGAGCGAGGTCAGGGCTGTCATTTTCAACGGTGCTCTCTGTTGTTGTTGTTGTTTTTGCTGTTGTCGTGAGGCTCCAGGCCAGCAGCAACAACAACCACGGCCAGCATCTCCGGAACACGGGGTCGCCGCGGCCGGCGGGAGGAGGAGGAGAGGAAGAGGAGGCGGTGGAGGGGGGTGACCGGGGGAGCATCAGCTGCACCGTGTGACAGGTGCGATCCCCCCCCGCCGCTCCCCTCCGAATAACTGTAATTATCGCGAGCGCGCTTTTCAAGAGTTTCGAAAGCCCGTCCCGGGTCGGGCTCCCGTCGCTTTCACCGCGGCGCAGCGCAGCGCATTCGGGGCGATTTCCCTGCGCCGATTTGGCAGCGATGTCGCGATGGAGGGAGGGGGGGGGGATGCGCTCGGAAAGGGGTGTGGCCGACTTTCCGGCTCAGCTGTCGCGCGGTGATCGATCACGACGGCGATGACGTCGCCGGCTTCTCCTCCAGCTCCAGCTCCAGCTCCACTCCCTCGCTTCGACTGCCCTTCACGCCTTTGTCATGCTAACGTGACATTTCACTCTCTTCTCCTCCTCCTCCTCTTCCTTATCCTCCTCCTCCATCCCTCGACTCGTTGGAAACCGTTTTCGGGGTTCTTCGGAGCGATTGAAATCTCGAATCGGCCGTTGGAAAGGAAAGTCTCGAGGTTCGCGGAACTCCTTCCACGCTGCTCCCCTCTCTTTCACACTCCCCCTGCCCTCCCCTCCCTCCTCTCCCCCTCTTCCCCTCTTCCCTCTTCTCACCCTTCTCACTCTCGCTTTGTCTGAGTTGTTTTGAATTGGTTTTAATTAAAGCTTTGATTCCTTATCGGCTGTCGACGGTTTGACAGGTGGCGGGGCGTCGTCGCTGGTTGTTGTTGTTGTCGTCGACGGTGTCACTGTGGTTGTTCCACATGTTGTTGTTGTTTTTGTTCTTGTTGTTGTTGTTGTTGTTGCGTAAATGATATGTGCGTCGAAGGGACAAAGGCGTGTTTTTGTCATTGTGTTTTTCCGGTTCCCGAAATTTTATGCAAAGTTCGGGAGAAATATTTTCCATCGAAAGTTGCTGCTCCATGGTTGTTGTCGTTGTTGTTGTTGTTGTCGTTGGTGTTGCTCTTGTCGTGCTGTTGCATTTTTTATTTTCTGTTTTCGTGCTTGGTTGTTGTTGCATTGTCGATGCTCATGTTTTGGTCGCTCTAATTGAATTTTCACGCATTCATTAAATGGCAGTAAAAATCCCCTGATTTGTCCGATTATTTATGTTATTTTTATGCAAAACAACAACAACAACAACAACAACAATGGCAAGAAATGCGTTGTGCAATCGTGTTTTTTCGAGGTGTTAAATTCGTAATAAATTTATTTTTTCCGATTTTGAGATGCATTTTTAATGAATTATCCGCGACATTCGATTAATTTCTGTTTTCGAAATTATTTCGCTGCATTTCTCCGGTGTCGTTTTGTCTTTTTTTGAGTTTTTTCTTTTTTATTCCGTGTTGTTTTTTGTGAGAAAAATTACATAAATTAAGAGAAACTGTTAAAAAACGGTTTCCATTGTCTCGCGTGTTTTTATCGGCTCCCAGCGGAAATTTATGGAAAATTCGCCTTCCCGAATAAATAATTGGCATTGGAAGAAATTTCGGTTTCTATTGAAAGCTGAAAGCTTGTTTTCCAAATATTTCATTTCTCATATTTCTGTAATATTTGGCGATAGTTCGCATTTCCTTTGATTTCTTCTTTAAATTTCAATATTTCTTACTTTCACTCCCTGAGCTTTTGCTTCACGTTTCATTAAAGTGCGTTTTTTTCGTATTTTTTTGGATTTCTCTTCAATTATAAAATGATAAAAATTCCCGATGTTTATTTCTTATTTATGCTCATTCCACAGCTTTTGTGTTCCTTGTCCTGTTTTCGCTGCACTTGCAGGGCGATTATTTAAATTAATATTTTTTTAATTTCGCGACCACCCCTTTTTATCGACGCAGCCACACAAAAACAAGAACAAAAACAAAAACAACACCAGCGAGACCCTTAATTAAGCTGTCAATTCGTAAACGTCGCTTAACGCTTTGTGGTCGCTCGTCGCCGGGCGGCCGGGCGGCCGGGCGGCCGGGGCTGCCGGATTACTTAAAAACTCATTATTGCAGCGCAAGAAGCAACAACGGCACCAGCACCAGCAGCAGCAACAACAACAGCAGCAGCAGCAACGTGAAAAACATCACTAGCAACAACAAGAAGCGGCAACTCCAATGAAAAGAGTTAAACCGACAGGCGAATACGACAACAACAACGACAACGACAATACCAGTGAAATGAAATGAAAATATCAAAAACAACAACAACAACAACAACAACAACAACAAGAGGACGAACAACAGTTGTAATGTATTTTTAATTTGATGCGCAATCAATTACAACAACTTAACGTGAAAGCTTAACAGCTTTTAAAAGCTTCAACGACGCCGAGGTGGACCCCGAAGGAGAACCAAAAGAAGACGAAGAAGAAGAAGAACACGGGCAACGAGGAGAGGAGCAGAAGAAGAACCTGGGATGAGCCCACGAGGAGGAGGAGGAGCAGGAGAAGAAGACGAGGTGGGCGCAAATGAAGAAGAACTGTGAAATTTTATTAAAACTATTATTAATGATTGGCCACACTTTCCCGCCTCGCACACACTCGTCGAGCGACAGGGAGCCGAGGGAGCGAGGGAGAGGGGGGTGGGTTGGGAACGAGGAGATAATGACGGAGGCCGGCCGAACCGAGCCGAGCCGAGCCGGGGCCCATTCGAGACGCCTCATTTCTCACGTGGAGCGGACGGCGGACCGTGGACCGTGGAACATGGGGCCAACGACAAGAAGACGGCAAAAACTGGGCAACAGAAAATGGACAAAATAATTGAAAAATATTAAGAAGACATAAGATAGAAAACTGATAACCAGAACAATGGCTGGGGAAAAACGCAGTTGAATAAACGAGGTAAAAACGAGGAAAAATTGGGAGGGAATGAACACAAACAACAACAACAAAAATGATGAAAAAACCAAGAAATAATCAGGGAAAAGGAAGAAAAAAATGAACAAAAAATAACTACAAAAACATACGTTGAAAAGGCGAATAAAAATATAAAAAATGAAAGAGTTTTACGAAGAAGAGGGGAGAAAATGTTGAATTATGAGAAATGATAAGTAAAAAAATCAAAAAATTGAAAAAAACGTGTTTACCAAAAAATGCGTAAATTCACAAAAGATTAAGCGAAAAACTGATTAGAGAAATAATTAATAAGGCAACAATGGAAGGGCCGAAACGGAGCAGGAATCAAGACAAGAAGAAGAAGAAGAAGAACTCGATCCAACGGCTCAACGCCTGCAAAAATGTGAGAACGAGCCAGAGGGAAGAGGAAGAGATGTGGAGAGGCCGCAGACGGACCTGGTTTCAATTAGAAAGGTTTCAGCTGCCGGCTTCTCGGCTAATTTCGGAGGGTTTCGCCCAATACACAAAAAAGCAAACAAGAAAAAAAAAAAAACGAAGAAACCAAAAATTCCAAAATATTCAATCCATGAAGAAGGAAGTTCCGGCGAGAGGAGTAAAGAAGAAAATTCGGGAAGACGAAAAATTAAACAGCCACAATCTCATAATTAGTTTCGGCGCATTTTTTGTTTGCTCGGACTCGGACTCGGACTCCGCCGCCTCCTCCTGCTTCTTCTTCTGCTCGAGCCGCTGCCCTCTCGTGCGCGCGGCCTCGTCTGGCCGAAACCTATTTTTCACTCCTCCGCCCGCCCGCTGCCGCGGCCGCAACCCCGAAGGACCGGTCTCCATTAATCATCATTAAAAAGAAGAAGCGCCGGATTCGAGTCCGGCTCTCCCTCTCCCTCTCCCTCCCGCTCTGGCTCGCTCTCTCGTCTCGGCCTCCTCGTCTTAGCTCCGCCTGCTCCCGCCTAATTATCGGCCCATGATGGGCAGCCGCCGCCGCTACTCCTTCTTCTTCTCCTTCTTCTTCTTCTTGTTCTTGTTCCGACCCGCCGCCAACCCCCCTCGCCCTCCCTGGCCCGCACAATTAATCAATCAATTTCCGGAGCACCCTGTGGTGGCCCGGACTGCGCGAGGCCTCGATTTTTGCCATTTCCGCGTCCTCTCTGGATTTTCCTCTCCTCCTGATCTTCCCCACGCCGTCTCTCTTTCGTCCAACCCCCTCCCCCCCCACCCTCTTCTTCTTCCTCCCCTGGCGCCTGCACTCGAAAGTAAATCTTTTGCTTTCCCTTGTCAGTTCGTCATCGGCCTCGACGTGTTGTTGGTGCTGGCGTTGTTGTTGGTTTCGGTGTTAACATTTTCAATGTTGCCTTTGCTGTTGTTGCCGCGGCTTCTCTGCCCGTTGAAGAGCTTTTGATCGCCGTCTCTTTCTTCCTCCTCCACATTTTCCCGCGCTCTCTCTCTCTCTCTCGGCCTCTCGAAAGTCCTTCAAACTGTCATCAATCGCCGCAAGTGATTGCTTGTCTCGCTCTCTATCAATTCATCCAACTCCCCGGCCGTCCAACCCCGCCATCGCCGTCTCCTCCTCCCTCCATCCGACGGCCAGCGCTGGGGACTTCGTCTCGTTGTTGTTGTTGTTGTTGTTGTGGTGCCTTTGTCAATCCATTTATCTTGTCCACGAGGGCAGGTTGTTGTTGTTGTTGTTGTGATTACATTGGATTTTTCAGCTTGTTGTTGTTGTTGTTGTTTTTGTTGTTGTTGCTTCAGTGGCGCTTTTGTCATGCATTTTGCTCGAGCTGTCATTTTATTATTTTTCTGACAGCCGGCCATTGTTGTTGCTCTCTCGTTGGCCTGCGACGGCTCCTGACAGCGACACACGCGCGCACTCAAACGCACACACTCACACCCACACACGCACCCACCCACGCCTACATGTACATGCTGGCCCCAACACAAATGCATAAATCTCATAAATGTCCATCATTTAATTTTCGCCACCGGCCCAATTTCATAGAAATCACTCCGGCTGCCCCCTCCCCGGCTCCGCCTCGTGGTCCAATATTTTTCCGAATTTCCCTTGTCTCTCCCACTCTCTCTCTCTCCGCGCTCTCTCGCCGCCTCGTCGGGCGGCCACTTGCGCCGACTTCTTGCGGCGGGTGTGAGTGATGACTTAAGCTGACATGTTCATTAGTGGCATTAGCTTCGATCCCACATGCCGCCGTCTCCCTCCCACTCACGCCCGCCTCCCCCACTCGGCCTCTGGTTCATATGGAGCGAAATATTTTCATATGGAGCGAGCCGGAACAAAAAACAGCACAAAAACCAACACGTCTTCGGCGGCCATTTCGTTAATCGTTCGCCTGTCAAAAACAATTTCGCCTCTGCCTCTGCCTCTGCTTCTTCGTTGCGTCAGCCCCAGCCGACTCCGCCGACCCCGCCGATCCCCGCCGACCCCGCCTCCGTGGGGCCGGGCCGGGTCGATTTATTGAAGCTGACGCTGAATTTATTTTCGGCTTCCCGAAATCCTCGACGTCGTCCTGGGGAAGTTTGCGAAATCTCAATTTCAATTAAGGCGGATTTTCGAAAACCTGTCGCCGGCGAGGGGAGCCAGAGGGGGGCGACGGCCACGGCCACGGCGACGGAGGCTGCGATCGCCAGGAGTCCACGTTTGTCTTCGGCCTCGAGTTGATCCCGAACGCCAGGATCTTTGATAATCGTCTTCTCTTCTCTCTCTGAGACGAGCTTTCCCTTCTCCAGTCTATTCCCCTGCTCTGCATCCCCACCGCTGCACTCCTAAGCCTTTCCTTTCCTTCTCCTTGGTCCCCATTCCCATTTGGTCCTGATCCATCTCCGTCTCTATTTCGGTCTTCGCCCCTTCTTGAATTTATTTCTGGCGTTTCCCAGCACTCTTTCACCTTTATTTCCTCTCATCCGCCCACTTCTCCCTCTTCGCATTCGCTCCTCCTTCGTCGTCTCCGCCCTCCTGCGCTTCCTTCCCCTGCCTGCCCTCCAATTACTCGCTCCGCACGACTCGCCGCCTCCTCCGATTCCGCTTTATTAAGTGTCATATTTCTTCGAAAACAATTTCCAATTCCGCAGCCCCTTCCGCTCCTCCTCCCTCCCACGCACTCTGCCCTGCCGCCCCACTCCGCACTCCCCATCCTGGCCCGCCCCATTTCTCACAAGAGATCCCTTCTGCCCATTTCGTCATCCCTCTGGCCTTTCGCGGGGCTCCCCACCCCTTCTCTCCCTTGCCCCTTACTTATGCTCGCATGTGTCAACGTCTGCCTTCGATAATTCCGGCCACCGCTGCCGCAACCGAGTGCGTTGCAGAACGAGAGAGGGAGACAGCGGTGGAGGTGGAGAGAGAGAGGGAGCGAGCGACGAGAAACTAAATTACAAATTAATTTTCATCAATTTTCTATAGAATTTCTATTGGCAGGGCGAAGGAGGCGGCAGAGATGAAGACGAAGACGAAGCCGGCGAGGCCGGCGAGGACGAGGACGCCAGGACCCTCGGCCACCCTTCGCAGGCGACCGACTGTATTAGTTGTGCGTGCATGCGTGTGTGTGAGCCCATTGAAAGGATAACGAAGCGGCCCTCGTGAGTGAGTGAGCGTCGGGCGAGCGAGCGAATGAACGAAAATTCGATTGTGAATTATTAAGGAACATAAATTGAAATGAAAGAAACCGAAGCTGAAGCCGGGGCCGGGGCCGGGGCCGGAGCTCACGAGGACATATCAAACGAAGCCAATCGAGCAGACGCACACACGCAGAGACACACACACACACACACACACAGCCAGGCGCAGACACGAACAGGCGAGTGGAACACAAACACCACGAGCACGAGCTCGAGCACAATTCCCGATAAATAAATGAAAACTCCTCGGCGAGAGCAGACAGAGCGGAGCAGAGGAAAAAATCATATTTTCTCCCGTGGGGGTGGGGGGCGAGGGGCGAGATGCTGGAGGGGGGCGGTTCGCAAATAAACGCGTTCGTTATGGAGGGCGTGGCGAGCGGCGGCCGGGAGGGCAGGCCGAACAATAAATATAAATTCCGACTAAATGACAGGCTCAGCCGGGATGCAGGGCGGGCGAGAGGGAGACAGAGATGGTGGACGGAGAGCGGGAGGGAGGGAGGTGGGCCGAGTTCTTGGCAACGAATCGATTTCATTGTCGATGCCACGAAGCCACGACGGCACAACCCGGACGAGGGACCTTGAAAGACTCGAGACGTCGTCGCAACTTCCGCTTCCGGCGCCCCAGGTGGCTCGAGTTCGACCCAAACAGAGTGAGAGAGGGAGATAGGGGGAGAAAATCGAGACGGAAGAGTTGCCGTAAATGAATTTGTCACAAATCGAGGGCGAGCCGAGGACGAGGGACCGAAATAAAAGTCGACACTTGCGTTGTCGACGGGCAAAAGCCAACAACAACAATAACGACGACAACGATGGCCCCTGGCGAGTTGTTGTTGGGAACCCACATCACATGTGACAACAAAACATTCGCCACCCCCCACCCCCCCTTCTCTCTGTCGCGCCCTTTGTCTCGCCAATTATTAGGGAGTCGCCGCCGCAGCCGTGGAGCGACGGCGGCAGGCGCCGCGAGGGAGACGGAGAGATCGTCCTCGTCGCCGAAGCCACCGACTGTGGTTCGAGGGCGTCGATTATTCCTGTATTTATTCCTCCGACTTCCGACCCGAGCTTTTCCCAGTTTCAGTCGCTGTCGAGATTCATTTACCTGCAACGAGAAGAGAGAGAGAGAGAAAGAGGGGGAAATCAGTCAGGTGTTGCGAAGTGTTTAAAGCAAGTGAATTTTAAAAAGTTATTTGCATTTTTAATATGTTTTTCCATATTTTCCCATCGGTGGTCATTCGGATGAAGATGTCGACGAAAATCATGTTCATGCCTGGAAATGAATGGATTCGCGTCGAAAAGCGAGCCGCAAAGTCGCAGTAAAATGCGCGACTCGATCGCGGTGGCCATCGATGCGATTTCGAGCTTTTAATTCCTGGCACATAATTTCCACACCGACTCCCGGGCGAGGGGAGCCGCCGGAGCACGACGGAGGGAGAAACACAATCATGCAAAGAAAGGACTTGTGGATGGGAGCAAATAACTTGAAAATAATGCTCAAAGGCTGTCTTCGAGCCGAGAGCGGCCGATGCAGCGAACCGAGGACGAGGCGAGGGAGCTCGGGGTCAAAAAGAGTACTAAAGAAAATCTCAAGTGGTCAGCACTGAAGAGGGAGAGCGCGAGGGAGAGCGCGAGGGAGATGCTCGAGCGCATAAATCGCATTGAATCGCATTCCGTCTGGAAATGAACGACCTACTACGAGACCCCCACCCTCGCTGCTCCTCTTCTCGCTTTCCGTCCCTCCGTCGGTCCCTCGGTCCGTCCGTCCGTCCGTCCACCCGTCCCCAGCTGCCACGAGGGCCGGCGAGTCCTCGTGATTATTTGCTGCGGTTCTGTAAGCGCTTTAACAATATTGTGCCAGGGCCCGCGGGACGGAGGAGGACGAGGGGGAGGCAAACAACGTCCGAGAACTTCTTATTATTGCGATCCACTCCTTTTTGCTGTCCTTCAGCAGCAGCGGCGGCCCCGGCAGCACCGGCAGCCGGACGAGTCGAACCGAGTCGAGTCCTGTCGATTCGAGTCCTTGTGCTGCGCTTCCATTTTATTCGCCTTGGCAGTGGATGGAAAGAAATCATTTTCGTTTGATCATCGTTTGTTGATTTTCTTCTCGTTCCTCTCCTTCTTATTCCCCTCCGCCCCCTCCTCCCAACTCCTACCGCCCACCGCCCACCTCCCGTGCTCGTCCTCGTCCTCGAGTCTCGTCTTTTGTGTCGGGGAAATTTGAACATTTCAATTTTATGCTTCGAGCAGCCTCGCCGGACGCTCGGCTGGCGGGGCGGCGGGGGCGCCCGAGGGGGAGAGCAGCAGCAAGAAGAAGCAGCAGCCGGGCCGACGCCTTTGTTTGCGGCGCTCGGCCGGCAAGTGGAGCGATCGAGTGGAGAATGAAATGGGATTCTCAGCAGCAGTGCGGAGTAATCGAAATGGCAGAGAGTATTAGAGAACGAAGAGGAGTAGGAGGAGCACGAGAAATAGTAGTGGGAAATAAGTAGGGAGAACGGTTCACATCGTATGGAAAATGCTGGTGGCCAAGGGCGAAGAGGAAGTGGCAGAATTTAACGAAACAAGACGACGACGAAAGTCCTCGAACAAAGTTGGCAAATTTCGGCAAAAAAGCAGACGAAAAAGCCGAGCCGTGCCCGGAGGTGGCAAAAAAGGGTTTCGGAAAATATTTGCGCATTTTAAGCTCTGCCTCGACTCGAATAAAATATTGCTCAAAAAACACAGCAGCAACATCGATCAATTGCTGCTCCCTTGTGTTTATTGGCAACAATAAATGTTTGCATTCAGCGACAACAACAACAACAACAACACCGGGTGACAGGAGTAAAAGCAACACCGAAAGCAAAATACACAAAGTAGTTTCAATCTTCTCGCAGCAAGTTCTTCTTCCCCTCGCTCGTGTGCTCTCGCTCTCACTCTCAGTCTCACTCTCGCCCTCTCTTCCTCCGGTCGCTGGGGACAATGTAAAAGTGCAGTGTGTGGTGCTTGTTGTTGTTGCGATAAATTTTTGCCCCCAATGGCGACCAGCAGTCACGTTGCCAATATTTATTTACTTTGCTCTCCAGATAAATTATGGCTTCCCTCTCGCTCTCGCTCTCTCTCTCCCTCCCCCTGTTGTTGTTGCGCTTTGTTTATTTTGGCCACGCTCTCGGTGGAAATAATTTATGCAATTATTAACTGCGAATTAGGTCAGCGTCGTTGGCAAAAATAACAAAACCCAGCAGCGAAAGAACGACATCAACTATGTGCATATTTCGTGATTAGAGGGGTGAGAGGAGGGGGGGTTGCGTAAGAGGAAGAGGAAGCCGTCGGCCATTAAATATTTACAACGCTAATTAATTCTAATGCAATTTGGCAGCTCGGCGCGACGATCGTTTTCTAATTTACGAGCGACGAGCGACGAGCTTCGCATTTTTAATTTCCCCAACAACAACAAGGCCTGGAACTACACAATCACTGCGTGTTCGCGCAGTTGGCAACACTGAGCGTTCCGACGATCCGACCATCTTTGTCCTTTTTCTATTTAAAAACTCGTTCGCGGCCCACCAGCAACAGCCAGTGGCTTCTGCCACCGGATCGATCATTAGTGAACTGTCAAAATGACAGCTCGCTCGCTGTTGTTGCTGTTGTTGTTCCCATTGTTGTGCCAAGTGGATTTTCACACGTTCGTTTGTTTTCGAGAAAAAACGTGAAATCCCGAAGATCGAAAATGCGGCAAAGTCGGAGAATTGAGGCAAAAAAAGTTAACGAAAACAGGACAACAAAAGCGAAAATTTGAAAAAAAAAAATGAAACAGACAGACAACACAAAAAAAAATGTGTGAGAAAAAAACAAATATTTCCAAAGAAACAGCCAGAGAATTGAACAAAAAGTCCAGAAATGCTAACAATGAATTCAGAGATGAAAAGTTCAAACAAATTACGTTGAAAAAGAGCCCGAAAAAGAGTAGCCGTGGCGGCGGGGCCGAGGGGGCGGGCGGCGGCGGCCCAAACAATCGGCTGTCAAATTCTGACAAATGACAATTGATGGCAGCGGCGAAGACTCGGAGCCGCTCGCCAGAAGTCGGAGCCACTTTTTCATCTTCAGCTCTTGGTCTTCACGGGGCTCGGTTTCAACTCCCCCGCTCCCCTCCCTCTCTCTCTCTCCTCCTCTCTCTCTATCGCCCTCTGCCTCTGCCTGTCGCCCTCCCTTTCTCGTGTACGCCCTGTCGAAATTAATAAGCGGAAACTTACGACTGCTAAGATCGTCGTCGTCTCCAGTTCGACTGAAAACAATCGAGAGCCGAAAAGCGAAATGACTTCTTGGCCGCTGGACGCGGGCGAGGGGCGAGACAGGGACAGAGGGAGAGGGGGAAACTAGGAGGAGGGGGAGAAGCAGAGAGAGAGAGAAAAAAAACTACAGCAAAAATGGTGACTTTACGACGAAACTTAACGCTTCATTAAGTTTTATAGTAAAATTCACAAAAGTCGTTAAGAAGACGAGGGGACGATGGGGCGGCAGTCGAAGAAGAGGAAGCAGGAGAAAGGGGGAAGAAGAAGAAGAAGAAGAAGGGCACATGAAGACGAGGGGGAGTGGCCGGAGAGGGAGGCGGCGTCGTAATGAGGATGTCGAACCCAGTCGGGGGCGATGGAAACGGGTGCGAGAGGGATGGGGCGAGAGTCGGGGCGGTGGTCGGTGGGCGGGGCGAGCGCCGACAACCGCCTGAATTACGCCTTACTTAAAGTCACATCTAGATGGCGCGATTGCCGCGACGACCGAGTTCTCTCGGGGCTCCAGGCGGAGGCGGAGGCGAAGGACTTGGAGGAAGGATTAAGGGATCTCCACAACTTGGTTATTGTCGCATTTTCATTACTTTCGCCATTGCGCAGCGAGCAGTATTTTTTCATCAACCTCGAAATTGGATTCCCCGCCTCCTCCCTCTCAGGACCCTTGCTGAAATTTCGCTCATCGTCCTTCGGGCCATTCTTCGCCGCATCTGCGATTCGATATTATCGTCACATTTTCATACCCATTTTCCCCCATCTGCTGGGTCTCCAGTTCGCTCACAGCTCCTGCTCCTTTCGCCCTCCATCGGCCACGCTCTCGACGAGGCCGCCCCGCTCCGCTCTGTGGACGATGCGGCCGTAAATAAGGACAATAACTTAGCCATGGCGAGCCAGCGACGAAACACCTCTATCAGCACAACAACAACAGCGAGAACAACAACTAATCATCCCGGTCCGGCAGAAGCTGCAACAGCAACAGCAACACATCGCCAACAACGACATGTCGCTGCATTCGCCGGTGTTTCTCGTGTTGCGTGTGTGTTTGGCACTTGTTGTTGTTGTTGTTGTTATTGCTGTTCCTGGTGATGGTCTGTTGTGGGATGTTTGTTGTTGTTGTTGCTGTTGCTGTTGTTGCCAACTAAGTAGTTTAGTGGCTTTTTAGCGCGCATTAACGTAATTTTATTTATTATCTTGACATTGGATGCTGCGTAAGTCGAGTTAATTTCAAAACCCAGCCCAGCCCAGCCCAGCCGAAGCCTCCACCACGTCCTCATCCACCGAAATCTCCCCTCTCGCTCGCTCTCGCCGCCTCCTCGCGCCGCCGGCGGAAACTCAAACCCAGCCTCCGCCGTGGTCGCGGTCTCAGTTTCGCGTAATCGCAATCATTTAAATTTTAAAATGTTGCTCCAGTTGTTGTTGTTGTTGCTCTGGAGTACTTTGTTGTTGTACACATCGATGTTGTTGTTGTTGTTGCTGCTGTGGTTGTACTCGTTGTTTAAGAGACTTCTGGGACTGGCGAGGCCTCGAGATTGGTCGAAGGTGTGGAGTTTCATGGCCAGGCGATCTTGGTCTTGCTCGGCTTGTTGTTGTCGTTATTTATGTGTTGTTGTCATTGGCATTGTTGCCATTGTTGTTGTTGTCATTGAATACGTTGTTGCCTTTGAGTTGTTGTTGCAGGCACTTGAAGGCGATTCCTGACGCTTTATCGTCGCATTAAAATCGCAGTTAAAACGCGAATTCGCAATTGAGTGCTTTTAAATTGAGGGCTTCTCTCTATCTCTCTCTCTCTCTCTCCCTCCCTCTCCAGCTCGGACTATGTCTAGCTCTCCCCCTGCTGCCTCACCCCACACCCCTCCCGCCCTCGCTCGCTCTGCCCTGGACCGAGTGGGGCAGAGGGTCGCGCGAGGGCCGCGGAATGAGCGAGTAAATTAACCAGCATTAAGATATACGAGCGGTGATTTAAAGAGCGGCCTGCGGTATTCATTGGCTTCATTTGGCGTGGTTACGACGTGGTGTGGCAGCTCCACGGCCGACTAAAGGTGGGCCATAAAACCGCGATTGCAGCGAGAAACCACAAGTAGACGAATCGCGGACGAATCGCCTCTGCTCGGCCGTGGGCTGGAGGACGGGTCGCGGAAATGCGGCAGAAGCCCCGACAATGGCACCCAGATCGACACCTACCCTCCCCCCCTATCCCTCCCTCTCCCCCTCGGAATGCCGACAAATCCCCTGCTCCCGCCCACCATCGTCTCGGCAAAGTTTCGGAATATTTTCGAAGTCACTTTCCGAAAACCACTCTCACTTTGGCCCGCCTCTCACTGTCACGGACTCCGTCCCCGTCCCCGAGCCGTCGCTGTCCCTGTCCCGCTGCTCGCATTTCTCTGCGGCTGTCCCTGTCGCTCGGCCCGTCTCCGCCCCTGTCCGACTTCAACACTTTCTTCCATGTCACTCCATGCGTTCCTGTGCCTGCGCCCCCGGCTCTGTTCTCTTTCCAATCGGCCTGCTTCCGGTTGGCCTCCTCAGCTCGCTCTCCGTCTCCCTCGGTCTCTCCGTCTCTGTCGGTCTGGGTTGATCCCGCCATGTTGATTCGTGTCCTGTCCCTCGGTGGCGCCCCCGCCGTCCCTCGGTCCTTCCGGTCCGGAGCCGCTCGGGCTGTCGTCGTCGCTCCTCTCGACCGGCGACGCCTGTCACCCGGCTCCCCCGCCCTCGGGCGGCGTGGCCTCGTGCCGGGCTGTCGTCGCAAATATTAATTAAAATTCTGCATAAATTTCTGCGCCAAAATGTATGCAAATACTTTTTGGCTACGGCTCCGGCTCCTGCTCCGGCGGCCGGCGGGCCGGTCGAGGGAGTGAAATGGAAATCGAACTAATTCCTAGATTTTTCGCCCGCCCACGTCGAACTCGCCCCAGCCTCGGGAGGTCGGGGCGTCGATGCAACGCCTTCCAGCCCGCCACGCCCACGTGAACGAAATGCAAAATATTTAAGGCCAAGTCGGGCAACAGCTGGCACCAGCCGGGCGGAGTTGGAAAAGTCAGAAGTTATTATTTTCCGTTGCATAATTTTCGGCGTGCGAGAAGGCGCCGAACCAGGGAGGGCGAGGGCGAGGGCGAAGGCGAAGGCGATGGAGAAACCGAAGGTACGACACAAGCGCAGGCTTCCGCAGATTGATCCAGGCTAGAGAGAGAGAGAGAGAGCGACAAATGCCGAGAGTGGCCTTGGAGCGGAAGGGAAGATGGACGTCAGGGGAAGAGGAAGGAGAGAGATCGGGTTTTCCGCCGTGAGGAGCCGGAGGGAGTGAGAGAGAAGGAAAACCCGCCCGCTCGGATTAGAGCAAGCGAGACGGCCGGAGAGACGTCGCAAAGTGTTTGAAACGAATTCGAGCCAAGGCCTGCGGAGCCCGCCGCCAACAGCAAATGTCACTGTGTGTGGGGGCCGGTGTGTTCGTGTGTGTGTTTGCACGCGTACGAGGGAGCGCGGGTCTGTGTGTGTGGCTCGGATAAATATTTGTTTAATTGCAAAATTTTCGGAAATTATGACAGCAATGCGACCGAGCGACGGCCGGACGGACGGCGCGTGCGGCGCGGCGATAAAGAGCGAGCAGGACGGGGAGAGAGAGAGAGAGCTTTGTGTGAAGAGCTCTCGGCTGTCGTTGTTGTTGTTGTTGTTGTCGCTGCTGCTCTTGTTTATTCCCATTGATTACCGCTCGGTGCTCGGCTTTGGTTTTTGGAGACTGAAATTTTGCGATTGAAATTTTGCGAAATTTAAATATTTTTCGCCCGAATGTAAATAGATTTGTGTTCGGGGACGTTTTAGGTCGGCGACTGCAACAGCAATAATGGAAAAATAAGGAACGAGCACCAGCCGGAAGTCCTGCAGAGTCGGCTTCCGGCTTCAGAGCTTTTGAGCTCTAAAGGGTTTCAAAAAGTGTCAAAAATATAGAAATAAAATTTTTGTTGGGTTCTTTTTTCCAAAGTTTTTAGTTACTATTTTTTGAAATTTATTATTTCGATTGCTGAGTTGGGCAGACTTTGGTGCTCTCTGGATTTTACGGCAATTGTTTTCGGGACGTCTTCGTGGAGTTCTTTGAAGACGAGCAGTTTGTGGCGTTGCCAGACAGCTGTGAAAACATGGGCCGCGAGTATTTTTTTCGTTGGTCTCGAACAGTTCGAAATGCTCGAAATTAATTGTCAAAACATGTGCTCGCAAGATGGCGGCCGCCGACGCCGCGACAACTGTCAAAACACTGAGAGAGCCAACGAGGCAACAACAACATGGAGCAGAGAAGATCCGCGACAACAACAACAACAATCACACGAGCTCCTAAAATAACAATAACAGCAATAATAGCGAGCGCCCGAGGGCCGCCGACAGGCACGATCGTGTTCTTTGCTCTCTCTCCCTCTCTCTCTCATGACATAAATTCTCGTGTGTCACCAGGAGGGGCAGAGAACCAGAAGAGGAAGAACAAGCAGAAGAAGACGTGGATGACGCCGACGATGCTGAGGACGAGGAGGAAGAAGAAGCAGCAGCGGCTAATGATCGTGCAAACGCATGCGATCGGCGGTGGAGGAGGCGGAGAACGAAAACAACGAAAACAACGAATGCTGCAAGTTGTTGTGGCTTCAATGGCTACGAATGTCGTCGTCGTCGTTTGTTAGTTGCTGTTGTTGGCATTAATGTCACCCCCCGCCGCCGCCGGGCGCGCGACGAGCGAACGAACAAACGAACGAAATCCCTCAACTGATCTCGCTCTCGGGTATTTATTGCATGCGATCAACATTAAAACAACTGGCAACATTTGTCCCCAAAGACGACGTTGTTGTAAATGTTGTTCTTGTTGTTGCTGTTGCTGTGGCTGCTGGTGGCGAGGAACCAACGTGCGATCATCGGTTGTCGGCTGCTCGTTTTGTTTATTTTTATGGCGAGCTTTGAAGTTGTTGTGGCCGCAGTTGTAGGGGTCCTGTTGTTGTTGTTGTTGTTGTAGGTTTCTTTTCATTTGTTTGTCGTCGAGCCCCCGACGTGTGTTTCGCAGGCCTACAACAACGACACCAACAACAACAACAACAACACAGACACAACTCCCACTATTAGCCGATTGACATTTCCCTGCTGGTTGTTGTTGTTGCTGTCGTAGTCGTCGTTGTGGTACTCGTTGTTGTTGTTTCTGCCTCCTTGTTGTTCTCATTATTTCTGCCGTTGCTCCAGTTGTTGTTGTCGTCGTCGTCTTGTTCTTGCTCTCGTCTGCCTTTGAAATCATCAACTTCAACTTCCCATTTTCGTCTCATCCGAAAATCATTTTGGAGAAAACTCTGCGCTCCTCCTCGTCCCCCACGGCCATAATGACACATAATGGGGCCCATTCTTGTTCTTCCCTCCGCCTGCCCCTCTACTCAAATGAAACGACAGTTAATTGTTGTACTAATACAACAACAACAACAGGGGACGGCACGAAAGCTTCGCGTCCACCGGAAGCCGTAATGAAAACTTTGCAATTATTTTTTGGAAGCAATTGAAATTTCGACAGTCACTAATGACGGCTGGCATCTGGGCAGCGGGCGTGACGGACAGATGGAGGGGTGGGATCGACAAAAGCACAGTTTGACAGACGCAGGGAGGGAGGGAGGAACCGTTAACGACGCCGTTTTCGGGAGGTTTCCATCGAGATTTCCCTTGCCCCGAGCTCGACTCGGCGGCGCGGGAAGGCAGCAAATGATCGCAGTTTCCTACGACGATCGCCGTGGGTCCGTCCGACGATTCGTGGCGCTGAGAGACATCCACGAAATGACGACGATCGCGAGAAAGTCGGCAGCCGAAGCCTCCACAAGTGCTGATGGACCTTGAAAGGGGTCGGAGCTGCCACCATGATCATGACGGCGACCGTTTCAGACAGGGGCGATCATGGGCCGAACCTGGGTGATCAGTGATTGAGCTCGATCAGCACTGATGGATCACCAAATCAACTCCCAAAAGACTCTCGCTAAGTGGTCCATCACTGGCCCTAATGAGGGTCTTTTGTCGGGGCGATCAGGGATCGATCAGACCAGCTCGTTGAAATGTCACGATCGCCGTCGCCGACCGTGTTCTGCAGCGATCCACCACCCTCTCGCCCACCGATCGCTCGGTCCCGCCCGCCACCGGCATCTGCCCGACACGGTTTGCGGCCTGCGGTCTTCGGTCGATCTGTTTTGCTCGCTCGGCAACTGAGTCATGGAGTGATCGACGGCGCTCGCAGCCGCGTTTGACTGATCGCACCACCCATCCCTCGAGCCGCTGGTGGCTGGGCTCGAGTCGACCGAATCGTTCAACGATCGCGCCCTTATTTGCCATCACAACGGCTGAGCGATCGACGACCCGACCCGGCGCGGCGCGGGCCCAGCCTCCAGATCGGGGAGGGGGGGCCAGACCGACTGCGATTTCCCCGACGAAAACGGAGATCGACTAAGGCGAACCTTGGCTTTGACATTTGCTGATCGCACCTTAAAAACTACTCAGACCCAACAACAATCACAACGGCAGCGAACCCCAGACATCGGGAGAGTTCGCTGTCACAGTTTGGCAGAGGATTCCATCAACGAGCGGAGGTGGCCAGAGAGAGAGAGAGGGAGGGAGGGAGGGAGGGAAGAGTGCTGTTGGTATGCGGAGCCGAATAAATCACGGCGCACCCTCGGTTAATGATCGAGTTCACAACAACCGCCTACGACAACGACGAGAGGCAGTAATCACTACATTAACAATCAGTATGAAGACAACAACAACAACAACAACAACAAGAACAAAAAACAACGACAATAACAGACAACTGCTGCAACAACAAAACAACAACAACAACAAATCATCAGCCCAACGAGCTGCATGAGGAACATGTTATTTTAGTCTAAAAGCATTCGGCTTACACCGAGCAACAACAACAGCAACGGCAACGGCACCAACTCATCATTACAACAACATGTTGGTAACCGACTTGGCCGCAACTATCT
The DNA here is from genome assembly GCA_947389925.1 of Coelopa pilipes. Classification (NCBI taxonomy): domain Eukaryota; kingdom Metazoa; phylum Arthropoda; class Insecta; order Diptera; family Coelopidae; genus Coelopa; species Coelopa pilipes. The sequence goes on from OX376699.1 coordinate 1,504,053, forward strand.
TCACAACAACACACAGCCATCTTTACGCCAATAGCAACAACAACGCAGCGACTCCTCCTCCATCATTTAACGCCATGTCAAAACATCTGAATCCGAAGGAAGGCGATTGATGGACCGCGCCTGTGGGACAGAGAGAGGTCAGCGAGACGGACGGACGACTGGAAGGATGGGCGGATGGATGGATGGCTGGATGGCTGGATGGCTGGTGAGCGGAAGGCGGGGGCGAACTTTTAAAACCCATGACGAGGCGAGATTTCGTGAAATCGACGAGAGAACTCGTGAAGGAGTCGGAGGGAGGGGCGGGGTGGGGAGGGGCTCCCCCGGTAGCCGAGCAGGGGCAGAGGGACCGAGGCACCGAGGGGCAACGAGTCGAGGGAGCGACGGTCGAAATTGAACAAGTGACGGCGCACAAATCGATCGATTGAGGGAAAATGAACGACGAAAGCCCGGACAGAGATCGGTGCGGTTGCTGTTGCTGTTGTTGTTGGTGATGTTGCAGAGCAGCAATAAGGTGGGGGCGTGTCGTGGGCGGTCGAGGCGCGACGGCGATCGTTTGGCAGACAAACAAGCGACCATTTGACGATCTTCAGGAGGCTTCAGGGAAGGCGAGGTTTCGGGACGACGGATGCGGGAGTGGAATGAAGGAATTCAACTTCCAAAAGGGGTCAGCAAAGAAGGGAGAAGGGAAAGGGGAGGGGGAGGAGGAGAGCGGCAGGGGTGAAAGAACTCCGTGGCCGTGGAACTCGGCCAGGCGCACGAGGGCGGAAGGAGGGAAAACGGCCGGGGTCGCCGCCTCCCGCGACCAACTGCGGCCCTTCCGAAGCCGGGCGTTGCCGGGACGCCAGCCCCGTAATTAGACGACGTCGCCGCGGGGCGGAGGACGCCGAGGGAAGGCGCGGGAACCGCTTGGGAATGGGAACCCACTCCAGGCGAGTACAGAGCGGGCGACAGAGAGAGTGGGAGGGAGAGAGCGTCACGAAGCCGGGGCGCAGAACGTGTCATCGTAAACAGGCCAAAAACACAACGACGAACAGAAGGAACAAAACGTAGAAAATTCCATCAACATTTGTTTACACACGATGACAGTTAAATGTCAATGTGTTGCTGTTGTTGTTGCTTTTGTTGTCCTCGTGTTTTCGTTGTCCGTTGTCCGCATGTGGTGTCAATCGCAGTTGCCGTTGTTGGAACAGTTGTTGTTGTTGCTATCTGCCAGTTGTCATCGCCCGTTCCGTCCGTCTTCGGCCGTTTCTGGAACTCCATCATCGATCTATCTCGACGACCCGTCTCCCTCCCTCGCACACCTCGCTTTTATCGCTTTTCTCGCAACCACGCTCTACGACATGTGGCAACGCTCGGCCGTCCGTGCGCCGGCGCCAGCCGCCGGCTTCGGCTGCAGCGAGTTTCACTGATTTCATTTCATTTCATTTCATTTCCTGCGTTGGGTTCGGCTTCGGGTTGTCTTTGGCTGGCTTTGTTTCGGTTCGCCTTCCTCTTGTGGGATTTTCGTCGTGGAAAACGTGATACCGTCGTGCGTTTTCCGTGGAAAACCCTCCGCTCCCACCCTCCATCCCGCTCTTAGCGCTGTAATTGCCCGACCGGCCGCCCGTCAGCCGTCCATCGGTCTTCACGTCGTCGTCGTCGTCGTCGTCGTGGTCGCCGCCTTGACCAGGTCCAATCGAGCGATCATGTGTGCAACCGCTGTCCGTCCGTCCGTCCGTCGTGCGTCCCAGGCCGGTCGACCACGGCTCGCGTTACCTGCGCGGCGGAGCGAAGGCAGCGACGAGAGACCGACGGACCGAAGCCGCCGATGACCCGACCCTCGAGGCTTCGATGGGAAAGAGGGAGGAGGAGAGTGAGGGAGGGAGGGCAAGAAATGAGTACGAACTGGTTGCTGGCCCTGTTGCTGTGGTTGTTGCCGTTGTTAATAATTGGTTTTGTTGTTGTTGTTGTTGTTGTGACTGTATCCAATTACACGTCTATTAATACGTTACTTATATCGAGGGAACGAAACCCCCACAACAACTGGGGTGAGGCAGCCGAGCGGGGAGTGGAAGGAGGGAGGGAGAGCGAGAGAGAGGGAGAGCGAGAGGGAGAGTGAGAGGGAGATCGGGCGATAAGCAAAGGTGATTGTCGACAAGGGCCAAAGAAAGAAAACTCCCCGGAAGAAATCCCATCGCGTATCCTTGCAAGGCCTTGGCACACAAGAGCCGGAGATCGCGATAACCTCGAAGCGGATCGCGATAAGAAGGGCCGGAGGGCGGGGCCGGGTCGACCTTGCCGAGTGGCGGGCAGCCGTTCGGTCGCTTCCCGAAAGCCGCGCCCCGAATCGGCCGCTTCCTGTTTGTTCAGGACGCCCGCAGTAGGCCAGCAGCGGCCTAGACAAACAGCGCGATCCTCTGCCTCTCCCTGCCCTTTCGCTCCGCCTGCCCCTCAGCCCTCGCCCTCGCTGATCCCTCATTACCGCCGATCCTTCCATCTGCCGACAATTAAAACGCCGTTCGAGTGGATTTATTTACGTGTTTGGCGTCCTCCTCCCTCCCTGGACGGCGCCGGTGTCAACATTGACATTTCGGCTCTCCAGCGAAACCTCCCGGTGCATGCAGTCGCCGCATCTCGCCCTGTGTGCGCCGAGGAGCCCTCGAAATCGCGCCGGCCCTGTTTGTTCAGGAGATTTCCATTCAATCCCTCAAGTGGATTTTTCGCCGGCAGTGGTTTTAGGGGAATGGAAGGGGGGCGGGGCACCCGCTGGAGGCGGCGCTGTCGGCGATTACTAATGGCATTACTAATGCCCCGATATCGCCTTCGGCAGGATGTCGACTTCCCACCGTCGGCGGCGACTTCCGCCCACAGCCTCGGCCGCGAAGGCCCCAAAAGCACTGGCAACAACAAAACAACAATTAAAGCGATCCCCAGCACGAGTGGGGGTGGGAGGAGGAAGCCGGGCCTTATCGAGGCCCAGCAGATGGAGTGTGGAAGTGGGGGAGCGGGGGGAAGCCGAGAACCTTCACCTCCCGCTTCTAACTCGTGCAAGGCGACCCGATCCAGAGCCCCCATCCCCAGCCCCAGCCGTCCCCCTGTCCCGCTCTAAACGACGATAAGCCTCGGTTCGGTTCCGAGAACTTCGTGAAACATCTCAATGAATTCTCAATTCGAAACGCATTTCGTTCAACGACGAATCCGCATCCACTGGAGGCGAGCGAGCGGGAGGCAGGGGTGAGGCTGAGCCAGAGCGAGATAGACCGAGGCATAAATCATCGTTTTTGAAATTCAAATCCACATTCAAACACGAATTCCGTTCTCTTCATGGCTCTTATCACGGTTTGGGTTTCGTTCCCGGTCCGGTCCGGTCCGGTCTCGGCTCGGTCTCGTTCTCGTTCTCGGGCTCTCGACTTGGGCTCCGGGCGGCTCTGCCTGGGCTCTTTTGGAGGTCGACCTGGAGATCTGGGTGAAGGCGAGTGGATTTGGCGATTGAGTGGGGGATCGGCCGAACCCATTTCGCCATTGATCGGGCGAGACTCGTGAGGATTTGTCAGCTTTTAAAGCGGTTCTTCAGAGATACATTTTTGAAATTTGGAACTCGATTCCTCAGGCGATTTTTCGGCGATGAATTTTCGTTGAACTAATTCAACGAATTAACACCATTGCTCATCACCCCGATGCACCAATTTTGTCAACTTTACAGTTGAAGCCTGACCTTTTCAAAATTCGTTCAATTGCTTTTTCCTTCCCCTTCTTCGGCTGACTTCGCCTAGTGGATTCCACCAAGAGCTAGTTCCCCTCTCCTCCTGCCTCGGCCGTGGTTCCTGCGGCCGCCTTTGATGGCTCTTCCGCCTCCCTCCCCATGTCCCGCTAGTTCCTGCAGCGGCCCCTCTCGTCCCCGCTCTCCTGCGATAATTGAAACGTCGCTTTAATGTCTTCATAATGAATTCTTCACGACGATTGTTGACATTCCGACCAAATGACATTTAATTAAGAAGCGAACATAAAAGACCACGACCACGACCACGACCACGACTTCCTCCGCCGCCCCTCGCTCCCTGGGGCTCCACTGCTTAACCTCGATTCCCAGACCCCACTCACAACAACAAAGGGGGCCCAAAGAACAACAATTAAAATTTGTTGTCGTTGTCGTCGTTGTGGCTGGGCCGCTGCTGTTGTTGTTGGCGAAGGAGGGAACTTCTTTTACGACGCAGGTTCGTCTGCAGTCGAGAATTCGAAAATTGAAATTAAATTCTAATTCAAATTCAAATTCAAATTCAAATTCAAATTTAGACGAACGGACGAACGAAGTTCGGAATTAAATTGAAATTCCCGGCGCGGCCGCGAGCGACGCCCACGCGAAAACATTAGGACACGGCACTAAAGTCCCTCGAAAACCCGGCGAGGCGGGCGGAGAACGAGAGAGTCAGGGAGCGGGAGTGGGAGCGGGAGCCAACTCAAGTGTCAATTTGACATTTCAATTCCAGCTATTGTTCCAGCGATAAAATAAATACGACGAGCTGACAAATGTTTGCCCGACTCGTGGGGCCCGCAGGAGTCGCGCGAGGGGAGGGGCAGAAGCAGAAGCAGAAGCAGAAGCAGAAGAAGAACCACTCAGGGGCGGGGAGGGGGCGGGGCGGTGTCGCTGGCTCCTCTTGTGTCTGGCAAGTGCAGCCAGCTCCGTCTCGGTCTTCCTTCCCTCCTGCTCGTGGGCTTCGTTTTCTTGGCCTGCTCCGTCCGTCGCCCATTTCTTTCCTCAACCTATTTTATTTGGAATTTTCCATTCCGTGCCCTAGACTTCCATTCCTTACACTGACTGTTGGCATTTGTACTTATTTAATGTTCCCTATGGGTTTCTCTCTACCCTCGTGAAACCTCTTGATTAATTTTTTGTCAAATATTCCTGAGATCTTCCTGAGGTCTCCACGGCCAAATATTTTGGTTTCAAATTATCTCCCACACTTCAGACTCACTTTTTCGCATTTTTTACATTTTCCTACACTTTTTTACATTTGGCTCTACACTGCGCCTTGGTTCAGATCATTATTTTTTACTGTTTTGAATCTTTCCTCGCGTATTTCGTTTCACGGTGCAATCAGAATGAAATCGATATTTTCTGCCCCCGTCGGAGCGAAAAATCGAGCGAAAACAATATCGACGACGACGACGTGAAGAAGAAGAAGAAGACGATGACGATGACGATGAGGATGACGATGACGAAGAAGAAGAAGCGCGTAAAACATGATGTAAACAAGTGTTTTTTGTTATCGACGTCGTCGTTGTTGTCGCTGTCGTCGTGTTGTGTTGTTTTGTATTGTTGTTGTTGTTATCGGCATCCGAAGAAGTTCGCCAAGGCGTGGACGAAGCCGAGCCAAGAAGAAGAAGAACACGAAGAAGGGTTGCCGGGCTTCAAGGGGGAGGGGAGGGAGGCGAGGCGTTTTGGGGCCTTCAGCATGTACAGCTGTTTCGTATAGAATTTATAAATAAATAAATACATTCCTCCGGAATATTGGCTCGCCCTCCCCTCCCCCTCCTCCCCCTCTCCTCCCTGGGCCCCCGGGCGCCTCTCGTGCTTTAAACATGGCAACTTCCGGCTTCGATATCACTCGATAGGGGAGGAAGTTGTTTTCTCGCCGTCGTTTTTTCCCATTGTTCTAAATGCTTCGCAGGAATGTGCAAGATTACAGTCCAACAGAGGACGAGAACAACAAAAGTATGAACAACAAAAATGAGAACAAGAACGACAGCAGCAACAGCAACAGCAGAAACAACAACAACACCAAGCAGCAAAGTTTAATGCACGACGACGTCGTCACTTCCTCGAACTTTCCGTCGAGTTTCTTCAGCTCTGAAAGCTTTCTAAGGCACTTAATTAATCAACGGCGAATTCGACGAGAGGGCAACAACGACACAAACAACAAACAACAACAACAACAATAACAACGCCAACAATTGCAACAAAAACTCGAACGGAAAATTACTCAAAATAGCGTAAAAATTATGAAAATCGCAGTTGGGAAAATTCGCAGCTTCCGTCGAGGGAAACGAGGGAAAAGAGCTCTTGGCGGCGATCGAGGAGAGTTCGGGAACAGGAAACTCTCCCGTTAGCCCGATCTCCCATCTCTCTCACGCTCTCCGTCGCTCTCCTTCCGCCGCCCGCGGGGATTTCTCTCGGGAATCCTCGCAGGAGTCGGCGCTTCCGACACAAACTCCCTTTCAAGCTGTCGCGGGAACATCGAAACCACACAACAACGACAACAACAACTGACATGTGACTCGTCCTGGGGTCGAGGCCTGACATCCGAGATGACCAATTGCTGCACAACGACAACAACAACAAGAACAACAACAACAGCTGCACTGGCTGCCACGCCGTGACCGGGTCAGGGCGAGATGGGTCGAATTTTAATTAACGCCGACTTCCGCTGAAGCTTCTTGTGAATGTTTAATGCAGCAGCGCCGGGGCGAGGCCGACAACGGGAAGAAGTCAAAAATGCTGCAGCAACAACAGCAGCAATAGCAACAGCAATGGCAACAGCGACAAAAATGACTGCGACCGGGATGTCAAATCAATCAATTATCAGCCGTCGCAATTCTGACAGCTGCAAAAGTGCAAAGAGCAGATGACAGAGCGCGCGAGAGGGAGAGAGGGAAACTAGAAAAACTTCCGCAGCCAAATGTCAAACTCACCAATCTCCTCCCTCTTCTCTTCCGGCTGACAGCCGAAACTTCGGGCAGATAGCGAGCGAGAGAGAGAGAGAGGGCGATGCATCATCCGGCCGCTGACAGTTGCAAATTCGCATTACGTCTCGTGACGGCGACCCTCGTAAGGCGACGCCACGCACTGCAGCCGCGTCGAGCGACGTCGAGCGACGTGACGTCACCGTAGCGTCTCCCGCTTCGACTCCGCAAATGATGATTGATTCGCGCCCGATGCCGGCTCCCTGGCGCAGGCATCTGGCAACGCCGCCGGCGGTGCCACGTCGGGCGGATGCCTAATAGAAATGTCATGTCGCCGCTGGCACTCGCGCGAGTGGGGCGCGGACGAGTGCGAAGAAGCCGCGTCAAGTGGGCTTCGTGGTTCGAGATGAAGGAATTCATCAGGTTCCGAAAAGGCGACTCCGCAATTAGAAGAGGGGAGGGAAAGGGAGAGCGGGAGTGAGAGGGAGAGAGAGAGGGAGAGGGACCCTGTCACTTGTCACTTCCATCTACGCCACGGCGGCGCCATTAACCATTTCCCGAAATAGGCCTCGCCCTCCCTCGCGGCCACCCGGTCGAGCGCAAAACACGTGACGGGCCGCGACGCCATCGCCATCGCCATCGCCGTTAAGTGTGGCCATTTCTCGGGAAAATCTCGAAATGGGCATTTTCCCCCGCAGAGGAGAGAGGGGAGCGGGGGCAGGCGAGGTCTGCCATCACACGTGGCCTCGTCGTGGCCAGGATTTTTGTGCCGGGCTCGGAAAGCGGGCTCCGGATCGACGGCAGGCGAAGATTTATACTTCGTTAATATTTCTTATCCAAATATTTGGAGCGAAGGAGATTCCCATGGCGGCCGACTCCACCCCTTCGCGGTCTCCCGCTCCCCCTCCCCCTCCGACCTTCGCTCGGGATCGAAATCCGCTTAGCATAAAATAATTCCCGGACGAAGAGCACGAAGAGCCGATCGCCGCGGTCGAGGGAGCCAGGAGGGGTTCGCTGGGCAGGGCGAGGACGAGGGCGAGGGCGGGACGGGCCGGCTTACACTTCATAAATAAGGCATTAACTGTTCGACTCGACAGTCGCTGACGCCCTCCATTGGCCCGTTTTCGTCCCGACCTCGTCGCGCGCTGTCCGCCTTCCTGCTCTTCGTCTTCTCTTCGGTTGTCGCGTTGTTGTTGCTGTTGTTGTTGTGTGGCCTCTTTATTGGCGTTGGGAATAAATTTGTAGTTTTTGAAATTAATGAATGTCGAATGGGAATGAAAAACGACTGCCGGGCTGGGAGGGGGGGGCGCGAAGTAGCGAGGGATGGCGTTAATTAATGCCAGATGAGGGGAGAGGGAGCGAGAGAGAGAGAGAGAGAGAGAGAGAGAGCGTGAGGGATTGGGAACCAACTGAGGCGGCGAGGAGTCGTCGTCGGATCGGAGCAAATGCAAGTGAACATCGAAAAGGAATCACGGACAAAGAGGAACAGAAAATGGGGCAAACTTTTTAATGCTTTCCACATAAACAGTATTTGGTTTAATATCGTCAAATTGCAAAACTTCGATTATCTCTGAAAAATCCCACATCCGTAGTTTTAATATTTCTATTTCTAATATTTTCCAAATTGTCCATACCCACATTTTTTCAATTTTCATATTGTTCAATTCTGTCGTGTATTGAATTTTGGTTCAATTTTTGGCTTCTTTGTCTTGATTTCAGTTTTTTCATATTCGCGTTTTCAATATTTCTCGCTTGTCGGCGTTGTTGTTGTTGTCCGCCTTTGAAACTGGCTATTTTAAATTGGAAAATTGCTGGCTTTGTTTTGGTGTTTTTTTTTTTTGTTGGTTTTCACAATTTCCCAATTTTTCGTACGGTTTCGTACTTTAAAAAGGTGGGACTTTTGAAATTTCTGTTCGCTGCTGTGCCTCGTTGTGTGGACAAAATAACGGCTTTCATCCGCCGTCATTCCCGGCCTCAGTCCGTCTCTTTCACTCTCTCTCCGACCCTCCGAGTTTGGCTTTTGTTCGCGCTTCACTTGCCAGCCACGGCAAGGCGACGGCGAGTCCCGGGTGGACAGCGAGGGAGCGGACAAAGGAGTGGGAGCGAAAGAGCGAGAGAGTGAGAGGGAGCGAGGGGACGAAAGCCGCATTTTAATGCAAATATTTTATAGGTTAAGTAACTGTAAACAGCGGTGGCCACCGCGTCGCCGGGCGTCCTCGGGCCGCCGTCGACGACGTCGTCTGAGGGGTCGCGCCCCGCCCCCCGGCCGCCCATCGCCGCCACAGGACGGCGTCCGGTGCAGACGAGTCCTGTCGGGTGTCTCTTTCACACGCCGCCTCCCTCTCTCCCCGGCCCTTCTCGCTGTCGTTGGTCTCTCTCTCTCTCTCTCTATCTCTTTGGGCTGGTCGGCGGTTTGCAGTTGTTGTTATTGTTGTTGTTGTTGTGTTTAAATAGCAACGCGAAGCGAACCACTTGAAACTATGACAGCACATTGTTGTTGTTGTTGTTGTTGTGGTTTACTTGCTGGTGTTCCCCGAGTTGTTGTTGTTTTTTAGTCATTGTTTCAGTCATATTTGTTGCTGTTGCTGTTGTCGCAATTGTTGTTGTAGTCGCTATTCTTAAATTCTTCTCGGCTTCAATATTTACATGTTGCGGTTGTTGTTGTATTTGTTGTTGTTGTTGTTGTTGTTTTAGTGGCAAGTTCTTCTTTCTGTTCTTATTCTCATTGTCTGGGGCTGGTGCTGTTGTTGAAGTTGAATGCACGAGACCAACCGGAACAAGAACAACTAGTCCAACAATAACAACAACACTACAACAACAGCAATAGCCACTATAACAAGAACAACAACAACAGAATGTGGCGACCAACGTCAGCAGCAAAAATTACGCAAATGCATGAAAAATATTTGAAATACCAACAACAACCGCAACAAGAGCAAACAAAAAAAACAAAAACAAACAAAAAATGGCGGCCACTCGATGGTTTGGATAGGCTTCCATTTTTGTTGTTGTGGTTTTTTGGCTGCTTTTGTTCCGACAGCTCCATGTTGTTGCTGTTGTTGTTGCTGCTGGGAAAATTCTACAACATTTTGACGGCAGCCGTTGAAAAAGTTGTTAAGCCTGGCGTGCTCAACAACAACAACAACAACAACACCACCATCGGCAATAACTTCGAGTGTTACGACAACAACAACAACGAGAGCTGCTCTGACAAAAATAAAACCAACAACAAAACCACAACCGGAAGCTGCAATTTTTCTATTATGTTCACTTCCTACTTTATGCGGTCATTTGTTGTTGTTGTTGTTTCATAAGCCCTATTTACGCTCTTATTGTGCGCCATTTTGTTTTGCCTGCCTCGCGTGTCGGCCATTGGTTGTTGTTGCCGTTGCTGCCATTGCTGTTGTTGAATGAAAATGTGGTGAAAAATCAGGAGGAGTCGGCGAAGGAGACGCGAACGGAACGGCGCGAGGGAGACGGCGCGAGGGAGACGGCGAGAGAGCGAAATGCGAAATGCTGGCCGGCTTGTAATGGAGTGCATTCGGGAAAAAATGACTTACAACAAGTGGCAACTACAACAGTGTTGGAAGTGGCTTTGTGAAAAATTTGCCCAAAGGATTTGCGAGGATTTGGCGATTGGAAAAAGTAAATTCATAAATTCATATGTATGGACGTGCGAGGAATGGACAAAGCCATAATACATAAATTGCAACGGCGGACGTTGGCCTGAGCCGCGAATTCCTGACGCGAGAAATTGTAATAGATTTATGCGCCGGCAACAACAAATTGTGCAACTCGTGAACAGGTGCCGGGCCGGAGCGATCGTTGTTGGCTTCCGGAGTTTTTTCGAATGTTGCCCTGAGCCACGAGAACTGCGGCAAGTCGAGGCCGGTGGGGCGACTTCGAGGATCAGGGGATTTTGGGGAGCCGAGAAAAATGAGCAGAACTTCCTCAAAATACAGTACTGAGAACGACTCACATGACAAAACATTTCATGACTAATGGGGAACAGAAATTTGTGAACAAAAGGCGAAGAAAATTGAATGAAAATTAATTAAAAAAATGGGTGAAACTAAGAAAAATTTAATGAATTTGAAAAATAAATGCTCTAATGAGAAACGGGCAAACTCGGACCAAATCGAGTTCGCTTCAATTGGATCCGGAAAAATTGAGTTTTTGGCAATGAAACGCAACAGAAGAAATGTAAAAAGTAAATAAATAAAAAATATGTGAATCCCGGAAATCCCGAAGCCTCGTCGGTTTTAAAAACCCACGGATTTTATTTACATCACTGGGTGTGGGAGCGGGAGAAGTTTCAAGTGCGGCTGCTCCGCGCTCCACGGACTTCTCAAGTGCTGCCACTTTCCATACGTTCCGCCGTCTCCCACCTGCCGCCCACCGCCCTCCGGCCGCCCCTCCGGCCGCTGCGGTCCCCACGTGAGCGCAGTTGTTGCTGGAGTCGTCGGGCTCCAATGGAGACGCCGTCATGCCGCAAATTTACATACCTGCAACGAGAGAGAGAGAGAGAGAGACGGACGTTAGTGAGTGTGTGGAGGAAAGTGAACGCGAACGAGGACGGAACGAGAACTCGGCAATGAACGGCCGGAGCGAGGAGAGGGGCTGCGGTGGAGCGAAAGAGAGCACGAGGTCTGGAAATTAGTTTAGAAAATTATGGCGCAAGTTGTTCCAGATTCTACACGCTTCTGCCGCTCGTTGTTGTTGTTAGTGGGGTAATTGGGGAAGGGTTGATGTCGGTGTTGTTGTCGTTGTCGTTGTTGTTGTTGTTGTTGCTGGGTTTGTGCTTTTCATAAATAATTCATGCATTTCACACACAGGCGAGCGGAGATTTAATTAATTAAAAGCTTCGGCAAGGAGGAATTCGTCCTAGTTGAAGTAGTTGCAGCAACAACAAATAGTGTTACAACAACAACAACAACAACAATTCGACAGCAACTATCCTTAAACAAGAGTAAAATGTCAAAAGTTTTGAGTTTTGTGCTTGGTTTTTATTCTCATTTTTTCCTCCTCCCCTCTTTCACTTTGTGTCTTTATTTAGTGAAATGCATTTGATGTGAGCTGTTGTTGTTGTTGTTGTCGTTGTTGTGTTTTTTTCGCATTCCCGCTCCCCAGCCAAGCGCGAAATTGTAGTAGATTCTCGTGGAAAGCGCAACAAAGCGGATTTTCATGAAACAAATGAGTGAAAGGATTCCGCTTGTTGTTGCCGTAGTCGTCGTAGTCGTCGTCGTTGTTGTTGTTGTTGCTAGTAATAAAAACTCAATTTGTTGTTACGGAGCGCATTTCGTCGTCATGTCCAGGATTTTGCAATAGAGTCGTTCGCGTTGTTGTTGTTGTTGTTGTCGTTGCTGTTGCCTTTGTTTGTCCTCCTCCAGTGATGAATTTTCCGAATTCAAAGGATTATCAGGATTCGCAGCGAAATACGAGAATTCGCGATGAAAAAATACAAGAAAGAATTCCATAAAAACAAAATTGCATTTTTTTTTAACAATTTCCCTTTTATATTTTTCAATAAATCTTGAGCTTTGATCCTGATATTTTTATTACATTTTCAGCTAGATTTTTTTCTCGTTCACAACGTTTTACATTCAATTCGATTTCTATTGGGCTCAGCTTTGACTTTCGCAACTTTTACTAGAAGCTTTTATGTTTTCCTGAAGAACGGCAATTTCAAAAAATATTATTTTCTCCCGATAAGGGGTTCGTCGAAAGCGAGTTGCATTTTCTTTGAATCAGCTGTTTCAAAGAAAATGCGAGTGCGTTCGTAGAATTGTACAAGATGCGTTTTTGAAAATTGATCATTACGCGGGAATGCCGTGAAATCTATTACCAGCAACGCAAAGAGCCGACAGAAGCCGTCGAACGATTGACATTTCAATCGGAGGAATTTCGCGACAACAACAACAACACAAACAACGACCTGCCGCCGTTTGACGACGGCTTTGAAGAGTTTTTGACAACAACAAAGCAGCAGAAACCAACACACGACTGTGGAACAAAAACTCCACGCCAATTACAACTACAACTACTTGACGACAACAACAACAACAGCAGCTCCTGGACCACTGCACAAATCGCTGCCAGGAATCTTCGGCCATTGGAGGGAATTTGTTTGGTTGCCGCCGCGTGTGCGTGTGTGTGTGTGAGCGAGTGGAAAATCGTACTAGAACATGTGTCGCTGGGACGTGACCAACAACAACAACAACGACGACAACGACAACGACAACGACAACCGAAGCAGGCCAATCGGCGGCAACAACAATGAGGAGGGGAAATAAATAAATTATTATTGACACAAATGATGATCAAGGAGACGAAGCATCGGCATCGGCAGAAATAATTGCCAGCGGCGAAATGTGCCAGAGCGGCGGCAGAGGCGAAGAGCAAGAGGGAGAGGGAGAGCAAGGAGAAGTAGAAGACGAGGAAGCGGGAGGCAGAGGAAGCAGCAGCAGCGGACGGCAGAAACATTGACAGCGAAATGTGTCGTGCAGCATGTGAACAAGCGACAGTCGCAGGCTGCGACAGGCATCGCAAAAACAACAACAACAACAACAACAACAATGGCAAGGGCTCCCATGCTCCATGTCAGCGAAAATATTTTCCTCAGTTTTTCTCGCTGTCCTCGTTTGTCGCCGGCTCTTCTTCTGCGTCTCGGGGAAATCTCGGGCCTCAGCCGAACGGGGAAAAGCAGTCGAGGAAGAAGAAGAAGCCGCGGCACATACGTCAGGAAATCAATGAAGAAGAAGAAGAAGAAGAAGCAGCAGCAGCGACCCACGGCCCGACGCGGCCCTCGGGACAGGCAGAAACGAGTTTGGGTTTCAATTGTTTTTTGACTCGGGGCTTCTCTAACCAGCGTCGCTCCCTCCCTCTCCCTCTTCCTCTCCCTCTTCCTCTCCCTCTCTCTCGTTCGCCCTCCCAGTTTCCGCGTCCATCTCCCTCTCGCTCCCTGGCTTTCGGTCTGCGATCACGATCCAGCCTTCGTCTCGCGCTCCGCGCCCAATCGATTCTAATCGCGATTGTCCCACGGGCCCGCCACGGACAGAGGGAAGAGAGGAGTGAGTGGGGGAGCGAGAGAGAGGGAGAGAGCGATCGACGATAAGCATCGCCCCCGCCCCCGCCTTCGCCTCGCGCTAACGTGTCGTTGGATGCGTCCGAGATCGCGATAGCGAGCTGGAGGTGCCGAGGGGGCGACCGAGGCGAGACACAGGCGATAAAATAAATCCACGGAAAAGCAATAAAAGTCGGAGATAATCAACGTACAAATCAGAGCCGGAGACGTCGACAATCGATGTGTAAAAATATGATAAAAAAATAATGAAAATATGGTGAAAATTCCTTGCCTCAAATCAAAATTTTAGTGAATTCGTTGAAGAAATGCATTCAAAATTTCCTCGAATCGATATTTTTTCTGATCCCGACTTTGCCCGGCTCTGGATTTCGCCTGCCCTCCGTGAACCACCGCGTTTTTCCACTCGCTTTGGCCCTCGTCGCTCGCGCCAAAGGAGAGTCGAGAACGAATGCGTTTCTTTGGAAAACCCCACGCCGGCGGGGGCGAGGACGAGGGAACGGGAAGCAGCAACACCCGCTTGTTGTTGTCACTGCGCCTGTTGTTCTTGTTCTTCTTGTTGTTGTTGTTAAAGAGCTCGTCTCCTCATGCGACTGAAGGATTGGAAAATACGAAGCGATGCGTTCCATCGCAGACCTGGCGTCCCTCCGTCCGTCCCTCCGCCCGACCATCGATCATCGGACAACAGAGTTGCTGTTGTCGAGTAGTTGTTGCTGTTATTGTTGTTGATGCCGTCCCCCCTACAGCAGCCAGCAGTTGCGGAACGTTCGAAGGGGGCCCACAAGGAATCGAGGCGGAGGAGGAAGAACTTTGTCTGAGGTCATCGCAACGCACCGGGCCGCCGTGACTCAGGGGTCGAAAGTGAGCTGGTTCCGAGAACCCCCGACCCCCATCAACGCCTCGTCCACCTCGTCCCTCTTCTCCCACTCGCCCAGCCCAGCGTCTGGTCCTGATTTTCCGACTCCTCGTCGACCTGTGCGGCGGGGTTCTCGGGTCGACTTCGCCTTTAATCTCGTCGAGAAACCCCCTGCAGTGGATTGGAAAAATTCGGAGGCCTCTCTCGTTCTTCCGCTCCAACGTAGTTTTGGTGGATTCTTCAATCTCGATCCAATCGCCAAGCGGCAAAAGTTGCTCGCACGATCTTCGTCCTCCTCGGGGAGGGTGGGGGATGCAGCGGGGGGCAGTTGTGCAAGAAGAGGAAGACGACAAAGGGACCCACATCCGTCCCAGCGAGGGCGGAGAAGCGGACGTTGACAAGCCGGCTTCGAGGTGGAGCTCGGAGTCATTTGTTCTGTTTATCCTTCTCCAGTCGGCACTGTTGTTGTTGTTGCTAGTGCGTCTGGAAGCTCTTTACGTAGACACAACAACGAACACAACAACAACAGCTCCCAGCAAACTCTCAAACAAAAACACCAACAACCAACCGGAAGGAGAGAAAACTTCATTTTATTCCCATGGCAAAAAATTCATTAATTTAATGCCTTTCGTTGTGATTGTCAAATCTGTTGTTGTGTTGCGTTTTTGCCTTTGCCATTGCATTTGTTTTTTGCCTTTTTCATTGAGGGAAAACTCGAGTCTCTTAGTTTTCCGCCACTGAGGTTTCATCGACCACCACGGGCGGATGGAGGAGGACACAGCGAGTGGGGAGGGCGCGAGAGGGAGGGCGAGGGTGCAGGGGATTAATTCAGAATCGACCGAGGAACCCGAGGCCGTCGAAGCAAGGAAGCTGGTGTAGAAAACTGTGACGTGTGTTCGGTCGCGAGAAAGGTCGGAAAGTACAACAATTTAATTTCCCATTCTTCAGAAGTCAACAGCAACAACAACAATTGCGTCAACTGGTGCCAAACGAACAACGCTAACAAAGCGCCTCAGGGCCTGCAGCTGGAAATGGAGTCGAAGGCGGGGGTGGTGGACGCGGGGAGGAGGAGGCGGAAAACCCGACGCAATTTTAAGAATTTTTCCCTAATTGCGAGGAGTTCGCCATGTGTGCCTGTGTGGGTGATGGGCACGTGTGTGTGTGTGTGTGCGTGTGTCTGTCTGTGTGCATGTCTAAAGCCCGTGACTCTTCGCGGCACTTGGTACGAGGTGGCTCCGGAATTACAGACTTACAACAACCAAGCGGACCCACACCGCACGACACAACACCCCGAACATGCGGCGAACAAGGGGAAGAGGAAGAAGAACGACAACAACAACGAAGAGAACACCGACAACAACAACCGCCAGGCAACTTCGAACTCCAAGTCGAAGTCTTTCCTGTTCTTTCGCCCGTTGCGAGCCGACCCAAACTTCGAGGCATGCGTGAGGGACCTCGAGGAGGAGTCGGGCGTGCGAGTGGCCTGCGTGTGTGTGCGGCTCCCCTCCCACAACGATTATTTATCTGCACACACACACACACACCCCCACATGCTCATGGGCCCAGGCGGCCTCACATGGCGGAGCCCAACTTCGAAAAGGCCTCGACCGGGCGGCCGGGACGACGGTGGGGCCGGCACCGCCGAGGGACGGATCGAACCGGGCAACCTTTGGCCAGGCGCCTTTTGCAATTCCGCATCGTCGACGGCGTTGGTTTTGCCCGTGGCCATTGTATTTAACTGCCGGAGCCGCACGAGGGGCGCCGGAGCAGGGCGAGGAGGGGGGTGGGCGTGGATGAACGGGGCCAAAATAGCGAAAGAGGTCGCCGGCCGGAGCCGGAGCAGAGCGACCGAAGTTCGATCGATGCGTCGGCTCCTGGGGCGCGGCAGAGGCGCGCAGGAGGTGGAGGAGGAGGAGGAAAGGAATGGAATGGAAGGGGGACGAGTGGAAGCGAGAAGGAGGCGGCAGGCACCAGTTCCGCTGCTTTAAGGACAGTTTGCGAGTTGCGCTTATTTAATAGAATTCGGACTATTGATGACAGATCTCTGGCTATTTAGTTTAAGCAAGTTTCCCCAAATTTCCCTTGATTTCAATTGCGATTTCACGATGACCATTTCCAAGACTACTTTGTTCAATCGCAATCTCCGGTTTCACCCTTCTCTCCTTTTTAGTTCAGTGGCCTGCCTTCAGTCGCTTGTGGAAATCGTTCACTAATCCGTATCACTCCGAATTCCCCGAGCTTTAACTCGCAGACGTCGGCATCTTGAGCTCCATCTCCCTCTCCCCCTCTCCCTCTCTCCCTCTGCCTCTGCCACTCCCCCTCCCACTCCGACTGTCAGAAAATAATTGCTTCATCTTCTCTCGAGGGCCTTCAGCCGAGGCCCGGCATCGCGCGGACGCCTCCGCGGCCACACCGCGAACAACAACAAGAACAACAACAACAACAATAGCGCAACATGTCCGACACCTACAATAACAATAATCACTGCAACAACAACAGCAACGACACCACACCAAGACAACACCAAGAACGACAGCAACAGAGCGAGCTTGGGCTGGTGAAAAGTACGAAATCATTCGGTTTAATTTTTTCAATTTTTCTAAATTTCCCCTGGCCCCGCGGTCGGTCGACGCGGTCTCGTCGCCGACGCCGACGCCTACGCACAGTGGGCATGAATTATATGCTGCACTCAGGGCTCACACACACACACGCACGCACACACGACGTGCCATTAAGTCGTTGGGAAGACAACGGCCGGAGGGAAAAACGCAACAACATCGCTTAGTGCAATATTTTTCCTGGCGTCCACTGGCGAGAGGGCGTCGAGGGGAGGGAGAGAAGGAGAGAGTGAGGGGGAGAGAGAGAGAGAGAGAGAGAGGGGGGGCGACGGCACCCACGGCAGCTTCAATTAGATGCAACACGCCGCGTCCAGGGACCCGGGACCGAGACCGGGACTCGTGGTCGACCGCAGCCGGGCGGCGATTTTCGTCCCCCTCTCCCCCTGCTGATCCTCCTTCTCCCCGCCAACAGCTTGTTCTTCTTCTTCGTCGTCGTCGTCGTCGTCCTCTTCGGGCTGCACAAAATAATGAGACGCCCACGCGGCTGGTGGCGGCAGCCGAAGCGTCCGGGAGCGACGACGGTGGGGCGGCACGCGAAGGTTGTGGGAGTTTAAGGGGATGGGCACGGCGAGGGAGTGAGGGAGATGGAGGGAGAGAGGGGTGGGAGCGAGCGAAGGAGTCCGAGGGGCGACGCGCGAGGCCGAGCTAAAAGTTCGAATACCACAAAATCTCTGATCTCTGACGACGACGAAAACAGCACTGACACGACAACAACGCCGTTGATGATTAAAGCAACAATAACAACAACAACAACAACAACACTCCAGCCGTGGCAACTGCGGCAGCGACATTAACAACAACAGCAAGAGCAGCAACAACTGTGGCAACGACACGACAGAAGGCCAGACGAGGGAACAGCAGCAGCAACAATTACAAGAGCGAAAGCGGTACAACAACAGTAGAGCCAACAACAACAGCAAGAGGGTGCAGCAACAGAGGACGAGCCAGAAGAAGAAGAAGAAGAAGGATAAAAAATAATTAAGTGAAGAAACTTTTAGGGGAAATAAAACAGCAAGATTTGAAATGAAACATTTTCGAGAATACAAAATGTCAGCAAATCAAACACATTTCAGAAAATAGAATAAAAAATAAAAATTAAAAAAATAAAAAAAATTGGAAAATAACAATCGGAGAAAAATAAAAAGAATTTTAGAGAATAAAATCTTCTGCAAATAATAAAAATTTAAACAACAAAATTTGGAAAATAAAAATTCTGCGAAATACAAAATTCAAAAGCAACTCATGCAAATTGAATGGAAGCCAGGAGGAAAACTTCAGGAAGCGGAAAACTCCACCGGGAGACATGTGGAGCTAAAAATCGAATTAAGTTCGATGAGATGGAAAAACAGAAGACGGTATTAATTAACGTTAAACGAAGCCAGAAACGAGCGGGAGCGAGAGGACGAGGGCGGAGGGGGTCGGCAACACATTTGCGTGCGAGCGGCGCCGACCGCTGGCCACGAGGAGCCCGAGCGACCCTGGCCGGGCGCCGCCGTGTTTCGTGCCTAATGAGCGACCCTGATTTCGGTCTCGATCCCGCGTTCGCCACCGCGTCCTCGTCCTCGGCTCCTGGTCGTCGACCGGTCCCTGTCCGTGTTTCGGAAATCTCGGACTGGCCTCGGAATGTGCGTGGTGCGTGCAGCGCGCGTTGCACGAACTCTCGTCGGCGTCCTCATCGTCCTCGTCCTCGTCCTCGTCGCCTTCTTTTTCAACTCCTCCTCCTCGTTGGCGAACATGCAACAGCAACAGCAACAGCTCCGGGACGACGACGTCGAGTCCGACTTGACAATAATTCGAGGCACCTCCGGCGCAGTCTTCATCGCCTCTCGGCGTGCTTCGTGCGGCTTCGATGGGGGTCCACGCGGCGGTCCCCAGGCCCGGCTGCTCCCCTGCAGCCACTCCTTCATTCCCCCCGTCTCTCGCCCTCCTCCCGCGACCCGTGGCTCGATTCGGGCCGAGTCGTCGCAATCCAATTTAAATAAATAATTAATTTCCTTCAATTAACCGCAAGGGCGCTGTCGATATCTCTTCCTCCGGCCCTTCCTCCTCTGCCCTCCGCCGGCTCCCACCTCCTTCCATCTTCTCGGCCGTCTCCGGCACTTGTAGCTCGTGCCCAGCCCGGCCCGCTGCAACCGAAGTTCATTACGATTCCTCCTCCCATCCTCCTTCACGTCCTCCTTCGCTTCTTCTCTTCGTCGCTTTGCATTCCTCTCCAAGCCGTGGCCCGGCCTCCCCCCTGCTCCGGCCCGTTGATCCCGTCCCATCGTGCGCCAACCTTCGCCATCTCCGTCACGGCTGCGTTTCTGCGCTTTGTTTGCACACTTGACTTTGGAGATGCCAGCAGCGGCAGCAGCGACAACAACAACGGCAACCACTCCACCACCACCAACAACCACAGCAACAACAACAGCAACGATCATCCCGAGAAGAACAACACAACGAAGGCCGAAATGTGCCTGAGACTCGTTTTTGGCTGCTGGCGAGATTTTTGCGCAATTTTCGACGGACCGAGGAGGCGAAGGAGGGACGAGGGAGGAGGCAGGATGCCAGCCAGGACGAGAGGAGAGCGGAGGGAATCGCATTTGAATTGAAATTGTCTGCGGCAAATGTTGGAAATTACTTTTTGTGGAGAAGGCGCTCGCTCGGCTCGACTCTGCTCTTCCCAGTGTCGGTCGTTCGTGTCTTCATCGCTTTTCGGGGGACTTGAAGCGGCGTTCCACTGCCTTCCACGTCGTTCCGCGGGCGAATCAACTCAATACGAGTGGGTTGGTGGAACTAATCGACTGTTCCACGTGATTCCAGTTCGTTCCGCGGCTAATTCCGCTTTTCCCAATGGGTTTTTCGCCAATAGGGAAATGCAAATTATTTACTAAGAGTCAATCCAAGCGTATTGAGTCGAAATTTGAGTGTTCCACCAAACTCCATTTCGTTCCGTCGACAAATTTCCATCTGCAATGGAGAGAAACACAGCGTTCCTCTTCCGCCCGAGTGGAATTCGCCGTGTTCCACCCGTTCCCACTTCGTTCCCGAGCCGTTTCTCCACCCGGGCCGCTCTTAATTTGCCAAAATATTGTCCTGCGATGTCTCCCGGCTCGCATTTATTTTTCCTTCCCGCAGCCGCGCCTCTGCGCCCTCGGCGACGTGGTTTCCGTGGTCTTTCCACTGGTCTTCCCCTTCCCCTTCCTCTTCCACTCTTCCCTCCCCCGCTCGGTATCGCCGGCCTCGGCGAACTGAGTTATTCGCAGTTGTTGGCGCTGATTTGTGGGCCTGGGATTTTGTTGTTCGCAGTCGTCGTCGTCGTCGTCGTCGTGGTCGTTGTTGTTGTTGTTGTTGTGGTGATTGTAATTGTTGTTCTTGTTTTCCTTCCCTCGCCGTTTGTGTCTTCGGCTTTGTTTTCATTCAATTTTCGAATCATGGTCATGAATACCATCAACGAGTTGTCGAACATGGCTAAGAGGCGATTTGTTGCACTCACTTGGAAGGACGAGAGCGAAGGGAAGGAGAGAGCGAGATGGAGCACGAAAAAATACGTCTAATCAACGCGGCGACCCGGCGTCCCGGCGTCGACCCGCGGCCGCCTCCGAAACCGCCCGGAGGCGTCGACATCGCGTGCAATTAGGATGCGTTGTTGTTGTTGTTGTTGTTGCGGTTGGCAACGCAAATTTGCTGCAAACGCATCGCCCGGCCCGGCCCGGCGTCGTGCTCAGTATGCGCACGGCGTTGCCAGATAGCGGCGACAGTCGCACGTTTCAACGGAGATCCGGGAAAAAATCCGTCGTCTCTTGTCGTCGGTTGGTGTTGTTGCAGTTGTTGCTCTTGTCGCTCGGTCGTTTAGCGAGATTTCGTTTGGAGGCAGCGACGAAAACCAAGGAGGCAGAGACAAAGCACGGAGCACAAAAAGCGCCGCCAACTCGCGCTGCGTCGCTGCCGCGTGCGCTGCATGCGAAATGAGCCGCGTCCTCGTGCGTCCGGGTGCGTCGCGCCGCCGACCGACCTCCTCAGCCGCGGCGCCGGCAACGGACGACGGTCGACGGACTCAAATCGAATTTTCGCAAATCTTCCGAAACGAATCGGGGAGACGTCGGCGGAGACGTCGGCGGAGACTTCGGCGGTCCTCGACAAGCGGGCGAGCGGCGCCGCCTCTCCTTGGTGAGCGGAAGTTGACAGCGCGATGTCGGAAATAAATCAGGCATCGTCTCGTTGACGGCCGCTTTGACGACGTCTGACGACGTGCGCCGCAGCGACGACCGACAGGTCCGATTGTGGCATCGAGGGCATCATGGGCGTGATTTTGGACCAGGCCGTTGACTCCGAAGGGCTTCGCCTTGCCTCCCAGCGGGAAAACACAAGAGGAACCCTCGGAAAATCCCCGTTCTTGGATCCCATCACGTTCCTCGGCTCGCCTCGGTGGGTTTTTCAAGACGCCCGGCTGCTCGTTAATTTCCCCAAATCCACACACACACAGACGCATTCTTCATATGCATAATCCATTGCTCGGTTTCCGCGCAGGCCACAAAGTGGGGGGAAGCGTGAGGGAAGCCGGGACGGACGCGACGCCTTGTGGCCGCCAACCGATCATCTTATCGGCGTCGTCATTGCTCTCGTTGTTGTTGTCAACCTTGCTTGCTGTTGTTGTTGCCCCTGTGCCTTCGTTTTCGGTGCATTCTAGTCGAGTTCTTCACTGCGACTGACTCCTTCCTCTGCCTCACCCCACTCCACCTTTCACTGCCTCTGCGCACTCTCCCTTTCTTACTCTCCCTCTCCTTTTCACCCTTTATCTCTCTTTCTCTCTCTGTTTTTTCTCCTTCTCGCGCCGTCTCTTCATTATTGGCGAACGACTGAATAAACAGAACGCGACTACTTTGTGTGCGGAGATTACCATTAAAAATGATTTCCCTGCCCTCCGCCGACTCCCCGCCTCGATCCTCGTCCACTTTGTCCGCGTCCCCTCCTCCTCCTCTTCTTCTTCTTCCCTTCTTCGAACCCCCTCAGCCCATGCCGCAGCCCGCAGACGACGGCGGCGGCGACTGTCTTTTGTCTTGCGGCCCGGCCCTTGCTCGTCCTCCACCGTTGCTGCTGCTGCTGCTGCTGCTGATGATGATGATGAATAACAACAACTCGCTTCATTTATTTATTCTTTCTCCGTTCCCCCTCTGCCGCGTCGGGCTCGGGTCGGTCTCACTCCCGATCTCGGCCTGGGTCTGGTCCGGGAGTCGGAGCAGCGAGCGGGCGACCTTTGTTTTAATCCTTTTGTGCCGCGAAGGGCATCGGGACGGACGGCGCGGACAGGCGGGGACAGGCGGATGCCAGAGAGATGCTCGAAGCGGGGGACGGAGGGAGAGGGAGAGAGCGGCATGGGAAGAGCTATTTTAATGCTATGCACAGTACTTTTTCCCCGTCGTCCCCGGCCCCGTCGTCCGGCTCAGGGCTCGCGTTGACTCCTGGCCTGGCCGGCCGGCGTTTCGTATTCATGGACTTTATGCACATGAGCCATGAATGGAAAATGATCATTAATAACCTCTCTCTCTCTCTCTCTCTCCATCTCGCTCTCTCCCGCTCCCCGCGGCTCCTTAACAGGCTCCTCGAGGCGGCCAATGAAGTCATTACGACGAGCGGACCCCGTGCGACGACCACACGGACCGAGAGTCGGAGAGGGCGAGAAAGAGAGAGAGGGAGGGAGGGAGAGATCGATTGGAAGGCCGTTTTGACAGCTGTCACTGGGCGAGCGTCGTCAAAGGAGCTGCGGCGACGACCGTCGGAAGAACTGAATGAAAATGTATTTGCCTAATGCTCGCTAATGTGATTCTTTTCCTCCATCCCCATCCCCCTCTGCCTGCTTCTGGTAGGCAAAATTTGACAGCTGTCATTGAGTGATTTCAAAATCCTCCTTTCATTGCTGCGCCCCTCCACGAGGTGGCGTCCGGTCATCAGCGTCGTCGTCGTCGTCGTTGTCGTCGCTGGAGAAATTTGTTACATGGCAGCGGCCGCGGGGCTTCTGGGAAGTGGGAGCGCGAGTTCTGACAGCTGTCACTGGTAGAAGCCTCCCTCGCACTCTGACTCCCTCCGTCCTTCTCCCTCTCTCGCCCAGACTCCTCTAATCCCCGGCAATATCACGGGTTCTAATTGCAGCTTTCCTCGCTAATGCTGCGGTCCGAACATCTGACGTTCTTGCATGACCTCTTTCTGCCTCCCGCCACCTGCCTCTCTCTCATCTTCTCTCTCCCTCTCCTCTCCTCTCCTCTCCCTCTCTCTGCGCCTTTGTCCTTCACGCAACGACCCGCAATCGCCGGTTTCGCGGGTTTCGCCGTCGCCTCCTCCCATCATCGTCCCCTTAATCGCGGGATTATCGCACCCTTCGCCTACCCCCGACGCCTCCGGTCCCTCCGGCCCTCCGTCCCCCTCCATTGCCCCCGTCACCCTCCCTGGCTCTCCCCTGGAGCCCCCTGACCACATGCCAACATAATTAACGCCAACAATGGGGAATAAAAACGCGATATAATAGCAATAAATTCAACAGCGAAGCCTTGCTTTATTCACCGCTTCCCTGCGCGTCCCGGGCTCGCTGCCACCCCCTGCCTGCCACCACTCTCACCATCCCTCTCGCTCTGTCCCCCGCCCTCTGTCCGCTGTCCCTCCCGATCCGTGCGAACGCGTTCCCTTCGAACGGCCGACCCGGCTCGTTGACAATTTGTATCACACGACATGACCCACTAAACTGCCGTCCTGACCGCCCCGACGACCATCGGCCCTCTGGCCTCCGCCCACCCCCTCTGCCTCGCTCTCTGTCCGGCTCCCCGACCCCTCGCCATCGCCGGTTTATTGCCTTTGCACATTTTACAATTATTAATTGTTTGCTGCGAATGCAATTTAAACGCGAGCCCGGCGATTGGCGCCAGATGCAGCGCGAGCAAGGGCCAGGCGCGGCAGGGAGGGACGAGGAAAGACGGGAGGGCGCGCCAGCGAGAGCGAGAGCGGGAGAGGACGACCGCGTGTCACCCCTAATGGTGGCGACCGGTGACGACAGTTCGGCCGAACCCGGAGCCTGGGCATAATTCTTCTCTTTGACACTTGCTGTTGCAATCGCACTGTTATTGCTGCGGCCATTGTTGCCGTCAATAGCTCGACGCTCTTGTTGCTGTTGGTGGTGTTGCTGTTGTTCTCGCTTCAGCTACCGCCGCTGCTGCTGACAAATAATGACGTTTCGACGGCGCCCTCGTTCGGGCTGCCGCGAGTTGATCAACGCGATTTACGACGCCAGCCGATGGACGGAGGACGAGGGCGATAGCGATGGCGAGGGCGAGGGCGACCGAGAGGGCGAGAGAAAGAGCAGTGGACCACGGGTCGAGGGCACAGACGGAGGGACGGACGAGGCTTTTTAATGTTGCACTTAATGAGCTGCGATTGCTGCTGATGTCTTCGTAGCAGTTGCTGTCGCGGTTCCCGTCGCCCCTGATGATGTCTCTGTTGTCGATAAACCCTGATTGCTGTGACCCCAGTTGATGTGCATGATGTTGTCGTTTGTTGTTGTCCGTTGCTGCTGTTTTTGTTGGTGCTGTTGCAAATGGCTTTTTAGTCGCCTTGCGATTGCGCATCCCTCGCCCAGTTGCTGCTGCTGTTGTTGTGATTTTCATGGCTCATAAACTTCCCATCACTCACAGTGGCTGCTGCTGCTGCTGCTCCCAAGCAGTTGCTGTCGATGACGTAGTTGTTATTGTTGTTGTCACTGCTGTGCTGTTGTAATGGATGTCGGTGCCGAAAGTGTTGCCGTCTCGGTGGCAGTTGTCGAGGCGATCGCGCCGTAATTGCGGACATTATCGGACGGAGGGTGAGAGTGGGAGAGAGGGAGGAGGGAGGAGGGAGGGCAACAACCTCAGGCAGAGACCGAGATGGACGGTGGGGTTCGGTCCTCGCGAAGGTTGCGAAATCGATCATGGTTTCACATTCGATCACGGTTTCGCCTCGATCCCTCCGGGGATGAAACCGAGCTCTGCCACGCCGATCCATCATCGGCCCGACCTCCCTCGCCGACACCTCCCTGTGCCGTATCGCGGTCCTCGCCCAGGCCCGCCCACGTCCTGGCCTTTTGTCCTTGTGACGGCTCCTAATTTTCACTTCTGGCTTCGCCACTGATGACGATGATTGGAAAATATCATCGCCATATGAGAAACACTAAACGGCGACCTCTTTCCCTCCCTCTCTGCATGGCTCGAGCTGCCGCCCTCGCTCCCCACGGCGGGCAGAAGCCGCCGACAGCAGATGATGAATTAGCTCGATTTTTTCGCTCCAATGTCGTCCGTCGTCCTTCTGTAGTTGTCGTTGTTATTGGTGTTGTTGTTGTTGTTGCTGTTGTCGTCTTCGCTGCCTGTGATATTTGTTCATCACTCAGGCACGAGCGGCGCGCAGTGGGGACAGGCGTGAGAAGCACAGCAGCAACGGCAGCGAGGAACACGAAAAAAGGTAAACAAACTGAAATAAATTTGCCAAAATCGGGCTGGACGGACAGACGGAGATGGCCAGGGACAGGACAGAACAGACCATGGGAGACGGGAAGCGAATGCGAGAGATGCAGATATTGTAACTAGCTGCCATGGCTGTTGCTGTTCGGCTCCGGGTGGTTGTTGTTGCAGCTGTCGGTGATGCGTTGGACGACGACGACGACGATGACGAGGACGTCATTTTGTTTGCCCCGCGCTGGACGGAGGCAGGGCCTAAAGATTGTTCGAACATTATTTAACGCCATTCGCAACAACAGCAGCGGCAGCCACGAGAACAACTGCAACAACAACCACGACGGGAGACCACCAGCAACAACATGGTCCGAACCCACAGCGGCAACCGCAACAACAACAACAACAACAACAACAAAAGCGTGTTCAGCATGGACATGGGAAGAACAAGGCAGCAGCGACAACAACAACAAGATCGATAATGTCCGTTAATGACACGACGCATAAATCATTTGCGCCTCAGATTTGACAGTTTAACAACAACAACAACAACAACAATGAAAGACATGCCGCCCAACCACCAGCGTCGAGAGAGGGGGGAGCAAAAAAGAGACGGCGGCGGGGGCGGGGCGGAGAAAATATTTTAATAAAGAACCCCATTTGTTCCGGCCAGCAGGCGAGGCGAGGCGAGGCGACGGCTCTGTCTCTTCTTCCCTGCCTCGTCTTCTTCCTCTTCGGGAACGCCCCCTAGTGGTGGAAAAATGTGACACCAGCAGACATTTTCTCGCTCATTAGACGGGGTCGGAGGAACTCGGCCTGGGCTGGGGACGACGCGCGAATCGGGGGCATCGAAAGCCGTCGCCAGCGATTGGCGGCGATTGCGAGGCCTCGGGGCGCGGCGGCGAAAGGGATCGAGGGACCCTCGGCGGCCTCTCGGCGACCCTTCGACGCGACCCGGACCGATTCGAGGGTCGGCGACCGCTGACGACGCCCTTCCTTGGGCTCCTCGGCTCCCCAGGGCTCGCTACTGAGTTGCCAGAGATTCTAAAACTGGCAAGGGATTGGGGAAGAGGGAGGGGAGGGGGGACCCCCTCCACAGTCCGCCCGCCGGCATCGTTGAGCCTGTCCATTTGGCCGGAATTTAATTAAAAATGGCGCAGTTTTTCCACCGTCGCCGGGTCGGGAAATGTCGACAAAGTGTTCCTGTCAAATACTGGCCCCATGCTACAAACAAAATGGCGCATGTGGCGCCATTTTCAATTCCCAGCGCTGAGCAAGTGCTGGGCTTGGCCACCGCTCAACGACGCCGGAAAAATTCCCCAAAATACTCCGAAATATTGCGATTCCAACAGGGAGCGGGGGACGCCAACGTGAAAAGTCGCTGCATATTTTCGGGCGCAATGCAATTATTTCATCGCCGAAATTGCCTCCTAATCGAGCCATCGGCGCGCGACCGACTGCTCGATTGCCGCTCGAAATCCATTTGGTTTGAAGTGCGTTTCGACCAGTTGTGAATGCGGTTGTTGTTGTGGCTCCATTGTTGTTGTTGGCGCCCACTTGCCAAAATACACACTGTTGTAACGTGTGCTTTTTGCCGGCCCCGCTCGACAGCCGTGATGTGTTTCCATCGCCGGATGCGCGCCACGTCGAAATGTCGCGAAATTCATGCCGATAATTTAGTGTTTCGACATGTTTGTGGCAATTGAATTATCGTCGTCGCACTTGGCAACCCTGTGACTGCGCACTTTGCGCCGGGCTGCGTCATCGACGATTGGACGACTGCTTGAATGGACGCGTGGTGGGCTTCAAGAGCATCGGTTTTGGGAAAGAGTCCTTTGAGTTTCCATGTGAATGGGCGTCAAGTCGGAAAGTACAATTTTTTGGAGATGAAAACATGAATTTTATCGGTGCCCGGCCGCCATGAGCACAGATGGAAATTGATCGAGAAATAATTCGGTCAGCGGTTTGAGGGCAGAAACAACTTTTAATATTTCCCGAGGCCGCCTCCCGCATCCCGAGATGCGGCGTTAATTCCAGGGTGTGGGAGAAGACAGCGAACTCGGTAAGAAAACAACAACAACAACAAGAACAACAAGAACAACAAGAACAACGTGAAAACATCCCTAGCAACTGCGATAATGATTCATCGACGGATCTCGAAACTGGAGTCAAGCACGAGAGGTCGAGGCGGGACAACACAAGGGACGACGCAAGGCAGCGGGAGAGGGGAAGGGGAAGGGGAAGGGGGAGAGATCGGGCGAGTGAGTTGTAAACGGGAAAGGATGAAGGATGCGAGGGAGCGAGAGGCAGATAGCGATCGAGTGAGGGGCGGACGCTGCAGTGAAAGAGAAGAATTCTATTTAAAAACGTCATGTTCGCATTTGATTGATTGCCGGACGGACGGCGAGGGCACAGGACGACGAGCACGAGAGCGCAGAGGGAGAGGGAGAGGACACACAACAAGAGGGAGCGAGAGCAGGGGTCGCTGGATGCATCAAAGGAAGCTCCAGCCAGCCGGCGAAGACGCGCGACGAGCGTCGCAGGAACGTTCACGAAAACAATGACGACAAGGACAGCAACAAAAAGCGACAGCTTGCGGAGGGCCGGAGCGGGACAGGGCAGGGATGGACGGGAGGCGGGTGACGGGAAAGTGATGGAGATGGGGCGAGGGCGAGGTTGAGTCAGGGCCGGGTCCCGATCTTAAATTAAAAGCCACTTGGGCGGGCGAAACCGGTGGCGATGAGGGGACGAGGAGGGAGAGAAGGACGGGCGAAGTCACACCGTGGGCAGGGAGACAGAGAGAGAGAGAGAGAGAGAGGTGGTCACAGGAGCGGGAGGGCGATGAAGACAAAGAGTCAGCAGCTGGAATGCAAACTCTTTGATGCCGCTGAGCGAATGCACAAAAAAGTGATTCATCAAAAATTGCCGCAAGAACAAATGGACAACAGGAACAGCAACAACAACAACAAAAACAACAACGGCAGCAACAAAAGGACAGCCATTACAATGGAAAGAGTGCACAGCAGCAACAACAACAACAACATTTCATGAACCAATTACAACAACCTCCCTCCCAGAAAGGATTAAAGGGATTTTCAGCAGCGAGAGAAGAGCGCGGTGAACTGTCATAATTGACAGGGGTGGGGGGGAGGTAGTGGGGGTAGAGCGAGACAGGGGACCGAAGGCAGGACGTGTCGGAAAACGGTCGATGATTTGTGTTTTGCTGCCCTTGGCGGGAGGGGACGGCGACGGGTCGAGGCGTCATTTGGAGTTAATGAGGTGTGGGGGCGAGCGGCGGATGCAGCAACGTCGCCCTCTGTTTCCCAGACCGACGTGGCGTCTGCCGCGTCAATCGCAGGACGCGAGAGTATGAAGGAGAGGGAGGGAGCTGGGCCCAGCCCCTGTGCCACTGTCAGGGTCCCGTCGACGCCAAGTGTCGCCAGGCGGCTGGCGAGGACGAGTCGACATGCCTTGCACTGGGACTTCACACTGAACACGCCTCGCGGCGCCCTGAGCACACCGGACGAACTTTGCAAATGTCAGACTCAGACTCAGACTCGTCGTTGACAGGTGAACATTGCGACAATTTGCACTGGGCCAAAGCAGCAGCAGTGCAGACTACAGCGAGGGCAGCAGCAACAACGTGAGTGACAGCAGATCGGGAGCCAAGAGCCACGGCACAGCCAGGCCGGACCGACCACCACTGGCCTCTGCCGTGCTGTCCCACGTCCCTGGTTCATCCCCGTTTTAATTCCCTTCGCGATCTCATGAGATGCAGAGGATGATTTTCGGGAAAATCTCCTCACTTCCCGCGATAAAAGCTGTTTGCAATTTGTCTTTATGACGAATACTATGCGGGAGTAGTTGTTGTGGTTCCACGAACGAGGAGATGTTTAGTTTACTTGGATCAAAGACTTCTGAACTGAGTTTTCTGGAAAATCCTTTGGCAGATCGGGACAAGCGAAAGACTTGCGAGAAGGAGAGAAATTCGAGTAGACAGGCGAATGTCAAACGGACGTCAGGAGAGACGACAGAGGAGGCCGGCAGACCCCAGCCAGAGACGGCCGGACGGACCGATGTCGGGACAGCCGAGACTCAGGACAGCCGAGCCCGGAAGGCTGGACCTGGCAGTGGGTCCCAGGGCACCGGGCATCCGAGTCGATTGGGCGGCATTTGGTCAAGTTCCCTCGGTCTGCTGCGACACACGTGCGCCGAGAAGGACAGGCGGACAGGCGCTTCATTAGCCGTCGAGGCGGCTCTCGGGCAATTAGAACGGTCGGAGGCTGGGAACGAGGTGGACGCCGGCTGAAATAACTGCATAAATTTGACCATTTAAAGCGATCGAACTCGGCCGCAGTCGATGCCGATGCCGATGCCGACATCGATGTCGGTGCCCGTGATGGACGTGATGAGGCAGCCAACAAGAACAGCAACAACAACGAACAGGGGGTGCGGCGAGGGGGGCCGCAGCTGTGGAGGGGCTGAGAAATGCCTGGTCTGCGGCGACTGCGAGCGGGCTCGGGCTCGGGCTCTAAACCATGGTCCAGACCATTTCGGACCGCGCTCGCTCGCATCGATCTCTGTCTCTATCTCTTCCCTTCCCTTCCCTTCTCTCTCCCTCCCTCTGGCTCCATCTGCTTGTTCTGTCGCCCTGGTCTCCGGCTCGCTCGCTGGCCATGGTCATGGCCATCTTTGCTTACCGAAAACAGCATATTTCAAGCTATTAGCCATGGCTGGTGGCGGAGAAGGCGCGCGCGCGCGAGAGAGAGGGAGGGAGAGGGGGAGTAAGGAGAGACAACAACAGCAGGCAACAGTTGGAAAAAGAAAACCAACAACAACTGACAACATTATGGTCAGCAATTGAAGTCAAGGAAGCAGTTGATCAGCAGCATTAGAGCCGACTGAGGAGCCGCAAAGGCAACAGCAACAGCAACAACAACGAAGCCCCCAACAGATGAGCCAAATAAGAAGAATAAGGAGAAGAAGAATAAAAGGAGAAGAAGAAGGAGAGGAAGAAGAAGAAGAACAGGAACCACATACCATATGCATGCAATTGCATACTCCATGCTTCATCAGCGGCAACAGCGACGAAGGCCAGAGAAGACAACGAGAGGGAGGCAGCGGGTCGAGGGTCGGTCGTGGGCTGGAGCAGAGTGCGAGACAGGGAGAGAGGGAGAGAGGGAGAAACAGCAAGCCATCCGAAGCCACCATCCATCAGTCAGTTAGTGTAGGATGTTGTTGTTGCTCCTGTTGGCGATGGCTTCGGTGGAAGGTGGAAGGAAGGAGACGGACCGTGAGTGAGAGAGAGGGAGAGGGAGAGAGGGAGGGAGAGGGAGCGAGGGAGAAGGAGCGATAAGACGTTTCTCCTTGGCGAAGCTGATGAAGCTGCAAATGGCATTAGTTTCTTGTTGTTGCCAATGCCGTTGCTCCCGCTATTGATGTGCATCCCGAAGATGGGTTTCTTTGCAAAATCCCCATCACCATCGTCCCTCTCGCTCCCTCCCTGTGTCCCTCTCTCTTTCTCTCTCTCTGTCCCCTCTAAAGACCCCCTGGTTGCCATTTTGGCCCTCGCATTTCTCATTCCGGCCATCGCCATTTTTCTCCAGCGCTCCTTCGGCTCCGACTCCCACCTCTTTCGATTGCTCCGGGCCCCTACCTCTATCTCTCTCTCTCTTTCTCTTTCCCCCCCGGACTCCTCCATCAACCGTCCGCAGCAGCAGCGCGCCATCTTTTTCGGGTCTCGGCACCATTTTTCACTTCATTCTTGTTGCTGGAGTGTTGCAGATGCCTCGCGTTGCCGCAGGTTCTGGTCGTTGCTGTTGCTGTTGTTATTGTTGTATTTGTTGCTGTGGTTGCTGCTGATGATGATTGACCTCTAAATGACCCCCGCTTGCACTTGCCCGAGCATGTGTCTGAGCTGGAAGGCGAGGCGAGCCGGAGAAACTCTAGCATTTATCATCGTACAATAGAGCAACAGCAACAACAACAACAGCAACAACAGAAAAAACTATAGGCCACAACATTAGTATCAAAAACAACATCGGCAGCATTAGTCACAACAACAACAACAAAAACAACAACAAAAAAAAAACAACAAAAACAACAGGAATCAACTGAAATAATAATGGAAAATGCGAAAAACGATCTCCTCTTGTTGTCCATGGTGTTGTTGTTGTTGTTGTCCATGATGTATTGTTGTTTTTGTCGTTATTGTTGTTATTGTTGTTGTAGTTGTTATTGTTGTTTTCGTTGCCATTTTGTACGATTCTCTCGTCGGTCCATCAGCATCGGATCGAGAGAAATTAGAATTTATTTGCGTAATTCTTGTTGTAGTCTAGTCTCAGTTGTTGTTGTTGTTGTGGCTGTTGTTGTAGTCAGTTGCCTGTCTGTTGTTATTGTGATTGTGGCTGCCGCCATGTGAGTTGTGCTATTGCTTTGCGTTTTCCATAACTCCCCAGATGTGGGAAAATGCGTGTGAAAATAATTTCATCTCCCAGTCCTCGACGTCGTCGTCGTCGTTGTCGTCGTCGCCGTTCCAGGGCCGTTGGATGGCCTGGTGGCTGGAGGACGGAGTTGGTGGACCGCGGATCGGGTTACGGTGTTTGTTTGCTCGTTCCGGATATTGGCCGATTGCACTCGTAGGCGACGGACGTCGTTGCCATTTGTGATGTTTCCCACATGCTCCCTCCGCTTTCATTACTCTTAATTGCAGTCAATTCGGCGGCGTCCGTTCGCTTTGGAGGCACGGGATCGAGCTTGGAATCGCGCGACTAGACTCGAGTCGAATACTCAATTCACATTTCTGGAGTTCACCAGGACGTCTTCGATTTTTCTACTGCAAGCGACCAAGGGTCCGGCGGGATCTCGTAGTGTGAGTGGAGTGGCCCCAGTCCCCCAAGACAAGGAGGCGTCTCTTCCCCCACCTCCTCCTCCAGCAGATGCCATCAATCAGATGCTGAACTGCAATCGCAAGATCAAAGCACTCCAGTGGAAGTTCTCGAGGTGTTGTGGCAGCAGAAGCAGCCAAACGTGGGCACAGGCGGCCGAGGAGGAGGTCGATGGAGGTGGAGAGGGCAGAGTGGGTGATGGCGGGGAGGAGGGGGGTGGGGGGCGGTGAAATTGCCACCCCACAGGAAAATGTCATAAATAACCGAATGCGACGAGGCAAATGCCAGGCAGTCGAACGGAGACGAGAATGCGAGGCCGAGGACGGCGGCTGCTCTTTGAGGAGGAGCAGCGAGTGGGACGAGGAGGGGCTGGGGGAGGGGAGGGGAGGCGTCTTTCGTAGATGGCGGACGGCATGAGGCTCGGCTCCATATAAGGGTCTGACTAGAAATACGCAAAATTGTGGCCGAGGCAAGGCGAATGCGTCGGTTCGCTGGCTTTGCCTGGCATGGCGTTGTCGATGTTGCTGGTGTTGTTGGTGTTGTTATTGTTATTGATGATGCTGTAGTCATTGCGGTCGTACTTGTTGTTGTACTTGTTGTTGTTCTCGTTGTTGCTGTTGCTCTGGTTGCTGCTGCTTTAATGGTTGTTCCCAAAGCAGAAACAATTGCCTTTCGACGACGACGACGACGACGAAGATGATCAGCGAGAATTGCAAAAGGAAATGAAAAGTCAACGACGACGAGTTGAGGGAGTTGCGGGAGAGGGTGCGGGAGAGGGAGGGGGGGCGAGGCCGACCAAGTGGCAGGAAGAATCGTTAGATCGATGGCAGGCCGGCGATCGCGAGCCGATGGAGCGGAAGGAGACGTCGCGGGCGGGCGAGCGAGGCGTGGACGGACGGAGCCGTGGCTGGAACCATATGGAAGCGGTCAGCGGCAACCCTGGCCACAGCAACAGCAACAACAACAACATCGTCATCATCCACAGCCACGACAACGACGAGAACCAGCCGCGGATCGCGGGGGGCGAAAGAGTTCAATAAGGAACGTGGAGCCAGAAACGGCGGGAATTCGCCGAGGCTGCGGCAACAATGAAATGAGACAGCAACAACAACAACAACAACAACAAGAACAACACTAATCACAATAACCACGACGAGAGGCCGCCATAAAAGCCACATAACGATCCAGCGATCGATCGATGGCTGGATCGAGCGATCAATCGATTGATCGTTGAATTTTTCTTGTAGTTGCGGTCGTTGTTGTTATTGCTATGGTTGTTGTTGGTTGTTGTTGTTGTTGATGTTGTTGTGGTTGATCTTGTTGTTGTTCTTGTTCGATGCTCCTTCGTCGTTTCGGGATTTTGGCTTGCTTTGTCTTGTTCTTTCCTTCGCTATTCGAGCGATTTGTTCGCGAGATCGCAGGCATTTTTGTTGCCATCGTTGTTGTTGTTATTGTTGTTGTTGTTGCAGTTCCAGCTAGTTTTTCATTATGATCTCACAATGTTGTTGTTGCCGCTGCCTCGCCAGACAAACGTGCTGCAATTTCGCAATTTTGCGATCGCGGCTTCGCAGTTTTTGCCGCAGAGCCCGCGATCGATCGATCGGTCGGTCCCGCCGTCCATCGATTTGTCTGCCTGTGTCTTTGTCTCGCTCACTCCGACGGGCCCCTCTCTTCCTCTCCCCCATCCCCCCCTCTCTCCCTCCTCGTTCGCTCCTTGTTTCCGTTCGGTTGTTCAATGAATTTCGCTGCTGGGCGCAGTCGCTGGTGGCTGGGGTTTCTCTTGTTGTTGTTGCTATTGTCGTTGTTGTTGTTGTTGTTATTGTCGTTGTTGTTGTTGTTAATATTGCTGTGGTTGTTGCTGCCGCTATTATTCTCGTATCTGTTGTTGTTGTCGTTGTCGTTGTCGTTGTCGATGCCGAACTAATCAATGTTGCTGCGGCTTTTCATCTGGTGGCCATTGTTGTTGTTGTTGTAGTCGCTTCCACCGATGCTGATTGTTTCAATTTTTTCGTGGTCGTCGTTGTCGTTGTTGTCGTTGTTGTTGTTGCTGGCCGGTTTAAACTTTATTTTTATTGACGTTTTGTCAATTTGATTGCGGCGGATTTTTTCCTTGCGTCAGCCAGTCGATCTCTTTTCGCGCCCTCTCCCTCTAGCCTCGCCCCCTCCTTGTCCTGCCTGTCTGCGGTCGTTGTTCTAGGCGGTGGTTGTTGTTGTTGTTGTGGTAGGTGCTGTTGTTGCTGCAATTGTTGCAAGCATTTTATACGCTTCGCAGGCTCCGCGGCTCGCGATCTCTTTTTCTTTCCCTCCCAATTCCGCCGCCTTCGCCACAACCGCCCCACCCTCCGCTCCCCCCGCCGCTCCTCCCATCCGCCCAGAACGAGACCTTGAAAAGTTGTCTGGTTTCTGTTGCTCTGTCTCTCTCTCTCTCTCGGCCACACCCCTCGCTGTGGCTGCTGTTGTTTCTGTTGTTGTTGTTGTTGTCTTTGATTTCGCTTGCAGGTCCCGAGGCGGTTTCTCGTCGTTGTTGTTGTTGTTGTTGGAATTTTCGGTTTTGCGTTTTTTGCTTCTTCGTCTTCTTATTGTTTTTGTAATTTTTTGTGAGAAACTTTCAATTTTTTTCGTAATTGGCGGGGAACTCGTTGAGAAACCAGCCGCGGGACACAAGTGTTTTGTTGTTGTTGTTGTTGTTGTCGTTGCACTACGAATTGTTGTTGCTTTCAGCTGCACTCACCGTCGTTGTTGTTGTTTTGTCGGAAAAGACAGGCGGAAAACTCGATTGCTTTAATTGAGAAATCAATTTATTTACCGAGGTTTCAAATTCAGAAAAATGTCCAAACCCAAATTTGGCTTCCAAAAAGCTTAAACAAATTTTCACAAAGAAAAAACAAAAACAAATAAATTAAACCCAATCAACCACAAAATCCAAACAAATTCAGCAAATGATTCATCGTTTGAAAATTCTTCTCAGAAGCCGAACTAAATGAATTTCAGCAAGAACATTTAGCAGCAACAGCAACAACAACGAGATCGGCGACTTTTGAGAAATCGGTGAGAATGGAACGAACATTGATTTACACCGAGGAGAACAAAGACCCAAATAAAAAGTGCGAAAAGCGAGAACAAAATAGAAAATGAGATCAGCAAATTTCAAATTTATTGTGAGGAAACTCGCTGTCGGCAGCCGGGCGGCCAAACATGAAGACGCGTAAAATATTTCTATTAACTTGTTATTATTTATTCGCTCTGATTTCCTCTGCGAGCAATTGCCGACGTTGATGGATCTGCGAGAGACGAGGCGGAGACGGAGGCCGGTGGCCGGGAGCAGGAAGGAAGCAGGGATTGGGCGACGACAGAGCGAGGAATGAGTTGCGAGAAAAGGGCATCGAGAGGTGGCGTCTGCAGTAATAAAAAATACTCAAAGAAATGATAAATGATTTAATATCAACAGACATTTAACAGAAAGCACAGAAAATTTAAACGAAGAAAAAGAAAAAAAAAAAAAATGGGAAAAAATCTTAAAATCACAAAATCACATCTTAAAATCATGGTGAAATTTTCCAAAATTAAAAAAGGTCAAAATTTCCGTTGAAAACTACAAATTACAACGATTGAACGCGAATAAAATCGAACAAAGTCGATGTAAGAGGCAACAACAACACAACGAGGCCTATTAGCAACGAATCACTACGGCGGCAACAACAACAACAATAACAGGGCGTCTGAATCGCCACTTATTGGAACAACATCGCCATCAACAACACCCCGACAACAACAATGGGCCGCGCATTAAATACAACAACAATAACGCGACCATCACCATCGCAGGCAAATCGCGGGCCGCCCACGCGACCCCGACCGACCCGGCCGGCCGAGCCAGCGGTGCTTTTGAAGGCGCGGAACGGACCACAGGGGCCCGGCAGAGAGCGCGAGGCGGAGAGGGAGAGGGAGAGACAAGGATGGACGCTGGGGGACGGGGGCGGGCGGCCGGGCCTCGACTCGTGTGTGTGGGCGACGTGTCTGGAGAGTCGTTCGAGGCAGCCAACAACAACAGCAACAACAACAGCAACAACAACAGCAACAAAAACGAGTACAACAACAACTGTTACAACAACCACTGGGCTCCTCGCCTCGCTCCAAGGGTCCACTGGCGATCGTCAAACAGCGCTTGATGTTGTTGTTGTGATCAAATCATGTGTGGATGATCACATTGTTGTTGTTGTTGTTGTTGCTGTTGTCATTTCGTTCATTACTCTATTGGTTGTTGTTGTTGTTGTTGTTGTTGTTGTTGTCGACTGACGCACATTTTGTCGAATCGCTGGGGGAGAAAACGGTGGAAGAAGAAGAACAAGCACAAGTAGTAGTAGAAGTAGTAGAAGTAGTGGAAGAAGAAGAGGCGTAGGGGAAGAAGAACAAGCATATGAAATTCTCAAATGGCGCCCCGCCGAGGGAGCTGCCAGATTTTTTGTCTTCTCTTGAAGGATCGCCTTCGTAATTCGAGGAAAGTCAAGAAGAACATGACGAATCGGGCGAAGGCGAGTCCAAGAAGAAGAGGAAGAGAACGTGTGTGCAAAACGATGTTATTGTTGTTAACGAGAGGCTTCCAGATTGTTGTTGTCGCTGTTGTTGTTGTGGAACCGCTGGTGGTTCCCACTTGTTGTTGCTGTCGCTCCGCTGTGCTGCAACAAAACGATCTCTTGTAAATGATGGATCGAACGTCAATCATCGGCGATGCCGACAAATTCGACAGAAAGAATGTGGAGGAGGGAGGGAGAGAGAGGGAGAGGGAGACAGCGAGTGGTGGAGGGCGCTGGGAAGATGGTCGTGTTCGCTAATTGCGGAGCCATCGGGGGTTCAAACGCGCAGCTCGTCGAATTCGCGTTCGCGTTCGAGTTCGGATGTCGGTCAGCGGCGAAAGCACCGTCCGATGTAGAAATCGAGACAGCAACAACAAAATAAGAACAACAACACGAAAATAAAAAAATTGATTCCGCCCCGCCTGACCCGCCCCCCACCTGTCAGACCTCACCGGCTCGAGGCGTCGTCGAGTCTCTGCAACGACCTGGATTTCGCGGTTCTCCGGCGATAAAACGCGAGATATTTACGTACCTGCAAAGAGAGAGAGAGAGGGAGAGTTAGTGGTGTTGATTACAGAAAAATAGAACTATTTTTACATATTCAAAAATGATGAAGAACAAGAGTTTGGCGCCCTTTAATGCGAAATCAAACACGGAATGAAAACTATAAATAAATTAAATTGCAAAAACCCTAATTAAAGTGAACATTCTGAACAAAAAAACAGAAATAAGCAAAGAAAAATAAACAAGTGAAACGAAGCAATAAAAAGAAATCAGAGAGTTCAAAAATATAAATGAATCAAAAGGAATCAGATGGACGAGAAGGAAACGCTTTCGATAGTGAATGGAACGAAATTCAACGAGGCGCAATCGAGCGCTCGGGAAGGGAGAGAGGGATGGGGCGAGAGAGAGAGAGAGAGAGAGGGAAAGGGAGAGCGAGAGGGACGGTGGGAGATGCGTGATTGGCGCCGTCTGCTGCCATGGCGATTAAATCGGAGTCAAGAGCGGCGGCAACGGCTAATAAATTAGCAGCTGGTTTTAAATTAGGATCGGACCAACAACGACAACGACAACGACAACAACAACAACCACAATGACAATGACAATCACAGCAAAACTGACACTTTGCCCCGACCTGTCACTTTTGACAAGAGCGAGCTTTCGTTTTTATTACAACAACAACAACAAGAACAACTCCTGTTAATGTCACTGCCGACGTCACGGACATCGTTTCGTGCCCTGGTTGTTGTTGTTGTTGTTGCTGTGGTCTATTTGCTGAGAACGGAAGGCGTCGCGTGTCGCCGATTAATTGACAGCCGAAATGTCGGCGGGCGGTGGCGTTGCCACCTCGTCAAGAGAGTGGCCACTTGTGTAAACGGCAGGTCGGGGTCTTGGAGAATTCAAGTGCATTAAACAGACAAAATGGCGGCTCCGTGAGCGTTGCCACTTGGCGCGGCGCCGTCTGCGTTGCGGGAGTGGCCGCATTACGACAAACTCCAGCCACAACAACGGCGGCGACGACACGGCCGAGCGACAGAAGTCGCCAGGCCTCGGCGCCCGCTCCCCCTCTCTCCGACTCGCGGTCGCTCGCTGCGCCGAACGACCCTTTGTCACGAAGCCCCGCCGGCCTCGTCCGCCACGCCTCCGACTCCGACTCCGACTCCCGCCCCTCGGCCTCGTCATCAGCAGCTGAAGCGAGTCGAGGCAGGGCCGAGGGACGCGGCGAGCGACTCCTCTAACGAGCGACCCTTGCTGGACTTTCCATATCTTTCCCCATCCCTCTCTCTGCTCTCTCTCTCTCTCTCTCCCACCTCTCTCTTCCTCCGCGCCCTCCCCCCTCCCCTCTCTCTCTGACTCTCGTGGCCTCGCCTGGCGACTTCTCCACTTCTTGATTTAGAGTATTTTCCCTCCGTCGCCTTATTTTTAGAACGAGCTGCATGTTTCAGCGCCATCCGCCGGCCGCTCCCCGGTCGTCCTTCACCAACACCAACCACCCACCACCCCCTCGTTCTCCGCCACCATCCCTTCACCCCCCCCCCCCCCCATTCGCTCGCCGACTCCCTCCAAGACAAGTCAATTAAATATGAATTTTCTTCGCAGGCCACGAAACACGAACGACTTCCACTTCGACCGCCGCCGCCCACGGCTCCACCCCTCAGCTCCTCCGCCCCTCCACCCTCCACCCTCCTCCTCCTGCTCTTCTTCTTCCCCGCCCCCTGCGTTTCTCCCGTCGCCGTTGTTGTTGCAGTGCATTTCTCCATTATTATTATTAAAGTTGCCGCTGTTGTTGTTGCCGCTGTCGACAATTCGCAGGCAATTTCGATGTAATTTTTGTGCAAATGTCGCGGGGAGCGGAGCGAAAGAGCGAAAGAGCGAAAGAGAGAGACGGAGCGACGGAGCGATGGAGGTGCGCGAGCCTGAGGTGGCAGTAAAAAATCGTGGTAAAAAATGGTAGCGACAACAACAGGAGCCGCGATAAGGGAAGAAGAACAAGAACCACAGCAACAGCAACCGCCAGAGCAACAACAATAACAGCAACAACAGAGGCGATATTAATAAAATGTACAACTACAACAACAACAACAACAACAACAAGGAATGGTCTATAAAAACTAAGAAAAACTCGAGAAAGCACTAAAAATAAGTAATTTTTTATGCGGGTTTCATTCAAATATTTAGAGCTCGTTCTTGTGTTTGTTGCCGTGTGCAAATGTTGTTGTGCCTGTGCTTGTGCTTGTGTTGTTGGTGTTGTTGTTGTTGTTGTTGTGCTCTGCTGTTGTTGTTGTTGTTGATTACGTTCTGCTGAAGAATGTGCCATCGACATGCGATGTCGGCGCGCGCATTGAAAGCGAAATTTTTCGCCAGGGAGCCTCTCGCCCTCTCCCCCTCACACACCCTCTCCCCCTATCCCTCGCTCTCCCTCTCTCCGACACAAACGCTCTCCTTTCCCGGCTCTCCCCTGAGTTATTGCAATTTTTCTATTTTCAACTTTAATTGCACCCAGGTTCCCACTCTTAATTACTCTCGCATTCTGCTGCTAACTCAAATTTCTTCCGTTCGCCCCTCGCCTCGCCGAAAGGTTAATGCATTCAATTGGAGGAGTGATTTCGAAAACGACATCTTCTTCGACCTCTCCCAGGGTCCTCGACTCTCTAAATATAGCAATTGCGCAGCAGTACAGAGGGAGGGGGAAGGAGCGGAACAACGAGCACAACAAGAGCGACACGACCAAGGGAACGGCGTCGTCCTCATTAGCGAGAGGCAACAATCGGAATTCCACTCAATCGAGACGTCGACAGGAGTTCACTTGAGCGGAAGCCGGCGCCGAAGGATCCACATGACAGCTGTCAAAGTTCGACAGACTCCCCCGAACACCTCTCTCTTGTCCCGTCGTCGCTCGTCCTCCTTCTCACCCCTGCCCGCCGCTGCGCTCGGTCCTCTGGTTCCCTCGGCAATCCTTAAAGCTGTCAAATTCGTCCTCGCCCTTCTCCCGCCGTCCTGGTGCTCGTCCCGGCCCCGTCCCGACCCCGTGCCCTCGGCTGGAGGTGGGAACTTATTAAAAAGTTTCTACAGCGCGCCGAGCCTCAGGGCAACGGCGACAACGGCCACCAGCACGGGGGCAACATCGACAACATCGGCCACAGCGACAACAACAAGGCGAAGGAGGGCAGGGAGGAGGGAAGAACGACACGAGGAAGCGAGAGCGAGTGCAATGAGGGAGAAATCGCCAAACATTGACGGAGAAGAGCGAAGAAAGCCGAGCGCCGAACTCGAGTGGGGCGCGGTGAAGGCCAAGGATGGAGGGGAGTGGAGAGAGGGGAGGGAACGACGAATATTGAGGAAAGGATCAGGAGAAAGAGAGGGGGAGAGAGAGAGAAAACGGCGAAAGAGTGTTGAGAAAGGAAGCGACAGACGGCGGAAGAAGGAGGAATTCGCCATAGAAAGAGCAGAGGGAGAGAGAGAGAGAGAAAGAGCGGGAGCCGGAAGAGAGTTTGCCAAGGGCCAGCGGCCAGTGGGCGGAGCTCAGGGGGCGGGCGTGGGGAAAAAATCCGCCGCTCGACGTCAACATTAAAATAAACAAAATTTTCTTTCCTCTGCCTGCGAGGTCGACGGGGAGAACAGAACAACAGCAACAACAACAATAATCGTCTGCCTCGGGCCATTTTCGCCGGCTAATGGAGCGAACACAGGCGGACCGAGAGAGAGAGAGAGAGGGAGAGGGCGAGGGAGAGGCCACGACGAAGGGTGTCGGCGAGGGCTCCAGCGAGATTTTTCATTTCACGCGTCGTGCGAAGCAGCGACAACAACGATAACGACAACAACAACAACCATAATAATAAAAGGGAATGAATAAAAACACCAAAAAACAACGAGACCAAGGAACACCTACAACAACAACAACAACGACAACAGCAGCAGCGACTCCCTCGTCAAGAGTCGCGCTTGAGATGGCGACCGGAAGCAGCCGCGACCAAGGACAACAACAACGACAACAACAACCCGAGCCGAACATTCAATATGGCGGCCTTGGGGGTCGAGGGGCGCCCGTCGGCCGGGCAAATTATGAAAAGCCGAAAAAACAGGGCGAGGGCGAGGGCGAGGGCGAACAAGGAAGAGGAAAGAGGAAGAACAAATGCCGCCACATTACACGCTTGTACAAACAACTTGAGCGCTTGGCAAAGCATACTTTTAGGCGAATCCGCCAGCTGGAGGGTGCCAGGCAGGGAGGGAGAGCGAGAGACAGGGAGAAGCACTCAACCTTCCTCCTCCCTCACCCTCTCCCTCCCCGTCCCCAGACCCACCTCGGCCTGTCCCGTGTGCTTCACATGAAGAGCGAGCTCGCGTGAAGAGAGCGAAAAAATTAATAAAAAGCGGGCGAGGGAGAGCGGCGAAGGTGTGGGCGTGCGAGCGAGACCAAAGGCTCGAGTGACGGAGGGCGGAAAAAGACGGCGATAGAGTGTGCAAAACGATTGTCAGCGACCGGGGTTGGGGGGGGGCCTTTGTTTTGCCGCCCGGGGCCTCATCCGAAAATCGCTGGAGCAGCAGCCGCAACAGCCGCAGAGGCAGCGGGTCCAGCAACAACCCGGCGCCGACAACAACCCGGCGCCGACAACAACGACGACGACGACAACAGCAGCGGCACCTCCGACAACAAACAAGCGCCGACTAAGTGCGAAATTTCAACGCTAACCACGGCGAGCGAAAACAGCTGAGCGGCTAAAGTGAGTTTCCCCCCCCCCCCCCTATCTCTCTCTCTCTCTCTCCATCTGCCTCTCTCCCTCTCCTGCTCCCATCGCAGGTCCACGCCCTCGTCCGTCCGACTCGCCGCAGACCTTCGGGCGCGGCGACAGAGTTTTTTGTGCGAGGTGCTGTCGACGTTTCGTCCTGCGTTGTTGTTGTTGTTGTTCTACGCATCACACCACACCGGGGATTCTGTTAAGGGAGCAGCAACAACAGTAACAACAAGAACAACAACAACAACTACAATAAAAACCACCATGAGTCGAACAACAACAATGGGAATTCCTCACGGCTCTCGAGCTCGAGCTCAGAAAAATGTGCGTGCCTGGCAGCCAGGGCGCGGGCTCCGACGCCCGGGGGGCGGTCGAGGGGCGTTGGGGTCGAGGGGACGTCGCCGGGGGGCGGGTCCGTCGAGGGCGGCGGCCGTCGACCGATCCAACGTCCCTTCCGCAGGCCGCGCTGCAGACGCTGTCATCGATTTTTTAACACGCTGCGTTGACTTCGACTTTTCCAAACCCACACACACCCCACAACCCCCTCCCCCTGGCATCCCCCCCCATCTCCCTCTCCCTCTCCCCACACACACGCTCGCTCTCTCTTCCTGCAACTCGCTTTCTCGTGTTCCTCGTCGCCCCTCCTTCGCTCTTGATTTAAAATGTTTGTCTACGGATTTGCATGGTTATTTTTGTAAGGGTATTTTATTGTCGCTGTTGTTGTTGCTCTTTGCTTCTTCCCCTCCCTCCCCCTCCTCTGCTTCTTCGGCCACTACGTCGCCCCTCGCTCCTCGCTCGCCCCCAACGCGTTGTTCTTGTGATTTTTTCCTTGCACCTCGAGCGAATTTCTTAAGCTTCATCATCGGCAACCAAACACAACTCCGCTCTGTGTTTGTTGTTATCGTTGTTGGGGAGATGTTCTTGTTCTTGTTGTTGTTGTTGCCATTGTCGCTGGAGTTGTTAGAGACGTTGTTGTCGTTGTTGCTGCCGTTTTCTCGAGAAAAGTCTGCATTGGCTGCGAGTTTAAAGGGGAATTCGCCATGTATTTTTTGTGGTGTTATTGGGGTGTTTTTTTAGTGGACGTTGTTGTTGTTGCCGTTGTGGTGGTTGTCGCCCGGAGGCTTTAATAAAGTCATCGCTGGGTCCCTTGGGGAGACGGGGGCAGGGGACCAAATACGAATGGGGAAGGAAGAAGGAAATCTGCAGGCAACTGAAATCCTCCAAGTAGAATCTCAAGCCCCCCTCGCTCTCCCTCCCACTCTCCCTCTCTCTCTCTCTCTCTTTGCCTTTCTCTCTCGCTTCCTCTCCATCCCTTTATCTTAATTTTCCAGCGAAAATCATCAATCAATTGTCTCCAGATTCTCCTCGCGAATCCCATTCGCAATCATTCTTTCGCCTTGAGTTTCCACAATTAATTTTGGCGCCTCTCGCCCTACTTTTGCGCAGCCACATCTGCCATCCCATTCGCACCTTTTCGCATTCGATTTGTCATCGCCATCATCCTCGTCGCCTTCGTTGCGTTCGTGCCATCGTCGTTCGATCGCGTCTGTTTTAATTGCCGGCCAAGGCCATCAACCACCTGTCAACGATCCTCCGCCTTATTTTCCACCTCCCTCTCTCCCTCTCGCTCGCTTCTCTTTCTCTCCTCTACCCCATCTGGCCGCCGCCGCCGCCGCCTCGTGCCACGGTCGGCGAAATGTCAAGTTTTATTTTCGTGACATTAAAATTCGGCAAAAACTCGCATGGAAAACATTTCCACACATCGTCAGCACAATCACGCAGCCCCAGCCCACAACCGGGAGGGCAGGGGGAGGGAGGACGAGGAGCTGTCGCCCACGCAACGGCAGCCAGCGTAGCCAGCAGACGTCGCGAGCTCATGCTTGTTTTCGTTTCGCTGAAAAATCATTTTTTCGATAATTTCCCTTTGTCGCTCGTCCTGTCGTCGCCGACTTTCGCTCCCGATCCTTCGCCGAGACGCTCCCTCGGTCCCTCCACCCCTCCACCCATCGGCCCTGCGTCCTTTCATCCTTCGTGCGAGGTCCTTTTGTGCGCTCGAATCTAATTTTCTGCCTTTATTTGCTTATGTCATTTGCTCCCTTCTCCCGGCGTCTGTAACAATGGCGTCAAACATGTCTGCCGTGCCGTGCGGAAGTCTCCCAGTCGTGAGAAGGGGAGGGTGAGAGAGAGAGAGAGAGAGAGTGAGTCAGAGGGAGACGGCGGCGAGGGACGGCAATGAAAGGATAACGTTTTTAATGCAATTTTTGGAAAGATTCTTGTTTTCGCTTCAAAGTTTCTACCTTCCTCCCTCCCTCCCTCTCTCGCTCTCGGTCGCTCCCCACGCACTCGTGAATCACGTGTGTCTGTGTGTGGGTCCTCGTGCGTGTCTCCACTGTTGTTGTTCGTTTTTCCGTTCCCATTGTTGTTGGCGCTTATGTCAAAAACATAATATTTTCATAAGCGCATTTATTATGTTGTTTATTTGTTGGCATTGCTGTTGTCGTTGTTGTTGTTGTTACGATTGTTGTTGCCGTCGCTGTTGCCATTGTAAGGAATTTCCTCCTTCGCTCGTTGTGTTGTATTAAAAATTATCATGTTTGCAC
This sequence comes from Coelopa pilipes, assembly GCA_947389925.1. NCBI lineage: Eukaryota > Metazoa > Arthropoda > Insecta > Diptera > Coelopidae > Coelopa > Coelopa pilipes. The sequence goes on from OX376699.1 coordinate 1,549,010, forward strand.
AAACAATTTCGCCAGCGGAAATTCGAAAAATACTTTCATCTGAGATTTGTTTTCGTTTTCTTGGGAAATTTGACGTACGGGGATTTGACATCTTGCCTTCAAAGTCTGTATGACATCTGTATCAAATTTACGTGGTTAGGCGTAATTTCCCCTGTGGGAAATTTTTCTTCCCATAGGAGATGTTATGAATTTCTCCCATTGACTTATTTTCTAATGAAATTTCAACGTTTGGGATAATTTTGGAGAATTTCCCTTTTGGGAAATTTTTTATCCCTTTAGGAAAATTAAAAGAAAATCATGTTTCGTGACATTCCAAAGCATTTTAAGCACACTGCGAGGAGTTTGGAAAATTTCCCAGTCGGGGAAATTTTTCGTGGCGAGCGGGAAAATCATGGCTTGTGTTTTTCCACGACTTACACCGTTGATGGCTTTAAAATTTCATTAGTTTCTTTCTTCCCATCGAGTGAGAGGGGAATCGAGGGAGGAAACAATAATAAAACTTGTTGAAAACTTCGGGCAAAGAAGAACAACAGACAGCGGCGGAAACTCAGCGGAAAGTTCTCCACTTCCGCAAAGGAGTCGGAGGAAAATCAATGGATTTCCCCATGGCCATGGCCAGGGGCGCATCCACAGCGCTCCACAGCCGGACCTCGCCGAACGACAGATTGATTCAACATTTGAGGTGAGCGTTTCGACATTTTCCGAGGCCATAAAACGAAGCCAGGGCGCAAAGCACGCCGAATCTTCATGGGCGGATCTGCGTGGGAGGGAGACGGAGAGACGTAGAGGGGTTGCCCGTGGAGTGCGACAACAAATGCGCAATAAAAAGAAAAAAAAAACAACGACAAAGAAAGAACACTTGAAAAACTAGGAAACTAATTTTTCGCATGCCATCTCGCTTCAGTCGCTCGGCGAGAAGAGGAGGGAGGTACGGAGTGAATACCGGCAGCTTAAAAGCTTTTGCCGGTATGTGGCAATACTTCGCCAGTGTTGCCAGACTTTGCACAAGAAGAACCCATGGCAAAAAGTGATGGAAAACAATCGGAACTCTCTTTGTCTCGTCGCTTGTTCCAACCAACGGTGAACAGATTGCGACAATAACAACAACAACAACAATAACAAGTACCAGCAATAATACAGTGAGTTCCGACAAGAGTTGGCAACAATGGAGTCTCTAATAGCAACAACAAGAACAACGTCTACAACAACAACAAGAGCCAAAACTCTGCAGCGAAGTTTCCACGAAATGCCATAAAAAACACATGTCGATGCTGCCATATTTTGCGACTTTTGCTCTCACCCTCACTCTCCCTCCAGCTCCTTCTCCTTTTCCCGCTCTGTCGCGTTGTCTCGCTCTGTCCTTCAGCTTCGTTCTGCGGCACTGGCATCAAGAAGCGGTGGCGCCAAAGTGAGTGAGGGGGACAGAGCGAGAGAGAGGGAGATGGGGAGAGAGGGAGAGAAGTGCCGCCAATTGAAATCGACGTCTGGGGCATTGCGGACTTTTGTAATGGATTTTCCAAAATTCTTCACACGATTTCCCACGGCCACAGGGAAGGGAACGACACAAGTGGTGTAAGGGAGAGAGACAGAGAGAGATAGCGAGAGAGAGAGAGAGGGGAGCTGCACTCAGAAAATTAAGAACAAGTTGATAAACTCGTCCTCTCGACCTTCGCCACGTCGACGTCGCGGTGTCGGGAATTCGTGAAAATATTTGGAAATCGCGACGCCGTCGACTGCGCCTCAGCCGAAACCTACCCCAAGCACCTCCCGCGGCCCCACCCGCTCCTCTGCTGCCACACCTCAGGTGTCGTCGAGTGGCTCCGGCCACGTCGTGAACTCCGGCAATTATTTCACCAACAATTCGCGCGTTTGGGGCTTGCGAAGCCGACGAGGGGAAGGGTTGAGAGGTGAATGAAAGGGAGGCGCGAGTGGGGGGTGGGTAGCAGAAAGAGGAAGCAGAAGCAGCGTCTGACAAATTATGATTGCTTGTAAATGTGTCCGATGGGGAAATTCCCGTCGCCATGAGGGCGGGGCCCCGAGGAGGATTCGAAGACCTCTCAATGGCTCTTCGCTATCTTGGTCTCACTCTTCCCTCTCTCTCTCTCTCTCTCTCTCTCTCTCTCTCTTTCTCCGTCTCGTCCACCTGTTCCGGTCTTCGAAGTTACAATTTTCTTCGACTTTCCCCGGAGCCATAAACTTCCCACCCTCGGCGCTCCACCGGTCGCTCCTCGGTCTTAATAAGCCATTTTAATCTGGGTCAAATAACTTTGTCAGCCCCTCTCTGTCGGCGCTGTTGTTGTTGTTCTTGTTGCTGTTCTCTTTGTTGTTGGCTCGAAGTTCTCACGGTTTCAACGGGCTCGGGCTCACTTCTCCATCGCTCTCTCTCTCTCCCCCGTCTGTCCCTTGCCCTCGCTATTGACGGACGTCTCATAAACAACACTTTCAATTTCAACTATTTTATTATTAAAGCATAAAATTCACCTCCCCGGCTGCTTCGGCTGCCCACCACGTGGCAACCCTGTACACCTTGCCGTCCCTGGAGGCAGGAGGAGGACGAGGTGTGGCCAGAGGATGTCATTGACGCCTGCCAGCGGCAAGCACAAGAACAAAAATAGGAGCAGACAACTCGGCGCACAGAGACAACAATTTAATAATAAAAATCGTTTGGAAAAAGTCCACTGCCGGAGGAAGGCACGGAGGAGAGAAGACGAGGTCGGTCGGTCGGTCGGTGGAGGATGGCGAGGAAATGGATGAGGCCGAGAAATATGATTATTAATTCCAGAGAGCGACCGACGGAACGAACGAACTCACGGACGGAAATAATGTCAAGCAAGGCAAGGCGTGCAAGTGAGAGGGAAATATAATGGAAAACTTCGGGAGGAGCAGGGAAAGACAGAGGCAAAGGATCGCCGAGAACCAAAGTGGGCAGCAACAACCTGGAACGGAACGGCTCTGAAGAGGTCAAATAGAACGAAAGGGAACGAATCGAAAGAGAACGAAATCGAATCGAATCGAATAGAATAGCGTGGAATGGAGCGAAACACGGCAGAACGAATCGGAACAAGTGGAGTGGAACGAGTTGCTCCAACCTGTGCGAAAGAAGCCAACTCGATGGAGGAGGAGACGGCACGAGGAAATCCTGAAATTTAAAGGATCCGCCCTCGAGGGATCCCGGCTTGACGGCAAGGGACGAGCAGGAGCCGGCCCGACCAGGGCGAGCTGGCGACAACGAGGACGAAGACAAGGATGAGGGGGCGACAGAACGAGGCGTTGCGGGAGACGATGATGATGTTGAAGTGCGAAGACAGCCGAGGAGGCGAAAATATTTCATAAATTCAGACGAGAGGAAAAAGAGGAGGTCGCCGCGATGTGGCGAAAAGTAGGGCAGGAGCGCGGGCCGAGAATCGCAAATTAGAGAAAGAGGGAGTGGGGAAACGACGGTGCGACTGATGGAGGTAAATCTGGGGGCCGGGGCTGAGCGTAAGAAATGGCACGTAAAGAAAGCAAAGTCGAGCACCGCGCGAAGTGCGCCGTGGAGACGACGATGAGGTGGCGACGGCGGCGACGACGACGTTGGCGGCGAGGTGGGAAATATTCCTGTAGGAAATTCCAATTCGACGCCTCCGGGTGTCGCCTCGGCACGCGGCACCGAGACCGGAAGGCATGAGGCAGCGGAATAAAACCTGCAGACGGGCACGGCGCGGAGGGGGGAGGCGAGGCGAGGCGAGAGGTGCCCGTGGAAGGCAAGTGGAAATGTAAGCGTTTAATATGGTCGTGTAAGGTTAAGTATGCGACGCTGTCTCACCGCACGCGCAGACACCGCCGCCCAAGCCGGCAGAGGCCGCAGGAAAGGGCGCCGGGGAAGAGGGAAGCGCGAGGGAAGCGGGCGAAGACGACGCGAGACAAGGCAACCCCGGGTGAGGTGTTGTGTTGGGAATTTCATTAATATTTTATGACTTTTGGCTATTTTTGTGTGTGGTAACGAAAACCCACAGAGCTCACGAAGCACCACCACAACAAAAGCAACAACAATACAGTATCAGCGCAACATGCTCAGGAGGAAAACAACATTGAAAACAGGGGGGAGAGATAGAAAAACTGAAGTAAATCACGTAAGTTTCGGATCGCCGTCGAGGTCCTTTTTTGGTCAGCGGTGAGGGGTCGTAAAAACTTCCCCAAACGCCCGCCGCCCCTCGACGCCCGACATGCGACACCACGGGCTGGCTGGCTATTGATTGTTTTCGATTTCTTCATTTTAGTTTTATCGAGTTTCGTTCGCCGGCGATGGAGCGTGTATAATTAGTCGAATGTATTCGAGCCGAAAATCCAATTGAAGACACAAATCCAATGGGTTTTCGACATTTAGGCGTCGAAACACCTGCCATCGAGTCAGACGTGGGCGCCATTCGAAACTCAAGCGCCTTTAAAGCCCTGACAACCTGTACGAGCATGTTTTTCTTCCTTTTCTACGTCTCTTTCTTGTTCCTTTCGACTTTTGAATTTTTACTTTTTCCTCTAGAAACGACTAGAATCACATACTTATAGTGAATTCCCCTGGGGAAATTATGAGAAAAATTCGAAAATTGTCTTTCGAAAGCGTAATAAACATAGTAATGGAAATTATGACTTTTTACAAAATTTCCCTCTTGGGACATTTTTGATCCCTTGATGAGGGCATTTTAAAACATCGAAATTTTTAAAAATTTTTGGAAACTTCTTAAATTAAAGCGCTTTACAAAATTTCCCTCAAGGGAATTTTTTGATCCCTCTTGGGAAATTCTCAAAATCCAGCATTTCTGATAAAAAATCATTAAATCTACGGTGTACTGAAAAATTCTACCATCCGAGAAGTGGTCGAAAGCAGCTGGGAACACGTCGTCGATATCGATGTCCGAGAAGTTTTACTTTTCGTTCCCGGCCACCATCCACCGTGCACCGTTCACCGGTCCCCATCCGATCTCGACAAAGTGTGAAAACCCTGAGGTAAAAGTTTGTTTTGTTGGGATTTTTCACGCATTTGTAATTCTATGATTTGCTTCGTGGTAACCCTAAGTTTGTTAAAACTTTCGTAGACCGTGCTTCACAGACACAGCGTCTTATATTTCAGACACGAAGCGTCCTAACGGCTCCGAGTTGATGCGCTCCCAACGTTCCGAGGCGGCGAGGCATCGAGGCATCGCTCGGGGTGGCAACTTCTCCCACCTCCACCCCTCGCTGTCTCTATTGCCGGCCGGCTACGTGAGCGTTCGTCGACTCAATAGAGGATCGGGGTGAGCGTGGGCGAGGATGGGACGGAGTTGAAAGTTGGGTGGGGTGCAGGGGGAGAGGTCGGTTTGGTTTATGGAGCTCTTAGTCGATTGGGTTCGTTTTGCGGCGAGCGAGGGATGACACCGGGCTCTCGCTGAAGTGCTTTAATGGGTTGTTGAAGCCGGAATTGAACGTGAACTCACCACATATATAAAGGAATGACCTCAAATGATGTTCAACATACCTGCAAAGAGAAGAAGGAAACAGAAATTAGTACGATTCCACTTGGAAATAATCTCGGCTCTACCACAATGCATCTGCTGTGGTTCTGTTCCCGATCATCATCGCTATTTTTAACTCTTCCCCCATGGCCCGTGGCCCGTGGCCCGGGGCCCGGGGCCCGAGCAACGCCCTTATCGCCAGCGCCGCCTATCGCTCGGACTCCACTTGGCACCGCTCGGCCGCTCTACTAAGTGCCTGGGCCTTTGTAATAGATCGACAACAGCAAGAAGAGCCAAGCATCGTTGAAAATAATGGGACTGCCTGCAAGAATTTATGTTATCGACAGCGGAAATGCGCAGTTCGAGGTTTTTTAATTCCTACTTTTCCCACTAAGTTCTTGTTTTTGTGATGCAAGCGTGATGAGTGTGGGTTTTCTGTGTCACCCCTTCGTGGCAGGGAGGCGCGCACATAAATTGTAATAGATTTAGGAATTTATCTTTCTGGGTTTATGGGATGCCATTCGAGGGAAATTGAGTTGAACGTCCTGCCGGGAGCCTCCCCGCAAATGCGTCTGTCGTCTCGAACTCGAACTCGATCTGCTGGGCGCGGCGCGGCTCGGCTCGGCTCGGCTCGGACAAGGCGATTACCACCGGAAAGCGCCTGAAAGCAGGCAACGAAAGCGGCTCTTTAATCGGCTTTAATGTGGGCTCCATGTGCCGTGTCCGACGGTGCCATCAGGACAAAGAGCCCAAGTAGAGCAAATAATAAAATCTGATTTTATTCCACCGGCCGACAACGAGATAACAACAATGGCAACCATAGCAGCGGCAGCGGCAACAACAAGAACATCGCCACCAACAATCACAACAAATGCGAATAAATTCGTGCGAACACGCGATGATACGAAAAATCTCCGAAACAGAGAATTTTCTTTTACACTTCGCTCGGAAGCGAGATTTCATGCGTGTGCAGGGAAAATTAAAGAGACGCCAGGAAGGACGGAGAGCGACGGAGATAGAGCGCCGTGGAGTAGAGGGGGGAGAGAGTCTGTGAGAGAGCGAGACGGAGGGAGGATGAGGCCAAATGGTCGGATGGAATTATTTCATTTCAAAAGTCGAGTTGGTTTTTCATGCATGCGACGACAGTGTTTGGCGGCAACACCAGCGACAACAACCATGGACCGGCAGTAACAACACAAATGTATACACCAACAACAACAACGGGGACAAAAACAACAATGGTAGTTACAACATCGCGTATGCGGCCTGCGACGCACTTATCGATGCTGCCGAGGGAACTCTCGAAAATCTCAACAGCCGCATCGACAATGGCAACGCAACGGCAGCAACAGCAACTACAGCAACAAATACAATGAAAATAGGAGAGCGACAACAATAACAACAACATCGGAACACAAATAGTGGAGGGACAACGGCAACAGCCCAGCACGGCAATAACAACAAAGACAATAATAAAATTCCCAAACACCAGAATGAAGAAAAATCATAAAAGAAACACATTAAAAAGCAAAACGAAGAGAACTGCAACAACAACAACAACAACAACAACAACAGAATGGAGAGGAACAAAAAGGATCTCCTCGAGTCTCGACGCCGAGTGGAAAAAGGTACCATCATCGACAACAACGGCAACAACAATGGCCAGCGAACCTGGGTGGGTGAGGCGAGCAACAACAACGTGAAGGAGGAGAAGACGAGGACCGCAACCAGAGAGAGAGAGAGAGAGAGGGAGAGGGAGAGCGAGGGAGACGGCGTCATAGGCCGCTCGTCGACGACGACCGACTCTTGGTCACGATGCCAACAAAATGCGTTAATGGAACTTTTATGACAGACGTGCATAAAAATCCTAGATAAAATAAAACCCACACGCACCGAGGCCGAGAGCCAGACGCCGGACGAGAGGGAGAGGGAGGGAGACGGAGGAGGCGAGGCAGCAAAACAAATTGCAGAAAATTCGCTGCAGACAAAGGACTCGACGCGAGGAATCCAAAGAGTATTTAATGCATGGCTGAGGTCACTTTAGGGTCAGCCTGTGAAGTGCCAGACCGCCAGACGGACGGACGGAGTGACCGAGGCTGAAGTGGGCGAGGGAGAGACCGAATGAGGGAGAGGACAGAGGGAGAAGGGCGATCAAAATGCGAACGCCTCGCATTACGACAAACGCTCTGTTGCCCGGAGACATCAAATGCTCGGGGCTGTGAAAGGCCATGTCCGGACGCAGGTAGCGGCGATGCTCGGGGCGAGACCGTCGCAGGACAGGCAGGCCAGGCCAAAAGCCAGGAGGGAGAGGGGGAAGAGCGGTTGGAACAGGTACCCGCCAGCCTCCGTTTCATCTGCGGGCGTTCCACAGAAATCTCTAATAAAATTTCGGATTCCTGGGTTTTTCCCCAGCTCTCCCCGGCCGAGTTTCCTTGCCCTGGTTTTCCTCCCACCTCCCCGCGATTAGCTGTCGGTTTTGCGTCATTGTTTGGCTCGGGAGCATCGCATTTCGTCTGGAGAGAGGTTTTCGTGGAAATTCCCTTTTAATTTCAATTAAATTGAAGTTCCTTCCACCGTCCACCGCCGTCGACTGCCGGCGTAGAATGCGTGAAGAATCGAAATTGATTTTGAGTCCGACGTTTGATGTACGTTTTTTCTATCTTCTATTTGTATTGTTTCCTGACAAAAACTCCGGTAACGAGGGCAATTACTCGACCTAGGAATGTGGGAAAGGGAAGGCCATCAATCGACAGACAGACAGACAGACAGACAAGGACAGGCCGACGTGTGACTCATGGGCGATCGCCGAGGGCCGATCGACGGCTCTGACCTGCTGCAGTCGTCTCCGGTTTCGAGAAATTCCCTGCAAGTTCCCTAATCCCTCTCTAATCCTTCCCCTGTCTCGGCGCTCGTCCTCGGGCCCTTTTGTTCGGAGACACGTCCCGTCGAAATCCTTTACCGTGACGCAAGATGCGCCTCTCGCCCTCTCCCTCTCTCTCGGGCTCGCCTCGTCCTTCCCGACGACACACATGTCGAGAACAACAGCCGAGGCAGAGGCAAATGCGAGCCACAATGGATGTCGAAATGTCGCTAATGACGCCGACAGCTGGGCCCCGATCGGCTCTACCTCCCTGATCGTCCACCCTTCTACCTTGCCGTGCGTTCGATCGGCCCGGGATCACGAGGGACTTACGTCGAGGAACGTTTTTTATTTCGGGACTCTCGAGGAGGAAATTTCCCTCCCTCGCTCATTTTTCACATTTCGCCTGACGTTTCCGCAGGCCTTCTTGACATTCGTATTTCCGCAGCCCGGAGCCCGCAGCCCGTCGTTAGGTGGGGCCACCTTTTCGCCGGCCTCTTGTGGCAAGCCGAAGCCATTATTTTTATTCCACTTTGATTTCGCTCCCTCGGAAAATCCCCGCGCTCCCGCGAACACATCTTTGACAGCTGTCAGAATGTAATAGCGAGTTTTGCATTTCTCCGACGGCGCCTTCTCCTCCTCCATCTCCCCATCCCCCTCACTCCGCCCTCCGCCCTCCTGCGCCGGGGCGCCAGTCGCAGGAAGAGCACAAAAGCGGAGACCAACGTAATAAAAATGGTAACAAAAACGCCGAGCGAGGGTGGAGCGGCAGGAGCAGCCACCGAAAATCGCGAAAATCTTCGGCAGTATTTAGGAGTGAGCGAAAAGGCACTACCCCGAAATGAACTCGAGTTACTGCGGTTTTAATGACAGCTGTCATTAGACGTCGCTTGACGAGTGGGTGGAAAGAAATTCATAATTTTCCAAACATCTTAAATTCGGTTCCCTTATTACTACCCTCTCTCCTTTGTTGTTTTTCTGTTCTCTGGATTATGTTTTGCTTTTATTATTTTCCATTTAGGAGTCGACTTTTTAATCGCATTTTTATTTCCCCGATTCGAGCGTCACACACGACAAATTCTCCACTTGTCTGCGGCGCCCATCGGTTTATGGCGCTCGTAAAGGGCGATGTGTGCGTTTTCGGGACTCCACCTCGTCGTAAACGAGCTTCTGGCGCGGCGCCCCCCAATCCCAGGCGATAGTTCTCCCTGGGGCGATCGAAGCCCACGACGGAGAAACTTTCAATATTTCCAAAATCGTTTTATCGCGATCCCACAATCCAGCCGATCGTTAGGGCCGTCAGGGGAAGATGAAAAATCACCAATCGAGGATCATGTCGCGGACAATATATGAGGACGTGCATGGCCACAACAAATTGACGCGAATTCCACTAATGGCCGGCCATAAAACGAGCCTGCGGAGCTGCTCGCACCCGACTCTTCGTCTCCTCTGCCCCTCAGAGGTGCTGAGAGATCGAAATATCGCTCGCTTCCTCCCACACATCGTTAGTGTAGCATGAAGTCCAGGTGTTTCCACCCCGAACTCTCCGGCTCCAGCGTCAGGCACCGGGGTCGTCACTCGTCGCCCGCTGGAGCAGGCGAAAATATCGCGCGCGAAAACCCTTAATTTCTTCCCGGGAAATTTTTATGGCTCATCGCGCGGCTCTTGGCCAAACCGGCCAATGCGTGGCCGGAGCCGGAGCCGGACTCGGGCCCTCGACGCCCCTCCCCCACCCTCATCAGCCGGAGCCCAGCAAGTGCAACATAAACACAAGAACAACTATTAACACAAGAATAACAAATAACCAGAGCCACAACAACAACTGCAAGTGGCCTGAGTGGGAGGGAAACCGAAAAATTCCCACTACTTTGGGGAACAATTTTTGTAAACAAATCGATCGATGGATCGATTGTTTATTTTTGGGGGAAACTGTGGAAATCGTTTCGCAAAAAGTTTCTGTGGCGAGGGCGTTCATTAAACACACCGTCGGCGTCAGCTAAACACAGCCACGGACGTATAAACAAATCGCTCGAGCACGAGGTTCGTGAGAATGGGGGGCAAAGACAGGGGCGAGAGGAGTGCGTGCGGCGCGGGCAGGGGCAAAGCACGACCTTGAGGGGAAGCCAAACAAATGCCGGGGAGAAGGAGGGGGAGAGAGGGAGGGCAGGTGATTCCTGGAACAATTAGTGATGGAGCACAAAGGGAGGGAAGCCACTGGGAAGAAGGGAAGAAGGGAAGAAGAGCATTCGTAAATTAATGAATAATTTTCAAATAAACATTTTTATTGCGCGTTTTCGAGAACTCCCAGTAGCAGTGGGTTTAAGCCCCGCGCGAGGGAGAGGGAAGATCCCGGAAGAGTCCTCGGCGGATCGGTGGAACGGTGGATCTTCGCGTCCGGTGGATTCGCTGGCGATTTTACGAGCTGCGAAACACATGCAACAACAACAACAACAACAACGACAATGTTCCTGTTCAATTTCGCATTTTCCACTTTTTGCACTTCAAATTATTTTTGGAAAAATTCAAAAAGACAGAGCGAGAGAAGGACCGAACAAAAATGAAAGCCATAAAAGAATGCAAGAAGTTTTTATAGCATTTTTATGTGTGTTATCCTATTGTTGTTGTTGTTCTTGTTGCTGCTGCTACTGGTTTTTTCTTGTTCCGCACTTTCGTGTGAAAATTTATAGAAATTGGCGGGGGTTTTTGGCTCCTGGCCCTTGTTGTTGTATTGAAAAAAGATTTTCCGGGGGCTTCGGAGTGATTGGTGAGGGGGAGGAGAGTAGTTGTTGTTGTTGTTGTTGTTTTTGGAGAAGGTTCTCACGTGCTCGCGTTGCCTGCAATGAAATTGCTCGATTTTTGTTCTTGTAATTTACGAGCGAAACGAGCGCCATATTTTTTGCAACTTTCACGTTTCCTTTTTATTTCCCTTCCATCCGCCCATTCGCCCATCCGCCCGTCGCACCCTGTTCGAAGTTGTTTCCGAAATTTATTGCTTCGACTCATTGAATTTATTTGTTTATGGCGGGATTTTGCATTTCTCGGAATTATATTTTATTTTTCCCCGCGATTCTTGTCGTTGCTCTCGGCCGACGTTTATTGTTTTTATTGGAGTTTTCACTCCTTGGCTTTCGATTTCGCCGCCCTCTGAATCCGCTCCTTCGTCTTCTCGTCTGGTGGTTAAATACATTTATCTTTAAGTTCTTCTGTTTCCTGCATGGACAATTTTTCATCAGCTCACAGAATGAATTCGATTCGATTAGCTCCTGACATAATTTATTCCCAACTCCACAGGATTTTCCCTTCTCCCGTTCTACGACTCCGTCTCCCGATTCCCTGCACGAGCCCATGCGAATTCGCCCTGAATGGAAAATTGAAAACCCCCGAAGTCACTCGTCCTTGCTCCCAATTCGCTCGGAGACAGCTCGCGACGTGACAAATTTGTCATTTCGGCCGCAAAATCTGTCCAAATTATGCAGCGCCTTCTCGATGGGTCCTCGATCCCCAGGCCGAACCCGAGCCGGAGCCGGCCGGGGCCCGCGACAAATGCGCAAATCCGCTGCTCAATGAACTCGTCCCCGGCGCCCCGTCGACAGCTCAATGCAAATCCGGTGCCTCGCGTCCTTCGCTCAATTTTTCCCTCGCACTTCGGCTCCTTCGTCGGTCGCCCCCGTGTGTAGAAAGGATTCTCGCATCCCTTTCGCCCCATTGTTCGGCGGCCCAACCTCGATTCCCTTCACTGCCGGGCGAGGACCGGGCCGCGAATTGAACGAGGGCCGGGTGGACGGACGAACCCCTTGAAATCGTGTCCCTCGAAGCGAGAAGGGCAACCTCGCTCGGCGCCTCGGCGAGCCATCGGCAGGACGAAGGCCGTAGGGAAACCCTTGGCTACCTGCAGGACGCTGCGAGGCCGAGGCTTCTTGTGATTCCTGCAATAACTCCCAAACGGACATTTTTTGACGAAATTCCCTCCTCATAATTCCGAAAATCAACACCCCCCCCCACCCCGTTGTTCCTGTTCATCTTGCAGGATAATAATAAATTTAATCAACTGTAAAAATCACAGCCTTTAGGGAGACGCGAGCTCGTTTCTCGAGACGGAAGGAGAGGCCGAGGGATTTTTAAGCGGATCATTGGGGAATTTCCCATTGTTGTTGGAGTTTTTGCCACTCTTGTCCGTGTTGCTGTTGCTGTTGTTGTTGTTGTTGTGTATAGTCTCGAAAACCCAGTGAATCGGAAAAGCAACGTTTGACTCCGGTCCGACGAGGGTCGGGCGGGTTTTCGAGAGGGGGCCGGGGAGAGGGAGAGCGGGAGAGCGGTCGACAGTGCGTTAATTTATGCAAGGATTAAGGCGCGAAATTATTGGGATTAGGCCAGGGCTTTGCCGCGGCGAAGGCCGAGCAGGGAAGGGCTCTGAAAAATCCCTCGCCCGGCGTTGCTCATTTTTCGAGAGACTTCACTCGATCAACCCGAGGCGGGCCGCGCGACTCACGAGACAAATGGCTCGAGCTTAAGTCGGAAGGGTGCGGAAGACTTTATTCGAATTGAATTTGAATTTGAAGCTTTGCGTATTTCAACAACGGAGGAAGGAACGTAGCAACGAACCGGAAGAGTTGAACAAAAATTTCCTGAGCTGCTGATGACTTTTCCCCCCAAATTACTTTCACACTCGGGGATTTTTGAACAAATTTTCAAATTTTCACACTCGGGGATTTTATCAAAAATTCTCATATTTTTTCTTCCGGTTTGGCAAATGTTCTTCTTATTTTCGGAATTTTTGAAAATGTTTGATTCTTGTATTATGTGTGTCTTCGTCCAACACCACTTGTTCGTCCACTTGCCTTGTCTGCCGTGTGTCCGGGTCGCCGTGTTCGCCTCGTGCGGCCGCTGCAGATGCTGGTACTCGTAGTCGTAGTGGGATTGTTGCTGCTGCTGCTGCTGCAGCTGCAGCTGATTCTGTTGATTCTGGTGTTGCAACGTATTGTGTTGACTCGGCGTGCCCGACAGAGGCTGCATTTGCTGCTGCTGCTGCTGGGGATGCTGCGGGGGCTGCGGCTGCTGCTGCTGCTGCTGCTGCTGCTGCATGAGGCCGCGGAGGACGCCGGCGGGCCCGTTGGAGCCGGGTCCGGGGCCGCGGTTGTCGTCGCGGCAGTCGAGCGTCGTCTCGTACTCATACGGATTCATCGTGGACTCCAAAGGACATTCGTCGTCGTCGGTGTCGGTGCCACCGTCGTAGATGTTCTCCGTGTGGTGGCGATGATGGTGATGGAAGTTTCCTTTGGAGAACTTAATTTTGCTGCCTTTTCGCGCACTCGGGGGGAGGGGTTCGTGTACGGCGGGACCGCGCGGCTCGGTCCGGATCGCGACTCGATCAAACTCACTGTTGCCCGCTTCACTTCTCACTCTTGCCTCCCAACTGGTCACTGGGCAGAGGCTTCGAAACTGTTGGGTTGGCGAAACTCCGGCCTTTCCGCACAACTATTGGCAATTATCAATTACTTTCATTAGTATTCAAGATTTTTCAGATTTTCGACGATTTTCAAAATTTTCTCAATATTTTCAACTCGCGCAATATTCTTCGACTTCGACTTCGACTTTGACTTTCTTCGGCTTCCGTGCCAGCTCGACTCGACGCTCACGTCTTTTGCATACTTTCGGGCGCTTCACCGCACTCGCGCCTCCTCGACACTCGCGTCCGCCTCTCTTCCTGTCGCAAGTCCTCGACTTGTCCTTTTCTGCTGCCGCTTCCTGGGCTGTCGGCGCGATGCCCGCTTTAATCCTGTCGTCGCTGTCGCAAAAAGCGCTGCGTAATCCGGAGGGGCGGCGCGAGGACCTGCCGATGTCCTGCCCACGTTTCCACGAAATCGCCTCGGCTGCGTCTCGCGAGGAGCCTCCTTGGCTTCTCCTTGGCTCGCCTCTATCTGCGCCCTCGCCCTCGCATTGGCTCTTGTTCTGCTTGTGTCGTCCTCGGACGTCTGGCGGACGTGGCGCGGAGGAGGAGGAGGAGGAGCTGCAGGACGTCTCAAACACAAACACGAAACTTCCTCCGACTTCGCCCGATTTTCGGTCGATTTTCCAACTCGCTTTTACTTCCCGATTTTCTTTTATTATTTTCTTCTTTTTTTACTCTCGACGAAACCTCTCACGCGAAAATTCCCACTTCTGGAGAACTCAATTGAACTGAACTGAAACCCTCGGGCACGGACGCGGCCTGGGGCTCCGGCTCCGGCACGATTTCGAAAAATTCCGTGGTTTCGTTCACGGGAATCTCGAATCCCGATTTATCCCGTGGGGGATTTTCGGGCACACACGCGGCGAAAATAGAATTCCAATTTGTGAGCGAATCACGTTCTTCGTCCGCGGCTTCGTCGTCACTTCGCGGTGCGTTGCGTTGCGTTACGTTACGTTCGGTTACGGTGCGTGGCGTGGTTCGACGGTCCGCGTTCCGTTCTCAGGCAGCGAGCGACGTTTCAAGACTGAATCGTTAAATTTTGTGTATCTTGGAGGCAGCGCACGAGGCCGAGAATCGACGGCCGCAGTAACAGCAGCAGCAGCAGCAGCAGCAGCAGCAGCAGAGGCAGCGCCAGCAGCGACGACGCAGGCAGGCAGGCAGGCCAACAGAACAGCAGAGAGTCGGTCGAGAGAGGGAGAGCGCGAGCGACAACAGAGAGCGGCATCGAGAGAGCGACCAGGCGAGTGCGCGGTGACTCAACGAAGCGGCGACACACGGCGTCGACAACCACGCACTGCGTGTGGGGGACGCCGCCGTCCCTCATCGATTATCCACGGAACCCGACGAAGGCGGCTTCGGCCAGAGGTTCTGGGGATCGGGAAACAGTGCGGTCGCATAAGAAGGAGAAGGAGAGGGGGCGCTGCACGAGCTGAGGACTCTTGTAAACATGTTGCCCCAGGGCGCAGGTCCAGCGAAGGGCGACGCACGGACGGACGGACGCCGAGCGCCCACAGCTGGCGAGCGACGAACACGGGAGAGGAATGTTCGACGATAATCGGGCTGTGGACGGACGGACGGACGGACGTGGGGAAAGAATGTTGGCAAAAGGACTCCTGCGGATAAACACTGAGAGAGACAACAATGAGAGGGGGATAAACATTGTTGGAGAGGGGAAAATTGAGGGAGAGATGAACAGGGAGCGGGCCAAACCGGAGTTGTAAACAGTGAGAGAGCGTAAACATTGGGAGAGATGGCAGTACTGAGAGAGAAATGCAACGCTTTGCAGAGGAGGACCTGCAGAGAGAGAATGGGGCATTGAGAGAGAAATAGTTGACGAGAGAGAACATCCCATTGAGCAAGAAGTCTACAGCCAGCGATGAATGGACGTGATAAACAGCCGTGGAAGCAGACTGTGTGGGAGAAATGACAACGATGTGGACTAACAGAGAGAGAGCGAGAGAGAGAGGAGTGCGCACATTTTCTTAACAGAGAGAGAGAGAGCGGCGCTTACATAGGAGGAGAGATGGCTAACAGCGCATCTTTCGTCAAGTGTGTCTGGAGCGGTCTGCACGACGAAGCCGCGGCGCCTGTCCTTTGGCAACATGTCAGGGCTCTCTCTCGCATTCTCTGCTGCTGACTGCTCTTGACGACTCTGTTGATGTGTCTCTCTCTCTCTCTCTCCAACCGCCTCCCTCTCCGACTCTGAGTCACTGGGTCCGGCTGCACGCCACATGCGTAGAGCAGGCGCCGAGGCCGACCGAGCGACGGCAGCGAAGCAGCGCACAGCGACGGAGAGGGGAAGCGTCTGCCGAGCTCTGTCCAGCGCGGTCTCCTTTCCCGCGCTCGCAGGGCTTCGTCGGGTTCATCTGAGGCTCTTTGCAGGCCCTACAACAACAACGCCCGCTCTGGCGGCCCAGCGCTGACGGCGAAGGCTGCAGGCGACACCAGTTGGCGGCGGCCGCTGTTGGCAACATTTGGCGACGCCTCCCCTCCGCCCACTCTCTCTCTCTCACTGTCTGCCCCTCTGTCTGTCGTGCCCTGGACGGTGGGAAATGCTGGCAATGCGCCTGAAGTTATGCCGAAACTTTGTCAGACATTCGAGCGACGGCGATTCGGCGGCCCTGCAGGAAATTCGTCACCTTCCGCGGGGCGGGGCTGGGTGTGAGGGCGCAGGGAGAGGGTGCTGGAGGGGGCTGGCGGTCGGCCTGAGTGATGGTGGAGGCAGGAAGATGGGGACCGGGAGCGATTGAGCTGTGGGGAGGTGGGCAGACAGGCCTGGAGAGGCTGGTGGTGGTGGATGAGGGCAGAACTGCGGCCGAGATCGAGAGTTGGAGCAATCGAGATAGGAAGATGGCTATCGCCGCATTGGCTGGACCCATGTGATGTGATGTGAGGATGGGATTCGAGCCAGACGGAGGACGGATTGAGGCGCGAGGATCGGGACGGGGAGTGCGATTGGGCCAGCTCCACAGATCGCCTCAAAGCCTGCGGCGAGGCTGAGCGAGGTGGAGCTTGATGAGCTGACGCGACCGGGCACGAGTTGGGGCCGGGCGAGGAAACGGCGAACGGGAATCGGGCAATGACAACAGCAGCAATAACAACAACAATGACATGGGCGACAGATGACAAAAGTTGCAATCGAAAACAAACGCTTGTTCAGCGAACCCACAGCAACAACGGCAACACTCGAGACAAACAGAGCTCATGGCGCAAATCGCGAACGACACCCGGACGGCACCTGCAGTCGGTTGGCTCAGTCGGTCTGCCTCCCTCTCCCGGTCTCGCCACCCCACTCTCTCCCTCCCTCGTTCATCCGTCGAGTGTCCTTTTTCTCCTCGGCGATGGCTCTCGTTATTGTGTCAAGTGTGTGCGTGCTGTGTGTGTGTGGGATGTGCTGGGCAAGTGCAGGGAAATTTGAGCGCATTTTTGTGTCCTGCTTTGTTGCTGCCCTTGTTCTTGCTCTTGCTCTTGTTCTTGTTGTCGACGCCGTTGTTGCGTGGTTCGGTTTCGTTCTTGTCGTCCTTGTCGCTCCGGCCCTCACTCGCTCGCTGGCTGAAAACCAAAACCGTCCCGGAGGATGCGACGATGCGGGCGCCAGGACTCGACGCGACTCGCCCGGCCGCCGATGTCTTGGGAATCAATTTCGGCCGGCGGGAGCGACAGCGAGGGTGCCGGGGACAGAGAGAGGGAGACAGAGAGAGAGGCAGCTCGGGTAATTTGGCGAAGCGGGTCGGGATTTTTCGCTGGCGCTACGAGCGCGTCTGCGACTAAATGAGAGACCAGAAGCGGCCGCAGGACGAGGCGATGGCGGGGACCGACGTGGCCAATTTTCAGTTGACCGGAGCCCACGCTGCCTGGTCGACACCTCCGCCGCCGCCAGAGGGCGATGGCGAGGCGTGGCGTGGCCGGCGACCGGGTCCGGCCGACCACACCGGCTCCAGCCACCGGCCAGGAGCTGAAACCGCAGACGCCGCGCACACACACACGCACCCAGCCGCTCTTCCCATTCGCCCTCTCGCCGCACCAGCTCCTCGCGCCGTCTCTTTCCAACTGCCCGCTCGCCCTCGTCGAGGCCAAGTTTCAAAAACTCGCTTCGGAGCCCAGCGAACGAACGAACGACTTAACGAGCAATCGAGCGAGGTCCTCGTCGCTGTCCCAGTCCTCATTGTGGCATTGTTGTTGTTGTTTTGTTGTTGTTGTTGTTGTTGTTGCCGTGCCTGCTGCGGGAGCCCAGATGTCCAGCCATTTACTCCTCCATCCGTCCACTCAGCGGCCATGCGGCTCCAGCCTGGCCGTGCAAGCCCTCGACGGCTGTCTGTCCGGCTGTCCGTCCACTTTCGCTCCGTCTCTCTGTCTGTCGGTCTGTCCGTCTGTCCGTCCCTTCCTGCCTCTGTCCGTCTTTGCCTCCAACTTCGACTCCACTCCTTCCGCTTCGCCGGTCGAGGCGAGGCGAGGCGCGACGAGCCTCCGTCGAACGCCGATGATTTTTGGTCCTGGGCGGAAGATGGGGTTAGAGGAAGGTCGGGGGCGGTCGGGGGTCGCTCGGCAGGCTGAGGGGCGCGGCCGCCTCCGCCTCCGCCTCCGTCTTCGGCGCGTCGCTCGCGTCGCCCACGACTTCCTGCCGTTTTGCATCTGGCTCGGCGGCTCCCACTCGTCCTCTCCCTCTCCCACTCCGACTCCCACTCACCCCCCATGACTCGGCGAGCGAGTCGGCATGTGTGAATGGGTTGTTGTCGCCGGCGAGTGTGCGTGTGTGTGTGAGTAACGATCTATTAGCATTTCGCCGTCACAGTCGCTGTCGTTCGACGACGGTCGATGCAAATGCGATTGGGGCGCGAATGCGCTGGGGGTCGAGGCCACGAATAACCACGGGCGGAGTCGGTAATCGGCGAGATTATCGGCATTTGGGTCGAAAAAATTTTTTTTTGAATATTCTAAAATGATCAAAAAATCGACAAAAGTTTCGAAATAACTTAATTGTAATTTTTCATTTCATGTCATTAAAAAAAATTTTAATTTTTTAAAAATTGTCCTGGACTACAAAAAAACTTTGATTCGACAGATGGAACATTTGAACAGATTTTTAAAAAGAGTTGTTGAAAATTTTGTTCTTCGGAAATGTTGAATTTTTTTTTGGTTTTTATATTGGTTAAAATAAATCATTTCCAGTTTTGAACTAAATAAAAAACGAACTTTTTCAAACTAATTCTCTCAAAAGCCCATTTTTCAGAATCCATCTCCATTTGGAGGCCCTCCAACGACTCTCAGCGAAAAGTAACCGGTTCAGTTGCCGCTGGGAGTCGAGTCGAGACGCTCCGATGCTGCTCCGAGCCTCCCTCCCTCCGCCTCCCCCTCTCGCTCTCCTGCAGCGACGCACTAATGCACTGCTCCGCCTGGAACCCGACGCACTCCGAGCCCGCGCGCCTCCGACGCCCTCCCCGACCGCAATCGCTGGCGACATTTACGAGTTAACAAATTTTCTTCACGCATCGCATAAAATTTGAGTGCGAACCGGGACGAGGCGACGAGGACGGAACCGGAGACCGCCGAGGTCTGGGGCTGGCGATCGAGGCGCGAACGCCGACGACTGGGCGGGACGGAGGCAGTGAGGGGTTGGCGATGGTAGGGAGAGGGCGGGGTCGGGTCGGACGCTTTCCTGGCGACGCCACCCACGCAGCTGCCGAGGACGAGGACGAGGACGTGGCGAGCGAGGCGGCCCATGAGGTTTGGCAGTTTGGGCCAGAGGTCGACGGTGAACTGGGGACGGGGAGGGGGGGGGGGGGGGGGAGTGAGGAAATTGTGTGGTCGAGGGGCGGGGAGGAGGAGGCTTTGGCGAGCCATTATAAAGGGCTGGCGACGGGGATGTTGGAGGAGGAGGCCGGGGTCGACGCACGGAAAACGCAACGATCTTCACACATGGGAAGGAGGTCGAAGTTGCAGAAACCGGAACTGTGTGGAAAAGGAGAGAGAGGGGAGCGAAGATGGCGAGGAACGGAGGCCAGTCTGGCTTGGAGGAGAGCGGAGGGACCGCACAAAGCACGCGGGAGTCCCGACAGGAGTCGACTTGCGACACTGCGAAGTGGACGCTGCGGGAAGCAGAAGGAGAAGTCGCGGTATTTCCACGGCTAAAGGACGATGCAGGGCCACGGGAAGAGCAAATCAAGTAGACGGCGGCTGGCGAACACCAAAAGGGACGCCACCAGGACGATTAGTCGGCACCGAGGAGCCCCAGACGGCGCCGGAGCCGGAGCCGGAGCCAGAAATAGCACGCGTCCTGCAGGCCCGACCAACCGCCAGACACGGAACACCGGCGATGCGACGTCGCCGTCGCCGTCGTCGACGCAGCCGCCGCTGGCAGCAGATGCGACGTCTGCCGTCCGGACCCGCCCCGCCCGCGACCCTCCGCGGTGGTGACAACCGCACTCAGGCTGGAGGCTGCGCAGGACGAGGCCGACGTCGTCGTCGTGGCCTCATAATTCGATTAACACCTTCGCGGCTGGCGTCCGTCCGTCCGTCCGTCTGTCCGTCGGTGGCTCGAATCGTTCGAGGGCCGTCGACTCGGAGTTAATTCGTTGCCTCCAGCAGGGTGCATCGGAGGGAGACAGACAGAGGGGAGAGAGGGAGCGCGAGCGTGGGCGAGAGCGAGAGCGAGACGGCGCTGACGCTGGCGCTGGCGTTCGGTCGGAGGCATCTTGAGTGCGGAAATCTTTATTGATTGATGGGAGGACGATGATTTTGTTCTTGTTGTTGTTAGGTTTTTCTCATTGTTGCTGTTGCTATTCTGGTGAGTGTTGTCGATGTTGTTGTTGTTGTTGTTGTGTTGTTGGTTTTGTGAATTCCCTATTTACATTTCTGTTGTTGGTCTCCCTGTAAAGTAATTTGTTTTCACATGTTTTTCGTGTTTCTCTCCTGTTGTGTTTGCTGCCGATTCGTTGTTGTCGTTGTTGTTGTTGTCATGTGAGCTGTGCCACAGTTGTGCGGGTTGTTGTTGTTGTTGTCGTTGTTGTTGTTGTGAAGTGCACTTCCTTCAATTAGTCGCATGTTCGTCGCCCGCCTGCATCCAAATCGAGTGTCGGCAGCTGCTGCCTCCCGTCAATCGCGAGTCGTCGCGCTCCCGCTTGCCTCTACCCGTCTCTCTCTGCCTCTCTCCCCTATTCCATTCGCTCCTCTTCCCTCGCTTCATCTCCGCCCAGCCCCAACCTTCCGTTCTAAGATTTTAATTGCCAACCGTTTCAACTGTTGAGCGATGACTTCAATTGAGCGTCGCTGCAGCTCCAGCTGGCGTCCGTGGTTGCCGTCGCTGGTTCCACTTCGTTTGCCTCCAAGGATCGATTTTAACTCTGGCAGCAGGTCGTAAAACCGCAGTTAAATCCCGAAGAAATCGCGGTCGATGCCACCATGGTCGGTTGGAAAAGTCCTGGCCGGCCTCGTGGCCGCGAGGCGCCAGCTGGAGTTCGTCCGCCCAGGGTTCTCGAATGTCTTCCTCCCTACATCGAACCGGGATCGGCTGCTGGTCCGAGTTCGATGTCCCGTGGGAGGCGGAATCGCTTCCTGAGAGTCGTCGTTATTCTTTCCCTCATCGCTTTGTCCCTTTCTTCCCCCCCCCCCCCCTTTCGCTCCATTTCCCCACCATGTCATTTGTCTTCACCTTCCTGTTGATTTGCCGAACTTCCAATTCCCAACATTGAACTCTCAATTCCTCACTGAACCCCCCACCCTCCACCATTCTTCCTCTTCAGTCCTCTCCATATCCATTCCACACCAACTCCAAATCCATCAGCCCAGCACGGCCCAACTTCGGGATTGCTTTCCCGCCGCCTTCGGCCCAGATCTCGGGAATAATTTGCAAATGACTTTCCATCGTGCGCTCCTTCCTTCCTGTCCGTTCGATCGCGTCAACTCCTTCCGTTCTGCCTTCCTTTCTCCACCTCTTCCCTATTCTTTGTCGTCTCACTGACTCCGGAGTTTTTTCTTCGAATATTCCGTGTTTCGAAAGCGGGAAAATCTCGCTCGAATCCCGTTCGGCAGCATCGAGGAAGTCCGTCGGCCTCATCATTGTCGTCATTAGTCAGCTCGTCATCATCATCACCGCAATCATCGCCTGAACGCAGCGTCCTCCACTCATTCAGAACCCTGAAGACGGCTCCACCTCTTCCCGGATTTTCTCACCCGCTTCGCCATTCTTTCCCCGAACGTCATCATCGCCGTCTCGTGTTCGTCATTCGTCGTCGGTGGATTTCGTTTCCTCCTCGTCGCTGTCGATGCGAGCGCCCAACGCAGGCCAGGTGAAACCATTCACGGGACGTCTGCGAGCGAGAGGGAGGGAGCGGGACGACCAGGACGAGGATATACATTACACGCTTGGTTTGATGACTTCCTCGGAGCCCGGTGCAAGGCAGCGTCGCCGCGCATCAGCGGCCAGCAGCCGGGCGCGAGGAGCCACAACTGCGGCAAGAACAACGCCGAGTCCCCTCCGCTCTCCGCTCTCCTTCACCCCGTCACTCATTCACTCACTCGCGAGCTCCGCCATTCATTCCTGGGCTTCCTCTTGCCTCACTCTCTCTGGCTGGCGCTCCTCGCGCTCTCCGCCCTTCCTCGTCCAGCTCTTCCAGTTCGTGAAACGGAGCCCAATCGTCGCCCTCGGGGCTCGGACCAGCTCCTCGGCCCCACGACTTCCGCGAGCCGCCACTTCTTCTTATTCGGCTCGTCTTCGTTTTCTCATTCGCCCTCGCTCGCTTCCTGCTCCTGCAGATTCCTTTCATTCCACTTGACGTGGTGGTCGGGGGTGGAGCTCGCTGGAGGAGGCCGGAAGGACTCCGTGGCGCGTCGATGGAGCCTCGTCCCGGAGTCGCCTCGGGCTCGAGAGCACGAAAACGCATCCGACTCGACTTGACTCCTCGCTGTCTGCCCGACTGCCTGAATGCCTGTCGCTGCACTCCCCACACCCACCCATCGTCCGTCCGTCCGTCCGTCCCTCTGCACTCCGCAACTGCCTGTCTGATTGTCTCTCTCGCTCTCTCTCTCCCTCGGCCGGTGGGCCGGAAATCTCAGGACGCTCGCTAGGACAGGAGCGAAATAATAATCTTAAAATGTTGCACTCGGCGAAAGCATTTGCGGAGCATGGAGAGAATTTCCGCGGCGGGAAAATCCCAGAAAGAATTTCACTCCGACAGGAATTTTCCTAAACAAAATTTTCCTAAGCCAATTTTTCCACTTTGCACGAGTGTTTGAGGAATTTTTTCGTTGCATGAAATATCAAAAAGTTGTCTCTGGCCCTTTCTCTGACCCTTTTGATCGAAACGTTCTCTCAGTGTAGTCAGCGAAAACCGTCGCTTGCTTCCGCTGTCTCTGTCTCTGTCTCTATATCTGTCTCTGACTCCCTCTCACGCGGACGGGAAAATAATCATCATAAAAATGCTGGCAGAAGTGAGAAAATGCAAGCGGCGGAGGCGACGGCGATGACGACGGCGACGTCGACGTCGAAGGCGCGACGGAAGCGGAAATGTGGCAAACGCCATGATGCAAATGAGACGCCGTGGTCGAGCGGGGGTGATCGAGTGCGAGAGCGATAGATGGAGGGAGACAGAGACAGACAGAGGGCCGCAAGGCATTAACAAACAAATCGCAATAAATGCCTTAAAAGCACAACTCCTAGAGATAGACAAAGCGAGGTGGAGAAGTGCTGATGAAGGAGAGCGAGAGAGAGAGAGAGAGAGAGAGCGGTGTAGATACGAGCAGGAGACAACAACCTGTCTCCAGCGAGCAGAGGCGCAACGGAAGCGGCGACACTTTCAATTAATGCCATTGTTGGAATTGATTTAAAAAACGTCGACTCAAGTGTTGCGGGGAAACTTTTCCCTTGCCTCAAACCCTCCCCCCCCTCGCCCGTGATTCTGTTTACACTCCAAGTCTGTCTCTCTCTTCCGTTTCCTCTCTCTCTCTCTCTGGCGCGCTCCCCGCCCGCCTCTAATTAATTGATCAGGCGGCGTGTCAAGCGGCAGGCGAAAACAACTTTCTTGCTGCTGTTTAATTCAGCGTTGCCGTATTTTTTCACTTAATGTGATTTTGACTTGGCCCCCTCTCGCTCCCTCGCTCTCGCCCTCGCCCCCGGGCCTCCTCCGATGCACTTGCGCGGGAGCGCAAAAAGCATAATTGAATATTTATTAGCGCTTCCTTCCTTCGTCCCTCTCGACGAGCTGTTCCTCCTGTTGTTTTTGTTGTTGTTGCATTTGTTGTAGGACGAAAAAATCGTCGCTTGTTTTTGCGCGATTTTCACCCTGCAACTTCGCCTTCTTGTTCTTGTTCTTGTTCTCCTGGCGTTGTTGTGTTTGCTTTTATTTGCCCTGCCTTTGCTTTTGCATAAAATTCGATTTTCTTCCCGAGCTTTGCATTTCCTACCCCTCCCCCACGCTTCCTGCGCTGCTCGTTTTCCTTTCATTATCCGTCCGTACTTTTTCCCCCGCCTCGAGGCGCAGAGATCTGGCAACGCCGGCTACAAACCAACGCGTGCAATTTTAACGCAATTAGTCGAACGTAAGAACGAATGAATTGCCAGCGGAATCGCATTAAAATTTGCATTTTTCGGCGGAGGCGGGAATTTAATTAGAAAGAGACGGCGAGAGGCGGCCGAGAGGACAATGGGACGAAACGGCGATTGGCTGTGACGAAAGGGATTTGGGAATCTCTTGAGATGAGATGTTGGGATGAAATTTATCCATTTTTTTATTGAAAGAAATTCCCCTCCCTCGAGCTGCTTTGGAAAAGTAATTTCCATGAAGTTCATTTGGATTTCCCCGCTTCTATCGGAATTCCTGAAAAGCCCGCGCAATCCGGAATTTTGAATTTTCCATTCCGACATTCCCTCGTCACTCTCTTCGTCGGCCTCGCTCGTTCTCGTTCTCCATCGTCCCAGGTCGAAAGAGCTGCCGTCGCAATATTAACAGCAACAAGAAGGAGAGGAACAATTGCACACCCAGGAGGGAGCGAGTGAGAGAGAGAGAGAGAGTGGGGGGGAATTTACGTCCTGAAAGAGGAGAAAAATCCTTGCTAATAACCGTTGAAAGTTGGTTGCAGCGGGAATCGCAATCGCATCAGGGCGACCGAAACTAATCCTAACTGATGACGGGCGCTCGCCGGGCAGGTCCTCGAGGTCCCCCCTGCCCCGCCTCCGCCCTCCACCCACTCGTTCTTCATCGCCCTCCTTGTCGGGCCGCCCTCGCTCTTCTCGCACTCCTCATCCCCGCCCTGGACTAGCGAAGCGAGCGCCTTCTCCGCCGCTTGAAACTCATTCGAAACTTTAACTGAAGTTTATCTGCCGTCGCCGCTCGCTCTCTCCGTCGCCCTCTCTCGCCCTTGCGCCGCCGTCCTGTTTGCGAGGACAACGAGAAGCGTCAGCGTGTCCTCATTACCTGCCGCCGTCCCCGGGGCTTGGACCGAGGCGCAACCTGTTCGCAGCCGAGCGCGGAGCCGCTCGCAAAATATGAAGACCGAGGGAGGGTGAAACAGAGAGAGCGAGAGGGAGAGGGAGGGAGGAGGGGCGGGGTCTGGGAGGACTGACGGAGGGACCCGCAGGCGCTTGGGGATCATTTGCAAGCGACTCCGCTCCATCCACTGACGCAGTTGTTGCTCCTCCTCCTCCTCCCCTCAGGCAGCCGTCGCTTCGGCCTGGCTCGGCCTGCCTTCCATCGCCGCTCCGTCACCTGCACCGAGCTGCGTCGCCCTCGCTCCCTCCCACTGCCCTCCCGTTCTCGGCCACCCTCGGCTGCACTTTAAGCAACTCTGCGCCAGGATTACTTAGTTTCCCGAAGTCCTTCTTTCGATTATGCCTGCACCAGCTCGCCAGTCCTCGCCCTCCCTCGCTCTCCCCTCTCTCTGGCCATTCGTCCGACTCGCTCCTCTCGCCGGGCCCCCTCTCTGCCGGTCCCTTTTCAATTTAATTTTCTTCGTCGTCCTCGTCGCAGTCGCAGTCGCCGTGTAAAAGAAGTAAACTTAAAGGACGTCGAGAGGACGATGAGAGGGAGCTCGAGGGCGGGCTCTGGACGAGATCCGGATGCGGACCAGGACAGCGGCGGACGGACGGGAGCCGCAGGACGTCGCCGAGGTGCGGCCAGGACGCGTCCTGCTGTCCTGGTTGTCCTTGTTGCGCCCTGCGTGGCTTTTCGTTGTCATCCCGGGTTCGGCTGCCGGCGACTCGACGGCGACTTCGACTGCCCGGGTTGTCGTCATTGCTACTACTGTTGTTGTTGTGATTTCATTATTATTATTTTCAGTTGTCGTTGTCGTTGTCGTTGTCGTTGTTGTTGCTGCTGCTGCCCCACATATTCCCCAAGCTCGCCCGCAGCTGCCGCCGGAAGCCGCCAGCGACAGCGATAAAAGGATGAAAACCCTCGCCATCGCCGCCTCTCGCTCGCACTCTCTGTCCGTCGCCCTCTCGGCGAAAGGTCGACTTACACTGGGGCTACCTGTGCGCGCGACCTGCCCTCCCCGCGACCCGCGACCCCGGCCAAACCGCCTTCGAGACGCCGCCTCCCCGGGGAGCCGCAGGGATCGGGCGAAGAAAGCGAATGCACTTTTGCGCTGTGGTGGTGTGAGGGCGATGTGTGTGTGTGAGCGTTGGTGTGTTCAGTGGTTACCTCGCCGTCACGCCCTCGCCCCGCCCCGCCCCGCCAGGCCGCGCCGCGCCTCGCCTCGCTTCGCCTTCGCCGGGAGACGCCGTCGAGCGGCGTTTCTTTGATATGTGGAATTTTTGCAATTTCTTTGGGATTTCGAAATTGCTTTCCAACCCCGCACCCCGCGCCCTCAACCTTTTCGCCCCCATCCTCCCCTTCGTCTCCTTCTTCCTCCGCTTCCTCTTCTTCTTCCTCTTCGCCGGGCTCGCTCGCGTCGTCGCTCGTGAAGCATCGATCAGGAAAAATTACTTTTGCGGGTTTTCATTGAAAATAATTGAAATTTTCTGCTCCGATATTGACGATGAAATCAACAGGATATTCGCCATCTCCATCTCCCTCTCTCTCTCTCACTCCCTCTCTCTGTCTAGCTGGCTTTGCTCTTGCTCTCCTTCCGGGTCGCTGTGGAGCGCGGGAAGCGAAGAATAATGGAGCGAAATTTTTAAAGCATCGAATTGAGATGTCACACGGCGGAAAAGGGCGCAGGAGCGAGCGAGGCAGCCGGCGAGTGGGTTAGAAAGAGAGGGGGCATGAGATATGATGCGAATTAGAGGCAGCGAGGGAAGCGGAGAGCGAAAGAGATTGAGATGAAAATAGATGGAGTTGGAGATGCGGAGAGAAATAAAGAGACTCGAGAGAGCGGGGGTCGAAGGAACGAGCGCCGCGAGCGAATGCGAGTGGAAATGAACGAACTAATGGAAATCAATGCTTCCTCCTGCCCCAGAAGCGGAGCTATCGCTCAGAAGTAATGGGGACATGAATTGGAGCAGAAACCGAGAAAGCTCTCCCTCGAATAAAATGCCGTTGGAAGACATTTTTTGACCAGAACTCCGATTTAACACAATTGAGTTCGTAAAAATAACACGAAGAATGTGTAAACAATTCGATACATTGCAATTAAATACGAAATATTATGGCGGATCAAATCTATTCGGGGTGATTAAATAATTCAGATTGCATTACGGCTTTCCTACAGTTCATTTCGAGATGCAAATGCGAGCCAGGTGACCGCACCTGGAGGCCCTGGGAAACCACGTAATCGCGGCTTTCACTCGCCCATCGGGGACTCCCGTGGAGATCAAACGAGCGCCACAAAGCGAACGTTGCCGGATCGCGGCGAAGGGAAGGCGCGGGCGACGACGATGGACAAAGGCAGCCGATGGAGTGGGCGCAACAGGGGAAATTGAACATGAACCGTGAAAACCCACACGGGTTGAAGGGTCTAAAAAGGCAACAACACAAAAACAAATTTTTAAAAAATTAAAAATTAAATAAAAAATTCAACAATTGTGGACAATAAAAAGCGACACAAATCGGGACAACTAAGCAAATGACAAGACGAGAAACAACTACGGAGAAAAAGGGAAATTGGGAAGGGAAGTGAACGAAAATAGTGAAAAATGACGAGAGTTCACGAAACGCCGAGAGGAGATAAAGAAGTGCATGAAGAAAGGCATCGAGAGACGGAGTCGAGGGCAAGGAAAACAATTTCGACAAAAGTACATGAATTGGAAAACAATTCCGAGTGAATTTTCGATCATTAGTCATGTGACAAATGGC
Source organism: Coelopa pilipes (assembly GCA_947389925.1). Lineage (NCBI taxonomy): Eukaryota > Metazoa > Arthropoda > Insecta > Diptera > Coelopidae > Coelopa > Coelopa pilipes. The sequence continues at coordinate 1,577,012 of OX376699.1, forward strand.
GGCGGGCGTGACAAGAACAACAACAACAACAACGGCACAAGACATTGCGGGAAAAACATGTCTGTGGCAACCCTTGAGGCGCCAGCAACAGCAACAACAACAACAACAAAACAAAACCCACGAAAACGACGCCAACAAGACGAAGCGAATTCAACAACAATCGAAAATCGCCGCTGGTCAAACGCCCGAAGTCAACGCTGGTGCTGTTGTTGTTGTTGTTGTTGTTGTTGCCATTGTTGTAGGTGATTGTTGATCACTGGTGTTGTTGCATTTGTTGTTGTTGTTGTTGTTGTTGTTGCGGTCTCTATGGTCGCCGCATTTGCCTTTGCTATCGTCATTGTCTGATCCTAATTGTTTGGTCATTGGCGACAATGGCGCCAACAACAACAGCAACAGCAACCGATTGTCACACATGCGACGGAGCAAATGATCAACCGAGCAACAACAACAACAACAACAACAACCACAAGCGACTGCAACATGAGCGGCAACATTAACTGCAACAACAACAAAGGCAACAATCAAGCATTGACCACGGACTGGAAAAAAGCACAACAACAAAAATAAAAACAGAAACAAACCCATGAAAAGTCCATAAAAAAATATCCCATAAAAGTCCCACTAGAAAAAATGTCGCGGCCACGTCGACGTCGACGCCGGCGACGGCAGCAACTTTTGGCTTTTATGTCTGCATGATTGTTGTTGTTGCCCGATTTGTTGTTTCCCCATTTGCAGTTGAAATTGTTACTTTCGTGTTGCTGCTGTTCTTGTTGTTCTTGTTGTTGTTGTTGTTGTTGTTGCGTTCGCATTGCAACTGAACCGAGAGCAAAGAAACAAAACCCAGAGTCGTTGGCGACGATTTTTCGTCAACCGCGAACGACATAAAGCTTACAAATTTCTGCGTTCATACAAAAGTTGCTGCTGCCCATAAAAAATCTCACGTTGTCATTGCCGGTGGTGTTGGGTTTGTTGCTGATTTTCGGTTTTTATCTTTGCTCCTTGGGGTTTCTCATATTTTTCTGCTCAACTTTGTGCGCAAAGTTTTCCTTATCAATCGCTGTTGTTCGATGGGAGCGTTGTTGTTGTTGTAGCTGTATTTGTGCATGGCTATTTCGGTTTCAATGCAGCAGCAGCAGCAACAACAACAACAACAACAAACGGCAACATTGAGTTAAAGAGACCACAACACATTGCAACCAACTTGCAACGAAAAATTATTGGCATCAACTTTGGAGCGTGTTGTTGTTGTTGTTGTTGTTGTTGCACTGCGGCTCTAGTCGTTATTGTTGTTGTTGTGATTTGTGGTTTTTGTCACTCGGCAAAATAATTAGTTTACAATTGCGGGAGCCCGCTACAACAACAACAAAAGCAACCCCCTGATATCCTTTGCCATTGTTGTTGCTTGCATTAGACGCGAGGAGGTTGTTGTTGTTATTGTTGTTGCTGTTGGTGTCGCCGTTACTGCCACGTCATTGATCATGTGTCGTAATTTCGGTGAGCTCGGCGGGGTTGTTGTTGTTGTGCTTCCATTGTTGCCGTTGTTGCTGTTGCCGCTGCCATTGCGGTTGCTTCCGTTTCCTCTGGTGTCGGGTTGATTCACCGTCTTGGCGTTGTTGTTGCTGTTGTCGGCTCCACCTCGACCGCAAGGAAATCAACTTTTAGCCACGGTGGGCGGCTGCGGGCTGTCGGGGTCGGCGGTCGGGGGCGTGGTCGCTTATGATTGATTTCCTCTCGAGCCCAGGCCGGTCCGGGGCTTCAATTGTTGATCGGCGACTGCAGTTGTTGTTGGCAACGCTGTCGTTGTTCCTGGCATTGTCGTGGTTGTTGCTGGAGACGACGTAGTTGTTGTTGTTGTTGTTGTTGCTCCCATTGTTTGAGTGGCTCTGGTTGTTGGCTTTCGGTCAACCGAAGCCTTCGAGAGCTCATTACTTCAGACTCGCTCAGGAAGGACGAAACCCAGGCGAGCGTGAGGAGCGGCGGCGACGGCAGAAGTCGGATCGAGGGGGGCGAGAGAGAGGGGAAGCCGGAAAGAGAGGACCTGAGCACATGGGGGGAGGGAGCGAGAGCGAGAGGGCGCCGTGGCCAAAGTCAACACTTGCGGCGTTCGAGGGCCGGCCGTCGGTCCGAGGCAGGCGACGCACGACCGACGGCCCGCCCCGCCCCCTCACTTCGAGGGCCTCCCACCACTCCTCCAGCCGCCCACCGCCGATGGAAGCGCTTAATTAATTACGCAGAGCAAATTGTTTGCTTGCATTTAATTGCGCTGCATTCGAGGTGGCGGCCGACCGAGCGCGGAACCGGAATCGGAACCGCAATCGAACCGATCGAGGGCCATCGCGAATCGGTGGACGATGCTGGTGACGTCGTCGGCGGCGATCGAGATCAATCGATTGGTGAAAAAATCCCAAAAAACAACACTCGGATCAATTGAGAAACTTCGTCTGTAAACAAATCGGTGAAATCGCCAGCAAGTCATTCAACGCCCGGTGGCGAGCACAAAGCAACAAGTAGAACGAAGCCAGCTGAAGCAACAACAACAACAACAACAGCGATCCTCTCAGACGTCATCGCCAGCCACCCATGGAGCCCAGCTGCGGGTTCGCGAACCGGACGATCGTCAGTCGATGAGTCAGACGTATTGCTATCTCGCTCACTCACACCCTTCCTCCCACAATTTATTTTCATTTGGAATTTTTCGCGGCTATTCGAAGAAATTTATTTCTTATTTCGTCGTCACAAATTTCACTACTTCGGGAATTAATTTTTTTAAAACTCTGCTCAAGAATTATTTTTGGTTCGTTTTTCCCCGCCTTCACAACAATTTTGTTTCTTTTCTTCTCATTTTTCTGATTTTCCCCCTTCTTCGGGAGATCTCTTCATTCATTTCATCGACTGCTCCGATAAGCCAGACGATCGCATCATCGCCAACATTTTCATTGATCTCCAGCTCTGGTTTCTCCCAACCGCTTTCCACGGGCTCCTCCCCCATTCACTCCCTTGTCTTTTCCTCCTCGTCTTTCGTGCTCCCCTTTTCTCCCGCCCTCCTTCTCCTTCTCCTCCCCTCCATTCACACTCGCCCTCGCTCCCACCGACCGAAGTAAACAACAAGCGATTATTTTGTTCTTCAAAGCGACGAGAAAAGCTCGAAAAATAAATCGCTCTATTCTATTATTATTATTTCATTACTATTTCTTCCCAATAACCTCGCCTCCGCCCTCTCGCTCTCCCTCGTCCCTCGTCCAGCGACTGATCCGCCCCACTCCGTCCCGCTCCCTCCCGCCGCCTGCCAGCGCCTCCGATTAGTCATGCGGTGGCCAGTGGCCCGAGCGCGTCGGACAAACGAATCGCTTCTTTCGCCCACCGTCTGTCTGTCCGCCGACCGCTCGTTCCCTTCTCTCCCTCGTTGTCCCCCCCCGACTTCTTCTGTCCCTCTCTTTGGAACCGTGGAACTGCGGAACTGACCTGAAGAGCATAGAAATTGATAACCTCAGAGGGCGGGAGCCGGCGGGAGAGGGCGGAGGCAGTCGAGATGCAGACGAAGAGCAGGCCAGAGACGGGGACGGGGACGGGGACGGGGAAGTCGAGAAGCCGAGAGGGTCAGCCGGAGGGAAGACATCGAGCAAGACAGCGCGAGGGAGTCAAAGCGGGACAAAGCGCAATCACCACAACCCGGCAAGGCGATGACAATGGCGCGGACCGAGATAATGATGGTCACAACAACAACAAGAACAACAATAACAACAAGAACAACAAGAACAACAAGAACAAGAAGAAGAAGAAGAAGAAGAAGAAGAGCGTGTGATGACAACAGCAGCAACACCAAGCAGAGCGTGTGACATTTTGATAACCTTTGGTGAAGTGCGTTGCGGAAATCAAAGAAGGACTTGGCAAGACAGGGGCTTCGAGGAGCGGGGGGGGGGGGGGGGAGATGAAGAAAGGGAGGAAAGGCTAGAGAAGAGGAGAGAGTGGAGAAGACAGGGAGGGAAACAGGGAGAAGTGCTCAGGTCAGGGATGGCGAGAGGAAGCACGAGAATTTGAAGAGAACAGAAGGCGAAAGATTCAGGAAGATCGAAAGATTCCCAGATCGAATCGACGCGATGCGAAGGAAGTTGCCACAGAAAGAGAGGGAGGACGAGCGTGCGAGAGAGGTGAAGAGCGAGAGGGAAATATTGCCCCCAAGCACAGACAGAGACAGAGGGCGTGCGCTGTCGGGTCCAGCGCTGGCTTTTAATTAGAGGCCTGGCCGTTCGATCGGCAATTTAGATAATTGTTGCACAATAGCAACAACAACAACAGCAACAACCCACCAAAGGCACTGTAGACAAAAACAACAACAGTCTTCCACCACCAACAACAACAACGACCAGCTCCATATGGCAACCCGTTCCTACAGCTGGTCGTCGCGACTCCGCCGCGACCCGACGACGGCGGCCGCTGCGTGGGGCGCCTCGAGGAGGGCGCGAGGACCCGTGTGGGGGACAGAGAGGGAGAGAGAGAGGGGGCGGGTCCAGGGGCTCCGCCGGCCGTTCGCAACTGCCGTGGTCTCGATTCGTGAGCGCGCCCCGGTCCCGGGCTCGGACTCGGACTCGGTCGCGGCTCCCTTCGGCGTGACCCGTGCGAGGCCGGCGAAACGCGAGGCGCGGGCGCGGCCGGAATGCGTTCGACCACATGCCACGCCCCCCGCCCCCTCCCCCGGGAGGCCGGCTCGCAGCAGCAGAGGCGGCGGCGTCAGCGGCGGCGTCGACGTCGTCCATTCATAGACAAGTTAAAGATCAGTGGACGCTGATCGTTGTTGGTTTTCGTGGTTGTTGTTGGCGATGTTTGTTGTTGTCCATTTGTTGTTGCTTTTTTGTGGATTTCCGTTTTCGTTGCAATTGATGTTGTAGTTGTTGTTGTTGTTGTTGTTATGGTCCAGTGTGCTGGCGTCTCTGTCTCAGACCACGACGCTTGCGTAATCCAGAGAGAGGGAGAGGGAGAGGGAGAGAGAGGGGCAGAGGGGACAGCTGCAGGGACGACTGAGAGAATGGGGGATTGGAGGAGGGAATGACCGGATTGAGATGGTGCGGAGGAGGGAGAGGGAGCGAGGCGGCGAGTGGTCAGCGGTCGCCGTTTTCGTTCAAGTCCAGTTAAAACCGCGTTGGCTCGACTGCCTTGTTGTTGTTGGAATCTCCATTGTTGTGCGTTGTTGTTGTGGAATGGTTGTTGTGTTGAGTGGATTGGCTTTTGTTTTTGTTTTTGTGTTGTTGTCCTTTCCCAGGAAGTCGCTGCAGCCTCTCACGGCACCATTGCATCGATCGTCAGTCCTCGGAGCCCACAAATCGTACCCAGCTCAGGCATTCGCCAAGAAGTCATTGCAGAGAGAGACTCACCTGAAAGAGACAGAAAGAGACGGCGATATTAGCGGCGATTGATATCGGGGGAGTAGAAAAACAACTTCCTAGGAAAAGTGATTGAAAATTACCAAAAACATGTGTTGCCGACGAGTGGCAGGGATTGAAAAATACTAAAAATTGTGGACAACATTTCGAATGAATGAACATTGCAATCGAAAGTCCACAAGAATCGAGACAGGCTGGACGAATGAGGGCGCAGTGAGTCCGATGTGGAAGTCGGGAGTCGGAAGTCGGGAGTCGGGAGTCAGGAGTCGATGCAGGGCAGGAATTGGACGCGAATTTCGCCATTTATTTCGACACTCGGCTGAAGACGCGACGCCATTAGAATTACAAGGGTTTCCACTCTCCAGGAGCAGGAAGAAGAAGAAGAAGAAGAGTGGGGCGGGACAGCCGGGGTGACGGGAGGGGGGAGGACGACGAATAGATCGAGGATAATGGGGCGTGAGAGGGGGAGATGGAGAGATGGAGAGAAGTTTTCGACGAGCGGTTGCAGCGACAATAACAACGAGTACAACAACAACAACAACAGCAACAACAATTACAGTCACAACTGTAGAAACAACACCTCAAGCAACAACAGTCGTAACAACAACAACACGAATGGCAACAACAACATCAAGACCCATCACAGTTCAGCAGCAACAACAAACGGCCATCGAACAATCGAAACTTTTTCCAGGGAAAACTGAAGAAATTCGCAGGATGCGTCGGAACCGCGGTGGAAGAGGAAAGAGATAGAGAAGGGGGAGAGAGACAGGGAGAGAGAGAGAAGGATGCAGAAATTGGGGGCGTAGGGGAGGAGCGCGAGTGGGAGTTGGAGACGAGGAAGGAGATCGTCGGAGATTCGACGGCTGTTGTCGAGGAGAGGAGGAAGCGCGGAGCAGGCGGCGATGGTGAGGGAGGATGGAGGAAGAGGAGGGCGGAGATGAAGGAGAGGGAGATGAGGGAGACACAAGAAGCAGAAGGAGACGGAGGCGAAGCAGAGGATGAGGGAGCAGGAGGGAGTCGAAGGAGGAGGGCTGAGGGGAGTCGATGGAGAAACACTTTCCAGCAGATTGAGCGCCGTGTTCGGGTCGTGGACAAGGTGGAGAGGGAGAGAATGAGTGGGTGGGACGAGGGGCGGTAATGGATGAGAGGAGGAGCGACGAGAGCTGAGGAGAGGAGAAGGGAGGGCTGAGGGAGCGCGGCAGTTTTGCGATCGAACTGATTGCGATTCCTCAAAAGTTTTCCGTTCGCCCCATTTTGTTTTTGATCACGTTTTTTCTTTAACACACTTCATACTTTTGTGACCCTTTCTCCTCGATTCTTCCCTTTCTGAATTCCGATCTTGCTTTTCCCCTTCTCTGGTCTCATCGTCTTTGGTCTATTCCTCCACTGTCTTTCGTTCTCGTCTTTCTTCCACCTTGACGGCTGCGTTCTTCGTGGAAGCGGGATCGAATTCACTTGCCTACGTTTGTCTCTCTTCCACATCCAACTTTTTCTGTTCGTCCTTCTTTCGTTCAAAGCTTTCTCCTTTCTCTTCTTTTGTTGGTTTTGCTTTCGTTTTTCTGCTGCAAATCTCTTGCTTTTTCGATTAAATTTTCGTTTATATTTTTTCTCCCTATTTTATAATGCCATATTTTATTATATATCTTTCAATTACGGCATTAACTCTTTTCAATTTTCTATTTACATTCTGCAACTCTCATCTGCTGTTGTCTCTCTTCATCTCATGCTGACGTCTCTTTTCTTCTCATCTGCTCAGATCTTCCTCCTCCTCCCTGTCTGCCACCTCCCTATTTAACCATTCATTGAATTCAATCTGAAAATTTCCCAAACCCCTCTCCCTCTCTCGCTCTATCCTTCTTCACCTCTCCCTCTCCCGCCCATTCTCCCTCAACTGCGTTCTGTCTCCCGGTCCTCTTTCGAAAACTTTTCCAAAATCATTCGGCAGACATTTCGACATGTTTTCCCACTCTCCCTCGCCCACCCTCCGCAACGTCTCTTTGTCTCGACCGCCATTCCGTGCTCGTCCCGTCCCGTCCCTCCCTCTCCTTCCAGCCGGCATTGTCTCGCCGTCTCCCTCCGGCGCTCGCCAACTGCGCCGCCGGCCGATTTTGGCGTATTTTCAATGCGGCATTTTCTGCGACAGCTCCTTCCGTCATCCGCCGACCCCGTCCCGACCCCGACCCCGAGCCCCAGTCGGTCGTCCTGCCGCCTCCCTCCTGCAGCTGCTGTCGTTGGCTGTCCGTCCGTCTGTCCGTCCGTCCGTCCGTCTCCCTGCGCTCGGCCGCACTTCCGCCTCGTCCACGTCCTCGTCCTCCTCCTCTTCCTCTCTGCCTCCCCTCTCGCCGCCCGCCGTCGGATGCTGCAGGCGCGCGGCTGCAGGAACTCAACAATATTGCGCAAAACTTCGCAGGACCCGACTTCCGTTCGCTCTCCCTGGCTCCATCGGCCCGTTGTTTCCTCTGTCGCTCTGCCTCTGTCTCCGCCGCCCACTCCTCGGGCGCGCTCCCGGGCCTGTTTTATTTGCAGCGCATGCAGGCAAACTTTTTCCACTTCATTTGACGGCTTTTCTCGATTTCGCTTTCGTTGCAACTCGCTAGCCCCCACCCCGCACCTCCTCCGCCACTCCCTCCCCTCCACCTGCACCGCTGTCCCCACTGCGTTCCTAAATAATCGCTCCGATCGCGGTGATTGAAGTTGCTCGAGCAAAGTTGCCAACAATGCAACTCCCAAAGGCGAGGGGAAAATTAATTAGAAAGGGAATTTGCAAGGTAATTACAAATTGGGGAAAATCCGAACCAACACCAACTGATTACACATCTTAAAGAATCTAAGTGTATTGAAATAATATTAAATTCAAAATATTAAATTTCCAAATCTAGTTGTCTTACAAATAAGATTAAAAAATAACACCAACAATTTCGACACCAATTCAATCCATTCTAGAACAAGGGTCTGCTGCGAATTTTTATGCGAAACTTTACAGAGAATACTTAGTAAAAAACCGAATTCAAGTGTTCTCCCTTCGCATTCTCGCTGCTTCCTTCGGGCAGGGAAAAGCGGCAAAAAAGATGATGTGTTCATTTTTGAAGTACGGTGGAACAGGCTGCACACAGGTGGCGAAAGGGACGGCGACAACGGCGACGACTTCTGGCAACCGCCAGAGCGAGATGGAGAGACGGAGGGAGCGAGCGCATGCAGCGACTGCGAGTGCTCGACAAACACTTGTTCTGGCAAATGAAATTGTTTGCTTTTCCCGTCGGGCGAACCAACGAACGAATTTAAATCTCTTTTAATCCTTCTTCGACAATGCCAGAAGTACTTGCCATTTTTGCGCGCGGCGGCAACCCTGGCCCGTTGGTTCCCTTGCGCCCTCCGCAGCGACCTCTGTTAATTGAAAGAGCGGTCGCGGAGGGCGGCGAAGGCACGAGCGGTGGACGATGGTGCAACAGGGATTGCGTGGGGTTGCCAACGAGCTCGATCTCTCCTCGACCTCCCCGATCCCCGCCCGCTCGGCCGTTCGACCGTTCGACCGTGGGGCCAGGCGTCCGCCGATCCCTTTGACTCGATTCTGCTCCACATTCTCCATCCTCCCACGCCCGCTTTCTCACTTTCGCCGACCTCCCGCGGGTCCCGTTCCTCGGCTCCTCCGTCCCTTTGTGGGAGAAAATGTGAACGAAAGGACGAAGGGACAACGGGGAAGAAGCCGAGCAAACAAACATTAAAAATAGAGTGAAAAATTCAATTTAAAATATAACTGAAATAACAACAAACACGAAACAATAACAATCGCAGAATGCCACCAACAATAGTCACGGACAACAACTACAACAACGAGAAGAGGTCGACGGCGACAACAACCACAGGGCGCACGAGTAACTTGTTAACCCAGTTATCCTTTGTGAGGGAATTTTCTGCAGGACCAACAATGGGAGGACGAGAGAGAGAGCGAGGAGGGGATAGAGAGAGAGTTGAGAGCCTCAGAGTCGGTGGGAGGGAGACAAAAGCTCAGCAAATATATTTTAAATTCACTTCGTTCGCCGTCTCTTTCGCTCGTTCTTTGATTGTTGCCATTGTTGGTGTTGTTGCTGTTGTTGTTGTTGTTGTTGGTGTTTTAATTTTCACCCACGTTGCGATTGTTATTGCTGTTTGTGATTGTGTGATGCGGTTGTTGTTGTTGTTGTTATCACTTTAACTGCTTTCCATTTTGTCCTCCGACAAAAAACTGCAAACGTGAGCGAGCGAGCGAGACAGACTGTGATTTCCTCAGTGTCAGCCTCCCCCTCTCTCCCACTCGCCCGTCTCGCTTTGTCCAAAGCCATTGTTTAAGCTTTCGTGATTTTCTCTCTTTCACTCTTATTTAATTATCCTTAATGCAGGACTCGACACGCGAGTGGAGAGGGAGCGAAGGTAAGAGAGAGAGAGAAAGAGAGAGGGAGAGGAGCAAAGAAGGGCACAGATGGAATAAAACATGAAATTATGAATAAACCCCGTGCACAGTGGGCGCCACGACACCGTCCTTCGGGTCCTTCGATTTCGGGACAACTCGCATGCGATGGCGATTTGCCCCACTGTGCGCTACTATTGTTCAATTAAGTGACACAAGTGCACGAAAGACGTGGCGGCGACGACAGAGACAATCGCCGGAAAAATAACAACAACAACAACAACAGCGACGGCGTCAGCGTCACCAGCAAACTCGCGAGCAAAAACAACTTAATTTAATTTCGGACAATAAAAATGACAAAAGGAGAGAGAGAGAGAGAGAGGGGGGGGGGGGGGGGCGAATTGTGTAAGAAGAATATGGCGAGCGAGAATGTGAAGGAATGGAAGATGAAAAAGTTTTCTCGGCGCTCGGCGCGGTGGGAGGAAGGGCGGGAACGAGTTGTGAGTGCAAGTGCTGCGAAAGGCGTGCCAACGCCGTGGGCGGAGGAAAATCTCGAGGTCTGTGGAAAAGCCGTAGTAGATTCGGGCTGACGGATGAGGAGCGAATTAATGGAAAAGCATTGGCAAGTGGTTGCAACGGCCAGGAGAGATGAGCTGAGTAGGGCAAGGGAAAAAAGAAGGAAAGTCCCAGATCGTGGTTTTCATTTAGTATTTTTCTGGAACATCCTGAGCACTTGTTGCGCTCCGAGAGGCAACTTCAGTAAATTCACTCCGACAAGGAATCGAAAATGCGGAACCAACTGCCAACGGAAATGAGAAAATCCAAAAACACAAACGGGCCGTGGATTCCCGGCAAAAACTAAAACCAATCCCCGCGGCCTAGAAGCAGGCAGCCGAATTTTTCATTTCCGCTTCCTTCAGGGCGCCGAAGGTCCGAGGCGGGGAAATAATTGCGAGCGCAAGAAATTCTCCCTATCGGAGCTGCTCCATCTGCCACCCTCGCCCCATCGCCATCTCCTTCGATCGCTCCCCCTCCCCTCCACCTGCCTCCCGCTCGCCCCGCGGCTCCCGGAAGTCTCTTCCGGCTGACGGCTCCGGCCCGGAGCTGCTGCACTTGAAGTCGAGTTAAGGACGACAACAACGACAACACCGAGGACAATGAGCGCCACTACAACGACAGCAATAACACCAACAACAACAACAACAGCAACAGGGAGGGGTTCAGCAACAACAACAACAACACAGCGAGGCCAGCGAGTGGATAAACAACAATAATAGTAATAAGAATGAGAACAAAAACAATTCTCAATTTCCGAGCTGGCGAAATAAAAGGCGGGAGCAAATTAAAAGGATAACAAAGCGAGCGAGGAGGCGAGTGAGGACTCGCGAGAGTGTGAGTGAAGTGCAGAGCCGGGCGCCTCAATGTATGCAAAAGAAATTGAATTTTCCCTTCGCACCCTCGCCCGCCCCCTGCCTCCAGCCCACGGCCAGAGAAAGGACGGAGCAAAGAGGAGGAGCAAAAAATATCACTTAGCGCAAAACAAAATCGAGAAAATCTCAAGACAGGAAAAACAATAACCAGGAAAAAAGTTTGGGAAGGAAAATCACAATAAAAAATCAGGGAGAAAGGTTGAGGAAAAAATTAAAACGAAAATCCCGGAATAGAAAATGAAGGAGAATGCTTTTAAAGCTTTCCTCTCGCCGGCGTCGAGCGAAAGTTTTCCAATTGTTGGGATTCGTCTACAAGTTGTTGTTGCTGCTGCCGTTGCTGCAAAGAGTTGGAAGCAACAAACACGGGGCGGAGGAACAAGAGAGCAAAAACAAAACACACAACATTCGATTTATTTGGCAATTGAAGGCTCAAAGCCTAAAAGTATGCAAAGCCGGAGAAAGTTTTCGGGTGTCTGCGAAGGAAGGGCCGGAGTCCGGAGTCCGGAAACAGGGCACGGGCGGCGTCGCAGGGCGAGAAGGTCGCGGGTGAAGGAGTCGACGGAAGTGGCAGGCGAAGGGTTGAAGGAAGGAGGCGGGGCGGGGGCGGAGGCAGAGGCAGAGGAAGGGGGCAGCAGTTGGCACCGAGGTCGCCAGTGGGAAGTTCGGGCCCTCGAGAAGGCGGAGCCGCTGACCGACGTCGACCCGGCTGTCGACGGGTCCCCCGGGAGCCCGGGCCGAGTCCTGGGCTTGGGTTCCTCGAAACCGAGCAGGGAGTGGAAGCGCCGGAGCTTGGGGAGGTGAGACCGAGTGAAAGAAGGGCAGCGAAAGAGCAAAGGACTGACCGAGGTGGGGAAGCAGGGCGGAGGAAGTCATGGGAAGTCGGGGCAAATCCGGAGCTAAGTGAAAAGGATTCGGAAACGACCTGGGCAGGGTGGGAGGAAGTCGTGGAAGCAGGGCCGAGGCCAGGCCGGAGAGAGCGAATCAACGACATCGACTTGAATTCGGGTCGGAAACTGAGAACCTGAGCCCTGCAATCGCAAGAATTTATGCGAATTTATTTACAGAACGATATCGATATGCTGCCAACAAATTCCGCAGCAACAACAATCGACAACATCGGCAGTGCCTGCATTTCGCGCCATAAATCACTTTCGCCGAAAGGTTTCCGCCGTCGTCGCGACCTGGGCCAGAACGCCAGGACATTCCGCGAGAAACTCAGGGAAAGGGAATTTTTTCGGGGTCGTGTTTTTGTTTTTTCCCACTGCCAGGACCACCGGCGAAGGACGGCGGCCCCGAGGAGCCCAGCGAGAGGGACTGAGCGAGAGAGACGGAGTGAGAGCGAATGGAATCCCGATTGGAAGACAAAAATAAAATGTCCTTCCAGCGAAATTCCACTGGCTGTGGTGCGTTTTTCTCGCTGTTGTTGTTGGACAAATAGCAGTTGCATATGCGAGCCATACGAGCGGACGCCAACAACAACAGCAACACCAACATTCGATTCGCTTTCAAGTGCATCGCCCCGCGGTCCCTTCGCCTGCCCTCCTGCTCCGCTCTCCTTCTTCTTCCCGTAACAAGTGCCGGTTGCTCCTTGAACTCAAGCGTGTTTGTTGCTGTCCAACTACTTGTTGTTGTTGTCGGTCTCGTTGTTGTTCTTGTTGTGGTTCTCGGGCTAGCTGAGTTTCTTTGTCATTGCTGTTGTTGTTGTTGTAGCGCTCAGGCTCATGTCACTGTCGCCATCGTCCCTTTGAAAGGATAACAAAGCGAGCCGACGGCGACTTCTTCTTCCTCTTCTTCTTCTTCTTCTTCTCCCTGCTCTTCCTCCGCGGCGACATGTGAAGAGCGAGACGTTTGTTGTTGTTTGTTGTTGGCGTTATTTTTTATTTAAAGAACCTGCGGGCCTCGCAGGACTCTCAAGAGATCCAGAGCAAAACAATGTCGAATTCAAGGAAAATCATGTAGGTTTTATAAATATAAAAAAAAATTTTAAAATGCATGCCTTAATTTACTTTTTCTTGACTATTAAAAAGGTCCCATTGACAAGGTCGCCAAATGAAAACATGGCGAAGTGAAATTGAAAATGCTGCTGGGAAGCGAAAATGATTTTGGAAATTTTCGGTCATTTTCGAATGCGTTCCAAAGTTGGTCCTCGCCGTATTCTTGTCTTCTTCTCTCTGTCCAAGTGGATTATTCACCTTGTTCAGTCATTGCATTATTTTGCATACTCTTTAATGTGAAATGTTCGCCTTTTCATATAAAATTCTCCAACTCCAGAATCTCACGATCATTGAAAAGCACTTTAAAGAACGTGAGTGAAGACTCCAGCAACTGGCAGTAGGACAAGGCAGCCACTTGGCCACGGGCCAGGGAAAAATCCCAACTCTCTCCACTCCCCTCCCCTTCTTCTCCCAAGATCTTCCCAAGAACTGATCGTTTTGATCGTTTTTCCACATCGACCCATGCGACTGCACTTGACAGAGGATTGACAGGAGGCACTCAAACAACAACAACAACAACAACAACAACAACAACAACAATAGCTTTGTGAACAACAGGAACACTGTGAACAGCAGGAACAAGTATTTCTTGCTTTAGCGCGGTGAAAATCATTCGAAGCGTGACTTTTATTGGCCAATTTTTGGATTCATGTTTTTGTCTCCCTCATTTGGATTTTGTATTTTTTTACTCGAACTTTCATGATATTTTTATGATTGTTATATATTTCTCAAATGAAACAGCGTTCTAGAAGGACTTTTCATCCATTAAATTGGAAAAATAAATTGAAAAAAATGAAAAATAAATTGAAAAAAATGAAAAATAAATTGAAAAACAAAAAAATGAAGATAGATAAAAAAAACAAAGAGAAAATAATTCGAAAATAAACCCTTACAATTTTATTAATGTAGAAATTTTACTTCGTCCTTCGCCGTCGAAATCTCTTGTTTTCTTGGTTCCCTCCACCCAGTTTCCCTCCAGGAATTCTCTGGCCCTCCATCTGCCTCTCCCCATCCCCTTCTCCCTTCGCCCTTCTCGACCCGTCCCCGGCTCCGGCTCCGTCCACCCGTCGCGTTTCGTCTCGGCGATGATTGATTGGCCACCGACATCCGTCGCCGACGTCCCTCGGTTCGGCTCGGCTCGGCTCGGCTGGGCTCGGATCCGATTCTCGACGCGCCTCGGAATGCATTATTTTTAATGGTTTTTACGAAAATTAGCCGCCGATTGAAGCGTGAAACGAGCCGAGGGTCTCTGTGCATTCTTCCTCTTATTCTCCCTCTCCCACTCCTCCTTCTTCTTCTTCTTCTCCCCTTCTCTTCCTCTTCCTCTTCTTCGGGGTTCTCCTTGAGGCCCAGAGGCTTCGTTGTTGTTGTTGTTGTTGGTTGCGCTGCGCTGCGACCTTTGACAAGTCAACGTTTCGTCGTCGTCGTCTGGTCATTGTTTCATTATCAGTGTGTGTGTTGTTGTTGTGTATGTTGTTGTTGTTGTATTCCCATTGAAACCCCTGTTGGTCGTTGTTGTTGGCGGACTTCCCATCGCTGTTGTTGCTTCATTTGCCGTTGTTCTTGTCCTTGGTTTTATTATCGTTGTAATTTCGGCTGTTGAAGGTTTTACGGTTGTTGTAATTGTTTGATTGTGGTTGCGGGTATTGTGGTTGTTGTTGTTGTTATTCTTTTTGTTGTTGGTCTTATCACTGGACCCCCTCCTCCGCTCCACTTCCTCCTTTCCTCGAACGTGAGCCGCCCTCGCGCCACGAGCGCTTCCTTCCTCCCAACTCTTCCTCGCTCTTCCTCGCACCCTGCTCTTGCCCGATCGCTTCTCCTTACTCGATCTTTGCTTCTACATTCCTCCATCTCGCTCATTCCCTCTCTCCGTCCCCCTCTTTACCCGTCTCGCCAGCGCGGTTCCCTCCCTAGGACTCTGCTCTCTTATCGCCCCGTAGAATGCATTAAAATTTAGTTTTATGGCCTTTTTATTTCCCGCACCCATTTCCCGCCTCTCGCTCGCCCCCTCCTCCTCTGACCGGACCCTGGTCGCCCTCCTAATCGGCGCCCCTCTCTCTCTCTCTCGTTGGGCCTGTGATAAATTGTCGACGTCGTCTTCGGCGATCGCATTTTGCGGGTTCCCTCATCAATTGAGGGCACGTTGCGGCCGAGGTGGTCGGGGGCAGGGCGCGGGTCCGGCAGGTGGAGGGCCGAGGGCACGGAGACGATCCCAGGCGGCTCCTCGGGCCAGTCGGCGGGCGTCGCTAATGGCCAGCAATTAGAGCGCCGTCGACGATAAGCGCGGGAGGCGGGGTCGGCTTTTTTAATTTTCCCAATCGACTCTAGTGACGCATGGGACAGGCCTACGGTGCATTCTTGTTTCCTTTGAAAAATCGTAAAATTTCAATTTCCAACTTCCTGCGGTCTGTGGGGAAATTCTGTTCCATTTTGGAGCACCTCAATTTTTTGTTTTGTATATTTTGGAAGTGATTGTCCGAGTTTGTTCCTCTGGAAGCACTTTACTTAATAATATCGTCAATATTCTGCAAAATTTTTAACACATCTTCATATTTCTTAATTAATATCTTCTTCCTGATTCCACATTGACATCTGAAACCTGGAATTTCCACTCGATATTTCCTCTTCCGGAACCTGTTCGCTTTCGCCTTCGCTTCTTCCGTCCACATGAAACCCTCTCCTCCCCTTTGCAAGTCCTCGCTGTCTCTCTCCCTTCCCCGCGCCCATTCTGCCTCGCATTCCTTTCCTCTCCCGCCACTCAGCCGGTCCTCCCACACCCCACTCTCCGTTCGACCCCTGTCAATTTCCGGTCTCCGTCTCGGTCCCGATCGCAACAGGCGAGAAAATATTTAAAATATCCCTTCACCTTGAACGCAAAATGCATGCAAATGTCCTGCGTCCTTCGGCCGACAAGGAGGCGATCGAGCGGGTGGAGGAGGATGCCAGGCGGTTGGGTATGTGTGGGGGCTTCCCATGGATGGGTGTGTGTGCGCAGCCACAGGCTGGCCACTGGAGTGACCGCCGGCAGCCGGGACAGGATTCGGCCCGTGCAGGTTGGGCAGGAGTCGGCGATGATGGGGACAAAATGAGCAGAGGGGCCGACATAAGTGTACTGAAATTGATGAAAATGAGGGGTTGGGAAGGGCGAGCAACAGGAGCATTAAAAGGAAATAAAAACAGAAGGACCACAAATAAAAATACAATTGCTTTCTTTGGAATTGCTACATGAAAATTAATATCAGAGGTCAGAATGGGAAGCGATTGACATAAAGAAGTGTCCAAAATGTTGAGGAAAATCACTATTTAACAAAATAAGAGGACATCAAAGAAAATACCAAATCAAATACCAAATATCAAATTCGAATAGGACTTGAGGATACAAATGCGAAAAGTGTGTTTAAAAATCAGCAAATTTTGAAAATAATGAGGGAAAAATTGGAAGACAACCCAAAGGATGCGAAAAGCTTTCTCCAAAGAGTACCCATGGACGAATCCCTTCAAAACGGAGGGAATCGAGCTAAGAATTCGAGTTCGAAGTGGAAACCGAAGTCAAAGACCAGGCATGCGGAGGGACGCCGGACAGGAGCTGAAGTTGGTCGTACCCGAGCCGGCCAACAGAGGCGGACGGGAGCAACAAGGAGACCGACAGCAGCAGCAGCAACAACAACAACAACAGCAGAAACTATGAAAACAACAACAAGAGGGAGGACTAACTCCTGACTCGAGCTCCAGCCGCCAACCCGACATCCTGCGGTGAGGCCGGGCGAGGACGAGGACGAGGACGACGACGAGGACGAGGACGAGTACGTGAAAGTGAATGAGTGGGTGAGTCGCTCTCTCTCCCACACTTTCTGTGCCCCTCTGGCTCTCTCGCTCAGGTTCGGGGCCAGCGACGGCGACGGCGACGGCAACGGGAGCCGAGGTGGCCGCCTCCGGGCTGAAGTATCACTTGTCAGATTAATTTACGTGTTTGTGCAAAAGCCGCATGCACAAAAACAACAACATCATCATTGTTCAACAAAAATATCTCAGTAGCAAAACAACAACAACAGCAACGAGCATGAGCACGAGAACGAGAAGAGCCGAGCCCGAGCCGGAGCCGGAGCCAGAGCCAACGACATGGTCGTCCATGGCCTGACAAAGAAATCAGCAGAAGCAGCCGCAGCCCAGCTGGAGTCCGAGGGCGAGGGCGGGAAGGGGAGGCGGACGAGGGTGGGGACGTGGTCGAGAAGCCGCAGGCCTGGGCCAAGTGGGAAGGACGGCGAGAGCCGCAGACGAAGGACCGACGGAGGAGGCCGTGAGCGAGGAGACCGAGGACGAAAGGGAGCCGCAGGGCCCGACGAGAGGGGGACGAGAAGACGAAGGGGCAGGACGAGGTCCAGGATGCGCCGAGGAAAGCGTGGAGGACCTGAGGCGGGAGGACGTGGCGTATGTAAATTTTTGTAAATGTATTATTTTGACTTTAATATAGAAAATGAAAAACACACACACCACTACACACACACGCAGCCACTCGCACGCCCGGACTGGTCACTCACGCACACAAAGGCGCTCGATTTTCATTTTGAATGAAAGTGTTTTCATCTCTCTCTGTCTCTGTCTCTCTCTCTCTCTCTCGATCTCCCTCCTTGGCTCGATGGTTTTTTGCGTAATTGTTGATTTTAAATGTTTGCGTAGTTTCGGTCGTCGTCGTTGTTGCTGTTGTTGTTGTTGTTGTAGTTACTTTAATTGTTGTTGCCGGAGTCAATTTCATTGTCATTGCTGTTGTTGTGGCCGCCACACACATATTTTTTGCCTCTGTCTGCGTGTCGGGAGAATTTTTCAATGTGCTGCCCGACACCCGGGCTCTCTCTCTGTCATGCTCTCTCTCTCTGGCCCATGCACCATCTCTCTCCCTGTCTCCCTCCCTCCCGCCTCCTCTTTGTGCTGCTCGCCGTCTCTTTCTCCCGTGGTCTCGCATCCTTTAAGTTTTAATTTATGCAAATTGTGTTTGCTTTGTTGCCGGCTTCTTTTATTGTCGGTTATTGTTGCTGTTTCTGTTGTTGTTGTTTTTGCATTGCCTCATTGTTGCTTCTGCCATTGTTATAGTTGTTGTTGCTGCTGTTTTCTCTACCGTTTGTTTATTTTTGTAATTATTTTCAATCATCGATCGGGCCGGGGATTCGGGTTTAATTCGTGAAATTGCGAACTCGAAATTCGAGGAAACCGACCTGCGGCAGGATTTTTTTTTATATTTTCGGAAGATGATATTGTGATGGGAAAGGATTTTATTTTTGGGAGAGAATTCTTTTTAGTATTTTTTTCCGGGGAAAGTGTGTTTGTTTGCCATTCGAAGTGCAGCATAAAAAATTCATTGCCTTAATCCGTTCCGAATTGAATCGTTTGTGAAAAGAATTCAATTACTCGCTGATGTTTCATTCATTTGAAAACGTTTCCCCCGGCACAAAATTCTGAGCCTCGCATTAGTTCGCTGCAGATATTTCGGTCAGTAAAAATGCCGGAGAATAATTCTTTAATAACTGCGAAAATGCTCAAAATCGCGATCGCAATCTTAGTTGTGGCCATGTATAGAAGCAATCGAAAAGAAATAATTAATTTCTATTTGCCACCAATCTTCACATGTTTCTTGTACAGCGGGGTTTTTTAACTCATTTTTTTTTTAAACTCTTTGTGGGCCAGCGAGAATTTTCCCCGAAATGCGTTTCCCACAGACCTCAAATCGTTTTCGAATTTCTCCACCAAGGTTCCCCCGAATAAACGCTATGTGTTTTTTATCTTCGTGGATGTTTTTTGGTTTTGGATTTTGCTCCGTCACGTGACGCGATTTATCTCCGGCTTGCAACGTTATTTATTTATTTATGTGTTTGTTTGTTTATTTGTCTAACGTCGACATCGGCCGCCTCTTCAAATGCAAATTAGACGCTTCAGTTGGCGACCACGAAGATCGATAAAGGAAACCTCGATAGCAGTGCAACAACAACAGGAACAACTACAACTACAACCACAACAACAACAACAACAACAACAGACCCATGTATTCCCGAACCCGGCGTCGCATGAAATTTCCCATTCGCCGGATTCGGCTTCAAGAGATTTCAATCGCGTCCCAACTACCGTTGGATGGCTCCGCGAACGAGGCGGGCGGGCAGACGGAGACGGAGAGGGGGGGAGAGAGAGGGACAGTCGTCAGTCAGACAGACGCCGAGGCACGTCGCAGACGCATGAGGAGCCACTCAGGCCGTTGTGAACGTCTCCAGTCGCAGGCGCGGAGCCGGGCTCGGGATGACGAGGGCAACTCGATCGCATTCGAGAGAACTTCGAGTTTCGACATATTTTTCAAAGTTTCTCAAATGCTTCCTATTTCGACCGAGTTTTATAGATTTATAAAATTGAATAGAAATTTTGTTAGGGTTCAATTATCAATCAATATTGGGATCATGCTTCAGACTTCGAAACAAAATCGATTTGGCTTTAGTTTTTCTGAGTATTTAAATTTTTGCAGCTTTGTTTTTAAATTAATTGGTATTTTTTATAACTTCGGTATTTTGTCTTAATTGGCGGCGAACGTTTTTCCTCGAGTTTGAATTTTATCATTTAATTTTTCATTTACATCACTTCAATCAATTTCATGCGTAGAAAAATCAATTTAATTTCGTTGTATTTAAATGTTTTTTTCTAGCATATTTTGGTATGTGTCTGAATTGTTTGCATGCTTTACAGGCCTGGAATTTTGTGAATTCGCTCCGACATTAAATTTCGACTTTATTCCTCCTTCCCGCAAACGCGTTTCTCCCCGCGACTTCGAGCTCGTCTGGCCACGCGGTCACCACACGGATGTCGAGTGTCGCTGGCCACGGTGTTTGTTGTGGTCGCTGCAGTTGTTGTTGTTGTTGTTCTGGCTCTTCACACGTCTGCGCCTGCGTGCGGCGCGGTCGTGACTCAAGAGCACCGAGATTTCCTTCTTTCCCTCCTTCGCCTCGCTTCGTTTCCCTCGCTCTCCCACTCCCACTCCCTCGCTCCGGCGCGAAGGCCCACTTAGCGTGGTTGTTGTTCTTGTTGTTGCAGGGATCTAGGTGTGTGGCATGCTGCCCTCTGTTGCTGTTGTTGCTGTTGTTGTTGTTGTGGTTGTGCCCACACGTTCGCCGCACTCCTGAAAGGTCTCTCCAAGTGCAGGGAAATCACCAAATTTGCATTTCTCCCCGCTCCCGAGCATGTCTTGCGGCTGTCGCTCCCCTCCCTCTCCGCCTGGGTTTCTGTGGAGACAGAAATCAATTCTTACTCGTCCCCACCCCGTGGCCAGCATAATTTTTGCGTCCGCACGCCCCACCTCACTCAGAATTCGCCACCACGACGACGTCGCTCGGTTTCCCCTCATTGCGGATTCAGCGACGCGCGCGCCTGCGCAAATGACTCATGGGCCGCCGTCGCCGGAGCCGCCGTCACGCGTCAAGGTGTCGGAAACTGCGCCGTGAACCGCCGGACTCGCCCGACTCGCCGACTCGCCGTCTCGCTCCCACTGCCGCTGCCGCTGCCTTGGTCGCAATTTAGCCGGCGGAAGGCGACGAATTTCGCAGCCACTGGCGACGACTTCCCCTCCCACTCACATCCTGCGTAGGAGACAACGTCGCCCTCTCTCTCTCGCTCCCTGCCCTTTGGCCCGCCGCTGATCGCCGTCGCTCCGAGGCCCGTAACTTAGCGCGCTCATGTCGTCGGACCCCCACACACGACGTCCAATCGACAGCCGTCCGTCGCCCGGCCGTGCTCGACGGACAGCCGCGATCGGGCGGCATCGGACGGACTCCGGGCCGCCCTGGACCTGAGCGACGTTTACACGTCTTTCGCCTTTGTGGCCGGCCGGGTCGCGGGTCCGCGTCCCATGCTCTTTCCATCGATTCGCTCCTTATTTATTTGTTGAATTTCGGTTTTCGGTTTTCGGTCTCGAATAAATTTCCCTCGCTCTCTAGAAATGTTCGCTGGGTTTCCTCCGGTGTTCGTTTCTTCTCAAGGGGTTGCGAGGGTTCGGCGCAGCCACGGCTATCGGTGACCCTTCATTTGCCCCGCCCGATGCTGTCGCCCCATCGATCACATTCGTCATTCCGTCATCGTCATCGTCATCGTTCGCCCTATCAGCCCTCGTTCCAACTCCCTCTCATGTTCTCCCGTGGTGTTGGTTCCTTTCCCACTTCAGGGCTTCGCTGGAGTCAAGTGCCGGAGCCAGAAGTCGTCTGGCTATCTCTCGGTCATTTCCGAACTCCATCGTGCTCTCTGCTCTCGTTAATAGTTTTCTCACTTGGCTTGGTAATTATGTTATTTTTCGAAAAATTGTTATCATCCTCAGACAGTTCTACTCGAAATTGGTCTCCTTATTTTTTAATTATTTTTCGGTGACATCTCCTTCCCACAATGATCTTGACATTGACTTCTCTGATAACGAATTGAATTTTTATCAAAATGTTCCTTTGCTCTAAGTTCTATTCAATTGGCTTCCAAGTTTCTCCGATATTGCTCTTCACATATTCATCGCCTCTAGCAAGAATAAAATGCTTTCGTGACGCGATATCGTCCGATTAGTCCCAATCTCCGCGATCCTAAGAATCTTTCGATCGACTCCGTATTCTTTTTCAACACTCTATTGTCTTTCTGCTGCTCCGCCCCAGCCTGACTGGGTCTCGGACATGCTCGGACATCCCTTCCTCCCGCGGCTGGCTTCATCCACCTACCATTATCTTTGTCCCCCTTATCAACTACCTTTCGCCGCCTCTCTCTCTCTCTCTCTCTTTATACAGCCTTTCTCTCCTGCCTGGCTATAACTATGATCACCGTGATTATGTCTGGCTGGAGCGCGTGTCAATAAAGTTCCGATTTCCAATAAAATAGAGCAATTTTACGATGGCCACACGACACGAGTTTCGGATGACGTTGGTCCTGTGCTTCTTCTTCATCACCTTCTGCTTCGTCTTGTTCTTCTTCTTTGTCTGCTCCCACTCTTTTACCACTTGTCGTTGTTCTTGTACTGCCATGGCTACTCGGATGTCTTTTTATGCGTCGCCGTCGTTGTCACTCAATCGTGGCATCGACACGGAAAACCTTTTAAGGTGAAATGAGAGAGCGAGATAGGCGGATAGTGAGAGACAGCAGAGGAACTTAGTGCGTGGCTAGTCGTTCAAATTAGTCGAATTAGGTGTTGAGATGTCGATGAACATCGCGTGAGGCGCTCGACCGCAGTCGCCTCGCGGTCTGGCCGGGGTCGGCGTCCGGCGCTGGCCTCGGGCTCTCGGAGATCAGGGCCGGGGCCAGGGCCGGGGCCGGGGCTCCAGCAGTCATCACGGCAGATCACCGAATTGTTGAAGGAAAATGTCCGATATGAAATACGCTGATACAGTGATAGAAATGATTGCGTGTTTTGAAGAAATATTTACGAAATGTCTCAGAGACGACAACGATCTCCATCTTGAATTCCGACCAACGACGTTTTCCAGGACATGAACGTTCAATGGAAACTTCGAAATTTCCCCCCATTCCCACAAAATTCCCTTCCCTCGAGTGAAGGGCCCGTCCATCGGAGGGAACTAATTAAATGTCATGCCGAGAATCGGTCAGAAATCGAGAGTCCCCTTCAGAGTCCAACCTCCAAGAGAAAACCCCAAATGCATCAGAAGAAAAAATACCCAGCAACAACAACAAATACAACAACATCGGAGAGTGTGGAGAGAACGCACTCTGAAGACTCTCCACGAATGGGGGAACAAGAAGGCAGAACGAAAACGCGCCAACGAGGGAGAGGGAGAGAAATCCCTGCATATTTTTCAATTCACAAGCAGCAAAGTAAATTTTAAAAGCAAGAACAACAACAATTCCCACTGAAACAAGACGAAAATATGTGAAAAAAATCCGAATCCCAACAACAACAATTGGTATTCGAACTCAAACACATGGCCAGATGAAATTCAATATTTAAATGAAGGCACTTCACGAAAATGCTCTGAACAGTGCTGCCAACGAGACGTGTCGACGAGGCGGCGGGGAGGGAGCGAGACGGAGACGGAGACAGGGACTGGGCCCGATTGCTTGCCCTCTCCCTCTCCCTCCCGCTCCCACTCCCTGCGACTGCGCTCGATGCACTCAATATTATCAATAATAATAATTGTCAGTTGTTGTTGTAGCTGGTGCTGTTTTTCCCGTTGTAGTTGTTGTTGAAGTGCTCGGTGAAATTGAAAAATGTTTTTAATGAAACACGAAATGCACAGTCGTCCTGCAGCCGGGGGAGGGGCGGGGCGGACGAGAGGCGATGGCGAGCGAGACAGAGAACGACTGACTCAGGGGCTGCCGCCGGCTTAATGGGATCGCCCGAGGGCGAGCGGACGTCAAAACTATAACGAAACTTAATCAGTTTTCCGGAACGAGGAGCCGATCGGGGGAGGGAAGGGTCGAAGGAGAGGGACCGAGCTGGCGAAGGGAAGAAAACGGTCGAGTGGATTCCAAATGGGAAATTTATCGGTTTATCGACAGAGAAAGTAATTGAGTATTTATTTAAATGTTTATGAGTTTCCATTTTAATCACCCGACCGCACTTAGGGCGACAGGGAAGGGGGGAGAGAGAGGGAGCGAGGAAGCCAGAAAAGGAGAGATGAAGAGATTTTGGGGCGTTGGAATTTCTTCGGGGAAGTTGTAACGATAAGGAGAGGAAGCGATGCGGGCGGAAAAGAGGGGAGAAAGCGTTGATTTAGTTGAAACTGCTGAAAGGGTTTTCATTTAGATATTTCGACGTTTCTTTTACGATCTACGGATCTTTCTCGAGGTCCCCGGGAAGTCAGTGAAGATCCTTCATCGGTCCCTGCCCCTTCCTGCCATCGAGCTGGCAGCAAAAACGCCAGCAGGGCGCTTAACTCGATCCTTCCTCAGATTCAACCGTCCTCTAGCCCCCCACCCCCCCATCACCCTTCATTCACCTCTTCTCCACCTCCCCCGTGAAGCACTCGAGGTCAAGCAACGCCGGCGACGAGGGGACGAATTTTAATAAACTGCAGCGCGCGTCGGAAGCGGATGTGGCGGGCATTTCGCAGTGCGCTGCCCACTTCGGGGAACCCTTGCGTTGCATCAGCGCGAGCAGGAGCCCAGCAATTAAAGGACCCTCGGCCGGATGCAGCGCAGACGGACGGGCGGACGGGTGGACAGAGCGACGGGCGCCGGCGGGGAAGGAAATTAACGAGTTTTAAGCGCAGAGCAAATAAAACCCGATGGCCTGGGGAGGAGAATGAGTCACAGAAGGAGTGCGGGCGTGAGGGGAAGGGAGAGAGGGGGGGGGGGGAAGAGGGAACGACCCTTCATTCAAATGTTATTCTTTAATGAATTTTAAATCAATTCATAGTCGACAGACATTTGCATGCAATTTTTATGAGCTCGCAAAATTTACGACCTCTGACTCGCCCTCGCCCTCGCTCTGTCTCTCCCTCTCTCTTCCTCTCTATCTCTTACTCTCTCGCCTTGTCTCGCTTTTTCCGTTTGTCCCCCGCCAAACCCCTTTTTCCCCTTGGTCCCTCGAACCCAGACTTGGCCCGTTCGACCTCTCGCTCGGTCGTTCTTCATTTCGTGTTCTGCTGCCCTCGCTGCTCTCGGCCATGATTCATCTCCGATTTTATGGCTCCCGTTTGCAGCGCGGCGAAATCAATCGTCTCGCTTATTAATTCCGCGAAGCAGTTGTCGTTCAGACGGCCCACGACGTTGACAGCGCAGTCGCCGTGGCCGCTGACGTCGCTGTCGAAATGTCCGAAGAGCCGGCCGCCAGTTCGTCATCGGCGTGGAGCCGCATGCAAATCAGTGTCGCGCGAAGTCGAGTCCGTCAAGATGTCGAATCGGGCGGCTGCAGGAGGGGCGCGGCCGGCCCGGCTTCAGTGGGTTTTTGCGAGCACCAGGGCCCGGACCGCTTGACGGTTTCGCCCATTATGTTCACGTTCGATGCCTCGACGCATTCTAAGTACGCCAAACTGTCCACCAATCAGGGGTCGGCCGCGTCTGCGGCTACTCCGGTGGTGATGTCATCGGTCGGTGGGTGGATGGCGGTGGCCCCTCGTCCTAATTTGGTGGATTTTCTCTACCTTTGCCTCAACTTCCCGGCTCAATCCTTAAGTCAACTTCCTTTTGTCCGGCCCATTTTCCCAACTCCTCTCAAGTCTCTCCTCATCTTCAGGAGCTGAATATGGAAATCGCGAAAATTCCTCATCCTTTGACCTCATCCTTCCACGACGTTTTAATCAACCTCGACCTCGACCTCGGTCCCCTCCTTTCCCTGAACTTCCTCCTCAACCTCCTGCTCCACCTCGTCCTCCTCGCTCTGCGACTTCTCCTTTGATCTCGTTCATGTCCTCTGAATCGAGCACTCCTGTGAACTCCTTCCGTTCTCCTTTCCTCCTCGAGCCCGGCCGACCGGCCGCTGCATCGCCTCGATTTCAATATCCTTCGGCCTCAGAGCCTCCTCGCCCGCAGCTCGTCCGAGCCACTCGCGAAATAAATCCTTCGGCGAAGAAATTAAATGGATTCCGAGCCGGGCCGAGGTCCAGGCCGGACCTCGCTCCACTCACTCGTGCATGGCGACCTTTGGTGCCCGGCCGTGTCACCTACAGTCGCTCTCGCTCCTTCTCCATCTCCTTCTCGGTCTTTCCTTCGCCTCCTCGTCTCACCCTCCACCGGAGCAGCGACCGGTCCTCGCTGCGATATTAAAAATTAAATATTCCATAAATTTCAGTTGATTTTCCGCCGAATCCACTTTTCGTTTCATTCCCAGTCAATCCGAGAAGACCGATGGTGACAGAGAGCAACCGAGTACGGGGAAGGATGGTGGGAGGGAGACGTGGAGATCAAGAGAGACAGAGACACACACACTTGGCCACACACGCCAGCCATCCACCCACGCGAAGAGCGCGCGAAGAGAAGGCAAGAATTTTAATATGAATTATTTTGACGGAATTCACGTAAATCAAATTTTGTCTCGCGATTCAGTTCGCGAGTGCGACCCCTTTGGCCTCTCGCTTTTTCCCGCGCCCTCGCCCTCGCCCCTTGTCTTCCTCAGCTGCTCTTCTCCCCTTCATTCACTCCTTCCTCCTCCCTCCGTGGCCCTCTTTCGGAGCCTCCTCGTGTTACACGAGGTCCTCTGCGGCCAGCACGGCCGGAGTGAGCAACAGAGGGAGAGAAGGGGAGAGAGAGGGGGAGTGAGGGAGGGCGCGCAGGACGACAACTCTTTGGCTCGCCTTGTCTCGCTCACCACGACTCGTCGCGTCTCGTCTCATGTTCGCGATGTTGACATTTTTCGGGGAAACCGAAGGAATTTCGCGTGCCCGCCGTGTGTCGGACGCCGCCCCCTCGCCACCCCCCCCTCCTCTTCTTCTTCTTCGCCTCCACCTTCTTCCTCGTTCTGTCTCCCTCTCGGGGTGGGGAAGCATCCTCCGTCTCCCTCCCGCCGCCGCCGCCCCCGGCCGTCGGTCGCCCTCCACGAGGAACATGTGCCGCAAGTGGAGCGAAGTGGCAACGCTGTTCGTTTACTCCTCATCTCCTGGCCGTTATTGCCATGCGTGGCGTCGTCTCGCTCTCGCTCTCTCCCTCTCGCTCTCCCTGTTCATTTGGGGGATCGTTTCACCCTTTGATGGAGGTATAAAATGAATTCATCTCTTGCGTCGGCTCCACCGGCGGCTCCCCCGGACATGGCCCGGATTCCCTGCAGCCCCTCCCCCCTCTTCGTCCCTCCACCGTCGCCCTCTGCCCCTTGCTGTCGCCCTCATCGCCCTTCACTGCGCTATCGACGTCTCTGACCCCGGTCTGGTGGCTCCGGCAGTCGCGTCTGCCCTTCGGAGCGAATGGCGAATTCCTTCCGGGTGGTTTCAGCATGTCGAGGGTGTCTGTTGTTGTTGTAGCTGTGGTTGTCTCGTGTTGTTGTAGCTGTTGTACAATAGCTGTGTTTGTTTTTAATGCCCAGTTTTAGCGAGTGACTTTTCTCGGGTCGAAAAATGGGTTCGTTTCAGTTTAGGCCGTCTGGAGCGAACACATGATCCCCGATCTGGTCCTCGTCCCTCACCTCTCGTCCTTCCATCATCCACTGACACTCTCTCTCTCTCTCTTTGCTTCCCCCGCTCTGACAACTCCCGCCAGCCTTCGGTTGTCGGTCTGTCCCGGCATGTCTTTCTGAAGCCTCCTGTCGAATACGGGCCACGGTCTCGTGTCTTCTGCCGGATCTCCTCGCAACGAGATGCCTCTGAAGCACGGGTGAGTGGTCGGGGGGCAGGAGAGGGGATTTCCCGAAATCTCCGGTCGTGTGGTGCTGAAATCTGCGGGTCCTTCGAGGGTCCTTCCGTTGCAATTCATTGAGAATTCCTCGAAAATACTCCGGAATTCCAAGAGATCACTTCCTTCAGGAGCAGATTCGATTTCGTTTTTTCTCGAATTTTCAGAAAATTACATGATTTAACAAATTTTTTAATATTTTTCGAAATTCAACAAAAATTATTCCATTCAAAATTATGATGATTTCTTTCGGTTTGTCTCTCTCAAATTAAATTGACTATTTTTTTCGAAAGCCGAAACCATTATTTCATTCAAAATTATGACGATTCTCCTTAAAATATGATTTTCTCCCTCGGTTTATCTCAAATAAATTATATTAACAATATTTTTCTGAAGTCAAAACAATTATTTCATTCAAAATATGATGATTCTATTAAAAAAATGATGACTCCATCTTTTGTCCCTTCTGTTTCCCGGTTTGTCTCAAAGTCTAGAGATCCATTTAAATTCCACTCGCCCGCAGAGCACCGGAGTCGACAAGCGATCAGTCACTACTTGAGTGTGGTCAATAGCGGTCACCCCCAGCCCCTCGCCCCCCGCCCCCTCCCCAGTCCCAAACCATTCAATTCGCATTCGTCGAACAAATTTTTCGCAATTATTCTGAAAATGAATCACAACCGGCGGCGATTCCAGCGAAACCCCGACCACAAGGGGTGCGGACCAGAGGAGAAGAGGGCGAGGGAGACTCGGAGTGGCGAGTGGATTCGGAGCTCGTGAACAAGACGGCGAACAAATGATGTATCTCGATACAGTATCTATGAACTTGTACGGGGCGAGGCGATAAAATTCATTGCCAATAAATACGACGACAACGAGCGGTCGAGAGAATCGCCGTTACGTGATTTTCCAACAATTCCCGCTGGCAATAGAGGAGACAGAGTGGGGAAGAGAGCGTAGAAGAACAGACAGAGGGAGATGGGGCGATTGAGCGGGGGAGGGAAAACCGCGGGAGTGGGGAAAGTCCGCGAAAACAATGGTGGCAGGGGTGGGGGAGCAACGAGTGCTGAATTTTTATTTATTTATTAATTGCCATGGAGCACATCGTCGGATCCCATGGACGCTGTCCCCAAACGACGGAGACGGCGCGATAAGGGGGATGAGACGGAGATAACTGTCTGTCTGTCTGTGGTTTTGCAATCGCCATTTGAGTTCTTATTGGCCATGTCGTTCTTACTGTCCCTGTCGCTGTTGTTGGATTTGCATTTCAATAAAAACAACTTCTATAAATAAAGAACAAGACGAACCGTCTCTGCATGTTAATGAGTTAATTGTGAGTTGGAGAGGGAGGGCGACGGAGGCAGTGGGTGGGGAGATCGATTGCAGGACGCAGGGACGAAGATAAGACGGGGACGTCTGCTGTGAACTCCGTATGATTAGAGTCGTGATTTATGGCCGCTGGCCGCTGGAGTCGTCGCATCCAAGGCCGGTGGAAAAATCCCAGCCACAACAAACGGATCTGGGAGGTCGGACTCGGTCTTCAAGAATGCTAAGAATGTTGAAAGAAACTGTGCCCAGCATGGACTAAGGTTCCTTCGGGAGGAACAAATATATATTCATGAAATTAATTTGAATTTTCTCAATTTGCGTTTTCCTACAGAACAGTATCATGTCTATAGCAAGGATCTTTTTTCGAATTTTTGAAATGCATTTCACGACCTTCAGAAAATGAGTAAATAAAATCCTGGTCCCTTGAATCACTCGCTTGACTCAGCCTCACTCGACCTGCCTCGGCCCTGGCAGCTCGCCTGGTGAAATATGGCCAATAAAACGATCACTAACACCGACCTATAAAAAGCCCATCCATCTCGCGAAATCCCTTCTGTTTCGGCTGCTCCTTCCTGCCTCCTTCTGCCCTTCGCCCCAGTCTCCCTCCGTCTCGTCCTCTGCCGACGATGCAAAAATGCAATTTCCTTAAAAATGCCTTAATGAATCACGGCGAAGGGCGAAAAATGAGCCATTAAAATGTTGCTCCAGAAATACGCGAAAATTACAAGAACAGCACCAGAACTTCCTCCGCACAACGGCTGCGGGTTCAAACTTATCTGGGCAGGATCGTGTCGAGCACGTCGCGGGTACGAAACCAGAGGAAAATAATAACAAAACAATCAGCAGCAACATTTCTCCGGCGGTATCAGCCGTTGTTCGTGGCTGTTCGCCTGACAGCAGAAGATCAGAGCGAAAAATTAATGATCCCGGTCGCGATCGCGATCCCGCAGGGTCCCGGAGGGTCCCGGAGGAACTCGCGTGGTAACGCATCATAACTCATCCCCGGACCGTGAGGCAGCAGATCCTTCACTCACTCTGACGACGGATCGACCGAGGGCCGACAGGAGGACAGACAGAAGGACAGACAGGAGAGACCCAGAGAGGCCGAGACAGTCCGGGCGCGACGGCCTCTCGGCGCTCAGGGGACGGCTTTGGAGCCGGTGCTTCTGCCGAAACTCGATTAAAATTTCGCAATTTCTGTCTGGCCGACTCGTCGCGTTGTCCGTCTCCGTCTGTCTCGATTCGCTGTCTTGGCTGTCTGTCTCGGAGCTCGGTGCGTTTGGTCGGCTCCGCCGCCGTCGGTCCACGCCACGTGGCCTGCTCCGGTTTTGTGCTCGCAAATTCGCAAATAAATTTCAAAGTCGAGATTAAAATTTTGACACTAAGTTTCACGTTGCCGTCAGAGGGTTTAAAAAGCAATTAATTTTTTTGTTCCTCCTACTCGGTCTCGCTCGCTCTCCCTCTCCCAGCCGGCCGCCTCTCTATCGCTCTGTCGCTCGTCTGCGCTCGGTGTGTTTGTTGTGGGTTCTGGGAATTGTTTTTGGCTCCATGTTGTTATTGTTTTGAATTTGTTGCTTTGGTTTCTTTTGTTGCCGTGTTTGGTTGTTGTTGTTCCCGTTCATTGTTGTTGTTACGGATCTTTAACGATCTTGTAGCCGAATATTTTGCATTCGCATTGTGATTTATTTTCGCGTTCGCTTCTCCTCTCCTCTTATTTATTTGCGTATCTGTTGCTATTCTTTCCACGCATTTTGAATTTTAATTCCTTTTCGTTTGAATACGAAATGCGTTTCTCGATTTATGAAGATCGCCGATAACCGCAGCCATGACTGTGTCGGACCGGGGCTCGGGCCGATCGTGCTGGACGTCTATTTTATGGGAAACTAATTCATTTCACATCGGCGTCTCTTCTACGAAACGCGGCGGCCGCCGCCGCAGCTGTTGTGGATCGAGAGACGTCCGCAGATCGCTCCGGAGGCGATCGGTGGCCGATTTGGGGCCGATCGCCGCGCATTTGATAAGCTCTGACCCGCTGCCCATCGCTGGCTTCTGAGAGACGATCGTGTATGGCTTGTAAATAGACCGGCGAGAGGTCTACAGTGAATGCCGGAGGCTTCGGCACACCAGACGATCGTCGCCTTAGCGGACTTGTAACAATTAGCAGCAGTCAGGGTTTCGAAATGCGATCACTCATGACACTAGCTGAGGAAACTGAGTGGATGTGATGCTGCTTAAGCGCTGGGGGATGGTAATCATGAAGCCGGCGTCATTTAAAAGTTCGAGATTTCGACAAACTTTGGACATTTCATGTAAACCCAAGAACTTTCTACACAACCGAACCCGCCCATCGGGACCATTGGTTCAAAAACCCCTTCACAATCACTCCCGAGGACGGTCCGAAGGTGGACCGAGCCCGAATTCGCCAGCGACTTCACTATGCAAGGGAGACGGCGGCGAAATGACGGTAATTCCGCAAGTATAATCGACATAATTAAACAGTAGGAGACACGCATTGCGCGAAGGGCCCCTGAACCGGGCTCCGCGCGTCACGAGAGCCCCAGAGAAGCCCACCGCGGAGATAAGGAGGAGAAGGGGAGGAGGAGCCGAAAAAACTGGTTGCTGCAAGAATGTAAACAACGCCAACATGCAACACGATCGGCCACAGCGCCCAACAACGATCGGGCGATGATGGGGCGGATCACGAAAACACGAACCGTGCCGAAAAAATAACAAAAACCATAAATAATAACACAGTGAAAAATAAATTAAAACCTATAAATGGAAGCAAAGTGCAATAAAAAACTTGGAAAAAATGGGAAGGAAAAAGACACAACTAAATGATAATATTAAAGAAATCTGAAGAAGGGGAACAAATTAAAATAAATAAGAAATAAATGAGTTTCGTGGTCAAGAGAATCACGAGATGTTTCCAAAAACCGAAACACGAAGCCCGAAGAAGGCGG
The DNA here is from genome assembly GCA_947389925.1 of Coelopa pilipes. Lineage (NCBI taxonomy): Eukaryota > Metazoa > Arthropoda > Insecta > Diptera > Coelopidae > Coelopa > Coelopa pilipes. The sequence continues at coordinate 1,608,761 of OX376699.1, forward strand.
GAGGAGGATCGGAGGAGGATCGGGTGGATCAGGAGGAGCTCCGTGGGCCTTGGGAGAAAAGAAGGGAGAAAATCATTGAAGTCATTAAACGAATTTATTGAATCGTCTGAATTACGAACGATATCGCGCCGACAGCGACGTCGACGGACAACCTGTTGCTGCTGCCGATGCCGACGACGTCGACGACGAAGGAGAGAAGTCGAAGCCGATGAGAGGAGGAGGTGGGAGCGGGAGGCGGCGGCGATCGTGGCCGCTTTCAGAGGCCGCGCCGACTCAACCTCGTTTATCGGCCGGCGATCAGTCGCGCGTTCGAGCCCGGACCACGGACAGGGTGAGAGGGAGCGACGGGAGTCAGTTGCAGGGCGGAAGGGGAGCGGCGATGGGACCGCTGAGCAGAGATCACTGAGGTTCAATGTTAAGAGTTCATCGGGAACGGCTGTGGACTCGATCTCGCGGAGAACCCCGCAGAATGCAATAAACATGGCCAACGTGCGCCGGCAACCACAACACAGTGCGGGACAATTGCGTGTCGAATGAGCGCATGTTGTTGTGTGTTTTGTTGTTGGGTTGTTGTCTTGTCGTGGGCAACAACAATGTTGCCCGATCGGGGCCAACAACAACAGGCAATTGATCGATTACTTCGAGTTCTCGCATTTCCGTGCGTTAAGTGGACCTGGTTGGCACGCAAGGCAGTCTTGTTGTTGGGAAACTCGGTGTTGTTGTTGTTCCTCATTACGGTGTTGCCGCTGCTGTTGCTGCCGTCATCGGCGTCTGTCTAAGGGCTGTCGTGACCGCGCATGCCCAGCGACATCGTGAGATTTATTAATTTAAACGGCCGATAAATAGACAGAGAAGCCCTCGCCAGGAGGCCGAAGGAGGGACGAGGAAGGCGCGAGGGAGTGGACGAGGAGGAAGCCAAAGACGGGGAGAGAGAGAGACGAGGGAAACGTCTGAATGGGGAGAAACTTCTATGTCAAGTAATGGTGTACAAAATATGGAAAGATCGGCTTGAAATGTGACTTATTTTGAATGTTCATGCAACAAAATTTTGTTGAAAATTCCTTCTCACAATGATTTGTGTGTTTTTTCCCTCCAAGTTTCGAAATTCCGAAGTGCAGAATATCTCCACAATCAGCATTTATTTCCACGCACTTGCTGTGTCGTTTACTCGATCTCTCCTGGGCATCGCTGAAGCTCCCCTGAAATCCAGGACGTGCGTTGAAAGGACGCAATCGCCCTCCTGCGATCGGACCGAGCCCTCGTCCCTCGTCCCCCTGCCCCCTCCGCGCCCCGCTGGCCCTCCGAGACTCGCCCAAGAGCCCTCCAGGATGGATGCTAATCCCTGCAGTGGATGGAGCGTCCCAAGGAATCGTGCGTGAACGCAAGCAAAGAAGGCGACCGATAGCAGGGAGCGATGGGAGAGCGAGAGAGAGGGAGGGGAGACCTGCGAGTCCTGTTGGCAGACGTTCACATGTCTCCGGGGCCCAGACGTCACGGAACGAGCGAGACGTGCGCGCGATCGAGGGAGGGAGAGAGGTAGGGAGAAACTGGATTTCTATTGATGCCCTTATTTGAACAAAAGACGAAACAATGCCAGACCAGACCGGAGCAGCTCCGGACAAGGACCCGGAACCCGGCCCCGGCCCCGTCTCCGCCCTGCGCCCAAGCGCCCGCCCTCGTGCCGGCGAGAAGGAGCAGTAGAAGGAATGGAGCAAGTAAACAACAGAAGGGCGCGGACGGAGGACAAGAGGGAGACGGGGATATTTGCAAGGGAGTGGAGTCTGCAGGGAGCGCGTGAGACGAACGAAAGACGGGAGAGAACGGGAAGGAAAACGACCGAAAAGAAGAAAGAGAAAAAGCGAGAACATGCGAGATATTGTATTCGAAACATTGATTGTCTTTGGTTTTTATGAAGGCGAAGGACAAACATAAATTAAGCCATGTCTAGGAGGGCGGACGGCCGTCCACGGAGGACAGAGACGGAGAGAAGGGGGGGGGGGGGAGTGGGACAAGAACAACATTGTCGGAGGGCGAACACCTTCGCCTCGGAAACGCTGCGCCCGAGGCACCGCAGCAGAAAAACTTGTGTCAATAATTTATGCGAAACAAATCAGCGAACATGAGAATTGTCGCCTGTGTCGTCGACGACGGCTACAACCACAACAACAACAACAACAACAACAACAAGAACGCCGACAACAAGAAGAACAAGGAGATAGAAGATGTCGCCCCTCCCGCTCTCGCCCCCATCTGAACTGGGCGGACTCGACGACAGGCACAAACCATCCGAGCTATTGAAACTCAGCTTTATTTGCAGAGATTTGCGAGGCCCGGCAGGGGGGAGAGCGAGAGAGGGATATGCATCAATAGAGCGAGATGGAAGGCGAGACCAGGTGAGATGGTGGGGTGGGGAGGCAGAATACATTGCTACAAATTGAATCGGAGATAGAGGAATAAGGAGCAGGAGTGAGGGAGAGGCTTGGGAGGCAATAGTGAGGTGGAGGGAGTGGGAGAGAGGGAGCGGGGGCGAGGGCGGGGGCGGTGATTTGAAGGTCGGCTCCGGAGACATTGTAATGAAAAGCTTTTAAGGCCTCCCCAGCAGAAGCAGCAGCAGCAGCAGCAGGAGGAGAACCGCAAACGAACCTTCGGGCCGGAGGTCCTGCGAAATTAGATTCCCCTCGGGATCGAGGAGCGAGTCAATGAAATGTGCGTGTGTTCGAGAGGGAGGGAGAGAGAGAGCGGGAGAGGTGAGTGCACTAGAGATTATAAATGTCTGGCTGGTAATTGAATAGGAGCCTCCAGAGACAGCGCCGACGACGACAACGTGTAATTAGCTATTCTCGAAACTTGGCGGCCGAGGGCGGGACCGCCCGAGCATGGCAGGGTAGGGGGGTCGGAATGCGAGAGAAAAGGGCTGCAGCAGTTGGTTCATGGCAGGAATCAGGGTCAAATACGTGAGGCTGATACGGTAATAAAGGACAGAGACACAATTTAGACAATTAATAGGGAGAATTACCATTAGAAATACTGCGGAAGATACTAGAAATGAATGCAAGCAAAATTACAAAATTTCTATTGAAGCAAATTACGCGATGGCAAAAGTTGAAGATAACAAAAAACATGTGGGAAAAACTATAGAATAATATTAAAAATATTACAAAATATTGAATGCCAAAAATATTATGCAGAGAGAGGAAAATTAAATAGATAATTGAAATGTGGAAACACTACAAAATGATATAGAAAAATATCCAAAATATCCATATACAAACATAATTTGATGACACGTGTCTCAGATAATTAAAAATATATGGAAAGAGCTGCAGAATTATTTAGGTAAAATCTTCAAAATATCGGATGCAGAAAATAGTAAGATGAAGGTGGTTTTAGCTAATTAAAAATATATGAAACTCTACGGAATGATATAGAAGAATATTAAGAAACATCGAATGCAGAATATGATACTGTGCTATGGAGGAATGGGAAAAAACAAAAGAACTGACGTCATTGGCTCGGTGGGAGGTGCCGACTGAAGGACCTCGTGTACAATGAGTGAAAGGACACGAGGATCGTCTGCCGACGACGGGAGGACGACGCGAACGCTCCAGTGGGCGTGACGAATAAACCGAGCCCATAAACAGCAGCAGGGAAAATGTCAAAAATAAAAACTAAAGAAAAATACCGAAATTCACAACAGACCAAGAAACAAATAAAATAACAAATAAAAGTTGAAAAAAGAGAGAACAGGAGAGCAAAATCCAGAAAAGAAAGTACCGAAAAAAGAAGAAAAATAAAAGTTAACACGAAAATAGGAGAGGAAAAGGCTGGGAAAACACAAATAAAATTCGTCACAGACAATCGGGAGCGAAATATTTTGCTGTTGCATTTGTTGTTTGTGTTATTGTCTTAGTGCAGCGACGTATTTATTCCGCAGCAGACAGGGCGTGAGAGCGAGACAGACTTATCGACAGGCGGACAGCTCGACGGACGGACGAACGGACGGACAGGAAGGCGGCTCCTACGTCAGCAGCAGCAGCAGCAACAACGGTGGCCAGGACAACGACAACAGGAGGAGCAGCAAATCGAAGACAACAACAAATAGAGGGGGCGAGGGGCGAAAGGCCAAGTGCGACAGACTGAAAGAGAGGCACGCTGTGCGAGTGGCAGGGAGACGGAGAGAGTCGGCAACTTGGCAGACAAATTCTTAAAATTGACAATCAACAGACAGTGTCGGAAGAGGGACGGACGCCGGATCGGGGCGGGCGGCGCCTGCAGGCCGAAGGAGGCGATGACAGGGGATAGAAGGATGAACGAATGGGTGTGGACGAGGGCGAGGGCGAGGGAGGGGAGAGAGAGAGGGAGGGAGAGAGAGAGGGAGGGCGACTGGTGGGAGGCACTGAAATTGGGTTTGATTTAAATTGAGTTTGAAGAAGACATTCCCTTTTCTCGATGGAGCCTTCCATGTTGTTGTCGATGTTCTGCTGCTGTTGTTGTTGTTGTTGTTGTTGTTGTTGTGTTAAGAGTTCCTGTTGTTGTTGCGTCGACCCCTCTCGCTCTCACACCCCTCCCCTCTGCTGAGATTTCCAGCGGGATTCGAGACTGCTCGAGGGCCAGGCACAGGACGGGACGGGACGAGGACGTGCTCAGCTGATAGAGAGGGAGGGAGAGGGTGTATGTGTGTGTGTGTGTGTGTGTGTCGAAGGGTTCGCTGCGGAGGCCGGGCCATCGTCAATATGTGTCGAGCGCAATAAAAAGTTAACTAGATTTTTATTTTCGCAATGATTTCATCTTTGGCTCCGAACAAGTTCGATGCGATTTTTTCCCAAATCACTTCGACGAGAACGACGGAGTGAAAGGGGGAGTGAGAGAGTGCGATGGGAGGAGGCCGCGACAAAATCAGCGACGGCGACAACGACAGCAACAACACGACAACAGCCGGCCAATGAGGCCTCCGTGAAAGCCTCTTACGGCGCCATAAAGAGCCGAATCCGTCGGGAGCCTCGTAAAACCGCAGCCAACGGCTCGACTGCATTCGGAGAAGATTTTAATCATTGCATCGGCTGTTTGGAGAAGAATCCATAAAAAGAAGCCTCTTTCGGAAAGTCCGTCAACGGAAACGCCGGACCGTAAACTAATGAAGGCTCCTCTGGGAGGGGGGCCTCGGGGACGGAGGCGGGCGGACTCTTTGGGGACAACAATAAAGGCCGCATTATAAGCAACAACAGCGACAACAATAACAACAGCACTTTCATTGTGTCGCCGTTCCTGTGGCTTCTCCGTCCCGCCGTGTGCTTTTACGGCCTCCAAATGGTGAATAAAACGATCGTTTCGCCTCGGCGGAGCATTGTGTCGAAGGCGAGGCGGTCGGCGAAGGCGATCGAGGGGAAGAGCGAGTGCTGGGGAGAGGGAGAGCGATCGAACTATAAGCGATTGGCTTAAAGGTGAGAATGGAAGAGGTTTCTATTCAATAGGGAGCCGAGAAGCGCAGGCTGAGGTGCCCTGAGCGCGGCTCAGAGCGGTCTTAGGAGCTCGAAATGCTGGGGGAGGGAGCGCGGTCGGCCCAGACCCGGCCTGGGGCTCCGGATCAATCGGCGGAGATCAAGTTGTCAGGCCGCAAGGGAGATGGTCAATATTTTCCCTCATAAATTGGACTTTGGCAAGTGTTTACAGCGCTCGGGCCCTAAGCCCCGGATTTATGGGTGGGAAAAGCGGGTGATAATTGAGGCTGAGAAGGGCCTAAGAGGGGCACAGACGGGGAGCGACAGGCAGAGAGCGGGGAAGGTGTGAGGGGAGGGGGCGGGGGCTCGAGCTAAAGCGTGTAAATTGAGAACTCAATGGAGGGCTTGGGGGATTTTCCGGACCGGGAGCCGATTTTCGATGGGCTTTTAAGCGATGTGCGTTGAGGGGTCAGTGGTCATTGTTGTGGTTGTTGTTGTTGTTGTCTTTGTCTGAGCGTAACCTGTGATCGAAATCGACGTCACGTTTGGAAAGTTCGGCCGAGGGATTTGGTTTTTCTTCACATTTTTTGAGAAATTTTCGACAAAATATGCAGAATGTTGCACATGGATGATGGGAGACAGGCAACAGCAACATCACCATGATCTTCATCAGCTCTTACCACGACAGCAACTGCTGTTGCAGCAACAGCCACCGAGCAACGCCACAGCAACAAATCCAACCGCAACCTTCTCATTAGCATTTCCTTCGGAAGCCCGTCGCCGCCGTCCAGAAACCGCCTCCAACGGCACAGGCCGCCGTCGCCGTCTCCGCCTCCGCCTCCGTCTCCCTCTCGCTCTCGGTTCGCTCGTTACTACTCCCACCTCCCTCGCGCCGGCCGCCTCGGTCCTGGGGCGACAGCGCGCAAGTCTGAACGCGAGGCTCGTAAAGAGCCTGCTAAGCAGCGATGACTATCGCCGCAACAACAACAGCAAATACCTCTAGAACAACAACAACACCAAGAACAGCTATTATCACGATAACAACAACCTCTACGACAACAATTCACCCGGCGCGGAGGCGATGAAGGGGAGGTGGTGGAGGTCAGGGCAAAAATATGTCATAAAGTCTGAGTGAAGAGCGCTCGAAGCCAGACTTGAAACAAAAGAAGTGATGCGGGAAAGAGACAGACGGACTCAGGCGGCGGCGGGCGGTCGCCGACGAAAGCGTGGAAGGAGTGGCGGGGATGGGGCCAAGAGCGGGGGTCGAGCGGTCGACCTGGAGGAACGAAAGCCAGGCAAAGATAGGAAGATGTCGAAAAAACAGAAATGCAGAAGGCGAAGGAAGAGAAGAGGGCGGTGAAGGTGAAGTGGGGGGGACGAAGAGGGAGAAAGAGCGGCCGAGACGACCGGGGAAGGGGGTGGGGAGTGGTGGCTGTAGCGTGAGGTGAGGAGCCGCGAGCCAAAGTGGGGAAACACGATTATGCATAGTTAATTTCTAATTCGACATGTGAAGCGCAGCTGCACGACCCACTGGCAGGCGATGGCGACGGAAGAAGAAGAACACGGGGGGTCAAAGGGGGCCGAGGAAGGGGGGCCGAAGAAAGGCGGCCGAGGAAAGGCGGCACGTGACGGGAGAGGTTGGTGGTCGCGGCCCCCGAACGTAAGCCAGAGTCGGTGACCGGAGGACTCCGGGCCATGACCGACTGCTCCGACGACTCCGGACCCAACTACTCTCTCTCTCCCTCTCTCTCCCTCCCTCCCTCTCCCTCTCTTTCCCCGCCCGCATTGTGGTCTGTCACGGCTCTGTCGACGTTAAGTCGGGCTCGGGACGCGGCATAAACTTTATGAATGTCATATCTGTCGTCATCGTCTTTGCTGCTGCTGTTGCTGTTGTAGATGCAGTTGTTCGTGTTGTTGTTGTAGGTGTTGTTCCCGCTGTTGCCTCGTCATGGCTTTTCTTTTTTCTCCTTCCTTTCTGTCCTCGTCTTTACTGCGGACTCGTGAGCGTCACTCATGACGTTCGGCTACCGAATTTTCATGCCAAGCTAAGCTTAAAAGGTTCTGCATTTGTTTATTTTCTTTCTCTCGCTGGGCTTGAGTTCTTTATTTTTGTTCTTATTTCCCGCTTTTGTATGAATTTGTGTTTGTTATTTGGAGATTTTTCTCGTATTTTTCTGAATTTTTGATTTTTACTTTTCGGGTTTATTTTTTTCTTACTTTTTTGTTTTTCTTAATTTTTTTCAGAATTTAAATAATTTACTTTTTCTATACGGATTTTTTTTTTTTGGTAGTTTTGGGTATTTTGTAGTATTTTCTTGAGGAATTTCGTGTGGTTCGTTCTGTGTTTTTCCCCGTTTTTTCCGCCGCCTCTCCCTCCCACCCCTCGCCGCATACCCCTCTAATTCCGTATTCCGCTCCCGGCCGCGCTTATCGAATGCATCATAAAACAATTTCCATAAAGCGTGCCTTCGAAATGCGGCCAGACGCATAAACACGACCGGGGTCGGGGTCGTCGCAAGGGTTCTGCGCGGTTTCGAAGACCCGGAGACGAAGCCGAACCGACGACGTCAGAGTCAAAGAGGAGGAGGAGGAGGTTGGGGTCTTCGTGATTATCGGTCATTGGGCTCGGGAACGACTCAGAATTCCAGAGGCGCATCTGGTGTTCTCGAAAATTGCCTTCGATCCTCCCGAGCTCCCAGACGAGGCCTGAAGGAGCCATGGAAGAGATGGATTTTTAGAGTTCGAACTCGTAGATGCCAATCGCAGCTGTTGGATGATACGCGTCACAAGCAGATGCAGTTGGATTCAAGGCCAGATCGTATAATTGAAATTGGTAAAACCCCAGGCGGAAATGCCTTTGCGGAAGTTCTTTTGAAGGTTTCCCGAAATTAAAAGTGCCGAACGTGTCTCGGCCGTGTTCGATCTGGACCTGTCGAATGCACGTCGGTGACGAAAATGAATTCGAGAGGTGTTTGAGAGAAGCAAAAGTCCATGGAGGGAGCTCGTTCTGCACACAAATGCATTCAGACGTGTGCATGTGTGTGCGGGAAGTTCGCAATCTAATTGCATTAAGATTCACAGCCAGTGAAAATGTATCTGGCAGATGCCCTTGGCCGATGGCTCAGACTCAGTTTCGGTCCCAGCCCTCGGTCTCCGGATCTCGACTTCTTTTCGACCCTTGCTCTCTGCGGACGGCTTCTGATTGCTCCCTGCGCTCCAATCCGGAACCAAGGCTGCTCCCTGCAGATGCCATCGGACAACGACATGTATCTGACAGATGCGTCCAGGGGAACGCCTTTTGCCGCCTTTTCGCCGCGACTTCTGCCCTCGCCCACGACTCCATGGTCGGTCGTGGTCTCTCGGTCGTCAATTTCCGGTCGAGGACGCGGATCTCGATCCTGTCGCGCGCATCCTGCGGACACAGGCGACCCGAGGCGAGGTCGACGACTTCGCTCAGGTTCCTGCATCTCACCGCGCTTCAGCCGCACTCGCCACATCCTCACCACAGCCGGAGCCGGAGCCGGAGTCAGAGCCAGAGCTGAAAAACTCTCGCCACATTCGTCGGCCACGCGACGCCGTCGTGGCCGTGCGGCTGGGGCTGCTGGTGATTTTTCGCATTCCCGCGAAAGTAGAACACTTTCGGATCCGCCGCGCCCTCCGGCGGCGCAGCCCACGTCTCGCTTTCGTGCTTTATTATTCAAGGCATTCAATTCTGAAATTGAAATTGAAATCAATCAACGTTGCATTCTAATAAAACCGCAGCATCCGAACGCGGTCCCCGCCGCTGCCGTCGCCGGCCCCGCCCTGCGCCCGCAACACACACCCACAGACACGACCGGATCCCAGGCGTTTACAAAGCGCTGCACCATAAATTGTTGATTGCGCGCATTTTGAGTGCCACAGTGGGGCGCACGAAAGTCGGGCGCGAAAGTCGGAGCGACTCCGACTCAGCTGCACTCGGTCTCTCGGGAGTGGCTTCGGTTCTACTTGAGGAAAACAAACTTGCCATGAAGAATGAAATTAGAAATTTAAAAAATTTTATTTAAACTGTGAACAATAGGAAGTAAAAAATCAAATTAACTACAGAAGTCCGTAAGAAAATATTAAAAAGTCATTAAAAATTATTGAACAAATTAAACCTTTGAAAAAGTAAGAAAAAATACATGAACATTGAAAATTGAAAAAAAAAATTTTAATTTCAAATAGTGTAAAAGTGAGAGAAATTAAAATTTCAACAGAATGCAAGCAAATAAAAAACAACGAGAATATTTCAAATTACCAAAAACATAATCACAAACAAATTAGAGGAAAATAATAAAAATAGAAAAATAAATTCTATATGTTTTTAACAGAATTAAAATAATAATAAAATAAAAATTTATACAAAATTTGTTAACGTTTAAAAAATTTTGAAAATATTAAGAAATATAGAAAAATATTAGAAAAAGAGAAAAAAATATATAAAAATTTAGGAATTTTTCGTTTTCATCCAGTTCAACCCGGTGAACGTTGGTGAGTTGGCGAAAACCAAGCTTTCCAGTGAAGTTGCCGCCGTTTGTGGACTCAGCGAAGAGCGGCGATTTGCCCCACGGTGCGCGGAGCCGCTGCCGCTGCCGCTCGAAAGTCGGTGCTTTCGTGCCGCCACATAATGACGAATGCGGCAACGACGAGACGCGCGAGCTGCGAGTGCGAGTTGCGGGCTCGAGTACTTGTTGCGATGCGATTGAGATGCGCTCGTATCTGACGGATGCATTCCAGCTGGCACACGGCACACACACACCGGCACCGGCACCGGCACCGACCCAATCGCACGTTCATTCATCGCATCGCATCGGATCGGGTCGCGGTTCTCTCGCTCCACCTTCGCTCGTTCGCCGCGTCGTCTTGTTCTTCTTCGCCGCTCTCCACTTCCACCTCCACCTCCACTTCCACTCCGCGAGCTAATTGTTAAGACAAATCATTCGCTAATGGATCTTTAGATACTTCGCCGTACGTGCGGATACGTAGATACAACACAGCAGCGACAACAACAACAGCAACGGCGCAGCTGCGGCGCTGGGGAGGTCGAGGGGCGACCGCGGGGACGCAGGCGAGAAGAAGACGACGGAGCCCGGCAACACAGTTCCCGCTGTCGATGTAACGCATAGATACACCGAGCGCCGAGCGCGTATCTGGCAGATGCACGATGCGTTGCGGCATTCGAAATTAAATAAACAATTCATCGGAATCGCATCGCGTCGGGACGGAGTGAATGAAATGAATTGGATTGAGTTGAGTTGAATTGAATTGCAACGAAATCAAATGAAAATTCATGAAAGCCCATGAAATGCTTTTTCTCCTTCTGCTCTTCGCCGGAGTCGTTCTTGTTGTTCCTATTATTGTTCCTCGTGTTGCTTTTGGCCAACTCGTCGCGCTTTACGACCCATCGCGAGGAGATGCAACTTTCTGCCCCCCTCGGCCCGCTCTCTGTGACGGCCTTTGCTTTCCACTTGAAGCGGTCTCGGTCGCGGCTCGGCCGCAGTTTCGGCGGATGCTGCGGCGAGGCGCAATTTTAGAGGCCATTAAAGTGCAGCCGCCCGCCCTCGACCTCCCGCACTCCGTTTTATTTCGCGGTCGTCGCTAGCTGATCGTCCGGGCTCCGTCCAGGTAGGCGGACAAATCCGGAATTTCCGGATAATTGTTGCATTCGTAATAACGACTTCTTTCTCTCCCGAATATTAGGGATCTTCTCTTACCTCCCTCCCTCCCTCCTTCTCTTCCTCCCCCACCTGCGCTCCACCGCCCAGGCCCCGTGAGGCTCGCGGGACCCCCGTCGTTTGGTCACCAAATTTATGGCGACACTTGCCGCGACCTCAGAGGCCTCTCGTCCCCATCGCTCACAACACGCTCGGCTGTTGTTCATCCTTTATTGCCGTTAAATTCGCCGTGATTTATTCAGCCTCCCCCTCCCCCTCCTCCGGCACGGCCGTCGTGCGATGTTCTGCTGGCGAAAGGTTTAATGTTTTAATTCGCTTCAAAATTTATAATTTATGCAGCTCCTGATAAACAGAGCCAGAGCCAGAACCAGAACCAGAGCCAGAGCCCAGATTAAAGAGCAGTTCATAAATTATATTTTGCCAGATGTAAATTTCGCCGCGCGATTTCGCCGAACAGCGGTTTATTTTTTCCTTTTTTCCTTACAACTCGTTGGAGGTCGCATCCCGCGGTGGGGCCAGGACGAGGTGAGCGAGGGGCAGATGGCGGTCGACCGAATGGCACGCCTCGCGAGTGGGGATTCATTATTATTCGGCTGTGATTAGCTCAATAAAGGGCTCAACTACAATCAAGTGCAGAGAAAAACCACGGAAAATAGAACGTCCATGTAGGCGGAGGAGAGATTTCAATCGACAATAGAACAGATACCAAAATAGTCGAAAATTGTGCTAAACATGGCAGAGGAAGCCTTTTTTGAACAAGTTGTGGAAAAAAGCAGGCAAAATCGTTTGAAGCGGAAAAACTCACGGCGTGCAACTTTTCATAATGAGCAACTAATTTATTGCCTTCGATCCGCCCGCCCTCCACGTCGTGCTGATTCAGCAAAAAGGTGTTTTATTACTTCGGCTCGATTTTTATTTTTTGAAATCCTGTAAATTGTTGTCGAAGCCATTAAAAAGGTGCTCAAATAAATTCAATTTGATGGCTTTCATAAATAACAACGAAACAGACCATAAAACCAATGAAACTACCATGGCACTAACAACAACAACAACAGCAACAGTAGCTTGAAAAAGACAACAACTGGAACTCAACAACAGCAGGAACACGAAGAGGAAGAACTTTAATAACAACAACAAGGACAGTAATAAACAATAAATTAATGTGTATCAGAAACAAATGAAAGCAGCAACAACAAGGAAATGAGACGAGGACGAAGACAGGACAACAACAGCTACAACAGCAACAGCAACAACATCACATGAGGGACGTCGGTCTCACGGCATCGACGGCGCGGGCTGCGTCCAGGAGCGAGCGACAGGATCACAAGGCGGGAAGGAGAGCGAGACAGGAGCGGGCGAAGGAGACGGAGAGAGGGAGCAGGACAGCAGCAGAAGCAGGAGCGGGAGCGGGAGAGAACGCCGTGCATTAGCATTTCCGGTTTCCGGTTTTCTTAACACTTGAGTCGGGACCCGACAGCCTTTTGTCGAGCAAAAGGATCAGGAGCAGAACGAGCACAAGAATGAGGAGAAGAAGAAGGGGAAGAGGAAGGCGAAGGCGAAGGAGAGGAGAGAAGGGACAGCAGCAGCAGTCGTCAGGATGCAGCGAGTGACAGAGCCAACCGGAAGGGAGATGGACGAAGGCAGGGGCGAGACTGAGAGGCCGGGGCAGGAAGCGAGGTTGGATCCAACAATAATTTGCATAAACATATGCAGGCGACGATGACGATGACACGAGCGAGCCGCGGAGGTGTGGGCGAGAGCGCGGGAACGGGAGAGGGAGGGAGAGACCAGTATCCAGCTAAGGACATCGGCGGGGGAGACAGGATAGAGAGGAAAGGGAGGGGGCGACGTCAGGCGCGTCGTTCGTTTTGCTGGCAATTTCCCGGAGCCCGTTGAGCCGAGGCTCAGCCCAGAGACGTGGGCGGCGGACGAGGCGTGGGGGGGGGAGTGCAAGAGCGAGCGGCAGGGAGAAGGAGAGAGGGAGATGGCGATGGCGATGGCGATGGTCGTCGTCTGCCGAATGACGCAATGCTTATGAAAATAAGAAATCCCGCCTGAATCACTGCATGTCAACGTGTTGTCAACGATTTTCTTGCTCCCACCTCCCTCCCCCCTCTCTTCCTCCCGCCACCACGGTGTTGTTGTGGTCCTTTTAGCCGACAGGATGCTCTGTAGCCCGGCAGGATGTTCATTCAAACAGTTTATATTGGCAGCTGACAGAAGCAGCAGCGAGGCGGCGGCGGCGGCCGAAGTCGAGTCGAAGCTGCAGCAGAGGCAACTCGGATGTGCTGGAGGTGTCGGCTCGCAGGCGGCGGGGCGGGGCGGTGTCGGGGGCGTGGCCAGGGGTCAGGAGGGGGCGCAGCCTGCGGGAAGCCGCTCGCTTCGCATGCGAAACATGTTCGGTCCAACATTTTGTTGACATTCGCATGAGTGGCTGAGCTTCGGAGGCCTTAAATGTCGTGCAGTCGGCAGGTGAGGGGAGCGAGAAGGACGTGCGTCCAGAGCGAGACGGAAATACGGCCGTTGCAATGGGAAGAAAACGAGGCAGAAGTCGGTGCGGATTTGAAGAAGACGGCAGGGAACTCGAAGGTAACGGGAAGGAAGTTGGACAAAAGGCATCTGTGGGGGGGGGGAGTTGGACCGAGGAGAGGGTGCAGGATCGGAGAAGTATCGAGCCAAGTGGTCACTGGAGAGGGGCGGGGACGCAGAAGGGCGGGCGGACGGACAGAGGGAGGCGGCGAAGGCCCCGAGGTCGGGACGTGCATTCGAGCGAAAGGTAAGGCTTGCGACAGACCGACAGGCCAGGAGGCGGGCCGGCGGATCGGGTGAGGAGTGCTGGACATATTGACGGCAGATGGAGAGAGGGAGGGGGAGAACCCAGCTGGAGAGAGACAGAGAGCGAGCGGCAGGCTCTCGGGAGTCCGGGCGCCGGCTCGACGAACCGGAAGAACGTGAGCGAGACGAGGCTCGGAGCCAGGAGCCAGAGGAAGATCCAAATTCAAAGCGTCGTTGCTGTTGTTGTTGTTGCTGTGCTGGGCTGGGCATGGCCAGAGGACGTTGCAAGGGCCGGCGTTGTTGTTGTAGTTGCAATACGACAATCACGCAAGAATTTTCCGGATTCGCCGTAAATTATTCGAAAAATTGATCAAAACCTTACCAGTGCACGACGTGAAAACAAAGCCAAAGACAAAGTCAGCGCAGTCGAACTCACCTGGAAAGAGACAAGAGAAAAATGCACGATTATTGCGGGTGGCAACGCTGGCGAGATCGAAGAAGCTTTCGACTAATCGTGTGGGCAGATAACGTTCATTGTTCATTGTTGTTCTTGGAGTGAGGAGCCAGCGGCGAAAGCTCTCGGAGCTCTGTTGAGTTTTTAATAAATTTTGTGCCCGCCTCGTCTTCGTCGCCCGCTGGCAACGCGAAGTCGTCGAGCCGAATCGCACACGGTCGCCGAGTCGAGGCGACGTCGTCAACGCCACCAACGGCGACCCCGACAGCGACGGCGACGGCGGCCAATCGACGACAGCGACAGCGACGGCGGCCAATCGACGACAGCGATCGCGAGCTTTTCGTCGACTGTCACCCTGTGCGCGACAGTTGCCGAGGCACTGGAGGCGCGAATTGCGTCGCACACCAGCGCGGGACACTGAGAGAAATCGGAGCAATGCAAAGACGCGACGTTGATTTTTTCGATGTGGAAATAAAATGAGTTTCTTTAATTGTTTTTCGATTTTTTCGGTCAAATTTAGACAAATTGGAGTAATAAATATTTGCTGATCGACAAAATTTTGAGAAATTGCTTATATTTTTCAATTGACTTTTCTGGACATCAAACATGAGGTGAATATCGGAACTTCTAAAATTCTTTATGAAATATTTGAAAATTGAAATTTCGAAATTTCAAAGAATTTCACATTGACATCGTTGACTTTGAATGTTGTTGAAGTCGCAAAAAGCATGAGTGAGCAGAATAATTATTTTCTAATCTGTAAGAACGTTAATTATTTTCTAATCAGAGAACTTTGAATTTATTCGAAAATATCAGAATATATATGAATATAATAATACAAATGTTGATTTCTAGAAGTAAAATTTCATTATTTATTTTCCGGAACACGGTCGGTAAATGCTTTCTATGCCACTTGAAAACAACGTACATAACTACGGACCTTTCACATTTCCCCTAAACACTGACAATTTCCTCTCTCCCTCTCACTCTCACTCTCCCCCTCTTCCGTTGGCCGGGAAACGTTCTCGGCCGGAAGATTTTGCTCCGCGAATCTTTGTCCGGACCGAGGCCCGGAGTTGCGGAGCTTCGCAGGCTGACCTGCAATTGTCGAGCTGCGGCCACGTGCGCCTGTGTGCGTTCGTGAGCGGGCGGCTGTCGACATGTGAGGTCGGGTCCTGCGAGGGTGTGGGTGTGGGTGTGTGTGGCTGTGGGTGTGGGCGTGGCTGACGCATTGTCGACGGCGTCCTTTGGAGCCGCAGGAATTGAATAGTTGTTGTTGTTGCTGTAGTTGTCCCTCGGTCGAGGTGTGCGTGTGTCGTCCGTCCGTCCGTCTGCTGGTGTGCGTGCGTGCGTGCGTGAGAGCTCGTTCGACGCGTGCCCGGGTGTGAGGGATTGTGGGCATGTGCTCGTGTGCGTGCGTCTGTGTGCGTGTGTGTGGGTTTCGTCGATTCGATTCAAACCTGAGCCAAGCCGAGCGAGAATGCGAATCTAACGAATCATGAAATACGATAATTGAACCATATTCAGTTCTCTCCTCTCTCTCCCTCTCTCTCCGTCTCCCTCTCTCTTTCTCCCTGTCCCTCTCTCGCCTCGCCCCGTCTTGTGCTTCCCTTTGTTGTGCGGAATAATAAAATGCCGCTTCCTCTTCTTCCTCCATCATCGACGGCGTCGACTTTTATAACTACAACAACAACTACAACAACGACAACTACAAATACTGCTCTCGTTGTTGTTGCTGCTAATACAGACGTTGTTGTTGTTGTTGCTCTAATTTAGGTTCTACCGTTGTTGCTGTTGTTGCCCTGACTATTCGGCTTCGGCTTCGGCTTCAGCTCGGCTCTCGTTGCGCGGCGGCCAGCGGGCGGCGTTGCCACAGGGACGGGTCCGCACCGCGGCTGGGGAGGGTGGGGGCGGTGGGAAAATCGCGTTCTGTTCATCTTGCGAAAATATTCCCGAAAATCTCGTGGTTTCCCGAATTCATTCCAGAACATTATTGCATTAAATTACACAGTTTAAGCTTGTTGCACTTGTGAAGTAACAAAAAAAAAATAATATTTTAAAGTATTAAAATAATTTGTTTCTGAATTTGAATCCTAACACTAGAATGTGTTTTTCAATGGTTTACACCTTCTCACATTTTTCCAAATTATTTCGGAGATTTATTTTTGTTTATTTTTGTGGTATGGAATTTTTTTATTATTTTTATCAATTTCTGAACAGTAACAAATTCTCAAAATTCCTCCACTCCACACTCCGCAAATATGCATACTGAATATTAAATTGCGATTCTTGAAAGAAAATATATTTTCCATGAAATTACATTACTTTTCGATTTTCATTCCCAGTAATTTTTCGTGTTATTTTGATGCTGTTGGCCGTCCCGAAACCCGATACCTTCGAGAACTTCTATGTTTTCCCAGCGATTGCATCGGAGTTCGGCTTTCGTATAAGTCCAAGGAACTTTAAAGTTTTCTCTGTATTGTCTGCAACCTCCCAAAACGGCTTCCAATTGACCCTCCTCATCTCTCCTCGCCCTCGCCAACCACGAGGAAATGGGGCATGGTTTCGGCCAAATTTACTCCCGGCGCCCGCAATGGTCCAGGTAACCGGCAATAATAGCGTCTACAACAACAACAAGCACACAACTTCCAGTGCCTCCTGCCTCCACCTACAACAACGACAACAACCATTGACATTCCCACATGGCTGCGACGCTCGCGACCCTCATTAGAGCGAGAGAAGGATCGCCAGAAGAAAACCCCGAGTAGGGGGAGGGGGGAGAGAGCAGAGGAGGACGATGGAAATAATGGACATGACGCAGGAAATGAAGGAGGAGATGGGGAAAAACTCGACTCGCAACGGAGACCGGCCGAAACCAGGCCGAGGGTGCGAGCGAATCGTGCTGTAAAGATTTCCATTAGGCCCACTCGAGCGGAAGGAGGGACATTGGACAACAATAAAGGCAACAGCGAGGACAATTGAAAGTACAACAACATTTGATAAAACGACAACAACAACAACAACAGAAGAAAAAATGCGGCCCAAGGTGCATGCAAAGCCGACTAATGATGGAGCAAACGAGCGAGGACCAGACGAGGACGAGGACGAGGACCAGAGGCCGATGAGGAGGTGGGGAGGGCTTGACAGGGGAGGAAGAAAGTAGGAAGTGGGGGTTGGAGCCGGCTGTCGTCTCCCATTGTGGCCCAAATCCGGGCCTGGTCCCTTCGTTGACTCTTAACGAGCGAATGCGTCCAGGATTTAACTTTGGGTCGAATTTTTCCAATTCTATGATTTTGCTCCTCCCTCCCACTCGCTCATAATCTCCTCTCCCTCTACCTCTCCCTCTCGCTCCTGCTCGAACTCCATGCCCCCATCGCCTCTCTGTCTGTTGTCATTTTTCTTCTCCTTCGGAGCACTTGATTGCGACTGCGAGGGCGGGGAAAATTAAGCGAAAATTTCGTCAACGACGCCTACAGAGAGCTCGTGAGGAAAGAGGAGAAGAGCGAGAGAGAGAGAGAGGGGGGGCGAGTCTAAAAACATCGCTCTGACGTGTGGCCTGGACTCGAAAGTTGGACGCATGTGGCTGACAGTGGATTTCGGTGGGCGGTTGGCCACGGCCTCCGATGGTCGCCGCTGCCGCTGCCTCTGTCGTTGCCGTTGCTGCCATTGAGGTCGAATGGGCCGAGCCGCAGCCGTCGTGGCCAGCTGCGTGCGGCCGGCCCTCGAGGGCTTCGACTCCGACTCCGACTCCGACTCCGGCTCCTGCTCCTGCTCCGGCCTCTCCTTCTGCGTTCCATGTTCGCCCCCTGCTGCAAATAGGAGGAACCAGAGGACATCCTGTCGTCCCTCGATGTCCATGGGACATGTGGAACTTGTTAACATCGCTAAGGACGATGCCAGAAGTCCTCGGGTCGCTGTTGACTTCGAACTCGACTGAAATTGTGGGTTTTCTCTTAGGGTTTCGACTTTATTGTTCGCTTCAGGTTCTCTACAGATAAACACAGTATGGAATTCTAATATATATCTTTAAACTAGATGCTAAGTGGATTCCATGTCATTCCACTAGTTTGCTACGCTTGCACTAAGAGCAATTTTTGTCAAATTGTTTCTACATATCTACAGCTGCTGCAATTGGATATTTACAAATATATTTTTTACACAAATGCCTTATCACTAGTGATCATATAATATAATGAAACATTTTTCCTGACAAAGCCACGAACATTTAGTAATCTGTTCTATTTCTATCAACTACATTGTAAGGCTATAATGTTTTAAACAAATTCTCCCACGATACCCTCGAGCACATGTTCTGAGAAAAACTCTAATTTCGGCACACTGAGTCGAGTTAATTAATTAAATTTAAAAAGTCGAATTAATCTGTTCGCAATCGTCGTCTGGTGCCCGGTCTGGGCTCCTTTGCTAATGCCATTTCCCCATTATTCGGTGCTCCTTCATTAATTCTACGTTTCCATGGCTCCGGCTCGATTTCCATTGTCTGCTGCGTGAAAAGCACTAATTGCTCGTGCCTTTGACTGAATTTCACCACCCTCGCCGCTCCGCCGCCCCCCACAGCGAATTCACCGAACCCTTTCTCTCACTTCTCTATCTCTCCCTCTCTCTCTCTCCCTCTGCCAGCGCCGCCAGAGCGCAGTGAGTCACGGTGGCAACGCCGACGACGCGCGAGGGAACCCGTGGCAACGACACGCAGCGGGTCGCGAACGCCTCGCGTGCTTTCGCAATGACGCGAAGGCGACGGCGACGGCGGCCGAGGGGGCGTCGATCACTTGTTATCACATTTCTTTATCATTTCATTCACTTCGAGGTTTCTCTATGATTTCTTTGCTGTCTTTGTTAGTTTTTTAGAACATTTCGAATTTCATATCAAATTTCATATTTGAATCGATTTTGTACGATTCCTATTTTATATGAGTAGTATTTATTGCACTTGAAAGTTCGTATTGAAACTTGAACGACTGAGTTTAATTGGTGTTTTTGTTGTATAGCTTTTAGGACCGTCTCAGGATTTCGTACTTCATACGCCTGCTGTAATTTTTTGCAATTTATTTAACCCTTTTACTCATAATTTAGAGTGTTTCATTTTTATTCACCTTTTACTTTATTTAATTTTTTGTCGTCCACATTTACTTCGAAGACCGATTTCAGTTCTTCGCTCGTTCACGTCGTCAGCACCGTCTGCAGCTTCCAGTCGCTGGGACTCTGCACCAACTGCTGCTGCTGCTGCTGCTGCTGGTGCTGCGAGCGGTGCCTCGTCCTGGCCGGCCGGCGGTCGAGCGGGCGCAAGAGGCCGCCCACGTAGAGGGCGGAGAGGAGGGCGAAGGCCACGCCCAGGAGGCCGCCGGCCAGGACGTCCGACCAGTGGTGCCAGTAGTCGACGACCCGCGAGATCGCCACCGACCAGGCCAGCATCAGGAGCGCGAACTGCAGCAGGTGCCGCAGGAAGCGGCAGGCGCTGGAGCCGCGGCTGCGCCAGACCGCGTGCACGTAGAAGCAGAGGAAGACCATGGCGTAGAACGAGAGGGACGCGTGCGCCGACGGGAACGAGACCTGCAGCTCGAGCAGCTGCTCCGGCGTCAGCTGCCGGTTCGTGCACTCGTAGTGCTCGATGTAGCGCCGGCGGAGGCCGGTGGCCTGGTGTGGGTCCGGGTCGGGGTCGTCGCAGCGGCTGCCGTCGGCGAGGCGCGGCTGGCAGGCGGCGAAGAAGTGGGGCCGCAGCCGGCCCACCAGGCGCTTCGTCAGCTCGGTGCAGAGGTAGGTGGCGAGGAAGCCGAAGCTGAAGGCGGCGGCGCGGGGCCAGAGGTTGCGCAGATACCGGCGCAGCTGGAAGTCGTTGCAGACGCGGATCACCTCGACGACGGCGATGAAGAGCAGCGGCATCGCCACCACGCACAGCGACAGCATCGGGATGCTGATCGTGCACTCCGTGTAGGGGTAGCGCAGCGAGTCGTCGTCGCAGAAGAAGCCGCGCTGGTGGGGCCGCATGGTGGGGCGGATGCAGGCGACAATGATGACGGATCGGCGATGGACGGGTCCCTCGAGCCACTTGCAATCGCCCCAATATTATTCACAGTTCTTCACTAACTGCGTTATGGTTGTGTCGAATAATTCAGACTCGTTTCGTGTTATGGAAATATAACTGCAGAAATATTTTCGTATTGCGTTTTTTCCTGTTCTGCCTGCTGCGTCAATGGCAAATTACATCACAATTCCTCACTTCTCCTTCATTAGTTTACATCGGCTTATTCACTCTACTTCAGGTCCAAGTTCGCCGTACTTGCGTTGACCTCCGGCCTTCTCTGATGTGTTCCCTACTGCGCAATCCCAGGGACCTCTCGAAGCTCTAGGTACGCGGCTTTATCTCTCCGGTGCCGACAATTCGGTGCAAGCAACTCGACTGCTTGCAGTTCGCCGCGGTTTCCGCGAGCCTCAGCCTCAGCCGCGGGGGTGGATCGCAATGCGAAACAAGTGTTTTTTGCACAACACCGCGAAAAGAAGACGGCGGCAGAGAGAATTAAAAACTTAATTGATATCAGTGGAGCGACACTTGTGCGTTTCCTCCAGATCCACTGGCGACTGATCTATGATCTCCGCATACTCGGCGACAAATTGTCTTTTTCGTATCTCTCTTGTTTCTGCTATTGTTGTAGTTGTTGTCCCGTTCCCTGTCTCTTGCTCTGTCAAGCAACTTTTTTATTCAGTTCAACGCAACAGTTGTGCCTGGCATTTGCCTGCTTATTAGCAAATTTATGTTTGTTTTGCATACATTTTGCTCATTGAATTTTATTTGCAATCGTATTTGTTTTCATTCCGAGCTTGTTTCTGCCTTTGTTTCTGTTTGTTTTGGTGGCCGTCGGTGTTATTAAATTTCGGAATAGAATATCTGCGTTATCAGCCACAGAGGCGTGTTCGACAACAACAATTAGCAGTGGGAACAAGAACGACAACAAGTTGTCGAAAACCGCGAAGCACGCGCCGCCACACCGAAGGCCTTTCACTTGCCGGGTTTCTTGAGATAATCGATAGCGAGCGGATTGATTGCCAGTGAAGAGGGAAACGGGGATAGGGAAAAAATAATGAGGAATTTCACCATAAAGTGACTGCTATAAATTCTCGGAAGAACTCTATTTTTAACTCCGCTCTTTTACTACGCGCGTATTTTTAATTAAAGATTTCCTCTCCACACTTCTTTTAAAATTTTCCTTTCCGATTTACTTTTTCCTTTGGTTTCTTTTCAGTTGTATTCCTTCAGTATAATTTCTTAATGAAATTGCTCTGTTTGGCCTCGTGTTTTTCTCCTTTTTGGGTCAGGTTTTTGGAGATTTATTTTAATGAAATTGTTTTTATTTCACTGCTAATGGCACCTTAGGCCGCTTTTGTCACTCTGGCTGCTGGTTGTTCTGCGACGTTTTCGATTCCCTTGGAATTTTTCACTCCCTCGCTCGGCGGCGCCTTCCACGCGTCTTATCGCGGCCGCAATCACTGGGTTCTGAGGTGCTCGAATTTTTCCAACCTTTCGTTCCTGACGTCGTCGTCGCCGGAATTCGCTTCATTTGGTCGAATTATCAGCGATCTACTGGCGAATAATGTTTGGCTTGTCGGTGGCTTCCACTCACACCGATCCATCAGCGCCACCGCCGCCGTTCGGACAGCAACAAAACACAGCAAATACCACTACTCGTGCATTGGCTGTAATCACCTATATACCAGTGCAATTACGTTGTACATAATTATCACCGAATGTTTCTGTCTAGAAAGCTCGCTTCACACATTGTTCTTGTGTGGTTTGTCGATCGCTGCTGTTGTTTTTGTTGTTGTTGTTGTTGTATTTACTGCTGTTTTATAGCTGTTGTTGTTGCTATTGATAAGCAATGTCAACAATTACGGCACGCTGTTTACGCTTAATTACACCAAGTGTAGACAATTGTACAACATTCATTGACCGACTGATTGTAGGAGGGCCGTATTGGATGATTGTCCGCCGCATAAAATGCGCTGATGGATTGGCAGAACGTGGGCTCAGGTGCTCAGCGAGCGGGCCGGGACCAGGGGGAGGTGGTCGGTAGAAGTCATTACCGTGATGAAAGCGGGTGATAAAAGAGGGAGAGGAAAAGATCCCACGCTGTGGGCAAGGAGAAACCCTCGGAGTGAATTTCCTCCGAAGAAAGTCTGAGGTAGACGATGGACCAGAAGTTGGATAAAAACTATTAAAACCATATTTTCTCATTCAGTTTAATGATCCTCCTCTATATCTCTGATCTCCCAACAGAAATGCCCACAAGTAGTGGTGTAATACAACCACTTTTCCTGTCTTTCAAGCCAGGATGATGATCCGTAATGATCCAGGACCATGGTATTCTTTCTTTCCTGAAGATCATGAAATCATGAGATCATGAGATTCCTCCGATGGTTTATTTGAATCGCTTCAGAACAATTATCGCATCCTAATTCACTGATTTGGAGAGACGTCCAGCAGAAAACGAAAATAATGCATTTTCTGGGACGTCTTCCCTGACCCCAGGGCAGCCCCTGACCAAGGTCGACCCTTCGTCATTCTCCGACCCTCGTGTGGCTCGTGTACGTGCTCGCATCGTGTTCCACGTTCCGAAGCCCCCAGGCCTCCAGGCGCCTCCCCTTCCCTCCCTTTCTCCGGCAGTGGATCTCGCTAGTGAAAGTTATATAACTACGGAGAGGTTCGCGTGGAGAGATTTCCTTTCCCCCAATCTCTCGCCTCGCTGTCTCCCTCTCTGTCGTTCCTTCCGTATTCACTGCCGCTTTCCCCCATCTCTCTCCCTCCCGCCTGCCATTCACCGATGATCTCCACCGATCACGGAGGTGGTGAGAATGAATTTCAATGAATTTCTCAACCTGTTCCCTTTGCCAGCAGGTTCGCTTCCTCGTGTATGCAAAGCACACGAGCGTCGCCGTCGTTGTGGGCGCGACGAAAGCGCGCAACAATCGAGAAGTCGCGGCGACGCCTGGGGCTTCGTTCGCCAACATTCGCGTGCAATGGAAACCGCATGCAACCGCCAGAACGAGATGGGAAGAGAGCGTGGTGCGGAGGGACGGAACGGGAGATGGAGAAGCCTTGCGGAGGAAGGCAGAGGAGGGCCGGAGGAGGATCCTTAATGGGAGGGCAGTTTTACGGCCCAAGGCGGCGAAGCCGGATCAAGAGCCGAATCGGGACAGCAAGAGCCATAGGGAGGGAACAAGGGCGATGCAGCCAGCCAGCGAGGGAGAGAGCGAGGGGCGGGAGGCGGGAGCTCCGTGGAGCCCGGTCTGCGCTTTTGGGGTTACCCGGTAAGACCTGCTCAGAGGTGATCAGCGAAGGGAGCGGCGAGCACGACGAGCACGACGGGCTGCAGCGAGGCGGCGAGCGACGGAGAGAGCGAGAGCGAGAGCGAGAGCGAGAGACCGAGGCCAGACCAAGACGTGTCCGAATTCGAGGCGCGTGAATGGGAAACCGGTTTCTGCGCGAAATCAAAAACTCGTATTAATCGTGGAATGCCTGCGGCCAAGCCGCGCAGCAGCAACAACGATGGCCAACTGGGGCAGGTGGGCCGACGGCGGGGCGGGGGGCGGGTCGTTGTTTGGTGGAATCACCAAACAGCTGAGCTCACGCCATGGCAACTGCAGCGAACGCGAGAGAGGGAGAGAGAGAGCGAGCCAGTCGCCAGCGAGCGCCGGCCGCGAGTCTGGAGCCGCGTCTGGCGGTTTCACGCTTCAGTCTTTGACGAGGCGCGGTTGCAGGAGTCCGAGAGCGAAATCGACAAAACCAGCGAGCTGGGAACGAACTCCCAAACAAACGCGAGCGTCGAGAAACCCCCGAGGACCCGAGGCACGAAGCTCGACACCCGGAAACGACACTCGAAAGTCGAAAGTCGAAAGGAGGAGCAGAAACCAGGACGAGAACGAGCGACATGTTCAAGTGGAAGCTGGCGGCCCGCACCGGGCTGGACCTGCTGGTCTTCGGGCTCGTCTGCTGCGCCGAGGTCGCCGTGCGCCGGTGGTTCGAGCCGGTGCGGCGCGGCTTCTTCTGCGGCGACGAGACGCTCCAGTACCCGCTGCGCCCGAACACCGTCAGCGTGAAGTCCCTGCTCGTGGTCGTCCTCACGGTGCCGCCCACCGTCATCCTCGCCGTCGAGCTCTTCAGGCGGCTCTCCCGACCCTCGTCGGCGGCGGCGTCGTCGCTGCAGGTGCGGCGCCGCCTGGCCGCCTGCTACCGGCACGTCGGCTGCTACCTGTTCGGCCTGGGCCTGACGCTGGTCGCCACCGAGGTGGGCAAGCGGGCGGTGGGCCGGCTGCGGCCGCACTTCTTCGCCGTCTGCCAGCCGCAGCTCGACGACGGCTCCAGCTGCGCCGACGCCAAGAACCAGGGCCTCTACATCGAGGCCTACACCTGTCGCAACGGCAACGTGACGCAGGCCCAGCTCGACCAGGTGGGCGTCTCGTTCCCCAGCGGCCACTCCAGCATCTTCTTCTTCGCGATGCTCTACGTCGCGCTCTACTTGCAGGCGGCGCTGACGACGCGCGCCTCCCGCCTCCTGAAGCACCTGCTGCAGTTCGTGTTCGTGCTGGCCGCCTGGTTCGTGGCGCTCACGCGCGTCGCCGACCACTGGCACCACTGGTCGGACGTGTTGGCCGGCGGGCTGCTGGGCGCGCTCGTGGCCGTCGTCACCGCCGTCTGCGTCGCCGACCTCTTCCGCACCGCCTCCGCCGGCGCGTCGCTGCGCCGCCGTGGCGCCGGGGGTGGCGGCGCCAGCGACCAGACGAAGCCGCACAAGCCCTCGACGGCGACGCCGACGCCGGTGCTGCCGTCCTACACCTTCGGCAGCATGCAGTACCTGCACGGCCAGCCCTACCACAACTACGGATACGTTCCGTAGCCGGAGCCGAAGCCGCCGTCGCAGCCGCAGTCGTCGCTCGGAGGAGCCGCGCCGCAGTCTTCGGAGAAAGTCGGACTTTCGCGAATTTAGAGTTAGTTCCATTGTACTTAAGTCGACTAAACTGTGTTCGGATTTTCGCCTGAGTTTAGTTTCGTGCATCAAAATTTTACTTCAATCGTTTTTCCTGCAATTTGGTGGTAACAGCTGTTGTTATATTTCTATAGATTTTTTTTGTTAAAATTTGCCATTTTTGCCAAATTTTCAGTTGGTTTCTTTTTGATTACTGAGGTGTTTTGTGCCCTCATTTAAAATTGTTTGTCGACTTCCATGTGCGTATTTTAATTTTGTATTATTCTTAAACATCACTTTATTTCCGATATTTAATTGTTATCACACACTTTTTAACTTTGTTAACTCTTTAACTATCTCAAATTCTGTTGCTATTAATACTCCACTTCTTCTACTGTGCTTTATACCTTGTATTTATGTCATTTATGTTAGGTAAATTATTCGATTCGCAATAAACTCGAGTCTTCTGCGTAGTGAGCGAGAAACGAGGTGTTTGTTTTTGTAATTCGCCAACCAAGACCCGGGGCTTCCCTGAGTCATGGGCCTGGCGGCGGTTTCTCAAATCCGGATTTTCATCGGCGTCGTCATCAGTTCTTCCACCTCAACATCGTCGGATCGTCGTCATCAAGGATTGGTCGATGACTCATCACGAGCGAGGCTGGATTGAAAACCTTTCGATGGTCTGCTGGCGGCGCGACTGGGGGCATTTGAAGGGCTTCAGAGATCGCTTCTGCCATTCCGAAGGCATGACGACATGCTGCCGCTCATTTGTTCAGGAAATCGTCACCGTTTCTCGCACTCGTTGGCGGGCCAAAACCTTGTCAGGCAGGAGTTTGGCCACTTGCCGCAGGGCCGATGGGAGGCGGTCTGGGCGCGAGCCGGATTCCTTCAGGGTTCTTGAACCGCAGGGCAACGTCTTCGCGAGCCGCCTCATTTGCCTGACAAAGGCGAGGGCACGACCCGACCCCTTGGCCATGGGACGAGGCGCGATCGCGACGACACAATGAGAGCCATGAGAACATCTTTGAACGATACAATAAACAATGTGATAACTCCTATTTCCCGCATTCTTTGCGGCAGGTGCGAAGACAAAAGACGAAGATGACGAAAACGTCAACAAGCAGAGAACGATCGAAGGCCTCAGCCCGGCTCCAATGGCTTCAGATGGCCGGGAGCGCGTCGCGGGCAGACCGTTAGGAATGCTATAAATTGGCAACAATAGCATTAATGAGAGAACAACATTCATAATCGCCACCGCCGAGAACCGGTCGAATTTGCATTAATTCAAATGTGGCTTTGAACTAGTTCGCCAGCGACCACGACGGGCCAAGATCGGGGTCCCTGAGTGCGCGGCTCGGCTCGGCTCGGCTCGGACCGGGCCGACAGCCAATCAGTCAGTCAGTCCACCAGCCAGCGCGGCCATGTACGCCCCGAGTCGCAAGCCGTACGCCAGTCCCTTCGCGAGCCCCTACGCGCGCCTCCGGCCCAGCCGCGTCCTCGAGGTCTCGCGCTTCGTCCTCGACATCCTCATCTTCCTCGCCGTCGCCCTGGCCGCCCTCCTCGAGGTCCCCGCCCGGCTGCTGCCCACGTCGTCGACGGCTTCGCTGCATCTCGGCTTCCACTGCGCCGACGCGTCGCTGCAGCTGCCGGCGCTGGAGCCGGGCGCGAACTCGCTGCACATCGACCGGACGCAGCTGGCAGTGCTGGCGCTGCTGCTGCCCCTCGGCGTCGTCGTCGTCGGCGAGCTGCTGCGCAACGCCGTGCGCAACCGGCGCGTCCTCGTGCTCGGCCTGCGCCTGCCGAGCTTCGTCGTCGAGGGCTACCGGCTGGTCGGCGTCTACCTGTTCGTCCTGGCGCTGCTGCAGGTCGCGCTGGCGCTGACGCAGCGCCTGGTGGGCCGGCTGCGACCCGCCTTCCGCGCCCTCTGCCGCCCCCTGCTGGCCGACGGCAGCCCGGCCTGCGGCGACGACGCCGCCTCCGCGCGCTTCGTCGCCCAGTTCCGGTGCTCGACGGCCGCCGCCCAGGAGTCGGACGAAGCCTGGGGCCGCTCGTTCCCCAGCTCGACGGCCGCCCTGGCCTGGCTGAGCATGGGCTTCGTCGCGCTCTACCTGCAGGCGCGGCTCCGCGCCCCCGCCTGCCGCACCCTGCGCCTGGCCCTGCAGCTGGGCTTCGTCGCCCTGGCCGTGCTCGCGAGCTGCGAGGGCGTGGCCTGGCACCGGCACCACTGGGGCGACGTCGTGGCCGGCGCGTTGATGGGCGTGGCCTCCGCGCTCTTCGGCGGCTGGACGATCGCCGGCCTGCACCGGCCGCCGGGCGGCGCACGGGCGACCGGCGACGACGGCGGCAGTGGCCGAGGCAGCGGCGCCGCCCACCGGATCTACAGCGACCCCTACGGCGTCTACGGCGTGCTGCCGCGGCGATCGAGATATTAGGAGTAAAAAACATACCCAAATTAAGGAATTACTTCAGAATTCGAATCACTTAATAGTACTCAAAGAATATTGAAAAATAGAAATTGTCAAAATTGAAAATAAACCGTAGAAAGCGATGAAGTTTCTTAACTTAAATATTAAAAAAATGTTATTTGTACGTAACTAATTATAAGTTTACGATTTAATCGAACGCATGGTATTAGCAAATAAATGTGGTGATATTAGAAATGCTTAAAAAGGCTTCAATTACTACTGATTCCCGACCAACGGTAGGGGGAAAAGAGACTTAGAAAAGAAATGTCATGAATTAACAAATGCCAAAGCAGTCATTCATTGTTTACGGGAATGATTATGAAAATTGACCCACTGTGCTTGGCGAAAGCTTCTTCCGCTCTGGAGCGAGCTTCTGGAGAACTTTGCATCGCCGATCTGGCGAAAGCTCGCCGTCGATCCACAGCAGCCACTGCGCTGACAACAACGCAGAGGCAACAACAAGAGCTGCCGAACAACAGCAGCCGTGACAACGTCAGTGGCGACAGCGTCGTCTTCGCATCAAAGGAATTCGAGTCTTTGTACTCTGGAAGCTAAATCAACAAGAGCTGCGCCCGAAGGCAAGCGGCGACAGGCGTGCAGTTATGCGACGTGCGGTGCGCCAGGCGCTGACCACGAACAGTGGGCCGGAGTGGGCAAACGGGTCGACTGGGACCCTGCCTGAACTGGGAATATGAGACGTCCTGAACGGAGAATTTTTGATTTTCGAATAATTTCGAATTGTTCACTGATTATCGTTTTCGAAATACTATTTTTTTCCACTATGGCTGATCATACGTTTTTAGACGTTTGGAAATTTCTCTTAATAATATCGGGAACTGATATTTTTCAAATATATTTGGAATTGATATTTGGAATGATATTTTTGGAATTGCTCGAAAAACTCTCAATTAATTTGTTCCTGAATTTGCGATTATTAATTTTTATTAAAAATTTCGACTGCACAATTTGCCATGTTCTTCATTGATTTACGAATCTTCCACCCGCTGACCCAATTTCCAATGTGCTTCCCACATTCCCCTCCTGCGTCCCACATTCGTCGCCGGCGATTGCCATTTGCCCCACTGTGCCATCGCGCCACCGGTCCCCGCACGAGGTGCGACCAACCAGTCGCCAGTCGATCGGCAAGTGCCGAGCACCGAGCGCCAAGTGCCGAATGTAAATAAACAAAACGAGTCCCAACGACGACGATGACGACGACGGCGACGACGCCGAATTCGTCAACAACGACGTCAAGCGACCGCGGCAACAACAATTACAACAACTACAATGAAAAGCAATAAATTTATTGTTTACATTTTGTCTGTTGTTGCTTTTTGTTCGAGTTGATGATCGTGCCATTGCTGCTGCTGTTGTTGTTACTGTTGTTGCTCTTGTTGTTGTTGTTGTTGTTGTTGCCTCTGGAGAAGTTTTTATCGTGATCACAAGGGTCGTTGTTATTGTTTTTCCGTCCCTCTCCCCATTGTTGTTGTTCACTCGAGTCTAACGGAATGATGTGCAAAAACTACGCCGCAGAGAGGGAGCAGAGCGCATGGCGGGGGGAAGAGAGCGAAGAGGAGAGAAGAAGAACTCAATAAAGAATTTTCACAGAGTCCAGAAGATCCACGAGTTGGAAAGAGCGCAAGGGGGAGCGAGACTGGGTGAAGAGCAGAGAGGGGGAGGGGGAGAGCGATAGAAATATTGCGGAAAATAATTAATGCATCGGTCAATTAATTAATTACACGTGTGCCTTGAGCCAATTAATTGAACGTGCAATAAGTTGCCTCGCTTTTCTCTAGCCCTTCTCCAGCTTCGGATCTCTCCGATTGAGGTCGCCCGGCGGCGTTTCTCCCAGTGCAGATTAACGCGGTCCCTGGTTTTGCGATCAGGGGATTTAAGTGGAATCGTCCCCTTCGAGGCCCCGTCGTCACCCCTCGCTCCCCCGGGCGCCCCTCGGCTCGCGATCTCCGACCCCTCGCGCTGCCCGCTGACCCTCGGCGTCAACTCTGACCGCCCGACGACGACGGCGGCGGCATCGGCGGCATCGAGGGCGAGACAAATTTATTTTAATTTAAGGTCGAGTGCAGGGCCCGGTTCTGTCGTTGTTCTGTTGTTGTTGCTATGGTGAGCGTGATGGTGATGGTTGCTGATGTTGTTGTTGTGGTTAATCTAATTTAAAACACATTTGAACTCAACCGTCGCGTCGGTTCAGTGGAAACAACAACAACAACAACGGCAACTGCAGACATTTTCACAGAAACAAAGCCGTCAATTGAGGATCAGCGGCGTGTGGAACCCAACCCGAATGGGATCCACAGCGTGGAACGCAGACCGCGACAGCCATCGTTCCTGGAATCCATGACTCATTTCCCAGCACGAGGTGACGAGTTGTTGGTGTTGGTGTTAGTGTTGTTGTTGTTGTTGCTATTTCCCCATGTTCAAGAGCAAGGTAAAAGTAATTCGCGAGGATTTTCGAGTGATAAGAACGACTTCGCCGCCAAGATTAAGGCGCGCAAACCGTGACTGGCGAAAGTCCGAAGTTGACAGACAGACACCGGCGTAAAGGCGCAGTGAAAGTGAGGGGGGGAAAGAGAGAGGGGGGGGGGGGTGAGGGAGAGAGGAACAGAGGGAGTTCGCGTTAGATGTTTGCAAAATAAATTTCAATGCTATTTCCTGCCGAAATCGTAAATTATTGTTATCTCTTCATTAAGATATCCACGCGTAGGAGTGAGGGGGAGGAAGTCATAAATAATAGGACTTAAAAATAATTTTTGTACTTCTAAAGAAAGTCGTCATTTCACTAAATGGAGATTAAAAAACTTTCAAACATTTCGGAAATAATATTGAAAAAACCAAATACTCAACAGGTTTATAAACAAAAAAATAGTAATTACGTACGGTAAACCATTTTTTTATACAACTTTTTAAAAAAATCTTCCAAATTCTCAAATAAATTTGAAATTTGATCACATTTGCACAATTACATTTTGGTATGAAAATTTACTTTAGAGAATTCCAGAATTATTCACTTCCGGCACAAATATTTTTTTGTTTTTAAGAAAATTGTCAGTAAAAGTTGCATCAGCTTTACACTTCGTACAAGTTGAAATTGTATGAAATTCTTCTAAAAAAAATTTCGATTTTCTGCTCATTTGGTGAAATATGTTTCTTAACAATTCATTTTTCCCAGTGTACTCCGTGAATCGTTATCGCAATCAGCGATTGTGCAGTTCAATCCGCTCGACGCTCTCTTCCACTGTCGCCATCTCGCTCCCCCGGGATGCGGCCGTCTCTCTCGCTCTCTCTGCGCCACCTCGGGCCGCCAACTCTCGCTTTCCGCAGGCTCGCGTGCGCTTGCGATCTCGCTCACTCGCTGTCTGCGCCGTCCGGCCGGCAGCCCTCGGGCGCCTCCTGCATCTCCCGCTCTCTCCCTCTCCCTCTCCCGCTCCCGCTCCCACTCCCGGGGGCCGCCAGCAGCTTTTCCAGCATAAATGAAATGAGCGTCGCGGCGTCGCGCTCAGTCTCTCGACGACCTCACGACGCGCTTCGCTGGCCGCGGACGCGAACGAACACAGTAAACGAACGACGATTACAACACCAAAATCCACAAGCACAGTAACCACCAACAACCAAGCCACCAACAACAACACAAAACTGAACAACTTTAACCCACAACAACGAACACGTTGCGGCTGCGGGGAAAACTTGCGGAAAAGTCGGGAAAAATTCAACGAAGTGACGTCAGTGGAAGCTCCAACAACAACACTAAGAACGCGATCCACAAGCGGAGGCCACACAGGCGGTCCACAGAAGGAGAGGGGCAAGGAGAGGGAGAGTGAGAGTGAGAGTGAGAGGGAGGAGGAGCCCGCAATGCAGACCTGCGTCGAGGCCTCGCAGGAGCGGCGCCTGCTGCGCAGCCTCCTGATCGACTTCCTGCTGGTCGTGGTCCTGCTGATCCCGCTCGTCGTCTGCGAGTTCATCATCGAGCCCTTCCGGCGCGGCTTCTTCTGCGACGACGAGACCATCCGCTACCCCTTCCGGCCGAACACCGTGACGCCCGTCGCGCTGGGCCTGATCTCGGGCCTGCTGCCCACGCTCGTGATCGTCCTCGTCGAGTTCACGCGCTTCTACCGGCGCGTCGACCGGGGCGGCGGCCGCGAGATGCTGGCGCTGCTGGGCGGCTGCAGCGCGCCCGCGTGGCTGCTCGAAAGCGGCCGCCAGCTGGCGTACTTCGGCGTCGGCCTGCTGCTGACCGTGGACGCCACCGAGGTGGGCAAGTACACGATGGGCCGGCTGCGGCCGCACTTCATCGCCGTCTGCGAGCCGCGCCTGCTCGACGGCAGCGTCTGCGGCGACCCGGCCAACCGCGGCCGCTACATCGAGGACTACGAGTGCGCGACGGCCGAGGGCTTCGGCGTCCTGGACGTGCGCCAGGCGCGCCTCTCGTTCCCCAGCGGCCACTCGAGCATCGCCGTCTACGCCATGCTCTACCTGGCGCTCTACCTGCAGCGGCAGCTGACGTGGCGCGGCTCGCGGCTGCTGCGGCACTTCCTGCAGTTCGCGCTGCTGATGCTCGCCTGGTTCACGGTGCTGACGCGCGTCATGGACAACTGGCACCACTGGTCGGACGTGCTGCTCGGCTCGCTGCTGGGCGTGGCCGGCGCCCTCCTCACCGCCCTCTACATCGCCAAGCTCTTCACCGCCCGCGCCCGCTCCCGCTCCCCCTCCGGCTCCAGCCACCCCCTGGCCGCCAAGTCGTCGACGTCGCTGTCGACGCTGGGCCGCGGCCTGCGGCTGCCGCTGACGCCGGCGGAGCAGCGGGAGCCGCACGACGCCGCCACCCTGCAGGACGTCATCTCGACGCCGCCGCCCTACTCGCTGAACTCGCTGCACACGCTCGAGTCGCTGCGCAGCTTCAGCAACGAGCAGTACTGCACGAAAGTGTGACGACCGAAGAGAGAGCGAGAGAGACAGAGAGAGCGAGAGAGAGCGAGAGACAGAGTGCAGAATAAGCGAAGAAACCAAAGCATTCCGACCCAGAGAAGTCCCAGAAATCTCATAGTTTTACGTCGTGTTCCCTAAGCTAAGAAAGTGTTGTTTTATAGACCCAAATTGTACGCAGTAGTGGCCGAAAGTTTATAAAAATAAGTGTATTTTCTTGCTGTCTTTACAAAGGTCATAAAAACATAATAAAGATAAAAAGTTAATAATTGAATAAAATACAACTTTGTCATGTGCATATTTGCATAGGAAACTGCTGTTATTCCATTTTAGTTGTGAAATTTTATCATTCCAATTACCTTTTATCAATATGACCTAAATTATTGGTATTTGTCTCCTTCTTGCTTAATCATTTGCGCTGTCCACACGTTAATTTTTCCATTATTTGTTTATTATGATTTTTATCATTTAATTTGGACTCCTCTACTATCTACGTCTTTCCCAATATTCTTTAGTTGTGTTCTCCAAGAGATTTTATTTACTTCATTTTGATAGGATTTTCCGTATTATTTTGATCTACTGTGGTCAGCGTTTCTTCAATTGCAATTCCTTCGCTTTATTCAGACAATTATTTTCTTTCGTAAACGTGAACTTGAAACCTTATGCCAGAAGTAAAAATACGAACGTGATGATTATTATTCTTTTAATGCAGTTGGCATCAAATTGTAACTGATGTTTTCATTGTTTCAGATATTATGATAAATTTCCCCTTGCGATGCTTATAATTTTATTGTGTTTGTTGAAATCCTCAGATCTTGATTATCAGTAAAACAAACCTAATTCTGCATTATACTATTTGCTATTATTTTATATACACGCATAGTCCGTTCTAATATTGCGTCTTAGCCCCGTTTTATATGTGAGAGCCGTGGGCGACTTTTATGGCATTTATCTGCTGCCCTACTGTGTCCATGTGGATTCCATTAATCTGCTCTTTTGTTGACTTTTATTCGATCTCTTTCATCGTTGTTGCTCCATCAGGCCCACCATCCAAACTGTTGTGACTGTCGAAGCCACCGACGACGAATTGACGCAAAAGTCGAGTCACCTCGCGTCCGTCGCGCGTCAATGAATTCCATTTGCCTCGCTTCTAACTTCTCTCTCATTATCCCTCTCTCGCTCTCTCTTTCCCCGCTTTCCTCCACGTAGTTCCGTCTAATCTACAATTGGACTTGGTGCCGCTTCGGCCAGGTGTTTGCTTTGGTCTCTATTTTAATCACTCCATCGTTATCACCGCGGTTAACTTATCACTACGATCTTATTTATCTTGAACTCTGCTACTAGCTTTCGACGACTTGACAATTGCAATTGAGGGGTTGCCACCTTGAGATTCTGGGCGTTCAATTTCAATGCAATTGTGCTCTTTTCCCCAATTCATTGCAGCGCAAGCTTTGAGCGCAAGCCTTCAGTTCGCTAATACCTATTTTTGATTATTCGTGTTTTCATCGACCATTGAAATAATTGCAATGTGTTTGATTTGATTTCATGTTGCTTTCAAAGACAATATAAAATATTTCTTAATTGTAAAATTGAGACTAAATCTTTTCTAATGATTGCAGTTTCCACATTTTCGAATCCAATTCCTACACTGTCACAATTCCTGGGTCCGACACGTGACCTCCTTGAGCACAACCCCGTCGTCTTCGGCCCCGCGCGGCCGTCCCACGCCGCGATGGAAGTCGCCAATGGCCAGGAAGACGAAGGCGGCCATCGACGAGCCCAGGACCGCGCCGGCCAGGACGTCCGACCAGTGGTGCATGTGGTCGGTGATGCGGCTGAGGCCCACGAACCAGGCGACCATCAGCAGGCCCAGCTGCAGCAGCGGCCGCAGCAGCCGAAGGAAGGCGGACGTCGGCGTCAGGCGGCGCTGCAAGTAGAGGGCGGCGAAGACCATGCCGTAGCAGGCGAGGCCCGCGTGGCCGCTGGGGAACGAGACGTGGACGTTGCGCAGCATCGCCGCGGTCGCGTTGACGCCGGCGCACGTGTACTCGGCGACGTAGAAGCCGGCGGCGCCGCGGTGGTCGGCGCAGCTGCTGCCGTCCGGCAGCCGCGGCTGGCAGACGGCGAAGAAGTGCGGGCGCAGGCGGCCGAAGCCGTGCTTGGCGACGCTCTTGAAGAGCCGCTCGCACGCGTAGCCCAGCAGGAAGGCGCTGGCCGCGCGGTAGACGCGGCCCAGCAGGCGGCGCAGCTCGTCGGCGGTGGCCGGGCGGCGGGCGGCAACGGCCAGCAGCAGCTCGACGCCGCCGATGAGCGCGAGCGGCGCGTAGAGGCCGATCGCGTACAGCAGGCGCTGGTCGACGGTGTTCGGCCGGTAGGGCAGCTGCAGCGAGGCGTCGTCGCAGAAGAAGCCGCGGCGCGTCGGCGGCCCCCAGAGCTCGCCGAAGCGCGCGGTCACGACGAACAGCGCCGTCAGCAGCGCGACCTCGAGCAGGAAGCCGGTGGTTTGCTTGTAGTTCATTGCGGATGGCTTTTGGAACACTTTTCAAGCACTTCAAGTTCTAGTATGGATTTGGTATTTTTAAAGTTTTCTGGATGTTCAAATATATTTTTTTGGAGGTACTTTCGCTGCAGTTGTTAAAATCAATCTTAGTGTTCTTATCTGCTTGACGCAATTTTATGATTTTGTTGTTTTATAGTTTTGGGAGATAATTTTGACACGCAATTTTTAATTATGTTTGTCAAATTTTTAAAATTACTATTATTGAACACATAAAATTCGATTACACGATTTGCACCCTCGTCCAACCAAACCGCGACTGAGCACGAACAGCACGGGCTCAGTCGAGGTTTGCAATTTTATGGGCGATTCTATGCAGTAATTTATAGCACAGACACGAGATTACGACGGACATTGGGCCGACATCTGCCTCTCTCTTTCTCACACGCTCTCTGTAGAATCTCGGTCGCCTCGCCAGGCTCTGTGCCAGATCAGCCCGGGCAACGCGGGGCGACACGCGTACGATGCAACGATCGATGAATTACAACGACGTCAGAAGCGTCAGAAGCTCGCCAACAACGGATCGCTTTTACGAGAAAGGAAAAACAACTCAAATTCCTAATGTGTCATCGCGACGAGCTCTCGACAGCCCACTGGGGATCCCGGCGACGCTCGAAGCGTTATCAGGAAATATTTAGTAAAATCCAGGCGTGGTTCACTGGGATCACTCAGGTCGTTATCCGCTCTGAGCAAATGAATGCCCAGGTTCCACGCCCGAGGGATCCACAAATAGATCGCGACTTCTCTCGGAGACGAACCATTCATGAAGCTTTCGGTGTCACCGATTTGTGCCAATGAATTTAAGTTGTCAATTAAATGCAAAGCTATCTGATGTCATTGACTTCTCGTTAATAAATTTTCGAAAGTTACCGCACCGATTTGAAGTTACTGGCGGAATGAGGAGAGGTTTCTGCACAACGCCACTATTTTAGATCGCACGTTCCAGGAGAGTGTGATTAATAAAATTCCGTTTGAACAAGTGTTTTTGTGACGCGACATTTGTCGCTTAAATTAACCTATTATTATACTCGATTCTTAACGAAAATTCGAATTTGTACATGAAGTAAACAGTAATATTATCTGTTTCTACATAAACAAATTCTTAAAAATGATTCCACTAATGTGCCGGATGAAATTTTTATCAAACATTTTTTGTGTCAAGTGCAGATATACGAGATCTTTTTCGACCAAAGATTTAAGCAGTGTCGATTTTTGCTATAGTTCTGCATATCTGGCGTTTGATCAAGACTCTGACTCGCATTCGTCAAATCATTCCACGGATTTCCGCAGCCAAAGCCCTTGTTTATCCCAGAAGGCCATGCGCCTCCATACAGGGGCCAAACCGACTTATTCCCTGTTATCCGGCATTATCCGTGAGAAATGCCAACGTCCGAACGAAGAACTACTCAAAACGGCATGCTTCGAGTGAGGACCATAATGACGTTCTAGATGACGATGATGACGACGATGATGCAGAGGATTTGCCCACCGAACCCTCATCACTGCCGCAAACGGGCGCGCGAGGGTGGTTTCGAGGGTCCATCAAAATTTGTGTATTGATTGACGGCCGACGGCGGGAGACGCTCGATTGAAAATGACTGATTGATGAAGTCGAAAAGCAAGACAAAAAACCCGAAGCGAATGCAGATGAGGAATGAAGGACGGCGAGATCGGACGCGGGCAAGGAGCACGAACGACAGGGCCAGGGCGGGCAGGGAGGTAAGGGCGAGAGGCAGACGAATGAGTGAGAGATGAACCCAATCGTCTGATCTAAATGATGAACCGTTTTTTATCATTCGCTCCACCAACTCAATTCAATTTACACCTAGTTTGATTCGACTGCGCTCCTTCCATCTCTATCTCTCTCTCTCTCGCTCTCTCGATGGCCTCCTGCTCACGTGGTGCGACGACGGTGGCGACGCCCGCTGCTGCCGAGGTGCCCGCAACTAATTTAATTGTGGTTCCGGAGCGCGGTTCGCAGGGCTTATCAAAGCATGATTTATTATTGCTGAAAGACATCCTGTGGCGACCACTACTTGAGGTTCCACCTCTGCGCATTGCTGTTGTTGTTGTTGTTGTTGTTGTTGTTGTTACAGAAGTGTTTGTTGTGGTAGAACTTGTCGTTGTTGTTGGAGCAACTCGAGCGACAGCGAACAGATAGCAATCAATTGGATTCGATGGGTCGACTGAAAAACACGAGAACCCAGCGAGAGA
This sequence comes from Coelopa pilipes, assembly GCA_947389925.1. Lineage (NCBI taxonomy): Eukaryota > Metazoa > Arthropoda > Insecta > Diptera > Coelopidae > Coelopa > Coelopa pilipes. Next base: position 1,646,271 of record OX376699.1, read on the forward strand.
CGAGCCGAAGGAGACAGAGAGATAGAAGAGCAAGACCGACGCTCGGCTAGTTGGCCAGACAGCTGGACAGACCGCAGAGGGAGACCGGGAGACCGGCCCGGACGACCCACATCAGACGGACAGACGACGGTTTTGAATTCGAAAAAACCGCTTGATGGAAAATGTAAATGAAAGAAGTTCATCCGTCTCCCTCTGCTCCCTCCCCTGCGACACCTTCGTCATCTGCTTCCAAGTGACGGAGCCCCACAGCGAGCAGTTGGTGGCGGCGGCGATGTCGATGTCGATGTCGTTGTTATTGCAGTTGTTGGTGGCTGTGCGGCGTCGTTGGCCAGGAGACAATGGTGTCGTTTATTGGCTGCTAATTTCCTGGGACGTCCCCCGGACCCGCCGCTGGCCACCTGGAGCAGGGGAGCCTCCTTAATGAGGCCCCACGTGGATTCGCACCGGATTCGGAGTCGGAACCGGTTGGGAAATCGTTCGGTTCTCTTCGAAAGTCGACGGAGTAGGGCAGGGAAGGGAAGGGAAGTCGAAGGCGGACCAGAAACCGGAGCCAGAAGCGTGGACGGCGAGATGAATCCCAATTAGTAGTGGGAAATCAGTTTCCTCTTCTCCGAATCAGCGGGTTCTAATGACAGCCTTTGTCCGCGACACCCGGCGCTCGCCACGAGCCACGGCCCTCGGGGGAATTCCCTTCGCCCTTCTTCTGGTGGCCACCGAGCCGTCGGCTGACAGCTCTCGATCAGTGCGGATCAACGATGATTTATAGAGAGTCGCCAAGACCTGATTGGAGCGTGGTGCTGGTCGCGAGGTCGCGTTTGGGGTCCTCAGATTTGGGATTTGATCGCCCTTTTTCCCAGACCTCAATCTGTATCTGTCTATTGCCTGTATCTGTCTATTGGCTGTATTGGGAATATATTTTTCATACATATGTAAATTTTTTTTCATTTTCGTTTAGTTGTTTTGTTTTTTAATGTATTCTACTTGTCGTTTTTCTGTCCGTTTTTCCTTGTTCCTCTCCGAAAACCCCCTTCCCTGCTTCGATTTGGCCGTGGTAATGAAAATGGCAACTGTGCGGCCATTTTGCGCCCTCCAGCCCACTTTCTGCTCTCGTGGGCCGGATGAAAATCAGAAGCCGCGCCAACTACAATCCCTGCGAAATCACTCCCGAAGGAGTCCGCATTTCGGCGAAGAAACGAAAAAATCACGCAAAGTCGCGGCGAATGGAGGGAGAAGAAAGAGCGCAAATAGACGAGGAGCCGAGAACATGATAAATGCGAAATAAAACGAGTGGAAGTGGGGAAAAGTGCAGGGAAGCCGTGATGGAAGAGGAATGAAATGCAAATCAAAAACCAAAGCTCTCTGATGAAGCCGTGGAATGGATGGACGAGGGTGCGGGGGGAAGAGATGGAGAGAGAGTGAGCGATAGGGAGAGGAAGAGTGGGAAATATACGGCATAAAGAGGAAAGATAAATTTCGTCCGCCAGCGCTGTTTTTGTTGCCGTTTGGTTATCGCTCCTTTAGCGGGGATTTCGCTCCCGCCGAAGCATCGTACGATCTGGCAATATAGACGCCATACGTTAAAATTATGGCATACTTCTGGGCGCAGAGACAAGGGAGAAGCAGAGAAGCAGAGCAGCACAGACAAGAGCGAGAGAGAACGGCGAGTGGGAGACAGATTGACAGAGAGCTGGAGAGAACGAGGATGAACGAGTGCGGAAAGGCTAAGTTTTATTTGAACGAGGGTCGGAAAGGATGAACGAGGGATTGCGATGATCGAAGAGGGACAGAGAGAGAGAGGGGGCGCGGTGGCGAGAGAGCGATAGACGAGGAGCAACAGGGGGCGGCGATTTGGGGAACTGAGTTGTGGCTCCCAGTGGAGCCGGTCCCGGTCTCGAATCGCCTTTCGATGTTTTCGCCGCATTGTCATAAAATTCTGCTGACTTTCGGGATTTGTCTGTTGTTGATTTTGGCGCTCTTTTCGCTCCTCTTTCCCCATTCCCCTTTCGCCTTCGCCATCTCTCTCTGTCTTTCTCGTTTCCCCTTGTGCCGCGGCGTGTTCGTTCGTCATAAAGATGGAGCATACTTTTGGGGATTCGCTTTTAATTTCGATTGCTGGCTTTTGGCTGTTAATTGCTCGGCATTTAGACGAGGGAGGGCGCCAGGTAGAGGGAGGGAGAGGGCGAAAGGGGCGACGAGGACGACCGCTGGGATTGTGGGGATTGCGGGACATAATTTTGAGGGAGCTACGGGCCAACAAGTGGGAGCGAATTCTTCGAGCCCACCTTTCACGAGTCCTCGCCGAGAAGGAGTGAAGAGAGTCACGGGAAAGTCACGGGAAAGGGCGTGAGGGAGTGGCTGAGGGGGAGGAGGGCTTTTTCTGGCAATTAGGAGGAATTTTTATTGGTTTTCCGTCCCGCGCGAAGGACACGAGCAGGGACTCGGTGGCCGGCTGTGGACTGGGGACTGACGGTGGAGGTCGTAAAATTCAACGCAGCTGCGTTCGAATCAAGGTGGCATCGCCGTTTGCAGCGTCCTCGCTGCCGTTCTCGTCCTTTTTACGAGCCTAACACGAGTGCCGGGCGTCCTTCGTGAGAGGATCGAGTGAGGGAACGAGGCGAAGGCCGACTGGAAGGACGCTAAAATTACGGCAAAATGCAATAGGGAGAGAGGATGAGAGGGTGAGCGAGATAACGATAACCCGTTGCCCGGTGCTCGCCGGCGATGACGTCGACGATGCCGCCTTTGTCCGCTGCTCGGCGCTGCCAGACGCCCGCCGTTTTCCCCATTGTGGGTTTTTCATTGTTGGTCGTCGATGTGGTTGTTGTAGTAATTGTTGTTGTTGTTGTTGTTGTTGTTGGTCTTGTTGTTGCCATCATTATTGTTATTGTTGTTGTCTTGGTTCCACTGCTTTTGTGGCTGCAAATCCCAATTGATAGCATCTAATGTGCGTTCGTCCAAAGCGAGCCACGAGGGACCATTGTTATTGTTGTTGTCGTTGTTGTTGCTGTGCTGTTGTCGATGCAGCATCGCCGATGCCCGACATCGTTAATTGCTGCCATTCATTGAGTCCAGAATCCTGGCCAGCGCGAATCCCGAGCGAAGGACATCATCGTTAAAAATGACGATAATGCGATTTTTTCCTGGCCTCTATCGCGATGTTGTTGCCGTGGTGCTCCTGGTGTTTTTGCAATCGTTTCTGTTGTTGCTTCTGTCGTTGTGGTCGTCGCGTGGTGGTGGCCGGAAAAAATCGCCCAGAAGGACCGTCGAGAGGAGACGAAACGACGGCCAGGAGGAGGAGGGAAGGAAGGGACGATGACGATGATGATGCCGATGCCGATGACGATGCCGATGACGATGACGACGATGAAGGGCCCGTCATCGAGGGATCACGTGCTCATGACGACCGATTCATGGCCGCCGCACGACCTGCCGCCCCTCACGGCCTCCCCTGCCTCTTCCTCCCCAGTGTCCAGTCCATTGTTCCGACCTCGCTCCATTGCCACGGCGTTCCGTAATCCTGCGTCGCGTTGGGAAATCCACGGGCTGAGCAAAAGGAAGCCCTCGTCCCGCGGCCTATGCTGTTGTAGTTGTTGTTGTTATCCCTTTTCCCTACAGTTGCGGCGAAGGTTTTTCCATCGTCTGCTGGCATCAAATGGCAGCGAAGTCTGTGTGAGTGTGAGTGAATTATGACGCGTCCTTTTCTCTCCCTCTCCCTCCCTCTCTCTCTCTCTCTCTCTCTCTCCCACTCTGTCTCTTATCAGCAAGAGCCACTACAACAACAATTCATTCACTCATTACGATCGCAAGGATCTCCTTTAGTATTATTAAATGCTCCGCCAGTGCTTGTGGTTGTTGGCTCTCGATGACGTTGTCGACATCACTTTGCTGGTGTTGTAAATTTGGTTGTTCTTATTATTTGCATTGTTACCCTTCATCTTGTTGTTGTTGTGGTTGTGGTTGTTGCTGCTCAGCCCACGGCCCCCGGGTCGCTTTGGCCCGCCGAGCAAATCCAATTTAGAAGCTAAGCTCCAGCTTTTGCCTCTATTGATTTTCCGCTTCTGCCCCTTTCACCGAAGCCCAACGCACCAGACCCGGTCCCGGTCCCGGTCCGATCCCTTTTTCGCTGCGCGGCCCCCAGACCACGGGTCACTTCCGTGAGCGAACCTCGAGCTGGCTTTAATTCGCAGGGATGGTCGCTGGTCGTTGATGATGACGTCGATGTCGATGACGATGACGATGACGATGTCGTGTCGATGACGAAGTTCTCGATGCCGGTGTTGTTGTGGATAATGATGTTGTTGTCCTTGTTGCTTTGCTGTGCTCCAGCGGTCAATGCCAATGGGAATTCCTCAATGGGAATTCACGGCCGCCTCAATGGCCAGGATTCTCTTCCACACTGTTGTTGTTGCCCTTGTCCTTCTCTCCGTGGTTGTAATTTTGTTCTCCTTTCCCGTTGCAATGGTCGTTTGTTGCCCTTCAATCGTGCGTTTAAGGATTTGGTTCGAAAATTTAATATTAATATTTCGTTTGGGGTTGGTCGGTTTTCGATCCGATCCCTTGGAGCGAAGGGACTTCAGATTTTGCTCGTTCGCTTCTCTTTCGTCGATGGTTTCGTGAATTATTGAGGGATTGGGGAGACGAACCGGATCCACCGTGAATTGGAGAACTTCCGACCAGTCGCCAGGGACAGAGGAGTCGGGAGGAATTTTGCCAAATTTTATAATGAAACTAAATTGTAGACACGAACATTTTGGTTTCAAGTTGGTTTTCCAATTTTGGTTCTTTTTATTCGTTCGTTCATATTTGATCATATATTTATATTTCACTGCATTGCATTCAACTGAAGATCGCTGAAGGTGTAAGTAGCATTTTTAATTATTTGTCTTTCCAGAAGAGTTTTCACAAAAATTGCACTTAATCTTTTGTAATACTCCGTGATGGAATCAATTTTCGAGAGTCCGTTGAATCCGCCGCCCAGTCCTCACCCCAAACGTCCTCCCTTGACTTGACATCGGCGACCAACCACTGCTTGACCTCTGAACCCGCCTGGCCTGAACCAGCCCAGCTGGACGCGACCCCGGCCGCTCGTCCGACCCGCCCCCCTCACCAGTCGCTCACATAGCAACAACAACGCCCGAACTCCCCTGTGCCGAGGGAGCCGAGACCTTTCGCCAGGACGCCGACGGACGCCACACAGAGTGTGTCCGAGTGCAGGAGTGGGCGGCGAGTGTGTGTAGGTGGGTGGGTGTGTGTGTGTGTGTGCGTGTGTGTGTCTGAGGGTCGATTTTAAAAGCAAACATTAAAAACGCACTCCAATTAAAAATAAACGAAAATGGAATTAATGAGGGCAGCCGGGCATGGCGAGGCGTGAGGGGAGAGAGAGAGAGAGAGAGGGAGAGAGAGAGAGAGAGGGAGAGGGAGAGGGAGAGGGAGACAGAGCGGGGACACCATCAGGCAGGATGTTGTGTTAAAAAATTAAACACAGCCATCAAATGAGCAGCGGGACGAAATCGAGATGGGGTGGGATGAGACGAGATCCGATGGGATGAGGTGGGCAGGGCTGGGAGGACGTCGAAGCCCCGCCACTCGGCCCTCTCCGGGCCGCTGTCCTCGCTCGCCTCGACCTCCTCCGAAGTCAACGACGTTGGCGAATCACAGCGATTCAATCACGGTCCGGCCATTGAGGGTTTTGGGACCATTTCTTTGAAAATTACTGCCGGCGAACGATTGAAGTGAAAGCGGAACAAAAATAAAAATGCAATAGCAAAAATAAGAAACGAAATTTTCTGCTTTTTCTCATTGCAAAGTCGATTCGATTCCATTAAGCTCGACTCGTCTTTCGTCCTGCTTCCCCGGGTTTTCCCAGAGCCAACATCGGCTTTCACAGCCACAGCCATAGCCTCCAGCACGCACACATATTTATGGTGGATGCACGCATATCTCCGGAGTGGCAGTGTGTGTGTGTGTGCGTGTGTGTGCGGACGCACCGCTGCTAATTAAAATAATGGCTTCAAATCAACGCACCACGCATCGGCGGCCATGTTTGAAAAATGAAGTGCTTCGCAAATATTACGGGCGGAAATTCATGTTAATTTCGCCAGCACCGAGGAGAGAACAAGAGAGGGCGAGGATGGGCGAGAATGGTGTGCAACAGAGAGAGAGAGAGAGAGCGTGAGGTGGATGAAGCCGCCGGGCGATGGCGGGTGAGGAAGCAAATTTGGCCGTTGCAGCGAAGGCCTTTGATGTGCCACTTGTGGAGGCCTCGGACCGCCTCGACCTGGATGGGCGAGTGAGGGAGTTGGCGAGAGCGTGCGGAGTCAGTGAGTGAGGGAGAGGGTGAACGGGCTCCCCTTGTCCGTCCGGAGTTGTCTCCAGCTCTCGCTGTCGACCGCAATGGGCTTTAAAGCGAGCTGGGGAGGCGATGCAGGCTCCAGAGATGATCGAGAAGCACCCAGTTCGAGAGAGAGAGGGAGAGCGGGAGAGAGGGGGAGAGAGTGAGGGGAGAGGAGCTGATTGGCCGGGGAGTCTCCGATGTGGGAGTCGTCGGTGCGGTCGAGTTGAGTGCAAAATTCAATTGAAGCCAAAATGCGAAAGGCCGTTCAACAGCAGCGGGGCAGCCGCAACAACAACAACAACAACGACCTCGCCACCTCCCCCAGATCAACAACAGCAATAGCAGCAACAACAACAGCAGCAGCACCAGCAGCCAGGACGCCCGATAACAAGATGAAGTAATATTATTAAAGCGAACGCCAAATACGCAAAAATGCCAGCGGCCACGATTTTCGCCCAAACCTCAACCCGGGTCTGCCGCTCGCCCCCACCCTCTGTCACTCCCCCCCAACCCCACTTCACCCAGTCTTCGGTCACCAGAAACAACACAACAACAACAACCCCGCCAGGAACAACATCAACGTAAATAATAAAATTAAAAGTGCGGATATGGTTTTTAATTGGAAATCGCCAAAGGGCTCCCGACGTTGCCAACTGCCCGGGCCGCCGTGGCTGCTGCCGATGCGAGGCATCTCGTCCTTGCTGTTGTTGTAGTTGGCGTTGGCGTTGGCGTTGAGTGCCTGCCACTTAATGTTGTTCGCACAGTGTTTTTTATTCACTTTTTCAATTTTTTCCCAACACGCTTTTATTTGTTTAAACGCGTAATTAATCGAAAGCAAAATGAAAGTTCAAATAAATGAGCGGAACAAACACGGAACGCGAAATGCAACAAGAGGAGGAGGGAAAAATGTGAAAAGCAAAGCAAAAACACGAACGGAAAAGGACGACAAAAATGAAATTAAACATAGCAAATGAACGAAATGAGATAATCGTGAACTTCAAATCATCGAATTGAAGATTCGTAAATTGAAAATAGTTATGAAAACTGTACAAACATTTGGGAAAACTCCGAAAAAATGAAGTTTGGATGAGGGAAAATTTCATGAAAAATTGTGAAACCCCTTTGGTGAATTTGTAGAGAAAGCGACAAATGCATCGCTGCATCGCTGGCAACAACATTTAATTCAACAACTTGGCTGCAACGAGAGCCACTTCAGCAAATTCTACCAGCAACAACGAGCCGTCGACCAACAACTACTTGTTTAATTAAATTCCGGCGAAAAGCAAAAGTTAATTACTCGCTGCTGTGAGGTGAAAATTTCGCATTTGTAAATTAAGCATGAAGCAACAACAACTGCGACTGCACGTCGCCACCGCAGCAACAACAAGTGGCAGCAACAGCAACAGCTTCAGCGCCCATATATTGAAGGGATCCTTTTAAGCAGTCCTTAACCAGAGCTCGTCGGGGGTTCATTAGCAGAGTGTTTTCCCCATTTAAGTGGGGCTTCAGCGACCCGCGGCTATTTGAGTTTTCCACAATTTCCGGTTTCCTCCGCTGGAATCCCAATAATTGGGTCTTATCCGAGGCTTCGCGGGTTCCGGGGGAGCCCAAGTGTTGATTAAATGAGTTGATTTTACCTCATGATTTTTAAAGTATTTTGCTGTGAATTTTTTGTTTGATTTCATCATCAGTTTTCGCCATTTCATTTACTTATCGTAGACACGATCAATTTTGTGTTATTTATTGTTGTTTTAAGTCAGTTGTCAAAATGTGATTTTACATATTTTTAAGTTTTGTACTAATTTCTGTACAGATTCTTAATTCGATCGTTCTGACATCAATAATCAGACTAAGTTGTTTTGAAAGAATCCACGTTTTTCTGCTGCAATATTTTCATTTCTCTTCGTCGTCTTCGTCCACGCGCTCTGCTCACATTCCAGTCCCTCCACCTCCACTCCGCAAACGCAAATCCCTTTGAGTGTTTCTGCAATCGCCCCCCTCTCTCCCTCTCTCGCTCTAATGTCCCCGGCACCACAGCCCTCTGCCCTCGCCCAGGTTTATCTCATTAAGGCCTCCCTCCCGCGTCCAAATCAATTAATCGACGCTCCCACTGCCCTCCTTGCAGCCACCCCTCCCTCCACCTGCTCCTCCCCCCGCCGCCAACGGCGACAACGAGCCCCGGGTGCCACGCAGGAGGAGGCGAAGGAGAGGAAGCAGCAAGTTCGAGACAAAAAAAACGCGAATATTGCGAAAATAAATTGAAATTTAATTTACTGCAGCTTTGGGGAAATTTTAATACCGTCTCCATCATCCGCAGTGCACATAAAACCCCTCTATTGATATGAACCCTCCCCGCCATCCTCCCCCCCTCCCTCACCACCCACTGCCCGCTTGGGCCAACCCTCGGCGCCCGACCCTCTGGAATTGACTTTTAGCCATTTGTGTTTACTGTTTAATTTGCAGCAACCCCCGGCGCAGGGCGGTCAGCGGCAGCGGCAGCGGGCAGGACGAACTGACCGGTAGCGCCTCGTCCCCTCGGCAGCGCCCCGGTCCGTGCCGCCCTCCCCTCCCCACGAGCACCTCCGGCGACCCTTTGGCTTAATCAGCAAAGAAGTGTTTTAAAGCATTTGCAAATATTTCCCATAAATTACGACATCCCTCCCTCTCTCTCTCCCTCTCCCTCTCCTCGCCTTCGCCCTCGCCCTCCCACGCGATCCGGGCGCCCTGCGACCTCCTTCGCCACCCTGGAGCGGGGTGGGTTCGGCCTCGCTGATGTCTGACAGAGCTGGCCGGTCGTTTCGGTCTCGTTCTCGTTCTCGTAGTTGTTGTTGTTTGTGTTCGCGTTGTCGGTGTTGTTGTTGCATTTTACAGCATGCATAAAGTCCAGTTAACACCCTGCTGCTGCAGTCCCTGCCCCTGACCCCTGACTGCGCCCCGGCTCTCCGCGCTCTCTGCATTTTATGCGGTTCTTGGCCTCGCGTCGCGTTGCCAAAGTGTTTATCATATCAAACAAGCTTTTAACGAAATTCCCCCATGGAGTCCGCGCCCCGACTCCACCCCTCCACCCCTCTTCTGCCCCTCCCCCTCCCTCTCTCTCGCCTGCGCCGGATTCGACGCAACCCCTCATCATCGCCAGCCGCTCGCTCGCCGCCCTCGTGCATAAGCAAGAGTGCATTTCACTAACGCGATTGATACGAGCGGGCCGGCGGAGCGAGAGAGAGAGAGAGAGGGAGAGGGAGAGTGGGGGCGGACGCTCGGGTCACGTGGTGGCCCGTGGTGGTTTGGGGAGGTCAGGCCGGGGCGTGGGCGGCGGCAGCGGGCGTCTGCCGACTGGTGCCAGATCGCGCTCGCATTTATTTCCTCCAGGACCGAGTCAAGGGGTCGAAGCCGAGGCCGAGGCCGCGGGCCGCGGGCCGATGGTCGGGCGGGGTGCGGGGACAACGACTAAGGGCCATGGATTGCGAGTGTGTGCGTGGAATTTTCAAGTGCATTAAAATGCATGGCGAGAAATCCACGGGAAGCCCTGCGAGTGCGGAGATGCGGCCCAGAAGCAGTCGCAGAAGAAGAGGAAGAGGAAGAGCTCTTCACGTCTAACGATCGACGCAGCAATCAATCGGAGGCTCTGAGGGACGGACGGTGGCCTGAGGGTGGCTGGGTTTGCATCATTCATGCCTCTAAATCTTTAATTGATTCCCATCATTCGCCGGAATCGCGGAGGTCGCGAGTGCTTTCTGGGAGAGGGAGGGGGCAGCGCAGCCCTCGAAATTCCAGCCTGAAACGGAGTTTGCGACGGAGAAGACGTGCAGGTCCATCCGGTTTCCCTCAG